>OW804096.1:18397014-19054358 GCA_942159475.1 Sthenelais limicola | reverse complement strand
CTCCCCTCCTCTCTCCCCTCCCCCCTCCCCCCTCCCTCTCTCCCCTCCTTTCGCCCCTCCTCTCTCCCCTCCTCTCTCCCCTCCTTTCGCCCCTCCTCTCTCCCCGTCTCTCTCTCCCCTCCTCTCTCTGTCCTATCTCCCCCACCATCTCTCCCCGCCCTTCCTCCCTCACCTCTCTACCCTTCCCCTTCTCCTCCCCTCTCCCTCCCCTCCTCCCCTCCTCTCTTCCCTCCCCTCTCCCCTCCTCCCCTCCCCTGCCTCCACCACCCTCTCTCCCCCACCCTCTCTCCCCTTCCCTCCCCTCCCCCTCCCGCTCTCCTCCCCTCTCCCTCCCCTCCTCCCCTCCTCTCTTCCCTCCCCTCTCCCCTCCTCCCCTCCCCTGCCTCCACCACCCTCTCTCCCACCACCCTCTCTCCCCTTCCCTCCCCTCCCCCTCCCGCTCTCCTCCCCTCTCTACCTCACCCCTCTCCACCTCCCCCACACCTCCCCACCACCACCCAGGCACCCGGCAGTATAAAGGCTTGACATTGATATCCTCTAGGACTGTGTTAGGGAAGAATCGATAGTTTTCTTTCGCACTCTCTTCGCTTCTCCTTGTTTTCTCTTCACCGCGAATCTAATACAAGTGATGTCCTGGTAATTAATGGAGGACAAAATACGGCAAAGAGCAGCCGCAATAGCGTCAGATTGCCAGAAAATGTACAATTCACCTTCACCAATCCTCTCAAATAACCCAAATTTAAGACAAAAATCAGGTTCAAAATACAGTTCAACATAACCAGAGAGATTTATTGAATGAATACAATACAGAATATACTCAGATATACCTAGTATTTATCATTTTTCACTCTTATTTAGCAGGATTTGATAGATGTGTAGAGCTGTAGATTGTACATTTGTTGACGCCCTGACCCATATATACCGGTCAGATTTTCAGAAAATGTACAATTGGCAGCTGTACACATTTAGTAAATTCAAAATGCATTTTCTGAAAATCTGACCCAGTGGTACCATTCCAAATGCACGTTACTATAGTGGATGTCAAGTTGATGGGTCAGATTTTCAGAAAATGCACATTTGGCAGCTCTACACATTTGCTAGCTTCTGCCTAATTAGACTGAAAGGTTATGAATAATGTGTATATCAGAGTAATTTCGTTGTGTTAAACTCTATTTTGAACGTCACCTTTCCCTTAAATGTGGGTTATTGAGTGGATTGGTGAAGGAGAATTGTACATTTTCTGAAAATCTGACCCTGATACACTTTGTTTTGAACAATGGTGGCGTCGATGGAAGGGTTTCTGCAATGAAAAGCACCTCAAGCATCATATCCTCCAAAGCAAGGAAACATTTAGTTAATTGATTAGTGACTTTTTTGTTCCCTATTTTGACTAAATTGCCACCTCGAATGTCTTCTGTACTCTTTAGATATAAATTTCGAGTTAAGTGTGCTTCTGTTTAAGTAATGTTTTTTTCAGCAATAGTGACAGATTGTCAGAAAATGTACAATTCACCTTCACCAATCCTCTCAAATAACCCACATTTAAGAAAAAAATGAGCTTCAAAATGCAGTTTAACATAACAGAACTGATACTTTAAATCAATGCAATACCAAATATACTCAGTTATTCCCGGTATTCTTCATTTTTCAGCCTAATTTAGGAGAATTTCCTTAATGTGTAAAGCTGCCAATTGTACATTTTCTGAGATTCTGACCCAATAGCATTACAACTTGTGTTGCTTTTCTCAGCCACCACTGATTAAGTACAAGGTTAAACAATATCATTTGTCACAAAAATGAAATCCGTTTAATCTCACTTTAAGACTTATTTCTGTGTGACACATCACATATTTAATTTGCAGTTGGGTCTGGAGCCGGGTACTAATGGGTCAGATCTTCAAAAAATGTACAATCGGCAGATCTGCACATTTAGTAAACTCCGATAAATAAGACTGACAAATTGTTAGATATACCTAAGTATATTGGGTATTGCCTTGATTCAAACAATCTGTATGGTTATGTTGCAGTGAATTCTTGTCTTAAATTCGGATTATTTGAAAATATTTGTGGAGGCGAATTGTACATTTTCTGACGATTTGACCCTAATAGTAATACCTGGAGCCAATTAGGGCTTGGAGGCGATAATTCAAGGAACTACAGTGTTCCAGTTTATATTTATAATCTATGAATGAATTGTCAAATTCCTTTTATAAGGTTTGGAAATTGATAAATAAAAGGCAGTCTAGGCTCAGAGACAATCAGGTTTGTTTGTTTTATTCATAAGCTTTGTATCAAGTACAATATTTTCAGCCTATATTAACATAATTAAATAATAATAATACAAATTACTTTATGAAATCATACATTCACTAGTCAAATTAATTACGTACTTAAGTTATAGTCAAATAAGTCAATCATTCTGATGCGACACATATTATTATACAGGTAAGCTTTTTCCTTTTTGGGTATAAAGTAAAACAATGAGTGATTTGAGAAAGATGATGTGAGATTTTAGATGATCATAGACGCCGTGCATCCCTACACAGAATCCAAAAAATCACTATTTGTCTACAACATCACACAAGAATCATCGTATTCACGTCACCAGAAAAAACATACACAGTTTATTTTTAGGTCAGTCAACCAATAGGGGAGTTATATATATAATTGTTGTTTATTTCCATAAAAATAGCAGTATACAGAAATAAGGCTGACACCATCTGTGACACAGGTCTTCCAGGCGGGCCAGTAACATATTTATAAAGTTCATAGTACCTGTGATAAGTGTTACTTAAGAGTAACGATAACGGATGTTATTATGAATAACACATTTTACATAACACATACTGGGTGCTTTTAGTTTTAGTGTAGCATGAATAATTCATGGCGTAGGCTTTATGTGCATGTCTCACTGCGCATGTCTACTGCAGTGCATGCTGGGATAGATTCTGATGAAATCTGACATACAAATAATTGCCAACATTTTTATCAAAAATTGCAAGAATGTTTTCACAAATATCATAGCTTTTATAAATCATCTATGAAAACCAAATGCATGATGGGAAAGATTGAGGCTTGTGTTATGGAAACATGATTAACACATGGATATTGACATTAGAGCATTGATAAATATTCCATGCTGAACATGGCATGTTTCCTATGGATTTTATACTGTACCATTAGTCCCATAATTCCATGCGAATCAAGATTCAAAATGGCGGCTATGCAACTCCTCTATTAACTCGACAATAAACAGGTCAATCAATGGCTAGATAAATCCAGCTGCGTTGAAATTAGCGTTTAACTTCTGCCGCCTTAAATTGGTGTTTCCCCTCGAGCAGTCTAATATCTTCATTTAAACCGTTCCACAGAGTGGGTAATCGGCCAAGGTTAAATAAGATCGGTATGTCAGAAGGTAACTGGATCAAGTCCAGAAGCCCGCAAGCACTTTCTCATGCCTCTTATAATAATATGATCTGTTCCAGTAAAATGAGTCACAAGTCGCAAAATTTATATTTTTTGAAGATTTCTCTATTAAAATGATCTGATTCTTAGAGGGTTAAACATTTATAGTCATACGGATCCATGTAACAAATATCGGGACTATGTATTAAATGTATCCTTGCGATTTGAAGGCCTGCATATGGGGTATATTTAATCAGTTTACTGGTCATTACCCACCCAGAAATAATGTAAACTTTACTTTTCAAAATAAAAATATCAAACTTAAAATATAGAAATACTTATTAGGTGTCCTAGTGTTTACTATCATTGGAATCAGTTTGGTCCCATCTTTTCAAATATGGTGATATCTCAAAATCCATATTTTGCGACTTATGACTCATTTTCCTAAATCGGTTCCCCTTTATGTAAACTTTGACAAAAGACTTTTAAAATCAATGATGCATAAATGACTTTCCCAGCCCTGGAGTAGGCCCACGTATAGTGATTCTAATGCGATTGTTTGGTCAGGAGTGAGAGGTTTCCCTCAGTTTGAAGGGATTGTGTAAACTCTGAGCCTAGACTGAAACTCAGGGTAAGAGCATCAGAAAATGTATAATCGATTGAATCTAGAGGTTTCCCTCAGTTTGAAGGGACGTTGTGAACTCTGAGCCTAGACTGAAGGGGCTGAAAGAAGATCTGTGTTATTTGAGAAGATTGGTGAAGGCGAATAGGGGATTTGCATAGCCACACTCTTGAATCTTGCTTCGCATGGAATTATGGGACTAATTATGTAGCCTAGAATCTATAAAAAAACATGTCATGTTCAACTTGAAATATTCATCAATGCTCTAATGTCAATATCCATGTGTTATACATGTTTCCATAACACAAGCCCCCATCTTTCCCATCATGCAGTTGTTTTGTATGAATAATTTACACAAGCTATGATATTAACAAAAATATCCTTTCATGTTTCTATAAAAAAATATTTCTAAATATGTGTATGTCAGATTTGGACTGAATCCATCCCGGCATGCACTGTAACAGACATGCAATCACCCTATTGCCTTTGTTGAGCCTGTAGATGGGAGGTGACAGGGTAATAGAGCTGGCTGTGTGGCATGTATAACTCCCCTATTGTCTATATTGAGCCTGTAGATGGGAGGTGACAGGGTAATAGAGCTGGCTGTGTGGCAAGTATAACTCCCCTATTGTCTATATTGAGCCTGTAGATGGGAGGTGACAGGGTAATAGAGCTGGCTGTGTGGCAAGTATAACTCCCCTATTGTCTATGTTGAGGCTGTAGATGGGAGGTGACAGGGTAATAGAGCTGGCTGTGTGGCATGTATAACTCCCCTATTGTGTATGTTGAGCCTGTAGATGGGAGGTGACAGGGTAATAGAGCTGGCTGTGTGGCATGTATAACTCCCCTATTGTCTATGTTGAGCCTGTAGATGGGAGGTGACAGGGTAATAGAGCTGGCTGTGTGGCATGTATAACTCCCCTATTGTCTATGTTGAGCCTGTAGATGGGAGGTGACAGGGTAATAGAGCTGGCTGTGTGGCATGTATAACTCCCCTATTGTCTATGTTGAGCCTGTAGATGGGAGGTGACAGGGTAATAGAGCTGGCTGTGTGGCATGTATAACTCCCCTATTGTCTATGTTGAGCCTGTAGATGGGAGGTGACAGGGTAATAGAGCTGGCTGTGTGGCATGTATAACTCCCCTATTGTCTATGTTGAGCCTGTAGATGGGAGGTGACAGGGTAATAGAGCTGGGTGTGTGGCATGTATAACTCCCCTATTGTCTATGTTGAGCCTGTAGATGGGAGGTGACAGGGTAATAGAGCTGGCTGTGTGGCATGTATAACTCCCCTATTGTCTATGTTGAGCCTTTAGATGGGAGGTGACAGAGTAATAGAGCTGGCTGTGTGGCATGTATAACTCCCCTATTGTGTATGTTGAGCCTGTAGATGGGAGGTGACAGGGTAATAGAGCTGGATGTGTGGCATGTATAACTCCCCTATTGCCTTTGTTGAGGGGAGCCTGTAGATGGGAGGTGACAGGGTAATAGGGCTGGCTGTGTGGCATGTATAACTCCCCTATTGTGTATGTTGAGCCTGTAGATGGGAGGTGACAGGGTAATAGAGCTGGATGTGTGGCATGTATAACTCCCCTATTGCCTTTGTTGAGGCCTGTAGATGGGAGGTGACAGGGTTGTAGAGCTGGCTGTGTGGCATGTATAACTCCCCTATTGTCTATGTTGAGCCTGTAGATGGGAGGTGACAGGGTAATAGAGCTGGCTGTGTGGCATGTATAACTCCCCTATTGTCTATGTTGAGGGGAGCCTGTAGATGGGAGGTGACAGGGAAATAGAGCTGGCTGTGTGGCATGTATAACTCCCCTATTGTCTATGTTGAGGCCTGTAGATGGGAGGTGACAGAGTAATAGAGCTGGCTGTGTGGCATGTATAACTCCCCTATTGTGTATGTTGAGCCTGTAGGTGGGAGGTGACAGAGTAATAGAGCTGGCTGTGTGGCATGTATAACTCCCCTATTGGCTATGTTGAGCCTGTAGATGGGAGGTGACAGAGTAATAGAGCTGGCTGTGTGGCATGTATAACTCCCCTATTGTCTATGTTGAGGTGAGCCTGTAGATGGGAGGTGACAGAGTAATAGAGCTGGCTGTGTGGCATGTATAACTCCCCTATTGGCTATGTTGAGCCTGTAGATGGGAGGTGACAGGGTAATAGAGCTGGCTGTGTGGCAAGTATAACTCCCCTATTGTCTATGTTGAGGCTGTAGATGGGAGGTGACAGAGTAATAGAGCTGGCTGTGTGGCATGTATAACTCCCCTATTGTGTATGTTGTGCCTGTAGATGGGAGGTGACAGGGTAATAGAGCTGGCTGTGTGGCATGTATAACTCCCCTATTGTGTATGTTGAGCCTGTAGATGGGAGGTGACAGGGTTATAGAGCTGGCTGTGTGGCATATATAACTCCCCTATTGTCTATGTTGAGCCTGTAGATGGGAGGTGACAGAGTAATAGAGCTGGCTGTATGGCATGTATAACTCCCCTATTGTCTATGGTGAGCCTGTAGATGGGAGGTGACAGAGTAATAGAGCTGGCTGTATGGATGTATAACTCCCCTATTGTCTATGTTGAGCCTGTAGATGGGAGGTGACAGGGTTATAGAGCTGGCTGTGTGGCATGTATAACTCCCCTATTGTCTATGTTGAGGTGAGCCTGTAGATGGGAGGTGACAGAGTAATAGAGCTGGGTGTGTGGCATATATAACTCCCCTATTGTCTATATTGAGGCCTGTAGATGGGAGGTGACAGAGTAATAGAGCTGGCTGTGTGGCATGTATAACTCCCCTATTGTCTATGTTGAGCCTGTAGATGGGAGGTGACAGGGTTATAGAGCTGGCTGTGTGGCATGTATAACTCCCCTATTGTCTATGTTGGGCCTGTAGATGGGAGGTGACAGGGTAATAGAGCTGGCTGTGTGGCATGTATAACTCCCCTATTGTCTATGTTGAGCCTGTAGATGGGAGGTGACAGAGTAATAGAGCTGGCTGTGTGGCATGTATAACTCCCCTATTGTCTATGTTGAGCCTGTAGATGGGAGGTGACAGGGTAATAGGGCTGGCTGTGTGGCATGTATAACTCCCCTATTGTCTATGTTGAGCCTGTAGATGGGAGGTGACAGAGTAATAGAGCTGGCTGTGTGGCATGTATAACTCCCCTATTGTCTATGTTGAGCCTGTAGATGGGAGGTGACAGGGTAATAGAGCTGGCTGTGTGGCATGTATAACTCCCCTATTGTCTATGTTGAGCCTGTAGATGGGAGGTGACAGAGTAATAGAGCTGGCTGTGTGGCATGTATAACTCCCCTATTGTCTATGTTGAGCCTGTAGATGGGAGGTGACAGGGTAATAGAGCTAGCTGTGTGGCATGTATAACTCCCCTATTGTCTATGTTGAGCCTGTAGATGGGAGGTGACAGGGTAATAGAGCTGGCTGTGTGGCATGTATAACTCCCCTATTGTCTATGTTGAGCCTGTAGATGGGAGGTGACAGGGTAATAGAGCTGGCTGTGTGGCATGTATAACTCCCCTATTGTGTATGTTGAGCCTGTAGATGGGAGGTGACAGGGTAATAGAGCTGGCTGTGTGGCATGGATAACTCCCCTATTGTGTATGTTGAGCCTGTAGATGGGAGGTGACAGAGTAATAGAGCTGGCTGTGTGGCATGTATAACTCCCCTATTGTCTATATTGAGGGGAGCCTGTAGATGGGAGGTGACAGAGTAATAGAGCTGGCTGTGTGGCATGTATAACTCCCCTATTGTCTATGTTGAGCCTGTAGATGGGAGGTGACAGGGTAATAGAGCTGGCTGTGTGGCATGTATAACTCCCCTATTGTGTATGTTGAGCCTGTAGATGGGAGGTGACAGGGTAATAGGGCTGGCTGTGTGGCATGTATAACTCCCCTATTGTCTATGTTGAGCCTGTAGATGGGAGGTGACAGGGTAATAGAGCTGGCTGTGTGGCATGTATAACTCCCCTATTGTCTATGGTGAGCCTGTAGATGGGAGGTGACAGGGTAATAGAGCTGGCTGTGTGGCATGTATAACTCCCCTATTGTGTATGTTGAGCCTGTAGATGGGAGGTGACAGGGTAATAGGGCTGGCTGTGTGGCATGTATAACTCCCCTATTGTCTATGTTGAGCCTGTAGATGGGAGGTGACAGAGTAATAGAGCTGGCTGTGTGGCATGTATAACTGCCCTATTGTCTATGTTGAGGCCTGTAGATGGGAGGTGACAGGGTAATAGAGCTGGCTGTGTGGCATGTATAACTCCCCTATTGTCTATGTTGAGCCTGTAGATGGGAGGTGACAGGGTAATAGAGCTGGCTGTGTGGCATGTATAACTCCCCTATTGTCTATGTTGAGCCTGTAGATGGGAGGTGACAGGGTAATAGAGCTGGCTGTATGGATGTATTGGTATTGATGGGGGCAGCCACACAGGAGTCACTCAACACCAGACACTGTGGGGCCCTTAAAGGGGCAGTCCAGAAGTAAATCCGCCCAGAATTGGTGTATGTTATTTGCTTGGCTGGTTAGTTTAGTAAGATTATTGTTACCTCTCAGGGTGTCTAGTGTCTCTAGTCTCCCCCTCCCCCTCCCGCACAAAGCTGTTGATTCTTCTGTTGACAAGCGTTGGTCATGCTCTGCTGAGCCATGACCAACTCCGCTGGTAGCAGTAGTGGGAGGAGTAAGTGTGGAGGGTCGGTACTGTTTGTGAGACCCCATGAAAGGGTACCTTATGCGGTGACCACATTTTTTGTTCGTTTTTTAAATAAGGCCGTATGAAGCAATACCTTCCGTCCAAGTTGTTGAGTATTAATTAGCACTGATGTCGATAAAGAATAACAATAGCGGGGTTTCACGGGAAAGATGCATCGAAAAACATATATCCCCTAGACGGGCGTAAGTATAGAGCGAGAGACCCGATTTTAATCGGGCATCCTTCGAAATGTTCAATTTTCAAGCTACGCTATGTAAACATAGTCGGATTGATGCCGGCCATCCAGAGCATTACCACAAGATTCATTTGGGTGCAGTGTCTTAGGCTATGTACTTGTATTATAAGTATGTAATCTTTTTCTCATTTTCAATGACACTTCCCACCATCCCAACCCCGGCTCTCCCTCCCTTCCTACGCTTTTGTTTTGGTGTCTAATAATACACTCATCCAGGCTAAAGTCCATCACTTAAAGCTGCTGTCAGGGTCAGATTTTCCGAAAATGTACAATTGGCAGGTGTACACATTAGTAAATTCAGCTGAATTAGGCTGCAGTTTGGCCAATACTAAAGCATGAAATCGCCAGAAAATGTACAATTCACCTTCATTAATCCTCTCTAAGACAAAAATCTGGTTCAAAATACATTTCAACATAACCAAAGCGACTGCTTGAATCAAGGCAATACTAAATATAGTCAGATCTATTTAGTGTTGACGATTTTTCAGTCTAATTTAGCAGAATTGACTAAATGTGTTGATCTGCAAATTGTACATTTTCTGAAGATCTGACCCTAAAGTAGTGGTCCAGGCTAAAGTCCATCACTTACAGCCGCGGTCAGGGTCAGATTTTCCGAAAATGTACAATTGGCAGGTGTACACATTAGTAAATTCAGCTAAATTAGGCTAAAATTTGGCCATAATTATGTCAATTTGAGTAGATTTGGCATTGCATTGATTCTAGCAGTCCGTCTGGTTAGGTTAATCTGTATTTTGAACAGTAGCAGAATATTGATGAATTTAGTCTAGGCCTCTCTAGTGTAGCCTCTCAGATCACATAAGAAAGATAAGAATTATATATTGTTTGACGATTTCCCCCACCTGCGATATCTTTTTTTTTTGAGAACAACAGACAAAAATCAATACAAGTTTAAAGGCTATACATCTTTCTTTGAAGATCTGTATTAGGTGCAGTGTGATATATATGTACAACCTCATCATCGTGATATATCCCTATACAACATCATCATGATGCCTTTAGTGCACAGGTTTTTACCTGGCTGCGTTACAATGACACTTGTGATGTGTTTCAGGAAAATGAGTCACAAGTAGCAAAAATGATATTTTTCAATGTTTTTTTTATTCACAGGATCTCTTTACAGGAATGTTCTCATCTTTGGAGTATCTACCGTTTTAGATCATATCAATGCATTTCCCAAATTTCAAGAATGTGAATTGAATTCATCAATGCATTTCTAAGGTCATCCTAGTGAGGATATTCAGCTACTTTACTAGAAATGGTCTACCAGAAATATTGCAACCACTTTTTTTCAAAGGTAAAAATATCAACTTGTAATGAACCGCAGATTCGTGGGCACGAGTCTTGAATATCGTGAAAGGAAGCAACAAATGAGGACAAATTCATTTGACCAGGTTTCATTGACCCCGAAACACAGTTACAAGCGTAAAGTACAAGAGCTTAATTTGAATAACAGAAGTATCTCATTCCTCAGCGCAGCCCGAGTCTGTTGTGTTAAGCGACTGTGAGATCCCACGAAGCTGGAGGTGTAGCCTTTTCCTACCGCCCGTCAAAAGGTGTCTTCAGCAATGATGTTACGATGTTAGGGAGTTACGATGTTACAAGGTTAGCCGGAGACCGCTGTTTGTGCCCGGCTCTGGTAGAGGTGTTGCCTGTTGCCGCTAGGGTGGATAACGCGTTGGGCTTACCATGCTGATGGTTTGGCAGACCCACTACAAACTAAAGTAAGAAACTTAAAATCTAAAAGTTCTCAATAGATATCCTACAGCTAAATATCATTGAAATCGGCTTGATCTCATCATTTCAAATAAATTGATATCTCAAAATCTTTTGCGACTTGTGACTCATTTCCCTGAAATACATCACATTTGTGCATGATTTATTGAACTGATAGATCTATTGACGCAAACCGATCTGGAACCACAACACAAGTGTGTGATGGATAGTAAAAGAGGGTGGAGCTGTGTGGTTAAACTACCATCTTGTCTCATTTAGAAACCACTCTGGAATCAATCATAGTTTCTAGCACTTGGGTGGTATCATACGGGTCAGATTTTCAGAAAATGTACAATTTAAGTTCGCTAATCTTCTCAAATAACCCAAATTTGAGACGAAAATAAAGTTAAGAATACAGTTCAACCTCTGGTATTGACCAAATTGCAGCCTAATTTAGCAGGATATATCTCTCTCAATAATATCATAAAAAAGTATAACATCAAAATAGTAATTCAATTCATTATATCAGAATATATTTTTGTATTGATTTAAAAAAAATAGATAAAGTCATTTAAGATAAGATAAGATAAGAAGTTGTTTATTGTCTTGAAACAAAGGTACAGAGGGGTACAGTTGAATGAAGTAGTTAAAGTAAGACAATAGGTCGACATACCTATATGATGCTACAAGGCATCATTTCTCCCGGCTGTTACCCGAATTTTGAATAGGTAGAGAACTAATATAACTAAATAACTAATTGACTTAGGAGGATACAGATGAGAAGACCAGTAATGGTAGTTAGTCTAAGAGAATCGAGCAGTACAGCACGACAGTTTTCCAACATAGACAATTTTATTTTTTTACAACATAGGGTATCTAATCGAACAATACAGATCGATTTCTACAGACTCAGACCACAAATCAGAATGATGTGGAGAGTAAATGTAAGGCACATTGTAATAAGGTACATTATTACAGGTTAATTGTGTAGAGGTTTTATGAACATACAAGGGTTAGAATGAGCAGTACAGCTCATTTCTTATATCTGACTGAGTATAAAATAGTATCAAATTACAAGATCACATACATGGATTAAGGTACAAGGAGAACAAATTTCTCTAATACACACATATAATGTATATGTGTAGATACACATTTCGTATAGACATATTCAGAACCAGATCAAAATGATAATATATGTACACATATGTATCTAAATTTACTCATGTCTTCTTTTGTCCAAACTGTATACAAATTGTTTGATCTGGGGCAAATGAAAAACCCTATAAAAGGGACCTGATTAACCCAGTATAAATGCTTAAAAAAATAATAATCTCTCAGAAAGAATTGCATATTCGATCAGAAGGTAATTATAAACCATGCACAGGGACCGTGTACAGGAAAATGAATTATAACTTATATTATTATAACTAAGTCGCTAAAAATGAATTTTGAGATACCATTGTATTTTAAAAGATGGGATCAAGCGGTTGATTACAATGAATTTCAGAATCTAATGAGTACTTATAATTGTTTTTATGTTTGAAAACATATTTAATTACTTGTACAGCAAATTTATTCCCTCAAACACCCTAACCAGCTTCTTCGCAAGAAAAACTACATAACACTCTAAGTCCAAACCCTCAGATCAGATAAGAATGGTGTCAGCTTACTTCACTAATCAGTTTCCTGGCCTAGTACTCGGCGTTTTAATGGGAATATAATGACATTTTGCGGTTTTAATGGAATTATAATGGCACTTTGCGGTTTGAGGCGAGAGGCTTTCCCTTCGTTTGAAGGGACTCTCTCAACTTTGGGCCTAGACTGACAAGGCAGGAAAGCATCAAGCTTGGCTTAGTTGTGCAACACGCACCTAAGATGCAGGTGTTGGATTATAGAAACACATCTCAAAGCTTTTATCTCTTAAAATTTGATTATTTCCAAAAACGATGGTACTTCCTGTTAAATTGATACAAATATCTTGCTCTCGTCGATGTGGATGTGGTTGTGTAAAAAGACCTGGGCGCATGCGCAAACAGGAGCTTGAGTGCCAGGATGTATTTATGTCTATTGTGTTTTATCTTTAAGCCAGACCAGATGCTGCAAGGCAGTGTATAATACTGCACGCTTGGATTCTGTGCCGTTAAATACGCATTGAGGATACACCTGTACTGTACTGCGAGCGATAATTAGGGCAAATGATGTCATAAATAGGGTAGTTAAGTTCCCTAGTGGCTATTTTGAGAAGCTTGAATGGTTTCCATGAATAATGTATCGGACAAAGCCCACCTTCACATAAACCACTCCCCCATTCCTCACCAAACGCCACCCCCTTCCCGCATCGCTCACATAAACCCCTCCCCCTCCCCCATCCCTCACATAAACCCCACCCTCTCCCCCATCCCTCACATAAACCCCGCCCCCTCCCCCATCCCTCACATAAACGCCACCCCTTCCCCCATCCCTCACATAAACCCCTCCCCCTCCCCCATCCCTCACATAAACCCCTCCCCCTCCCCCATCCCTCACATAAACCCCACCCCCTCCCCTCATATAAACCCCACCCCCTCCCCCATCCCTCACATAAACCCCTCCCCCTCCCCCTTCCCTCACATTAACCCCTCCCCCTCCCCCATCCCTCACATAAACCCCACCCCCATCCCTCACATAAACCCCTCCCCCTCCCCCATTCCTCACATAAACCCAATCCCCTCCCCCATCCCTCACATAAACCCCTCCCCCACCCCTCACATAAACCTCACCCCCTCCCCCATCCCTCACATAAACCCCTCCCCCTCCCCTCACATAAACCCATCCCCCATCCCTCACATAAACCCCTCCTCCTCCCCACCCCTCACATAAACCCCACCCCCATCCCCACCCCTCCCCCTCACATAAACCCCTCCCCCATCCCTCACATCAACCCCTCCCCCTCCCCCATCCTCACATAAGCACCACCCCTCCCCCATCCCTCACATCAACCCCACCCACTCCCCCACCTCCCACATAAACCCCTCCCCCTCCCCCATCCCTCACATCAACCCCACCCACTCCCCCACCTCCCACATAAACCCCTCCCCCTCCCCCATCCCTCACATAAACCCCTCCCCCTCCCCCACCCCTCACATAAACCCCTCCCCGTCCCCCATCCCTCACATAAACCCCTCCCCTCCCCCATCCCTCACATAAACCCCTCCCCCTCCCCCACCCCTCCCATAAACCCCTCCCCCTCCCCCACCCCTCACATAAACCCCTCCCCGTCCCCCATCCCTCACATAAACCCCTCCCCCTCCCCCATCCCTCACATAAACCACACCCCTCCCCCATCCCTCACATAAACCCCTCCCCCTCCCCCATCCTCACATAAACCCCTCCCCCTCCCCCACCCCTCACATAAACCCCACCCCCATCCCCACCCATCCCCCTCACATAAACCCCTCCCCCTCCCCCATCCCTCACATAAACCCCTCCCCTCCCGCATCCCTCACATAAACCCCACCCCCTCCCCCATCCCTCATATTAACCCATCCCCCTCCCCCACCCCTCACATAAACCTTCCCCCATCCCTCACATAAACCCCGCCCCTCTAGCATTCCTCACATTAACCCATCCCCCCCCCATCCCCACATAAACGCCACCCCTTCCGCCAACTCTCCCATAAACACCACCAGCTCTCCCATCCCAAGATAACCCCTCCCCCTCCCCCACCCCTCACATAAACCCCTCCCCCTCCCCCACCCCTCACATCAACCCCTCCCCCTCCCCCATCCCCTCACATAAACCCCACCCCCTCCCCCATCCCTCACATAAACCCCACCCCCTCCCCCATCCCCACATAAACCCCTCCCCCTCCCCCACCCCTCACATCAACCCCTCCCCCTCCCCCATCCCCTCACCACCCCTCTCCCATCCCAAGATAACCCCTCCCCTCCCAAATCCCTACATAAACCCCTCCCCCCTCCCCTCACCACCCCTCCCCTAACCCCCCCCCCCCCCCCCCCCACACACACACACAACAGACTGAGACCTACGACTCATTTCTGTGTTACACATCGCCCTGATGACATAACAATATGGTGTCCCCCGTGCCTGGACGCGCTAAATCACCCTATTATCGCCATCTAAGTGACAATCACTCTATTATCGCCCTCTCAGTGACACTCCAGTGGGCAGCATGAATGTAAAGCGATTGAGAAGTGCTATAGCGGCGATTCACGAGTACTATAGGAGCGATTTGTATATATCGCTTCTGACCTTTTACCCACGTTATCTTGACCACATGCTTTAGTATAGGATGGGCAGGGCATCGGGAAATGTACGATTCACCTTCACAAATCCTCTCAAATATCTCAAATTGCAGACGAAAATAAAGTTCAAAATACAGTTCAACCTAACCAAACACATTGCTAGAATCAATGCAATGCCGAATAAACTCGAATTTATCTAGTATTGACCAAATTGCAGTCTAATTTAGCAAAATTTACTAAATGTGTACAGCTGACAATTGTACATCTTCTGAAAAATCTGACCCATATGTCTGTTTTGTACAATTCACTTTCACAAATACCCCGAGGGATATTGCGTATTTTCTTTTTGAGTATTTAAATATTGTATTGGCCTTAAACTGAATAAAAAAAAATAAAAGAATGGTCTCAAATATTTCAAATTTAAGTTTGATTTTTCGGGATTTAACACTTTTAGTCATATGAATCTATGTACCAAATCTCAGGACAGTGTATGAAATATATCCTTGCGCTTTTAAGGTCATCCTATGGCTTATATTAATCATTGTACTGGTAATTGTCCACCCGGAATATAAACTTTTTTTCAAAAATAAAAATATCAAACTCCATCCCCTAACCACCTAGACCAGCCCAACCCTCAATCTTCCCTCTCGCCCCGCTATGCTCCTGCTACAATTCGCCTTCACCAATCCTCTTTAATTTAACATAAAAATAAGGTTCAAAATGTAGTTGAACCATTTTCATGGTAGAACCCAACGAAAATTCAAACAGAATATATAGAAAAATAAAAACAGAATATATGCAGAAAAATAAAAACGGAATATATGCAGAAAAATGAAAACAGAATATATGCAGAAAAATAAAAACAGAATATATGCAGAAATAAAAACGGAATATATGCAGAAAAAAACCCCGCAATATATGCTGAAAAATAAAAACGCAATATATGTAGACAAATATTATAAAAATGTGCATCTGTAGTGATCGCTCAGATTCGATCCCTCAACTGTGGATAAACACAATCGACCAACAAGTTATAAGTTTATTAAGTTAATCAATCATTTAATGAACTATTTTTCTGTTTAACTTTATAATCAGTTTAAGTTAATGTATATATTGTGCGTTTCCAAAGGAAACACATTCTACGGTCAACTATTTGTGCGCAATGGCTAGATTATGAATATCAGACGTACTGTAATCTGAAATGCCTCGAATGTCTGTATTAGAAGAACACAGGAGTGCAAGTAAAATTCAGTTTATTAACAACTAGGAAAGTTGCACGCTCCCTGTTTACAAAGGCAGTTGGATAAACATGAAAGTACAATGCAAGGGAATTAGACATAAGACATCAAAGAACATATTGTAATCTAATAATACACAATTGTCTTTTAGTCTTTGCAATTCCGAGCTTGTCTGTCTCCAAGACTTGAAACCCAGAAATCCCAAAGGGAGTAGTAGGTGTAGATCACTCAGATTCAGTCATGGGTGGTCCTCTCTAAATGGGTTCCTCTCAAAACCTATACAGTGGCCTTAAGTGGCAACTTGTCAATCAAACCAAGATAGCCAATAGAATACAACAAATGTCAACCAATAGGATGTCACACTGGCCTTCAGGGATTTACTGCAGAGATGGTAGAAGGTTGTCAATCAAGCAGTCCTTGCATAAGTGCAAAGTTAGTAGTGTTGGCGTGAATTACATCACACAGAGATGGGCATCCAGATATCCTCCCAGATAAGTGTCCACACTCCTCACACCAATCCTCAACCAACACCTCAAAATGTATCACATGAACTTGCTACTCAGGATGATTGACAGAATGGTACCCAATTCACTAACATTCACGAATTATTTTTTTTTTAAATACCGTAGAATGTAAAAAGTCACAATTTTTATTCCTGAGTTATTCCAAGTTTTACCATGTCAACAAGAAGTTCATGAAATGCCAACCAGAAGTTCAAGACATCCGGACAATCCAGGTGATCCAAGACCCCAGGTGTCTTCAGTAAAGTACATAAAAAGTCAATCAATGACATCAACACATGGAGGGTCAGATTTTTAGAAAATGCACAATCTACAGTTCTACACATCTAACAAATTCTGCTAAATTAGAGTGAAGCTTGATAAACACTGGGTATATCTGAGTGTATTCTGTATTGTATTCATTAAATAAATCTGTCTGGTTATGTTGAACTGTCTTTTGAACATGATTTTCGTCTTAAATTTCGGTTATTTGAGAGGATTGGTGAAGGCCAATTGTGCACTTTCTGAAAATCTGACCCATGTACTTCTGGTAATGACAACACATGGTACAATCACTCTGGAAGCAATATTGATCACAGACAATATATAATGGAGTAAATAGGTTAAACCCTGGTTGTCATAAAAGAGACAACAACACAGCTACTTTAGGGTCAGATTTTCAGAAAATGTTCAATTGGCAGCTGTACAGATTTAGTAAATTCTGCTAAATTAGGCTGCAATTTGGTCATTACCAGGTAAATTCGAGTATATTCGGCATTGCATTGATTCTAGCAATCTGTTTGGTTAGGTTGAACTGTGTTTTGAAGTTTATTTTCGTCTGGAATTTGGGTTATTTGAGAAGATTGGTGAAGTTGAATTGTACATTTTCTGAAAATCTGACCCAAAAGCTAACAGGTAAAAAGGTACACTACGACCAGTGCTGCCCCCCAGCGGACAGCACAATCACCTCCTCCACCCGCTGACCCCCCAGTCTAGGCTCATAGATGAGAGAGTCCCTTCAAACTGAGGGAGAGTCTCCCGTAAAAAAATCCTATTGCAAAACCATTCTTATCTGAACTGATAGGCTGTGTATCTAAATGCCCAAACAACAGTCAGTCCAACCCTCAAACTCCCCACCCCCTCTCCACCCTCCACCCTCTCCACCCCCTTACCCCTCCCTCCCCCTCTATACCCCTCCACCCCTCCCCCCCCTCTAAACCCCTTTTACCCTCTAAACCCCCTCCACCCTCTAAATCCCTCCCTTTCAACCCCTTCTCGCCTCTCAACCCCTCTCTCTCTCTCGCAACCCCACATGCAAACCCCTCACCCTTCTCAACCCCCTCTATACCCCCTCCTCACCCCACCTCTCAACCCCTTCCTACCCCCTTTCACCCCCCCCCCACACACACACACACACTCCTCCACCCTCTCCATCTCCTTACCCCTACCTCCCCCTCTAAACCCTCTCCACTCCTCCCTACCACTCTAAACCCCATCCACCCTTTTAAAGCCCTCCCCTCTCAACCCCCACTCCTCTTTCATCCCCCTCTCCCCTTTCAAACCCCCCCTCCCTCTCACAACCCCACACACGACCCCCTCCCCCTCTCAACCCCTTTCAACCCCCTCTCAACCCCCTGTACCTCTCAACCCCCTCCCCATCTCAACCCCTGCCCCCCATCATCCCCCTCAACCCTCTCCAACCCCCTCCTCCTCTCAACCTCGACCCTCCGCACCCTCTCAACCCCTTCCTACCCCCTTCTCACCCCCTCTCACCCCACCCCCCCCCCTCCAGTGCTCCAGGCACCCAGGAGTATATATAGTAGTGTGTAATGTACAAGTGAGATGCACTATATTGATTAAGCCACCATTTGTCCATACCACACAGTCGTGTGGAGGCTGACAAAGACTCCGTTATCTCCTCCCGCGGCCACCGGGGTCGCTGTGCCTCTGTATGTTCTCATCATGCACAAATGTATACAGTGCAGACACGCCAATATCAATGTACCTTCACTAAGCTACTTTATATGTGATGTGTTGCAGAAAGTGAGTCATGCGTCACAAACAATTATATTTTCCTCCAAGAACCCTTGCTTAGAATGTATATATGGGTCAGATTTTCGGAAAATGTACAATTGGCAGCTCTAAACATTTTGGAAATTCTTCTAAATTAGGCTGAAAAATGATGAATACCAGAATATCTGAGTATATTTGGTATCGCATTGATTTAAAATGTCAGTTCTGTTATGTTTAACTGCATTTTAAAGCTCATTTTTGTCTTAAATGTGGGTTATTTGAGAAGATTGGTGAATGTGAGTTGTACACTTTCTGGCGATTTCACCCATATCTTTGGAGTGTCTTGCGCTATTAGTGGCATGAATACTTCCTGGGTAAGACCATAAACTGCCTTTTGGTCTCTTCTTCTCTGTCTTTCGCTCCCTTCTTCTCTATCTCTATTTCCTGGGTAAGATCATAAAGTGCCTTTCTGTCTCTTTTCTCTGTCTTTCTCTTCCTTCTTCTCTATCTCTATTTCCTGGGTATGACCATAAAGTGCCTTTCTGTCTCTTTTTATCTGTCTCTCTCTCCCTTCTCCTCTATCTCTATTTCCTGGGTATGACCATAACGTGCCTTTCTGTCTCTTTTCTCTGTCTTTCTCTTCCTTCTTCTCTATCTCTACTTCCTGGGTATGACCATAAAGTGCCTTTCTGTCTCTTTTTCTCTGTCTCTCTCTCCCTTCTTCTCTATCTCTATTTCCTGGGTATGACCATAAAGTGCCTTTCTGTCTCTTTTTATCTGTCTCTCTCTCCCTTCTCCTCTATCTCTATTTCCTGGGTATGACCATAAAGTGCCTTTCTGTCTCTTTTCTCTGTCTTTCTCTCCCTTCTTCTCTATCTCTACTTCCTGGGTATGACCATAAACTGCCTTTCTGTCTCTTTTCTCTGTCTCTCTCTCCCTTCTTCTCTATCTCTATTTCCTGGGTAAGACCATGAAGTGCTTTTCAGTCTCTTTTCTCTGTCTCTCTTTCCATTCTTCTCTATCTCTATTTCCTGGGTACAACCATAAACTGCCTTTTGGTCTCTTTTCTCTGTCTCTCTCCATACTTCTCTATCTCTATTTCCTGGGTATGACCATAAAGTGCCTTTCTGTCTCTTTTTTCTGTCTCTTTCTCACTTCTTCTCTATCTTTTATTCCTGGGTATGATCATAAACAGCCTTTCTGTCTATTTTTTTCTGTCTCTCTCTCCCTTCTTCTCTACCTCTATTTCCTGGGTATGATCATAAACTGCTTCCCTCTCAACTCTCCCGCCCTTGATATAACCATATTAAATGTGTTGATAAAGGCGTAAAGCAACCAATCTCACTCACTCACTCCCTCTCAGCTCTCCCGCCCTTGATATAACCATATTAAATGTGTTGATAAGGGCGTAAAGCAACCAATCTCACTTACTCACTCCCTCTCAGCTCTCCCGCCCTTGATATAACCATATTAAATGTGTTGATAAGGGCGTAAAGCAACCAATCTCACTCACTCACTCCCTCTCAGCTCTCCCACCCTTGATATAACCATATTAAATGTGTTGATAAGGGCGTAAAGCAACCAATCTCACTCACTCACTCACTACAATAAAATATTTGACCAGACTGTCTAGTTTCAAAGAATACATGCATGGATATAACTACCATGCAATGTGTTACAGGAAAATGAGTTACAAGTCACAAAGAATTGGTTTTGAGATTTCATCATATTTTAAAAGATGAGATCAAGCACATGCTAATGATGATAATTATTAGAAACACTTAATGAGTGTTTCTATATTTCAAGTTTGATATTTCTATTTTTGTTTTGCAATATGTCTTGGTGGACAATTACTAGCCACATTTAACTAAATATACTGCATAGAATCACCTTCAAAATGCAAAGATATATTTTATACAATGTCCTGAGATTTGGTAGATAGATTCATATGCCTAACATTGCTAAATCCTCTAAGAATCAGAACAATCAGAACAGTCTTGTGATGAATTAATCTCTTTGAAAAATATCATTTTTTGCGAATTTTCATTAAATTTATTTTATTCATTTAAAGCCAATAAAACCACTTGTGATTCATTTGTCTGAAACACATGACATAATTATGTTTGACCAGACTGTGATGTTCTACTCTACCATCTATTGTTACATGTGCAATAACATAGCCTGGAAT
Organism: Sthenelais limicola; assembly: GCA_942159475.1. NCBI lineage: Eukaryota > Metazoa > Annelida > Polychaeta > Phyllodocida > Sigalionidae > Sthenelais > Sthenelais limicola. The sequence continues at coordinate 19,033,451 of OW804096.1, read as the reverse complement.
ACAATGTACATGGATATACCCAGTTCTACTCTAGCATCTATTGTTATATATACAATAACATAGCTTGGAATACAATGTACATGGATATACCCAGTTCTACTCTACCATCTATCGTTACATGTACAATAACATAGCCTGGAATACAATGTACATGGATATACCCAGTTCTACTCTACCATCTATTGTTACATGTACAATAACATAGCCTGGAATACAATGTACATGGATATACCCAGTTCTACTCTAGCATCTATTGTTATATATATACAATAACATAGCTTGGAATACAATGTACATGGATATACCCAGTTCTACTCTACCATCTATTGTTACATATACAATAACATAGCCTGGAATACAATGTACATGGATATACCCAGTTCTACTCTACCATCTATTGTTACATGTACAATAACATAGCCTGGAATACAATGTACATGGATATACCCAGTTCTACTCTACCATCTATTGTTACATGTACAATAACATAGCCTGGAATACAATGTACATGGATATACCCAGTTCTACTCTACCATCTATTGTTACATGTACAATAACATAGCCTGGAATACAATGTACATGGATATACCCAGTTCTACTCTACCATCTATTGTTACATATACAATAACATAGCCTGGAATACAATGTACATTGATATACCCAGTTCTACCCTAGCATCTATTGTTACATATACAATAACATAGCCTGGAATACAATGTACATGGATATACCCAGTTCTACTCTACCATCTATTGTTACATGTACAATAACATAGCCTGGAATACAATGTTCATGGATATACCCAGTTCTACTCTACCATCTATTGTTACATATACAATAACATAGCCTGGAATACAATGTACATGGATATACCCAGTTCTACTCTACCATCTATTGTTACATGTACAATAACATAGCCTGGAATACAATGTACATGGATATACCCAGTTCTACTCTAGCATCTATTGTTACATATACAATAACATAGCCTGGAATACAATGTACATGGATATACCCAGTTCTACTCTACCATCTATTGTTACATGTACAATAACATAGCCTGCAATACAATGTACATGGATATACCCAGTTCTACTCTACCATCTATTGTTACATGTACAATAACATAGCCTGGAATACAATGTACATGGATATACCCAGTTCTACTCTACCATCTATTGTTACATATATACAATAACATAGCCTGGAATACAATGTACATGGATATACCCAGTTCTACTCTACCATCTATTGTTACATGTACAATAACATAGCCTGGAATACAATGTACATGGATATACCCAGTTCTATTCTACCATCTATTGTTACATGTACAATAACATAGCCTGGAATACAATGTACATGGATATACCCAGTTCTACTCTACCATCTATTGTTACATGTACAATAACATAGCCTGGAATACAATGTACATGGATATACCCAGTTCTACTCTACAATCTATTGTTACATATACAATAACATAGCCTGGAATACAATGTACATGGATATACCCAGCATGTACACTAATCCACGTAAAGACAAATCAATGATTGAGGTTGCGGCATCGTGTGGTGCTACTGCAGTATTAGTGGCCGGCATAAGCGCTTTACACGCTCCTGTACTAATCCCATCTAATCCCCTTAATCCCTTAATCCCTCCTACAGAATGGACAGATCAGTGAACCCACTCCTCCTAATGTCAATATCTCCAGTCTGGGTCTGGGTCTGGCATCTAGGATAAATCTTGAAAGTCGACTAAAATATGGAGAATTAATTAAAGCTTCATTTTCAGCTATAATGACAAACAAATGTTACCACATTCACTCATAATTATGATTTATAGGACGGAATTTATCAATATTCTCCTGCTAGTAGATATACTAGCAGCAGAATATATGTTTATAAATATAAGTGTTAGTCATATTATGACTTATTAGATGGTATTTATCAATATTCTGCAGCTGGTATATGTTTATATATAAGAGTTACTCATATTATGACTTATATGACTGAAATTATCAATATTCTGCAGCTGGTTTATGTTTATACAAGAGTTACTCATATTATGACTTATAGGACTGGATTTATCAATATTCTGCTGCTGTTATATGCTTATACAAGAGTTACTCATATTATGACTTATAGGACTGGATTTATCAATATTCTGCTGCTGTTATATGTTTATACAAGAGTTACTCATATCATGACTTATAGGACTGGATTTATCAATATTCTGCTGCTGTTATATGTTTATACAAGTGTTACTCATATTATGATGTATAGGACTGGGGTTATCAATATTCTGCTGCTGTTATATGTTTATACAAGAGTTACTCATATTATAACTTATAGGACTGGATTCATCAATATTCTGCTGCTGGTATATTTTTAAATACAAACATTTAAAGTCTAATCACTGAGAGAAGAAAGTCACTGGTGAGTGATAATAAGTGAATTCATTGTAAGAAAGGATTTTGGCGGTCCTCAAGGAACAAATAAGGACGTTTAGAAACCCTGTAGCAAAAACAACCAAACAAAATTCTCTACAATTTTGGTCAAATGACTTTTAGATGGGTTTGAAAAGAGTGGAACAATAAGTAGAAAATATTAAGTTCTTGACCGACGTTGACTGACCTAACTTTGTCAACAAAATAAACCAGAAGTAATACCACACACTTTAATGTGGGGCAAATTCCCGCACTACTCTGTCCCATACAAATAGCGTGTGGGACATGGGTCAGATTTTCAGAAAATGTACAATGGGCAGATCAACATATTTTGTAAATTCTGCTAAATAGGACTGAATAATCACCAACACTAGGTATATATGGGTATATTCTGTATTGCCTTGCTTCAAACAGTCTGTTTTGGTTATGTTGAACAGTATTTTGAACCTGATTTTTGTCTTAAATTTGGTTTATTTGAGAGGATTGGTGAAGGTGAATTGTACATTTTCTGAAAATGTGACCCACATACATCCACGTGCAGTAATAACATTAGTCTGAAACATGACTTCTTTCAGTTGACCTTTCACAAGGTCAGCGCTTGAGAAAATGTACAACTGGCCTCCTTTATCATCTAAAATAACCCAAATTTAAGACAAAATTGAGGTTCAAAATAAAGTTCCATACTACATACTACATACTACATACTTTTTTGAGATATAAGCATATTTGAAAAGATGAGATCAAGCAAATTCTAATGGTAGTAAACATTGTATGAAACATATCAATATCAGACATTTACATATTATCACATTTTAGTTAGTATTTATCATTTTCTGCCTAATTTACGAAAATTTAGGTTTTTAAAAACTAATATCGCTCTCCATCGTTATAAGTTAGTATCTTATAAAATATCATAATGTGTAATTCATATCCCGAATAGAAATACTGTTCAAATCAAATAAAAATTGTCTCCCTCTTCCTTCTTCTCTATCTCTATTTCCTGGGTATGATCATAAACTGCCTCCCTCTCAGCTCTCCCGCCCTTGATATAACCATATTAAATGTGTTGATAAGGGCGTAAAGCAACCAATCTCACTCACTGCCTCCCTCTCAGCTCTCCCGCCCTTGATATAACCATATTAAATGTGTTGATAAGGGCATAAAGCAACCAATCTCACTCACTCACTCACCCTCTATACCTCACTTACTCAAATAAAACTAAAAGCTGCCGATTGTACATTTTCAGGCCCCTGACCCTATAGTGCGTGTACAGTTAAAACCAGTGCGTTAAAACGTTTCCGATTTCTCCTCATTCCAAGTTTAAATTTCTCTCAAGATCCCATGCAATTCCTTCCCACTACAAGTGCGTTTGCTGCTATCGAATGTCTCTTAATGTCTCTTAATGCCGTTATTACACTGACTTCATGTGAACATGCACTGGGCAGAGGTTCCGATTTAGGGAATTTCTTGACTTATTTGTGATCCGTTTCAGGAAAATGAGTTAAAAGTCGCAAAATATGGATTTTGAGATATCACCACATTTGGAAAGAGGAGATCAGGGTGATTCCAATGAATGTAAACATTAAGGACATCTGATTAGTACTTTTATCCTTTTAGTTAGATATTTTCATTTTTGAAAAAAAAACGTTTGCAATATTTCTAGGGGGATAATTATCAGTAAAGTAGCTAAATATACTCAATGGGGTGATCTAAGAAACGCACTGATATAATTAATAAACAATCTTGAAATTTGGTAGATGTATTTACACAACCACAAGGACTGGACACTCGCTCCAAAAAATAAACTATTCCAACAAAGAAATCTTGTAAGTGAACGACTTTGAAAAACACCAATTTTGCGACTTGTGACTCATTTTACTGGAACACATCACATTTTACTTTTAAAAGGTTTGAGTTCTCGAGAATGTCAGAATAATTGTATATTACCAAACACTACTGTATTATAATATAATAACTACCTTACATAATTGGATCAGATTTTCAGAAAATGTACAATTGGCAGCTCTACACATTTAGGAAATTCTCCTAAATTAGGCGGAAAAATAAAGAATACCGGGTATATCTGAGTATATTTGATATCGCATTGATTTAAAATATCAGATCTGTTATGTTAAACTGCATTTTGAAGCTCATTTTTGTCTTAAACGTGATTGTACATTTTCTGAAAATCTTACATAATTGTATCTACTCTGTGCGTTCTATGGATCATACTACGATATCATACATTTCTTTACAAGTTTTATTGGCCTTCACTTATTTAAAAAAACAAAAAAAGCAGTTAGTGTCCACTCAGTATAAAGGCCTGGTCCACTAAGCCGATTCTCATGCGATTCTCACAGAATTAAGTGGAAAACGGCACAAAATCCCAGAGAATTGGTTTAATGGACTATGCCCTTAAAGGCATATTAGATTAACTTGACACACACCAATCTGAGTCTGGTATACTTTTTAGCTTTCCACAAAATATCTTCTTTAAATCACACTAGTCATCAATTCTTACTCTTAACCTTCTAACCACAGATTGGTTTTATTCAGGAAGTGTTTCAAGTTTTGAATTTTACATTTGACTTCTTCTGGGCAAAATGGTGGACATCTTCTTGTTGTTAATTATAATGTCCCACGTTTAAACTGTCCCTTAGTTATCCTGCATATGTTTGATTGTAAACAATAATAGACTTTTTTACCTTATCTTCAGGACTAACCAATCTATGTGGATACGTTGGATACATATGTACCTGGACTTAGCGGCTCCTCCCACAGCACATGGCCCAGGTAAGCAATTTATATATTATTTCACTATTTTTTTGATGGCTTCATTGAACATAGGCCAAACAAAAAATAGGTGTGTTTTCGATTTATCCCCCCCCCCCCTACCTAGTAAAACCTTACCCTACCTAAAAAAAAATTACCATACCTGATTTTTGTCCCCATCATATCTTACTTTTTTTGCATTTTTTGACAAAAAAAGCTTATAAAAGCAGGAAAACGTGTTTTCCTAACCCGAAACTGTCAAAAAGCACATTTCCCATGTTCAAAGCAACTATTGTGATGAAAAAGACATTTTTTTCAGTTCCTGGGAGGTGGTTTCCAAACAAAAAAAATTAACAAAAAAAAAAGTTACCACCCCCCTACTTAGTTTTCAGCCAGATAAATCGGAAACACACCTATTTGTTTTGGCCTTTTTGTGGGTGCATGGGCCCTAGCGTCCTATGGTTGGACTCTAGCCGCCGAGTACGGGTGGGCCATGGCGTCTGAAAATAAGCGAAAGTGGGCCCTAGCGCCCTATGGTTGGGCCCTCGCGTCTGTAGACCGTGTACACTATATACAGTCACCTGTAGAAGCGTTAACATTGCTTGGGGACTATGTATAACAAGTAAAATAAATACGCTATTAATTGCCAATAGGACAGATGTGCGCACTTACTTGAGTCACTTGGTGATGTAGATGAAAAGAGGGGGAGAGTGGGGAGCGGGGGAGGAGAGCTGGGGGAGAGAAGAGGAGAACAAGAGAAGAGACAAGAAGGGAGACGAGGGGGAGAAAGGATATCAGGGGAAGGAAGGTAGAGAGGAGAGGAGGAGGGGGGTTAGAGGGAGGAGCAGACGGAGGGAGAGGGGGAAAGGAGGGGTAGAGAGGTGTTAGAGATTGGGTAGAGAGGAGGAAATGAGAGACAAGAAGAGAAAGATAACCATGCACAACAGGAGTGAAATCGCCAGAAAATGTACAATTTACCTTCACCAATTCTCTCAAATAACCCAAATTTAAGACATAAATAAAGTTCAAAATACAGTTCAACCTGACCAAACAGATTGCTAGAATCAATGCAATGCCAAATATACTCGAATTTACCATGCATTGACCAAATCGCAGCTTAATTTAGCAGAATTTACTAAATGTGTACAGCTGCCAATTGTACATTTGACCCAGAGAGAAAGACAGACATGAGAGAGATCAAGACAACAGGGATTGAGAGACAGGTTGAAGGACAACCACTGGCCAGGTGTTTCTGACCTTGGAGACCCAACTTATCGCTAATTACAGGTAAGAACAGGTAAGGACAGGTAAGGACCCTCTGAATGCACCAAGTACCCTGCCACCAGGTAATTAATGACAGCAGGTCAATGAGTGATGTGTTTCAGCAAAATGAGTCACAAGTCCCAAAAAATGGATGTTGAGTTATCATCTTTGTTGAGAAGGAAAAGAAAATCATCTTATTTGAGAAGTTGAGATCAAGCGGATTCCAATGATAGTAAACAGTAAGACAGTAAGACCTACCTAGACTATTAATTGTCTATTTAGAATGTTGGATAACCTCACTGTAAAAAACATCTGTTGCAATAAAAGAATTTTTTGCAATATTTATGGGTGGACATTTACTAGTAAAGTAGCTATATTTTCTGTAGGACGACCTTAGAAGTACCTGGATACATTGATTACACTGTCCTGAAATTGTGTACATGGGTGAGATTTTCAGAAAATGTACAATTCGCCTTTACCAATCCTCTCTAATAACCCAAATTTAAGAGAAAAATGAGCTTCAAAATGTCCAGGGGCTGTAACCACCATAGGCAGAGACTAACAAGATTAATAGCCTCCATTTAGTGCCTGCTGGTGCACTGTTTGTGTATAACCCCTCAGCTTTGCCCCGGGATTATACACTAATGAGAGCACCAGCAGCCCCTTAATGTCAGTCATTAATTCAAAATGACATATATACTATGGTTCTAGGACAGCTACTCGCCGGACATGTACCCACCGGACATATCCCCCCCGACTTTTACCCCATGGACAATTACCATCCTGGACATTTACCCAGACAAGGCTAGTGAGTCCGTTAAGGAGCACTCGCTAACACAGCCTGAGCCAGAGGTCATAAACATGTAAGCACAAGGTCAAAGCCTTGGTCTACCGCAATACGTTAAAGCACCCAGCCATGTGACGACCGTAAAAAGGTACTAGATACCAGTTGTGCAACAGCTGATGTGTCCACATAAGGTTATCACGGTCGTTACTGCCAGCTGTTACATACACTTATGGGTCAGATTGTCAGAAAAGATACAATACACCTTTACTAATCCTCTCAAATAACCCAGATCTAAGACTAAAATGAGCTTCAAAACATAGTTTAACATAACAGAACTGATACTTTGAATCAATGCCATACCAAATATATTCAGATATACCCGGTATTCTTCATTTTTCAGCAGAACTTAGCAGAATTTCCTAAATGTGTAGAGCTTCTAATTGTACATTTTCTGAAAATCTGACCTACATGTATTGATGTTGCAAGCAACATTAAGGGTGGTATCCACTGGCTGTGGTAAGCTCTGCGGTAAGCCTTGCGATGGTGCTGTGTTGGTGAGGAGTGGCGAGTAAACGGGTCAGATTTTTAGAAAATGCACAATTGGCAGCTCTACACATTTAGTAAGTTCTGCTAAATTAGGCTGTAATTTTTCCAATACTAGGTAAATTCGAGTATTTTTGACATTGCATTGATTCTAGCAATCTGTTTGGCTAGTTTGAACTGTATTTTGAACTTTATTTTTTGTCTGAAATTTGGGTTATTTAAGAAGATTGGTGAAGGCAAATTGTACATTTTCTGAAAATCTGACCCAAACATCGTTCACTGACCATCTAGGCAATAGCAGGGGAGCGATTTCAAAGAATCGTGCACTTCACGACACCTTTTTTAAATTTTGCATGTTGATAGTATAGACCATGAGGTATTCAAAAACCATCTGCTACACGCTGGCAACCCTCCCTGGTGGCCGGTAGCTGCAAAATTCAAAATGGCCGACCAAAACTTCAAATGTACCATATCTCCGCTTCTACTGACTGTATCATCAAGTATAATACCAATTTATAGATGTTTTTGACTATGAGGAAACCATTTCCAAAGGTTATTTTTAGATTCAAGGTCATTTTCAAGGTCAAAATCCAATATGGCTGCCGCTGTGGAACAAGAATCTCATATCTCCACTACTGCCAGCACCATACACTTGTATAATACCATATTTCTATGTTTTATGTTGTCAGCAACCTATTTCTGAAATCATTGATCTGTTTGAAGGTCTCCTTTAAGGTCAAATTCAAGGTCAAAATGCAATATGGCAGCCATTCAAAACAATAGGACCCTATCTCAGCACCTACCATCACTATATCTATGTATGATACCGGTTTGTCTATGATTTAAGGTGTAAGGAATCCAATTTTGGGGCCCTTTTTGCATTTCAAGGTCATTTCTAAGGTCAAAAGTTATTACTCTTTATTTTTTTTAGTTCAATATTAAGGATAAAAGTTTAAATTCTGCAAAATTCTTGCAGCAACCACCCTGACATTTGCACGATGGTGTGCACCTCAATCCATCTTTGAAACATTCACACCTCTGTTTACATGCTTTCATGCAAGTGCAGTGAAGCATTAGTGAACAGGTTGCACTAGCATCTCCCAAGTCAGTCCAATATGGGACCCATGTCTCAAGGTATCCATTCCATTCCCAAGCATACTTTGCAGGATCTCGCAGACATAATTGCTTCTCCAAGGCTTGATGCCAAATGAAAGCGGACACCAAAATTGTTCTTTTAACATGCTGGTACAAGGCTGCTCTAGGGGTATGCTCTCTAGGGACCTCAGACAGTGAGTGAACGGAAATCTTTGTGCAGCATTTACTGTTACCCAGCAACAGTTCTGACTGTACATGAGCACTGTAAGTTGCTCCATCCGCTGCATATGGAGGGAATCCTCTGTCAGCTCTTGCAGATTTTCAATTAAGCCAACCATTGTCCCAGTTACTTCAGGAAAGTTCATCCAAGCATTCCGTCCAGATTTCTTCCCAATGCCTAACATGCTAGATGTTATGTCACAACCTGTAAAGGCATGAAAAAATGGAAGGATTTACAATTATCGGGGCCAAGCTGCATAGAAAGTTCATGAACTGGTATATCAGTGTATGCCTTTCAGCTTCCAAAGCCAACCCACAACTTAATAAGCCCCAGGCTTTGACCTTGTCATTCCTCACTACGTACAGAACCAGCAGAAACCATCGCAAGGCTTACCGCAGAGCTTACCGCAGCCAGTGGAGACCTCCCCCCCCCCCCCCCCCCCACTCCCTTAAGCACCACAAAAATTAAAATATTCCCACAAAGATATCTTGTAAATAAATCACGCTGGAATATATAAACTTTGCGACTTGTGACTAATTTTCCTGAAACACATCACAAATGTCAATTTGCACAAAATCGCACCTTGCTTAACATGTACTAATCCACCGACTCAGACATGCAACTCACATAATTACTTGCAAATCCCGATTCAAGATGGCGGCCATGCAATAAGGGTTAATTCAAGTGCCTGGGATCCAGGTATAAGTGAGGGTTGCTAGGCATGACGTCACAAGGGGTTGTTAGAGAGGTGAAGAGGTGAGGAGTGGATTCCAGGAGCAGTTATGTAGGACGCATTGTCAAGTAGGCACTTGTAGGTGTACATGTGGGTCAGATTTTCAGAAAATGTACAATTCAACTTCGCCAATCCTCTCAAATAACACACATTTAAGACAGAAATAAAATTCAAAATACAGTTCAACCTAATCAAACAGATTGCTAGAATCAATGCAATACCAAATGTACTCGAATTTACCAGGCATTGTCAAGTAGGCACTTATAGGTGGGTCAGATTTTCAGAAAATGTACAATTCAACTTCGCCAATCCTCTCAAATAACACACATTGAAGACAGAAATAAAGTTCAAAATACATTTTCTGAAAATCTGACCCATGTACAGTAGAACCTCTCTATTGAGACCACCCTTGGGACTGAGAGAAACTGTTCTTAATAGCGAGGTGGTCTCATTAGAGGGGCTAATCTAATAAGAGAAAAGCAATTCGGGACTGAGGGAAACTGGTCTTAATAGCGAGGTGGTCTCATTAGAGGGGCTAATCTAATAAGAGAAAAGCAATTCGGGACTGAGGGAAACTGGTCTTAATAGCGAGGTGGTCTCATTAGAGGGGCTAATCTAATAAGAGAAAAGCAATTCGGGACTGAGGGAAACTGGTCTTAATGGAGGCGTGGACTTTATGCGAGGTTCCACTGTACAGTGGAACCTCTCGATTAAGACCACCCTTGGGACTGAATGATTTTTGGTCTCATAGTGAGGTGGTCTCTTTAGAAGGCTCTAAATCTAATAAGAGGGAATAATTCAGGACTGGGAAAACTGGTGTTAATAGAGGGGTGGTCTCTTATGAGGTGATCTTTATGTGAGGTTCCACTGTAATATATTTATTTCCATTTATTTATAGAGTTATATTGAATTCTTGGGAAAGTATAGTATTAAAGGAACGTAAAGTAACCAAACCCCCCTCTCACCATCAGTCTAGGCTCAGAGTTGAGAGAATACCTTCAAACTAAGGGAAAACCTTTCGCTTTTAACCACAAACTGAAGAAAATCTCTCGCTTCTATCAACAAAATGACATTATAATACATTTAGGATACATACTCTAGAGCTGGGAAATGCGTTAACGCAGTAGGTGTCCAATCACTGACATACCTTTCTTATCAAGTAGGCACTGGTATACATGTAATAGATTTATTTCCATTTATTTATAGAGTTATATTGCATTCTTGGGAAAAGGCTTATAATTCATTTGTGGGTGAAATCACCAGAAAATGTACAATTCGCCTTCACTAATCCTCTCAAAAACAAATTAAAGACAAAAATGAATTTCAGAATACGGTTTAACATAACAAAACTGTTTGCAATACACCTGTTGTATTGACCATTTTTCAGTCTAATTTAGCATAATTCACTAAATAAGAGCTGCCAAGTGTACATTACCTTGACCCGCTAAGCCTTATATATATGTGAATCTGGTTGAGGAAAATGATCTGATGATTGATTTGTGTCAGTGTAAGTGGCCCGGATGTAGGGGCTGTCCTCAAGGTCACGTGTCCGCTAATGGAGCTAGAGAGGTGGTTGGGGGAGGGGGGAGCTGTGACAAGGGGAGAGGGCAGGGGGGAGCTGTGACAAAGGGGGGGAGGGGGGAGCTGTGACAAAGAGGTGGGGCACAATTCTAAGAACTCTCTACCTTCAGGGAGTATGAGACGATGCTCCTATTCCTATTCCCAAGTTAATTAACAACCCAGAGTTGATTTAGGGTTGGGGATGATATGCTCTACATACCTTGTAAGATTACTAGTATATTGTGTATTAGATTAATTACAACGCATATGGGTCAGATTTTCAGAAAATGTACAATTGGCAGCTGTACACATTTAGTAAATTCTGCTAAATTAGGCTGCAATTTGGCCAATACTAGGTAAATTCGCGTATATTCAGCATTACATTGATTCTAGCAATCTGTTTGGTTATGTTGAACTGTATTTTGGACTTTATTTTCGTCTGAAATTTGGGTTATTTGAGAAGACTACGGAAGTTAAATTGTACATTTTCTGAAAATCTGACCCATAAAGCACTCTACATTATTGTGCTACTAGTAAAATTCCCCATTAATTTGAAAAACCTGGGAGGGGTGGATTCTTCCATGTAAACCTATTTCTTATTGTTATTACTGTAAAATGAGAATACAGGCTTGATTGGAAGACCTTGGAAGAAAGTGTAAACCTGATTTCTATATGACTAGGCATTGAAATAAAAACTCATATTACCTTTCTGCTCTACTAAAAATATGTCACTATTTTGAGTATAGGTTTGAACTGGCAAGAGCTTCTAACTATTTCTGTTGAGGGGGATGTTGATATATAAATCTTTTATTTTGTTTTATCTTATCAGATAACCGTTTTTGAAAGGATTTTCCGCCGAAAGTCGAAGTCCCCTTGAAACTTAAGCGTTTTATGGGTTCTTGGCAAGACTAAATATCTTGCACAATCAGCTTGCAGCTCAGCGTTATTTCATGCAGTAGGAATCGAAGAGCCTACACACTAAATGTATTGTATGTTACATACATATCCATTTCGGTGAACTTCAATGTATGAAATGTAAATGTTTACTGAATAAAAGTTGAATGAACATATATCCATCAATTGAGTTTAGAAGGTAGAAGTGGGGGGTCGGGTGCGGGGGGGGGGGGGCTGGGGTTCGGCATGTGCTTTTTTAGAAAATATTTCAAATTTCAGAAAATTGTACAAAATTGATTTTTTCTACATTAGTTTGATGCCATGACTCATGCATGCGTCTCTACTGCTCTACTATTTATATTGTAGTCTAGGCTCAAAGCCTCTCAGATCAAATAAGAACTGTATGTCAGTGATTGGACGTCTACTGCGCTAACAGCTTTTCTGGCACTGGAGTAGAGGTCCTGATGTGATTATGATTGCATTTTGTGGTTTGGCGCGAGCGAGTGAGAGGCTTTCCCTCAGTTTGGAGGAACGCTCTCAACTCTGAGCCTTGACAGGAGCTAGAGGCTTTCCCTCAGTTTGGAGGGACGCTCTCAACTCTGAGCCTAGACTGGAGGAAGTGAGAGGCTTTCCCTCAGTTTGGAGGGACCCTCTCAACACTGAGCCTAGACTCTGAGATTAGACTGGAGCTAGAGGCTTTCCCTCAGTTTGGAGGGACGCTCTCAACTCTGAGCCTAGACTGGTGCTAGAGGCTTTCCCTTAGTTTGGAGGGACTCCCTCAAGAGTGAACTCTTAACTTAGACTATAGGGTAGAGGCTTTCTCTCAGTTTGGAGGGACTCCCTCAAGATTGAACTCTGAGCTTAGACTATAGGTAGAGGCTTTCCCTCAGTTTGGAGGGACTCCCTCAAGATTGAACTCTGAGCTTAGACTATAGGTAGAGACTTTCCCTCAGTTTGGAGGGACTCCCTCAAGAGTGAAAGCTGATGGTAAATGTGCCAGGGTGACACCTGCAAGACGATTGGGACTTCTGGGGATTGGGACTTATTATAACAATTGATGATAGTTAATCAGACTTACCTCAAACCTTAAGAAGCTTTATATATTATCAGTGGAGGCGTGACCTGGCAGTAATCTATATAGAACGTGAAATATATGCACAGTCAGCAGTTCTCTTTCTTTTTCTTTTTTTCTATTGAATTAAAGGCCATGTTTACATGTAAATACGTAAATTCACATGTAAATTTACCCAAATTCTTTGTTTCTCTGCATGTTTCTGTACCTCTTTCTCTTTGTCTCTTTCTCTGTCTCTCTGTATCCCCCTGTCTCTGTTTCTGTGTCCCTCTCTGTGGAATTCTTTGTCTTTCTCTTTGTCTCTTTCTCTGTCTCTCTGTATCCCTCTGTCTCTGTGTCTCTGTTTCTGTGTCCCTCACTGTGGCATTCTATGATTGGATGTAACGAGGTTGGTTTCTGACTTACTGTACTCGCTTTTCGACCAGGGATTTCACGAGAAGCGGCAGGCTTCGTGTGAGATCCCTGGTCAAAAAAAATGAGTGGGCAGCGTGTACAGTAAGTCAGAAACTAACCCAGTTACATCCTATTTTTTTACCACAATCTCATAATGTAAAATTAAATGAATAAACAAACTATTTATTTACCTCGCTTTGCTCCGATGACCCGCCATATTGATTTTGTTATGCCAAAGCACTAGACAAGGGTATAGCTGATTGGCTAATCAACGACGGCACGGACGGAATATGACGTCACGAATGTCTCTCTGCAGCCCTCACTGTCGTCAACAGAAGTCTTGAATTTAAACATGCGATAGCGGACTTAAGAGTAAACTGTTCAGTAGCGAAATATCAAAATTAAATTATGATTTTGATTTAGAAAATATTGTATTCAGGTCTACAACATTTCCACACATACAAGTATGAATATTTTCAGGACAGCCTGATTTAAAAAATTAAGGAAAAAAGTTAGATCTTATACATTAACTCTGTTTAGGACAGTTCGAATTATGATTACAATCTCGTATTAACATAATCTTATGTGATATCAGAAAAAATTACATAATGACAATAGTTTATCATGGGATAGTGTACACCTTTTGCAACTAAAAACAGGTATTCCACCTCATATCACTTTGACAATAGTGTGTTTTGAGAGGACGAGGTAAGTTAAACATACGATATACAGTGTAACCGACGCCGTGCTCTTACATATTAACCATTGGCCAGAACAACAATGAGGTAAAGAAAGATGTGGTGTAGGCTTTGTTCCAATCTACAGGATATAACCTGTAAAGGGAATATTCCATAATATAAAAGATAAAAAATAATGTTGTAATATGGCCTCGTGTAAAACTATGTATAAACTAACGGGGCAATATCACCTATTATATCTCCTTTATCAGCGTTACACCTGCGAAGAAAAGGGTCACGGCCGTTGAATTGTTGAATTGGGTCAAGAAATAATAACGATTTCCAAAATAAATAAATTAATAAATAAAACTATTTTGTTCATTAGTCGATGCAAACGTTGAGGAACTAATAGTCGAAAACACAAGAACCAACCGAAATATGATATTGAAATTGTAGAGAGGGCAGGAAATTTGAAATATAAAATAAGATATAATTATATAAAAAAGAATAATATAATTTAGAAAAAAAGAAGGGATAATCAAGAATATGGTTTTAAAATGTTCCTTTTTAATGAGGAAGGATGATTATGAGGAAGATCTTGACTTTTATATATGAGTCCTTGGGGAGTAGATCGTCGGTTTGAATCTTTAATCAGGATTTAATGATGTGTCCCGTGTGATGTATTACCAGATTTTGTATTTCAAATTCCTTATATAAAATGACTAAGGAGACAAGATTCAGCAATCTTTGCATCTAGAATTACTGCTCTAGCGTACATCATCTTTTAGAATTAACCAGGAAAATGTTCAGAAAAAAATGTCCTGCTGGTATACCCTCTATGTGGGTTAAATCGTCAGAAAATGTACAATTCACCTTCACCAATTCTCTCAAATAACCCAAATTTGAGACATAAATCAGGTTCAAAATGCAGTTCAACCTGATTCATGTTCCTGTACATATCACGTTAATACACGTTTAACGTTGAACTCTTATTTGTCATCCAACAATAGCATCATAGAAGCATCATAGACTATCCATTACATGCTGATACAATGTATGTCCATTTACTTAGCCTGTAAAGAGGAGACAAATTAGCAATAATGACGACTCTTTGTCATCATTTGTATTGTTAATGAGACTAAGTAAGAGGCAGGGAGAGAAGACCTTCCTTTTCTCTATTTACCTCTCTCCCTCCACCACCTCTCCCTCCACCTCCTCTCCCTCCACCTCCTCTTCCTCCACCTCCTCTCCCTCCACCTCCTCTTCCCCCACCTCCTCTCCCTCCACCTCCTCTCCCTCCACCTCCTCTTCCCCCACCTCCTCTTCCCCCACCTCCTCTCCCTCCACCTCCTCTCTCCCCACCTCCTCTCCCTCCACCTCCTCTTCCCCCCACCTCCTCTCCCTCCACCTCCTCTCCCTCCACCTCCTCTTCCTCCACCTCCTCTTCCCCCCACCTCCTCTCCCTCCACCTCCTCTCTCCCCACCTCCTCTCCCTCCACCTCCTCTTCCCCCCACCTCCTCTCCCTCCACCTCCTCTTCCCCCACCTTCTCTTCCCCCACCTCCTCTCTTTCCACCTCCTCTCCCTCCTCCACCTCTCCCTCTACCTCCTCTCTCTCCCTCTACCTCCTTGTTAAATCGTCAGAAAATGTACAATTCACCTTCACCAATTCTTTCAAATAACCCAAATTTGAGACATAAATCAGGTTCAAATGCAGTTTAACCTGATTCATTTTCCTGTAAAATATCACATTTGCTGTTAACACAAGTTTAACGTTGAACTCGTATTTGTCATCCAACAATAGCATCATAGAAGCATCATAGACTATCCATTACATGCTGATACAATGTATGTCCATTTACTTAGCCTGTAAAGAGGAGACAAATTAGCAATAATGACGACTCTTTGTCATCATTGTATTGTTAATGAGACTAAGTAAGAGGCAGGAAGAGAATACCTTCCTTTTCTCTATTTACCTCTCTCTCCCTCCACCTCCTCTCCCTTCAACTCCTCTCCCTCCAACTCCTCTTCCTCCAATTCCTCTTCCTCCACCTCCTCTCCCTCCACCTCCTCTTCCCCCACCTCCTCTCCCTCCACCTCCTCTCCCTCCACCTCCTCTCCCTCCACCTCCTCTTCCCCCACCTCCTCTCCCTCCACCTCCTCTTCCCCCATCTCCTCTCTCTCCCTCCACCTCCTCTTCCTCCACCTCCTCTTACCCCACTTCCTCTTCCCCCACCTCCTCTTCCTCCACCTCCTCTCCCTCCACCTCCTCTTCCCCCACCTTCTCTTCCCCCCACCTCCTCTCTCTCCATCTCCTCTTCCTCCACCTCCTCTTCCCCCACCTCCTCTCCCTCCACCTCCTCTTCCTCCACCTCTTCCTCTTCCTCCTCCTCTCCCTCCACCTCCTCTCCCTCCACCTCCTCTCCCTCCACCTCCTCTTCCTCCACCTCTTCCTCTTCCTCCACCTCTTCCTCTTCCTCCTCCTCTCCCTTCACCTCCTCTTCCCCCACCTCCTCTTCCCCCACCTCCTCTTCCCCCACCTCCTCTCCCTCCACCTCCTCTCCCTCCACCTCCTCTTCCTCCACCTCTTCCTCTTCCTCCACCTCTTCCTCTTCCTCCTCCTCTCCCTCCACCTCCTCTTCCCCCACCTCCTCTCCCTCCACCTCCTCTTCCTCCACCTCTTCCTCTTCCTCCTCCTCTCCCTCCACCTCCTCTTCCCCCACCTCCTCTCCCTCCACCTCCTCTTCCCCCACCTCCTCTTCCCCCACCTCCTCTTCCCCCACCTCCTCTCCCTCCACCTCCTCTCCCTCCACCTCCTCTCCCTCCACCTCCTCTTCCCCAACCTCCTCTCTCTTCCCCCACCTCCTCTCCTCCTACTTTCTCCCCTTTACCTCACTGTCCCTCCATCTCCTCTTCCCCCACCTCCTCTATCTTCCTTACCCCGCCCCCTTTACCTCATCCTCCCTCCACCACCTCTTCCCCCACCTTCTCATCCTCCACCTCCTCGCTCTTCCTCTGAAGCGATCAAATAGAATAAAGAAAGCGCATCATATTTTAGTTCTAACATTTGCTGGTAATCCAAGTTTAACGTTGACCTGTTATTTCTCATCCCACAAAAAGCCTGCATATATATGGGTCAGATTTTCAGAACATATACAATTGGCAGCTCTACACATTTAGTAAATCCTGCTAAATTAGGCTGAAAAATGATGAATACCAGGTATATCTAAGTATATTTGGTATCCCATTGATTTAAAGCATCAATTCAGTAATGTTAAACTGCATTTTGAAGCTCACTTATGTCTTAAATGTGCGTGATTTGAGAGGATTGGTGAAGGCGAATTGTACATTTTCTGAAAATCTGACCCAAATACTACTCATTGTATGCTGATACAATGGATGGCCAATAGGGGACTTGCATGTCTGCCATTTAGAATTTTGATTCCCATGGAATTGTGGAATTGTGGAATTGTGGGACTAATGGTACTGTGTAAAATTTATAGAAAACCTGTCATGTTCAACATGGAATATTTATCAATGTTCTAATGTCAATATCCATGTGTTATGTTTCCATAACACTATAAACCCATCTTTCCCATCATTTGGTCGTTGCATTTATACAAGCTCTTATATTGGTGAAATTAGTCTTAAAATTCGATAAAAATATTGCCAAATATTTGTGTGTCGGATTTCAACAGAATCCACCCCATGATGCACTGCAGTAGACATGCGTAGTGAGACATGCAAATCCCCTATTACTTACATCGCACAATTAACATCCATGACAATTCATTGTCATCATTGTATTGTTAAAAGAAACTAAGAGGCAGAAAGACACTACCCATGGGATTCCCATATATTAGAAACAATCATAATTTGTCTGGTTTATTGGGCCTGGAGCTCATACATCCCCTGGCCAGGAGTTGACAATGTAGGAGAGACACTGGCTATTAATAATCATAAGGACGCTATTAATAAGAGGGCTAAGTACCGCAACAGTTCCTAGTAAAGCTGATTTATAGGTATTAATTATTGCAATACTCCCGGTGATATATCTACTTATGGAGTGGGAGATGGTCAGTGGGGGGAGGGAGGGGGAGGGAGAGGAAGTGGAGGGAGGAAGAGGTAGTGAGGGAGGGACGGAAGGAAAGATGGGGAGGAAGGGGATGAGGGGGAGGAGGTGGTGAGGGCAGGTGGGGCAGAGGGGGAGAGATGGAGGAGTGGGCGGAGGGGGAGGTGGGGCGTGGAGAGGGAATGAGGTGGGGAGGGGAAAGAGACGGGAAGAGTAGAGAGAGAAGGAGGTGGTGAGGGAGGGAGAGACGGGAAGAGAGGGGCAGATGGAGTAGAGGGAGAAGGAGGGGAGAGAGAAGGAGGAGGGTGTGTGGAGGAGGAGCTGGTGAGGGAGGGAGGGAGAGAGGAGAAAGAGATGGGTGGAGGGGAAGGAAGAGATGTGGGGAAAGGAAGGAAAGGGCAAGAGGGGGCCAGATGAAGGAGTTGAAGGAGGGGGAGGTAAAGTGGGAGGGGAGGGGGTGGAAGTGGAGGGGGAGGTGGTCGTTAGGGAGGGAGGAGGGACAGAGCACGAGGAAGCTTGGAAGGGGAAGAGGAGGAGGAGAAAGGAAAAGAAGGGAAAAGAGACTGGGAAGCGGACAAGAACAAAGAATAGAAGGATTAGAAGGAGAGATGGAGGATATAGATGAAGGGGAGGAGGGTGAAATCACCAGAAAATGTACAATTCACCTTCAGCAATCCTCCCAAATAACCCTTATTTAAGACAATAATGATGTTCAAAATGCTGTTTAACATAACAGAACTGATACTTTATATCAATGCGATACCAAATATACTCCGATATACCCGGTATTCTTCATTTTTCAGCCTAATTTAGCAGAATTTCCTAAATATGTAGAGCTGCCAATTGTACATTTTCTGAAAATCCGACCCAGGAAGAGAACATTAGGAGGAATAGTGGAGTGTGCAAGAGACAGTGGGATTGGGTGCTATTGTCAGAGCCCGGGAACATCTCCCTCAGATTAACATAGACTCACTGTACTCAAGGGAGAGGTAAGAAATATGTTGTATGTTCACAGGGCCATATGGATCAGATCTTTAGAAAATTTACAATTCGCCTTCACCAATCCTATCAAATAACCCACATTTAATGCAAAAAAGAGCTATAAAATTCCGTTCAAGACAACAGAACTGATACTTTAAATCAATGCGATACCAAATATACTTAGATATACTCAGTATTCATCATTTTTCAGTCTAATCTAGCAAAATTGTCTCAATGTGTAGAGCTGTCAATTGTACATTTTCTGGAAGTCTGACCCATATAAAGATGACTACATTATGCCCCTTGAATGACCTGTGTCTGTCTTCCTGCATTCTGTAATTGACAAAAAGAGACTATAAGTGTGATGTGGACTTCCGGTTCGCGCTCGATTTGAAAGAAAGGCCTTACGCTCTGTTAGAGCATTAATACTTCTTTTCTTTCAGATTTAAAGCTTGTTGACTTCCCCAAACACGGGGAAAAGGAAGATAAATCATCACGGTACGTGAAGAATATCTGCAAAAGTATTGTCAGAGAAAATTCTCAACAAAACAAACAGAAATTTAAAACGAATCGAAGAGTTCACGGATTATCGCTAATCGCCATCTTGTCTTCTCCGGGCTTCGACAGGAGAGAGCACATGGATTAACGATCGTCAAGGAATATCTCTAGGATTACGGACATATACCCAAAGCTACAAAGGAGCTTTGGATAATGGAAAATTAATCAAATGCCTTAATCCCAAGTGGAGAAAAGCGTGTCAAAGGATTAAAGCTGGAAAATACCCTGGAGGAAATCAGAAACCCCAGGATATAAAAGAGCGGGAGAATATTAACTGACTGGAAAACCTCACCAAAGCCGTTCAGACCAAAATAGGGAGCTATACTCAGAGATTAGAAGGTGAGTAGACAAAAACAGTAGACTGGTAGAAAATTGAATTGAATATAAAAGGATTAAAGCGTTAATCCGAGCTAGATAAAGGAACATGTACGCCATCTGAAGGAGAAATAGACTTGCTCCAACACGGTAGGAACGTTAGTTAGACGAGATTCCACCAGGTGGCCTCAGTGTTTGTACTGAACCGAGCCGGGTCGGAAAGGACTGAATAGTAGAAATAAATATTTGTATCTGGAAAGAGGGGAAAAAAATCCCTACAAGGATAAAATAGGGAGAGTGTAGAACTATAGTGACATTTTCGTCATTAACTTGCTATAATTGTCCACAAAATGAACTTTTTCTAGCTGTCACGAACGTAAAATCTGATAACCGGAAGTAAACCGACGCCATCTTGCTAAAAGGCAAAAGATTGGAAACTCTCATAGAAATAACTAAGGGAACACCTGACAGAAACCATTGCAACGACTGCTCTTCCCGGAGCATGACGACAAATCAAGCCGAGGACAAGAGTCAGGGACAGAAGAGGGGGCTGGAAGGCTCTCCCGACCTAGGAGTACCGCAAATAAAATCGGTGAGACTGAACGATAGTAGCAAAATAAAATTAAACATGTCGGGCGAAAAGAAAATAGGTAAAGAAAAAGACTTGAACGACGATGGAAGCGCCAACGATTCTGGTAAGAAAGATCAGAAAGGGGATCAAGGTTTAAGAGGTCTCATAACATCCCTAGCTTCAGACCAAGCGGAATCAAACAGAGTAGCTCAAATAAAATATGATATGGTGCTAAAAAGATTGGATCAGCTTGATAAACTGGAGCAGGAAGTTGGTATAATTAAAGAAGGCTGCCAATATCGTGACGACGAGATGGCAAGATTTGAAGAGAGGCTAAAAAAGCAGGAAGAGAAAATGGTCGTCGTGGAAGAAACCATTGCTGCTCCCAAAGATACAGATTATTTAGAGGAACAGCAGACCAAAAGAGAAAAAGACCAGGAGTTTATAAGGAAAGAGACTCTGAAACTTGAAAAAAATCTGTTGATATTAGGAATTAAATCTGCTGAGGAAGAAACTCCTGAACGACTCTTGGAAAAGGTAAACAATATAATAGCGAACTACCTTAACCTTGCAGACATCATAGTGATAAAAGCAGTACGTGTAAGCACCAAGCCTGACATGCCTATAAAAATAGAATTGAAGAATTCCGAACAGGCAAAAGTTGTCTACGAGGCTCGATCAAGGCTCAAACAACATGATGAGGAGAATGTGGAGAAGGGCAAAGGAATGAATATCAGACGAGACACCCCTCACATTGTGAGACAAAGGCTCTTAAAAGTTAAATCGATAGCTAGTGCAGCCACTGCTCAGAATATAAGTGTGGAAATGTTTGGTACGAATATCAAAATAGACGGTATCTACTATAGGCACGACCAGTTAGATGGGATCCCAGCTAGTCTTCTCTTGTCGAACATCTCCAAGAGACAGAATGATAAGACGGTAGTCTTCTTTACTGCACAAAACCCCTTGTCGAATCATTATAGGGCAGAATTCAGAATCGAGGGCCAAAAATATGAGCATGTTGAACAATTCTTATTCCACCAGAAAGCCAGAATCGCAGGAGACCCCATCAAGTTAGCCATGGCTCTGGCCACCAAGAACCCAGTGGAATGTAAAAGATATATGGCAAATGTAGATGATCCCAGCAACAGATGGAAAGATCATAGAGAGGAGATGTTGTTGAAGGCAGTTCGTGCCAAGGCGAGGCAAAATGAAATTGTTAGGAATTATTTAATCCAAACAGAGGAACGCACAATTGGTGAAGCATCTCCTACTAACAAGCTGTGGGGAATTGGAATGGGGTTGGACCATCCCCATGTGTTAGATTCAGACACCTGGCCTCCTCATGGAAACATGGTAGGCAAGGCCTGGATGAAGGTGAGAAAAGAGCTGGCCCAGGATCTAAATAGTCAAGAAGACAAGGCTAGCCCGATGGAGGAAAGTGCTCCCTCTGTATAAAAGACCCAGGAGGGTCTTTTAATGACGTGAAAAAACCCTCACAATGTCTCCAAGCCTAGGCAAAGAGAATTGTGAAGCGATGAAGTTTATAACACTCAATGTAAATGGTCTGAATAACGTGACTAAAAGAAAAGCTTTGTTTACTTATTTTGAATCTTTCCCCAACACCATAGTGGCCTTACAAGAAACACACTCCTGTGCAGCGAAGGAAAAGATATGGAATTCCCAATGGAAAGGACAGATCTTCTACTCCCATGGATCCTCTGCATCCAAGGGAGTGCTACTACTAATTCCCAAAGAATTCAAGAATACCATTGTAGAATCAAGATCAGACGAAAATGGCAGGTGGCAGTATATTATATCGAACCAAAAGAACTGTCGAACATGTATACTCAATATATACGCCCCTACGGCTGACAAGAAAGATGAACAATCTGAGATGCTGAAAACAATTACTAAGCTAACAGAAGAAGCAGAATATGATAACTTAATAATGCTTGGTGATTTTAATACTGATATTACTTATAAGCCGAATAGTGTGTCAAGTGTGAAATTGAAAGATATGATAGGTAACCTCGATTTAAATGATATTATAGACTCGAAATGCACCAGTCAACCAAAGTGTACTTGGTACAGGTTGGAGCAAAGCTCCAGGTTAGATTATATTTTTGTCTCAAGTAATATTGTGAGTAAAGTTATAAAATGTGAAACTATTTATAGCAGTCACTCTGACCATCTCGAAGTGCATGCGAATATTTCTATGTACAAACCTGAAAGAGGTAGAGGCTATTGGAAATTGAATAATCAAATTCTTAATAATCCTAACTTTGTTAATGGTGTAGAAAAATTATGTGAAAATGCCCCAAATGAAGCAACTAACCCTAAAATAGCATGGGAATTTTTCAAGCTAAAGGTAAGGGAGTTGGCTATCAAGACGAGCAGTGAGATAGCTAAGGGCAAGAGAGCTCGAATTGAAAAAAATAGAAATATCTTATCTTCCCTAGACTCTAAAAAGAGAATGACGAAAGATGAAATTGATACAAGAAAAAAAATCTTGCAAGATATAAGAGAGTATGAATTAGAAAAGGCTGAAGGAGCGCTAATAAGATCAAAAGCTAAATGGGCGACAGAAGGAGAAAAGCCAACGAAATACTTCTGTGCATTAGAAAGATATAAATCGGAAAAAAATGTTATAAATTTATTAAATGTTGAAGATGAAATTAAAAACAAAAAAGAGGATATTATCGCAGAAGGTCATTGCTTCTACTCTAAGTTATACAGCAAGGATAACACTATTAATGAGGTAATGGACAAATTTGTCAGCCCTGATCATTTTCCTCAGATTGACGAGGCAGAAAATAATTTCTTATGTCGAGAAATAACTGCCGAGGAGGTAGAAAAAGTGTTAAAAGAATTTTTAAAAAATAAATCACCTGGTTGTGATGGGTTCGGCGCTGAGTTTTATCAGGCCTTTTGGTACGCCATTAAAAATATTTTTATGGCTATGTTAGAAACTTGTTTAGTAGAAGAGGAAATGACGGAAAATCAAAAAAGAGGGATAATAAGTGTGATTCCCAAGAAGGATAGCGATTTATTGTTTTTAAAGAATTGGAGACCAATTACGCTCCTAAATGTGGATTATAAAATCATATCCAAAGTATTAGCTAAAAGATTGTCTTTCTGTATCTCCAATATTATTAATGATGACCAGGTCGGTTTCATGAAAGGCCGTTTCATCGGTTCGGCCATAAGAAAAATCGATGATATACATTCTTTTCTAGAGAATAATGATGAAGCAGGCATATGACTCTGTAGACTGGACTTTCATGGAAAAAGCTTTAGAGGCTCATAGTATAGATCCGATGTTTATATCTTGGGTAAAAATGCTTTTGAAGGGGTCCAAGGCCACTTTCACGAATAATGGTTTTTCGTCCGCATGGTTCAATGTAGAAAAGGGAGTTAAGCAAGGTGATCCTATATCATCTTCCTTGTTCATAATTGTCGCGGAAAAACTGTCTGAAAGTATTAGAAGAAACAGAGAAATAATTGGAATAAAGCATGGGGAGCAGGAATCAAAATTAATCCAGTTCGCAGATGATTTAACGTTATTTGTTAAAGATGAGCCCTCCCTGGTACGAGCTATCGGAACAATTGAAGAATTTTCCCTCGCCTCTGGGTTAACCCTTAATGCTAAGAAGTCCAAAGGTTTTAATATAGGTAAAGTCCCTTTAGTTAATAGGTCTGTCCTCGAGATTGAATGGACAAATAAGATGAAAGTCCTTGGTATTCACCTCCTTAACCCAAGGGATGAAAATGAAATGTATAAGGTAAACAGTTGCGAGCTTATATTGAAGATTAAGGAAACAATTAATTCTTGGAAGAACAGATTTCTTACAATGAAAGGAAGAATCATGGTGTGTAATGTATTCTTGCTTCCAATATTTCAGCACGCCTTATCATGTATGTATTTTGGTGAAGCCTTGCTCAAAGAGATAGATCAGATTATGTTTAAATTTGTGTACAATAGTAACCACCATAAAATCAGTGTGGATTTCCTGGCTCAAAAACCAGAGAAAGGTGGACTTAATCTAAGATTGATCAGGCAAATTTATGAGACTAATAGAATAATGTGGGTGAGAAGAATTATTATTGGTAGAAATAGGTCATGGTTCAAAGTGATCGAAGCCTTCCACAAAAGAGACATTGAAGAAATATTCTTGTGTAGGTACAAACCAAGTATTTATTTAAATGGTTTTTACAAAGAATTATTCGAAATATGGAACAAATACTACTATAAATTTAAACCAGAAGGTATTGAACAGATCTTAAAAGAAAGAATATGGGCCAATCGATACATCAAAGATAAAGGCCAAATGCTATACTGGGAAACGTGGAAAAAAAATGGTATAATAGTTCTAGGTGATATCTTTAATGAAAATGGCAACATGATGTCTACAAAGGAGATTGCCTCCAACTTCCAGATAGCCCGGTCATTTTACTCTAGACAAATGCTTAAAAATGCAATACCTGGTGAATGGATAAGATGCATAAAGAGAGAGAGGAACTATGTATTGAATAATTCTGTATTCTTTGTAATCAATGGTAAAGAAATTGACATTTGTGAATGTAATGCGAAAATAATCTACAGCCAGCTGATTTCAAAACTGAAACCCAAATGGGAAAAATTTCGAAAGTGGGAGCAGAGGCTTGGCTTGACAGAAGAAAGTTATGATAAAATACAATGGAGTAATGTTTTCACAATTCCTTACAAAGCTTCGACTGAAGCAAGAATCCACATTTTCCAATACAAAGTTTTACATGGTGTCCTTGTATGTAATGCGTATTTGAAACAAATAGACGTTATTAAAAAAGATACTTGTTCATTCTGTAAAAATAAGGATGACATATCTCACTTCTTGGTAACATGTTTTAAAACCAAAGCATTGTGGAAATATATCTTGAAATGGATCTACGATAGTGGATACCTTAATAAGGATGTGGATGGCAAGGTAATCTTTAATCAAAGAGGTAGAAATATCGTGATAAAACCAGAAGACATTGTCTTGGGTATAGAGATTACAAATGTTAACTCAAAAATTGTCAATTGGATCATACTTCAGTTAAAATCATTCATTTATAGACAAAAATTGTTCGAGGAAGGAAGAGTGGACCATTTATCAGCAATGTATGAACTGAGAATGAGGGCAAAGGTGGTAATATACTCCTTTAGAATTAGGAAAGTATGCCCCAAAGAAAAAATAATATGGCGGCGTATGGCCGAAGATATTGAGGAACAAATTAACGAACTAAAAAAATAACTCACTTATATATGTCCTTTCCTTTCAGAAATGAATATTAGAATTGTAAATGCCCAGTCGGCAGGTATCAGAAATAAAGTCAGTTGCAAAAACAAAAAAATAAGTGTGATGTGTTCCAGGGAAATGAGTCACAAGTCGCAAAAAATGAATTTTGAGATATAATCATATTTGGAAAGATGAGATCAAGCCGATTCCAATGATAGTAAGCAGTAGGATATTTATTGATAACTTTTAGATTTTAAGTTTGATATTTTTACTTTTGAAAAAAAATGGTTGCAACATTTCTGGTAGGACCATTACTAGGTAAGTAGGTAAATATCCTCACTATGATGACCTTAGAAATGGATGGATACATTTAATACACATTCTTAAAATTTGGTAAGTGCATTGATACGATCTAAAACGGTAGATACTACAAAGATGAGAACATTTCAATAAAGAGATCTTGTGAATAAAACACTTTGACAAATATCTATTTTGCGACTTGTGACTCAGTTTACTGAAACACATCACAAGTGGTATCTGCATTGTGCTTTACAATAGTTACTGCTGTGACTAAGACGTAAGATTAATAGCCTCCATTTAGTGCCTGCTGGTGCACTGTTAGTGTATAACCCCTCAGCTTTGCCCCGGGATTATACACCAATGAGTGCACCAGCAGCCCCTCAATGTCTGTCATTAATTTAAAATGACAATATATATACTATGGTTCTAGGACAGCTACTCGCCGGACATGTACCCACCGGACATATCCCCCCCGACTTTTACCCCATGGACAATTACCATCCTGGACATTTACCCAGACAAGGCTAGTGAGTCCGTTAAGGAGTAATCGCTAACACAGCCTGAGCCAGAGGTCATAAACATGTAAGCACAAGGTCAAAGCCTTGGTCTACCGCAATACGTTAAAGCCCAGAGCCATATGGGTCAGATTTTCAGAAAATGTATATACTATTGGCAGCTGTACACATGTAGTACATTCTGCTAAATTAGGCTGCAATTTGGTCAATACTAGGTAAATTCGAGTATATTCGGCATAGCATTGATTCTAGCAATCTGTTTGGTTAGGTTGAACTGCATTTTGAACTTTATTTTCGTCTGAAATTTGGGTTATTCGAGAAGATTGGCGAAGTTGAATTGTACATTTTCTGAAAATCTGAGCCATGTGACGACCGTAAAAATGTACTTGATACCAGTTGTGCTACAGTTGATGTGCCAACATAAGGTTATCATGGTCGTTACAGCCAGCTGTTACATACACGTGTGATAAACAGGTAGTAAAGATCCAATTAATGTCTTAGTCTTATCAAATTGTGTATCCAGAACTAGTTTAGATCTGTTCTAGTTTTAAAGAGAACACATTTGTCATGTGTTTCAGAAAAATCAGTCACAAGTCGCAAAATTGATAATTTTTTAAGTCATTTATTCACAAGAACTCTTGCTCAGAATGTTTCCATGTTGTGGGGTTTAACGCTGCTAGTAGCATGAATTGATCAACCAAATGTGCAGACTGTGTATTGAATATATCTAATGCCCCGTCTACACAGGGGCGAATTCAAAAACTGGTGCGAATCTGGCACTTGCGATCATTTGCATGTGAAACCGTAGAAATCCTGTGCGAATCGGCGGCGAGCTTGTGCGATTTAAGAAATAATGCTCTTCGATTTGGGTTTTTAGTCCCTACACATGTGCGATTTCAGATGCAAACTGATGTAAAATCGCAGGTCTGGATTCGCAGCAGATGTGCGATTTGGATCACTTCAAATTATAAGAAAATGGAGGGAGAGAAGACCGAAAATATTTTTTGAGGTGTACTTGCGACGATTTTTTAAAAAAAGATAGAAAAAATCAATTTATAATCACAAAATCTTAACATACTTGAGACAATATGTCTGGGCATGTTCTGTGAAATAATCGTTTTGATTCATCAATAATTCGCGAAACGACATTTGTTCAATCACCTGCGAATTTCCGAGTGGCCGCAAGGCCCAATTCGCTTTCCAATTCGTCCCTGTGTAGACGGGGCATAAGCAGATCTAACTAATCGTGGGTTACCCCACACATACACAATTCTTCATAGGAATCATATACGATCTCAAACTTGGAATTGTGCACTGAAATCGTGCATATGTGCCCCCAAATCAAGGCCCCCGATTATTTGTGCGGTCCACCTATTGGCAAATCGTCGCCAGTTGGGGCACATATGAGTCAGATTTTCCGAAATTGTACAATTGGCAGCTGTACACATTGAGTAAATTCTGCTAAATTAGGCTGAAATCTGGTCAATACTAGATAAATTCGAGCATAGTTGGCATTGCATTGATTCTAGCAATCTGTTTGGTTAGGTTGAACTGTATTTTGAACTTTATTTTCGTCTGAAATTTGGCTTATTTGAGAAGATTGGCGAAGTTGAATTGTACATTTTCTGAAAATCTGACCCATATGTACGAATTGATTCACCACTGAAACAAGGTCGTACAACGAATCGTAGGTGTCAAATCGCCCCTAAAATCGTAATATATTATTCACCACATTAGATGTCTCAAAGTTTACCATCATTGCAATCATTGCAATCTCATCTTTCCAAATATGATGATAATATCTCAAAATCCATTTTTTTGCGACTTGGGACTCGTTTTCCTGTAACATATCATATTTGGTTTAAATTGCTTGATATTTCATTTGATATTTCAGTTTCAGTGGAGTCCCAACAACTTCTTCTATTACACGTTCTTAGCAATTACATTATGACCTTCAGATCCAGTTACAAAATGACATTTCCCTCTCCAGGGATGAAACAGGTGAAACATGTGCGGCTGTTAGCTGTATACAACCCATTCAAGTGACTGGGCTGTAGAGCGCCCTATGCAATATTTTCCAAAATAGCCACTTTGTGCATTAAACTTTAGTATATTTCTAGTAAAATTACTTATCTCTATGTCAAAGTTGGAACATGGGTTAAATACATATTTTGCAATATCAATTAAACAATCTGATTGCCTGGCAGTAAAATCAACCCAGGATATCCATTGAAATAGATCATAGTCAGTGGTGAAATGGACAATAAGCGCCGCGCTGATAGTACGTAATGCATTGGCCCTATAGGCCTATGTAGGCCTGCCGTAACTTGCGTAAGTGGCAGTAGCACGGTATAGGGTTGATTGTTCGGCTATGAGGCTGTAAACAAGAGCAATGTAGTTTGCTCTCTTACGATAAGATAAGATAAGATAAGATAATTCTTTATTTGCGATAAGATGTTTGACAAAGAGGTTGCGTTCTTCTCAAGAGGAGGTCTTCCCGAACATGCCTTTCTTGATTAGCTTTTTTCTTGGTTACATTTGACTAAGCTACGTTCATATTAAACACTATATGGGTCAGATTTTCAGAAAATGTACAATTAGCAACTGTACACATTTAATAAATTCTGAGAAACTAGGCTGCAATTTGGTCAACACTAGGTAAATTGGAGAATATTTGACATTCCATTGATTCTAGCAATCTCTTTGGTAAGGTTAAACTGTATTTTGAACTTTATTTTCGTCTGAAATTTGGGTTATTTGAGAAGATCGGGGAAGTTGAATTGTACATTTTCTGAAAATCTGACCCATATAGGTGTTAAAACAGTGATCAGAAAACAAGTTAAACAAGTAATTAATTACGTACTCGTTCAAGAATCAATTAATCAATCAATCAATCAATCATTCAATCATTCAGTTTTCGTGCGTCTATCTCCTAAAGAAGTACAATTACAAAAGCTGCATGTGCCAGAGCTAGCAATAAGTGTTACAATCAAGTGACGTCCATAACTACTGGACATCAGTGTAAACCGATAAATACTTGAGAAAAAATGTAGAAAAATACAAAAGAAAAGAAAAACGTTTCTCTCTGTTTTGTCCCCAATCTGAAAGGATATAAACGTGAAATAGGAAAAATCAAAAATATCCAAGACTTTTCTTTTTGGAATATCCAATACCTTTTTGTCAACTTTCTTTTCCTTTTTGCCAATGTCCTTTTCCTTTTCGGATTTTCATTTTCCTTTTAGGAATATACTTTTCCTTTTTGGAATATCCTTTTCTTTTTGGAATATCCTTTTCCTTTTCCGAATATCCACTCCTTTTCCAAATATCCACTCCTTTTCACCCAAATGTACCATGATGTATTCCTACCCCAACATGACTGGGAGGGAGAAGGAGGGTGAGAGGGAGAGGGAGGGTGAGCGGGGGAGGGGAGGGGTGAGCGGGAGGGGAGAGGGAGAGAGGGAGAAAGAGAAAGGAAGAGAAGATGTATTGGATGTGTTATGTAACACTGCTACACTACAAAGATAGCTGGTGGGCCCCCACTCAGTGGTAGTGGATAATGTTACGTAACACTGAGCCACTACTCATGTGTGTGGGTTAGATGTTCAGAAAATGTACAATTCATCTTCACCAATCCTCTCCAATAACCCAAATTTCAGACCAAAATAAAGTTCAAAATACAGTTCAACCTAACCAAACAGATTGCTAGAATCAATGCAATGCCAAATGTACAGGTATTTACATAATATTGACCAAATTGCAGCCTAATTTAGCAGAATATACTAAATGTGTACAGCTGCCAATTGTACATTTCTGAAAATCTGACCCATGTCTGCTTTTGTATGGGTAGAAAAGGAGTGTCCCAGGGAGGACACCAATGAGAAAAGATGGCCAAATCTAGACATAGGAGTCACAGCAGCTAGACATGGCTTTTCATGTAGGGGAAATAGGAAAAAGGTGCAGTGATATACTTTTCGGTGGTGAATATCTAAGGGAAATGGTGGAAAAGGAGGCTGACATGGGAAAATCGACACTGACATGGAACTTTTTGTTCTGGAAATAGTAAAATCTTCTCGGAAATAGGAAGAAAGCAGTTGGAAAAGAACTATAGTATGTGAAATAGCATGTACCACAGAGGAAAAGTCTGTACCGATTTCATCATTTGTACATATGTCTACTTTGGGACGCAACACTCTCCGTTCCTACCCCTACATGGGTCAGATTTTCAGAAAATGCACAATCTACATTTCTACACTTCTATCAAACTCTGCTAAATTATTCTGCTAAAATACTAGGTATATCTGAGTGTATTCTGTTTTGTATTCATTCAATAAATCTGTCTGAACAGTATTATGAACCTGATTTTCGTCTTACATTTTGATGAAGGATTGATGAAGGTGACTCCTGAAATTTTGACCCACATGGACATGCACCAGTAACTAACAAGATGTTTTAACTATATGATTTTAGATTTTGAAAATATTTTATTCAGGTCATTGAACATTTCCATACATATAGCACGAATATTCTCAGGACAGCCTGAATTCCAACGAACAGTTTTACAAATAGCGAGATGTTTACATGAATTAGTTGTTATCATTATAATTATGTAATTCAAAGTCATTTTTTCTCATGATACATGCTTTCTGTATATTATAGTACAATTATACGTATTCCAAGGTACGGTACAATATAAAAACAGTTGCCCTTACTCCGTAAACACTGTGAATGTGAGAGTTAAGAAGCTAATAAAAGAACAGGTATATATTTCTACAGACGCCGTGCTCTTTCATATTAACCATGGCCCACGATGGCCCACCGAATTATAGATCCTAGAGCTTTTAAGAATCAAGCAAAATCTATTTATATTTAGACCCAGTTTGGTCAGATTCTAGGGTGTATTTTTTCACAACAGACCACGGCAATCACTTCCGGCAACTTCGGGTAAGGAATGGGGGTTATAGATGTCAAAATAACTGGTAAATAAAAGTCAGTAAGTGGTAAATAACAGTCGAATCTGACCAAGCTGGGTCTAAAAGCACTAATACCCTCGGTTTTGGATGGTCTGGGTGGTCTATTGCCTGGTGGAAATTCTCGGGGCTAACGCCCCTCGAATTATCCACCAGGCTATAGACCACCCAGACCATCCAACACCTCGGGTATTAATGCTATGCTGGAATGATGATTACTTTGTTTGAATTGGTAAACTGATTGTGTACACTACATTACATATTACCTGCGCTACCTATATTACCTAAGTTGCCTTCAGTCTCACGACTTATACTGTCTGTGATATATTATATTATACAGAACCACCTCTTGTTGTCCAAAAGATGTCTTGTATCATTAGCCATTAAGTATTTATAGCAAATGGCCCGATGGAGGGTTCAAACTGATCTCGACCCATCAGAAAACGGGACGAACCCCTAAGGGGTGAGTTCCCGTTTTCTGATGGGTCGAGATCAGTTTGAACCCGAACAGAGGGCCATTTGCTATTTATTGCACACTCTATTTGGATGTTAAAAAGTAAATTTAACTTGTTAAGCCTATAGTTTAACTCGAGGAGGCTTCATTCACTGCAATTTGTAGGCCTAAGTTACGCGGTCGGGACGACGTCATCTGGCCTATGCTGCACCAATGAAATTGCGTCTTTGGCCGAACGGCACACGTGAGCGGTTCGTATCAACCGAACTGCACCCCCAAACTGCACCTTTCTAACTGCTCACGTGTGTAATAATACCCCATATTGTCTCATATTGGCATGTAAAATTATAGAGCATTCTAAATATTACCACATTACGAAGTATCAAATAATGAAAAACATATCCTCGAGTGAAACCTCTTGTTAAAAATATTGCACCATCTTTTATGACTGACTGATTGTTATCAAATTTATGATTGCACTTTTGTAGAGAATCATCGGCAGTCAATGACTGAGATGACATTGTTACACAGAAGACTGTAAAATACGTCAGAAGGAGAATTGAAACCTCCCATTTTGCAGGAGATCCCCTTTGATCGGCAACGAAAGAATGCAATAAAATGTTTTTCAATTGTGCTGAACCCAGATAGCCAGATAGGGTGCGAATGTAACACCAGTGGCGCTGTATGCTGGAATATCTCCCAGTAGGCTGAGAAGGAAGCTTCCGCCTTAGGTGTTTGCGCTGACCGCCACCCGCGAAAACGGCAATAACACCAGCAAAAAATGTAAAAATGGTCACGGGATTAGAAAATATGAAAAGAGTATATTCTCAGCTATCCGTAGGTATATAATTTTACCTATTTGAAAAAGTGGAGGCCGAGCAATGAGTGTATGGGTATAATCATGTTTAGGCCTACTCTGTTTCTAAGGTTGCGGCTGCCATGACCGGAAGCTTCCGCCTTAGCTTTATCTCAGCCTCCAGGTGGCGTGGTGGTCGGATAGCTTATTTTCGCGCTATCAAGGATAAGGAGAATTCAATTCAATTCAACCATTAATATTTAACTTATTAATGTATGCACCATAAGGTGGGTAGATTGGAAGCCTGTTTAGAAGGCTACATCTAAGTGACATCTAACTGACCAAGGAATCACTGTTTAAATTGCTGATTACTCTACTATTACTCTACTTTTATCATTAAAGTTATTCATTTTATGAAGAGTAAATTAAACAGAAACTAACAATACAGAAATCGCTACCATGAAATGTTGTATGTTATGAAATGTTAAACCATGAAAGTTTGTTTTTTTTTCTTTTTTTTTGTCCAACACCGGATCTTTATTTAACAAAACACATGTGGATAACAGGTAAAATTAGTGAAACATCGAGCAAATCATTAGAATGGTGTATAAACTTTGACTTACGATTCACATTTTTCTTTTTTCTAAGTAAGGGTTACATAAATTTAACATCATTTATTAAGTTCATATCATTAATATAGTCTGGACCTTTGTCTTTTCTGGAGTATTTTCTCCCTTTTAACATTTTTTCATTGATTTTCTGTTTTTTTCAACGCTAACATTCTTCCAGGTATTTTCCCTGTTCCGTATAGGAAAGCTAGGGTTACAAGTTGTTAAAAATATCCCTCCATGGCTTAAACTGTTTTTTAGAACCTGAATCATACTCTGCTGCCACTTTTAGGCCTGACAGCCTTTTTTTTAAACTCTGGTACAAACTTATCATATGTGATGTGTTCCAAGAAAATGAGTCATAAATCGCAAAATTGATATTTTTCAAAGTGTTTTTTTCATAAAATCACATTATCTGAATGTTCTGATTTTGGGAGGTTTTATCACTTATCGCCATATCAATCGATGTCTCAAATTTCAGGACAATCTATGTAATATATCCTTTCGTTTTAAAGGTGCTCAGATGGACTACATTTAGTTACTTTAATGTTTATTGACCCCCAGAAATATTGGAAACCTTTTTTTTTCAAAAACGAAAGTATCAAACTTAAAATCTAGAAATACTTATTAGAATATAGACTGTTTACTATCATTGGAATAGGCTTTATGTAGAAAATATAATGGTATCTCAAAATCTATTTTTTGCGACTTATGACTCATTTTCCTGAAACACATCACATGTGATATGTTGTTGTTTCCAAACAGTCTCTGCCTGTGTACATAGGACTTACCGACTAACAATATAAAGTTGATCTGCTTAATTATTTTACTATCAACCATGAGAGTTCTTAACAATCACAGTATGATCTTCAAACCATGATAGTTCTTAAAGAGTGCAGTATAATCTTCAAATCCAGTTTTCCAAAGTTAACTTATTAATACTATGCTTTTGGTTTGACATGTTAATTTAGTACAATTTCTGCGATTTCAGAGTGACACATTACATATATGGGTCAAATTTTCAGAAAATGTAAAATTCACCTTCACCAATTCTCTCAAATAACCCAAATTTAAGACAAAAATCAGGTTCAAAGTACTGTTCAACATAACCAAACAGACTGTTTGAATCAAGGCAATACCAAATATACCCATATATACCTAGTGTTGATGATTTTTCAGTCCAATTTAGCAGAATTTAAAAAATATGTTGATCTGCCAATTGTACATTTTCTGAAAATCTGACCCATATAAACCTATCTATCTTAGGTAACAGTACACACCAGATTACCCGAATTAAGATCTGCATAAAAAAACAAGAGTCACAAAGATTGAACAGGATTTGACAGGCAGCTCAAGGTTATTGGAAATGGCAAAGAGTCATCAAAGAAATACAAATCCACAGGAAACTTCTTATGTCTAGGATAAAAGGATCCCATTCTATAGTCTGTCTGAAAAGTAGTTGACACATGATTCCTTTGTCCCTTTAAGGGAAAGAGGAAGAGGGAAAAGTGGAGGATTTATGACTTCTATTTATGACAAGGACCTGTCAACCCTTTGCCCAGCGAGTCGCTCATTGCAATCAACCATGGAGAATACAGGGCCAGTATAACCAGCTCTTCCTTCCTTCTAAGCAAAACAACTGCTGCTGCATATGGAACAGAGGGATTGCAATACAATAAAGCTGCATATTTGGCCATGGTCGGTCACAAATGGATATGGTCGGTCTCAAACAGCGATTCAGGGGGCAATGGTTTGAAGTAAAATATCTCCCACTTTTCCTTCCTATTAAAGGGACAAAGGAATTATTTGTCAACTACTTTTCAAACAGACTATAGACTATGATTGTACGTGAGGTTAAGATGAAGGTATCCTGTGGTAGGCTAGCGCTTCTGTAGTCATGTATAGCCGGAAGAACTGTCTCTGACAGAGGCAAAGTAACATAATATTCTATTATCATATGATATACATCTATTATTCCATTATCATATAAAATACAGTCTTTTATAAATATAAAGGAACTATTAATGAATTCAGTCAATTGTTGGTAGCATGAATAAATTTACCAAATTTCAAGACAGTGTACTAAATATATGAATTCGTGCATTGCTAAGGTCATCTTATAGAGTATATTTAGCTATTTCACTATATTTCCACCCAGAAATATTGCAAACATTTTTTATTTTTTTTAATAAATATATATAGAAATACTTATTAGATGTCGTACTGTTTATTACCATTAGAATCCGCTTGATCTCATCTTTCCAAATATGATAATATCTCAAAATCCTTTTGTGCGACTTGTGACTCGTTTTCCTGTGAAACATCATATATATGTGACCAAATAGGGGATTTGCATGTGCCCCTGCGCATGACAGTTACAATGCATTCTGGGGTACAAATATTTGGCAAAATTGTTATCGAAAATAGCAAAAATATTTTACCAATAAGAATGAATATTTTCACTAATATCATTGTTTGTATAAATTAGTTTGTATAAATTATCTATGGAAACCAAATGCATGATGGGAAAGATTGGGACTTCTGTTATGGAAACACATTCCTATTGACATTAGAACATTGATAAATACTCCATGCTGAACGTAACATATTTTCTATAGATTTAGAAACTGAAACATTGATCCCATAATTCCATGCGGATCAAGATTCAACATGGCGGCTTTGCAAATCCCCAATTGGTAATATTTTTATTGAGAATGCACCTTTACTACATTCCCGATGACACCAAACCATATTGGATTATTCATGGTACAGAGAAGTCGCCATCAGGACGACCAAGTAGAAATAAAATGTGACCCTGACGGAGAGTGTGTGTGTCATTAGATATTTATTATATTTATCTAAATATAAGTTTGTTGATGTAACTTGAGGAAGATTGATGTTGACATGTTGGTATAATATAGATGACAGGTGTGGGGTAAGTGTGGTACAGAGGAAGCAGATACAGAGTGAAGAGGATCGGATTATAGAACTCAATCAACCTTGACCTTGGTAAAGGCCAGCCAGCCAAGATATTGCCTCCTTGTGATAGGAATATAATCTGGAAGAAGGGGAGGGGGGAAGTGTAGAAGGAGGGGAGGGGGAGGTAGAGCAGGGGAGGGGGAGGTAGAGAAGGAGGGGAGAGGTAGAGAAGGAGGGGAGGGGGAGGTAGGGGAGGGGGATGCAGAAGGAGGGGAGAGGTATAAGAGGAGGGGAGGGAAAGGAAGTGGGACAGGGAGGTATGGGGGAGAGAGAGGCAGGGGAGGAGGGAGGGGGAGGGAGGGGAAGAGGGAGGGGGAGGGAGGGGGAGTGATAGGGGGAGGGGAGAGGTAGAGGAGGGGAGGGGGAGGAAGTGGTAGAGTAGGAGAGGAGGGAGGTATGGGGGAGAGAGAGGCAAGGGAGGATGGATGGGGAAGTAGGGGGAGTGATAGGGGGAGGGGAGAGGTAGGGGAGGGGGAGAAAGTGGTAGAAGGGAGGAGAGGGAGGTATGGGGGAGAGGGAGGCAGGGGAGAGAGTCAAGCAGAAGTAGTGCTAAGCAGAAGTTATATAATTATAGTATTATTGGAATTGCAACTTAAGATTCTTTTTTCTTTGACATATATGGGTCAGATTTTCAGAAAAGGTACAATTGGCAGATCAACATTATTTTGTAAATTCTGCTAAATTGGACTGAAAAATCATCAACACTAGGTATATATATATGTGTATGTTTGGTATTGCCTCGATTCAAACAGTCTATTTGGTCATGTCGAACCTGATTTTTGTCTTAAATTTGGGTTATTTGAGAGGATGGATGAAGGTTAATTGTACATTTTCTGAAAATCGGACACATATATATGTCCAAGACGCCTGTCAGTTCCCTCCTAGAGTTGTTCACATTGTGTTGAACAGCAACGTTTCTCACTGCACCCTTACCCACACATGTCAGGGCAAATTACACATTTCCAAGAAGTTATTGTTATTCTCATTTGATTATTTGAGTATAATCAGTTCTGCATAGAACAATGCCACTAAAATGTAAAAAGATTTACATGTATATTAATGTTAATTTGTTTCCCTGACAGTCCTGACATCTGCATGCGATGCCAGCATTGTTTGCTAATCCACAATTGTTCTTGCCTCTGCACTTGTGCGACCTTCGCTGTCACACAGTTGCTAATTACTGTGACAGTGACAGTGACAGCTAGTAACAGTTACTCACCCTACCGACCAATAGGGGATTTGCATAGCCGCCATTTTGAACCTTGATTTGCATGGAATTATGGGACTAATGGTACAGTCTAAAATCTATAGAAAACATTCCATGTTCAGCATGGACTATTTATCAATGCTCTAATGTCAATATCCATGTGTTATACATGTTCCCATAACACAAGTCTCCATCGTTCCCATCATGCATTTGGTTTGTAAAAGCTATGATATTGGTAAAAACATTTCAGAAATTTTTGATAAAAATGTTGCTAAATAATTGTTTGTCAGATTTCATCAGAATCCATCCCAGGATGCACTGCAACAGACATGCGCAGTGGCACATGCAATACCCCAATAGGCATTGCATGTCTGCCATCTTCAATCTTGATATGCATAATATGGCAGTGTAACATCTATAAAAATAACATGCCATGTTCAGCATGGAATATTTATTGGTGCTCCAATGTCAATATCCATGTGTCATACATGTTTCCATAAAACAGGTCTTCATCTTTCCCATCATGATTCTTTTCTATATAGATCAATTATAATTATATATATCAATTATATGGTATTGGTGAAGCTTGGTTGAGCTTCCAGATGCGGATGAGTATGATGGGTGAAATCGCCAGAAAATGTACAATTCGTCTCCACCAATCCTCTCAAATAACCAAAATTTGATACATAAATAAGGTTCGAAATACAGTTCAACCTAACCAAACAGATTGCTAGAATCAATGCAATTCCGAATATACTCGAATTTACCTAGTATTGACCAAATTGCAGCCTAATTTAGCAGAATTTACTAAATGTGTACAGCTGCCAACTGTACATTTTCTAAAAATCTGACCCTCATAGTACAATAATCCGAATAAGAATAAGATAAAAGATAAATAGGAAAATAGATTCTCCACATACAAAATGAAGATCACATTCATCATGCATGTCACAATTAAGAGACGTATTAATCAAAATTGTTATGAATATCAAGGCACTTTTGGAAGAACTGTGAAACCACAAAAAGTGGCGACCATTTTCCTACTATTGAAACTATATTTTAAAAAGGAAATAAAAACAATTCATACAAACATGTATAGCGCATGGATATTTACATGAGATCACTGTTGAATACTCCACGCTGAAGATAACATGTTTTCCATAGCTTTTACACTGACATACATCTCCCATATTTCCATGCGAATATTTTATTTTTTTTATTTAGAAAATATTTTATTCAGGTCTACAACATTTCCAGACATGCAGCATGAATATTTTCAGGACAGCCTGAATCATTTAACAGAAAAGGAAGCTAGTACATCAACTCTACTGTGAAAAATATATGATCAGATGTTGATACAATAATATTATACTATTATATGCTAGAATTTTTAAGTACAAATTTTACAGACATGATATAATGAAACTAATAAAAACAAAGTATCCATGCTCATCTCACATTGTTAGTGGAGAGAGTTTTGGGAAAAAACAAACTAAGAAACATTATTATACAGTTTTATTGACGCCGTGTTCTTTCATAATGATCCAAAATGGCGGTCTTTCAACTCCCCTATTAAGATGGCCTGGAAGAACTGTGTTTTCACAGAAGGTGAAGAAACGTCTTATTTCTGAATGAAAATGTAACTGTATAAATGATATAATAAATGTACTAAAAACCTAGAGGTATCCATTATATATCACAACTTAGAAAATGGATGTGTGTGGGATTTAAATCGACATATATATGTATAAGTATTTTTATTTCCATTTTCCACATTTTTTTGTTTAAGATTTTATTTCTACTGGGTACAGCACCTCCTAGGGTGGTAGGATGTTCTGGTGGAACCCAGCTTATACAAGAACATAATTATATTTATACATTGGAACACATAACTAACTGTAATGAAGGGTGGGAAAACCACTATGAACAGTGAGATCCAGTAATAACATTGAGTATTATTTTAAAATTATAGTGTATGCAAAAGATATAGATATGAGTAGGGTAAAAATGTCTTTCCAATGTAATGCATTTACAGTCAAAAGTTATGGGCAATGGGTAAACCCATCGGCAGTTCTTCCTGGGCTCCCTTAATCAATATGTGATGTGTTTCAGGAAAATGAGTCATAAGTCGCAAAATTGATATTTTTCAAAGTGTTTTTCCACAAGATCATATTATTGGAATGTTCTATCTTTTGGCGGTTTATCACTTATACCTATATCAATTGATGTATACAATTTCAGGACAATCTATGAAATATTTCCTTTCGTTTTAAAGGTCCTCATATGGACCACATTTAGTTACTTTACTGTTTATTGACCCCCAGAAATATTGGAAACTTTTTTTTTTCAAAAACGAAAATATCAAACTTAAAATCTAGAAATACTTATTAGATTATTAGACTGTTTACTATCATTGGAATCGGCTTGATGTCATATTTTCAAATATAATGGTATCTCAAAATTTATTTTTTGCGACTTATGACTCATTTTCCTGAAACACATCACATATAAGGTTTTTCAAATTGATTAGTCTTTTCTTGTTGGGGCAATCTTTGTGAATCAATTAAAATATCTTTCAAATTACATCTATCAATGTTCATATTAGTATCCAAATTTCTCTTTCTCTAACATACTCATAATTTGTATTTTCAAATGCTACAGTTTTGCTTACTTACATTAAGCTGAAGACAGTGTTTCACTTAGACATATGGGTCAGATTTTCAGAATATGTAAAATTGACAGCTCTACATATTTAATAATTTCTGCTAAATTCTGCTAAAAAAATGATAAATTTTGAGTATATCTGAGTATATTCGGTATCGCATTGATTTAAAGTATCAGTTCTGTTATGTTAAACTGCATTTTGAAGCTCATTTGTGTCTTAGATTTTGGCTATTTGAGTGGATTGGTGAAGGCGAATTGTACATTTTCTGATGATTTGGCCCAAAAGCTCATTCTGAGAATATTGTATGTTACATAATATCTGATGCTGAATAAAAGAATCTCGGTCAAGTCTAAAAAAGCCGTACAATTGGCCTTCACCAATCCTCTCAAATAACCCAAATTTAAGACGAAAATTAGGTCCAAAGTACAGTTCAACAAAACCAGACAGATTTATTGAATACAATACAGAATATGGGATGTGTTTCAGGAAAATGAGTCACAAGTCGCAAAATATTTTTTGATATTTTTTAAAGTGCTTTATTCACAAAATGTATTCGTGGGAATGTTTTGATTTTTGGGTTGCTAAACGCTTGTCGTAGCATGAATAAAGGTAACAAATTCGAGGACCGTCTAATAAATACATTTATGTATTCCTATGGTCATGTTATATAGTATCTTTGCTACTTATACTAGTAAATGTCCACCCATAAATATTGCAAGCTTTGTTTTTAAAACTAAAACTATCAAACTTGAAATATAGAGATATGTACTTGCTGTCCTACTGTTTACTACCATTGGATTCGGCTTGATCTCATCTTTGAAAATATGATATCTTAAAATCCATTATTGGCGACGTATAACTCATTTTCCGGAAACACATCACATATTCAGATATACCTAGTATTTATCAATTTCCACTCTAATTCAGCAGAGTTTGATAGATGTGTATAGAACTGTAGATTTTACATTTTCTGAAAATCTTAACCATGATCTGTGTGCAAAGAAACGTGATGTTTACCACCAACTTGCTGTATTTTATGGGTCAGATTCTCAGAAAATGTACAATTCACTTTACCAATTCTGTCAAATAACCCACATTTTAGACAAAAATGAGCTTCAAAACGCAGTTTAACATAACAGAACTGATACTTTAAATCAATCCGATACCAAATATACTCAGATATACCCGGTATTCTTCATTTGTCAGCCTAATTTAGCAAAGTTTCCTAAATTTGTGCAGCTGCCAATTGTACATTTTGTAAAAATATGACCCTTTAATATCTGAGTATTATATTCTTGAAAACGTATCTAATGTTAGTGTGACATTTGCAGGTGCTTACATAAAGCTCCCCACCAACAGACACACTTTTTATTCCTTACATTTATATAACTCATCAGGAAACTTCACGCGAAACTTAAATACAATGCAAGGATTATGAATATAATGGACATTTAAACCTCTTATGCTCTTCAGAATAATACACTGCGTCTATGCTTTAAATGCCCTGAAGGAATTGAAACGTTGCATTGTGTTGGAGAGAAGCGGGGTGTTAGATTCTAGTTCTACTTTCAATAGAAGTGAGTGGCTTGAATATAAGCCTGGTCTGAATAGAAATGGATTATTTTGATACAAGCCTGGTCTGAATAAAAGCTGGGGTGTGAATATTAGCCTGGTCTGAATAGAAGCTGGGGTTTGAATGTAAGCCTGGTCTGAATAGAAGCTGGTGTGTGAATATAAGCCTGGTCTGAATAGAAGCTGGTGTGTGAATATAAGCCTGGTCTGAATAGAAGCTGGTGTGTGAATATAAGCCTGGTCTGAATAGAAGCTGGGTGTGAATATAAGCCTGGTCTGAATAGAAGCTGGGGTGTGAATATAAGCCTGGTCTGAATAGAAGCTGGGGTGTGAATATAAGCCTGGTCTGAATAGAAGCTGGGGTTTGAATATAAGCCTGGTCTGAATAGAAGCTGGGGTGTGAATATAAGCCTGGTCTGAATAGAAGCTGGGGTGTGAATATAAACCTGGTCTGAATAGAAGCTGGGTGTGAATATAAGCCTGGTCTGAATAGAAGCTAGCTGCCCATTAAGTAATGATTTGTCATGCAACGGCCCCTGGAACAACACTGAGGAAATATAGTCTGCCTCTGTGTTA
The DNA here is from genome assembly GCA_942159475.1 of Sthenelais limicola. Classification (NCBI taxonomy): domain Eukaryota; kingdom Metazoa; phylum Annelida; class Polychaeta; order Phyllodocida; family Sigalionidae; genus Sthenelais; species Sthenelais limicola. The sequence continues at coordinate 18,990,597 of OW804096.1, read as the reverse complement.
AGTATCATCAATTCCATCCTCTGTCGACTAGGATTTCCTCGGGTAAACCTTCCCACTCCTTCATTAAAGCAATCTTATAGCTTGAACTCAGCAGCTCTAGGGCTATATATTTCTAAAGTAAATATTCACCATAATGTTTTTCCTTTTACTTATCCCACGCTTGTAGGCAGCTACGAACACAGACATTACAGGCATATGGTTAAGACTCGCATCCATGGCTTAACAAAATAAGTAATTTCATGAAAGATGTTCAGAAATTATACACTCTAGGTCCAAACCCTCTGATCAGATAAGAATGGTATGTCAGTCTACCTCGCTAATCGGTTTCCTGGCCTAAAAATCGGCGTTTTACCGTTTTGCCGTCTTAATGGAATTATAATGACTCTTTGCGGTTTGAGGCAAGAGGCTTTCCCTTCATTTGAAGGGACTCTCTCAAGTGTGGGCCTAGACTGTATAGACTGTCTGTTGTCATATATATTAGATATCGATGTGATCTGCTGGATCATGCCGGTTTCACCTTTGGAAGTTATCAAATTAGTAGAATAAGCTGTGTTCTTCTAGAGAAACTTGAAATTGAACTGTAACCTTTTATTCTATTCCTTTTATTCATACTCAGACTAGCGGATTGATTTATGTGATTACATTTAACCTGGGCAAAAAAACGAGGATATGTTTTAGAAAAGAATTTAATTGCTGAAATTTAAATCTTTCGAATTAAACACGTCATAATCAGCCAATAAATGACTGACCATTGTACGTAAATTGTAAGTAGATTAAATCCAGTTATTTTGTGTAGTAGACCTTTTAAGACGAATGAGATATATATATATATATATTCGTTTTTATTTCTATAATACATGACAGAAATATGGCAAGCACCGTCTGGAGACCAGATCTTCCGGGTGAGCCCAAAAGTATGATACAATAAAAGTCATAGGAAGAATATGACATGACAAATCATTGGAAAAACATAGGTTATACCGTTCAGTTTGGAGTTACTGCAGCTGCATTTAGCATGCTAAGCATGGCATTAGGCTTTATGTGCCTTGTGATGAAGAATACAAAGTAATACAATATGTGCCTTATGACCGACACCATACATAGTACAAAAGACAAGTGTACAAGAATATGCATGTGGAAGAAGAAGAATAGTAAGAAAAATCTTTACAATTCTGACGTTCACGGTTCCTTAAATCAGTTAAATCATTTGTGCCCATCCCAAACTTCTTGCAGAAATACAGTTCTTAAGAAGGTTCTATAGTCCTTCCTATTCTTGCATTGGTGGCCTCTGATCTCAAGGCTATTCCAGGCCTCTGGAATTCTGTATATAAGAGACTTTTTTACTTTATCAGTTCTTGGTGTGATGGTTTTTAGAATCCTTTTCCCCACATGATTTCTTAATGGAACGTGTTTGTTTTCGAGGTGCTGTTCTTTCAGGCTTAGCGGGTATGCTAAGTCCAAAAGATGAGCATCCCTACGAATATAGAATGGGGCAAGTTTTAGATCTCTTTGCTGTTTATCGACATTGGTGTATTTATTCAATTTTAATATTATTCTAACAGCAGAATTCTGCAGGGTCTGAACCTTTTTCAGCAGATCTTCCGAGGCCACCATGTAGATGATGTCACCGTACTCTAGGATAGGGCGGATAGCCACCTTATAGACCATAAGGACCACATCCCTTGGCGCACTGTGGCTTAACCTGGCTAGAGCCTTTAGTTTTGTTTTGGCAAGATTGATTTTAGATTTTATGTGGTCCGCAAACGTCAGTTTGTCATCGATTTTCAATCCCAGATAAGTATAAGAATTAGTCCTCTCTAGAACCTGATCACCTATATTAAAAGCGATCGTTAAAGGGTGTTTTCTTTGAGTCACAACCATAGTTTTACTTTTTTTAACATTTAGCGATATCTTGTTCTTTCTACACCAGATGTGAACCAGATGTGAACATTATCTAGACTCAAAGATTTTTATTCATCCAGACATTGTGCAAAAAACTGTCCACAGATATATCACTGTGTGAAAATTCACGTCAATAAAATGTGTTTAAAAAAGATAAAAATGTAAGGGCTATTTTATTCCATTCATATCATCTACGTACACTGATGTGTGTGCTGTGTATACGATACGTTACCTAGGCAACCACTAGGCCTGTTAAGAATAAATCAAAACAACTAAGAATGTTTGTAACCTTTGCATGTTTTGCATAAAGTGTTTTATTATACAAATGTCAAGGGTGGAGCTCTGTATTCTGTTACAAGAACAAGCGAGAAGCCACTGTGAAGGTATGAGAGGAAAAGGAAATAAGAATAACCCCAAAAAGAAAAAAAGGAAAAAGAGGGAGACAGTGCGAATCCTTAGAACTTTATGAGCCCAGATGGCAGGGATACTGAATAAAACTTTTAAAAGTCTGACAGTGCAGCTGGGGTAGTGGTAGTTTATAGGGAGTTGTAGAAATGTGTAACCACTGTCTGTGACTATACAATCGGTGTTTAATACTGTAAATGTATTAATGTTTACACAGTATTTATTTGTGTTATTTGTGTGCACCCATCTTAGTGAATGAAAATAAATCCTGCGCGAAAGGTATAATTATTACATAAACAAGGTGTGAGACTTCCTTGCTGCGCGAATTTGAATCAAAGTGTCAAAGTACTTAGTGCACGAAAATTTATCTGCGCGAAAATAAATACGTTTAGAGTATGTTATGTCCCTACTACACTTGTTACCTATTAATTAATGGATGGAAGCAATTAGTTCACAGCAGGCAATGTTGTTATCAGCTCCTCCAAGAAATATATGTGCATTTTGATAATTTTGATTTGAAAATATTTTATTCAGGTTCATACACATTTCCATACATGTAGTAAAGATCTTTTCAGTACAGCCTTATTTTTATCGCATGAATTTTACAAAAATCTCAGAAAGAAAGTATGAAAAAAATTAAGAGCAGAGATAATAATATTATAAAATCGTATTAGATCTACAGATTTTGTGGTTAATACGCACACATTGCAGATATATTAAGAAATAAACCTCCACCAGCCCCATGCTCCATCACTGATAATAATATTCATACTTTGTTTGAACTTTCTTAGTCCAAATAAATGAATGACTCACAAAGGGGGCATGTTTTCAATCAGAGATGACTAGAACTCACATGTGCTAATAATAAACCAACCAGTTGTATTGGATAGTGTTTATGCCCGGAACCTGTATAAGGAACAGTTTCATATGTCATATATTGGTCAGATCGTCAGAAAATGTACAATTGGCAGATCTACACATTTAGGAAATTCTGCTGAATTAGGCTGAAAAATGAATACCGGGTATATCTGAGTATATTTGGTATCGCATCGGTTTAAAGTATCAGTTCTGTTATGTTAAACTGCATTTTGAGGCTCATTTTTGTCTTCAATGTGGGTTATTTGAGAGGGTTGGTTTGGGCGAATAGTACATATTCTGAAAATCCGACCCATATAATGCTTTTATTCAAATACTGTTTCATTACAATTACATGGTTACATAAACAAAGAATAGTTTTCAGTCCTCTGTCCACCTCCAGTTCTTCCTCGACCGCCCATTAAATAAATAAAATGCAATATCATTCTATCAATAAGATACTTATTGTTTAACATCTCTGAATTGTATTTATTATTTATTGACTTCTTAAATGGGACATCTAGTTTTGATGTTGATGTACAGTGGAACCTCTCTATTGAGACCACCCTTGGGACTGAGTGATTTGTGGTCTCATAGCGAGGTGGTCTCATTATAGGGGCTAATCAAACAGGGGGAAACAGTCAGGACTGAGAGAAACTGGTCTTAATAGAGGGGTGGTCTCTATAGATGGGCTAATCTAATAAGAGAAAAGCAATTCGAGACCGACAGAAACTGGTCTAAATAGAGGGGTGGTCTCTATAGAGAGGTGGTCTTTCTGCGAGGTTCCACTGTATATAGGTAGTCTATCCATTTTTGTATTGGCAGGTGTGTAGTGTGCTCTCCCAGGAATGTACTGTAGGCATCAAATCAAGTTAAAGATTAAGGATACACATGGAATGTGTTTCAGGAAAATGAGTCGCAAAATTTATAATTTTCAAAGTGTTATTTTCACAAGGTCTCCTTATTGAAATGTTCTGATTCTTTGAGGGTTTAGCACTTTGGTCCTAGAAATCCATGTACAAAATTATAGGACATGGTATTTAATATATTCTTGCGTTTCAAAAGTGTTTGTATGAAGTATTATATAGATACTTACTAATTGCCCACCAAGAAATATTACAAACTTGTTCTTCAAAAATATAAGTATGAAACTTGAAATATAGAAATATGTATTAGCTCTACCAATGTTTACCATCATTAGGATCGGCTTGATCTCATCTTTTCAAATATAATGGTATCTCAAAATCCATATTTTGCGAATTGTGACTCATTTTCCTGAACACATCATATATTTTCACAGGCATTGGTTAAGTATTGTGTCTGGACAAACTAAAGACCTTATAACTGCCCCGGTTTGACCGAGTGTTAAGGATGACCCCTATAGACATTCAACATATTGGGGCAGTTTATGTTGGCTATTATAGACCATACAGTGAACGCACACGCTCTCATCTTGCTAACTTTGCAGAATTCAGTGAGAAAATCTACTTTAACAGAATGATACATTACATAAGCACCTGACGGGGCATTGCTTGGATGGTTGAGTGGTAGAGGCTTGCAGGATAAATTACACCATTTTCTTTTCTTATTCGTTTTATTTATTTAAGGCCAATAATATATCTAAGCAGTTAACAGGCAACACAGACTAAACGCCCCCTCCTTGGAGGCATGTCCGCCATCTTGAATCCGGATTCTCATGGAATTATGCGGCTAATGGTACAGTCTAAAACCTATGGAAAACATGGTTGTTCATGTTTTTTTGTTTGTTTTAAGATTTTTATTCATCCAGACATTGTGCCAAAAATACACTATTCGCAAAAAAGCTTATTTAAATCAAATAGAGAAAGTATACATAGAAAATATATCACGACGTGCGTAAATTATTCTAGACAATCTATTAAGATTATGAATTATTGATAGATTATTTTTATTGACAGCATATCGTCTCACAGACAATGTTTCTCAGCGTATCAAGTGAAAAAGAATATATATGCTAACATAATGTTGCTTGAGAAATATACTGAATAACTAACATTGAAGTGTCTAGAGATAATTCATCTTAATTTTTTTGAAAGTTGAAATTCGTCACACAGAATTCATTATTTATAAGTAACAGTGCTTAATAGTACATTGCTTCTATCTAGCGGATTAGCTGTTCTCATTTTGGGGGTCAAATGAGGGTCAAATGTTCTGAAAATGTACAATTCACCTTCCCCAATCCTCTCAAATAATCCAAATCTAAGACGAGAATCAGGTTCAAAATACAGTTCAACATAACCAGACAGATTTATTGAATGAATACAATACAGAATATACTCAGATATACCTAGTATTTATCAATGTTCACTCGGATTTAGCAGAATTCAAGAGACGTGTAGAACTGTAGATTGTGCATTTTCAGAAAATCTGACCCAGTAATACATGTACCAAATTTGAAAAAAGTGTATCAAATATATCCTTGCGTATCCAAGGTCATCGTATGGAGTACATTCAATTACTTTACTAGCAATTATCCACCCAGAAATATTGCAAACATTTTTTGAGCTAACATAAATTATATATCATACATAAAATATAGAAATTCTTCTTCGATACATTTTGCATGCCAAGATAAAATGTACTCCACCAAGGTTCCGCCGGGTTTCGAACCCAGGACCTTTCGCGTGTTAGGCGAACGTGATAACCACTACACTACGGAACCAGCTGACACATGTTTCATAATTAGATGGAAACTTTCTTGAATTTCAACCGTGTTCTAGATCATTATGTCAGCAACCCATACCTGGGAGCATTATTGTATGGATGGAATACATGCATTTGGAGAATTTAAGAATTTATTAAAAACCCCGGGTTGATGTATTTTGTCAGACATGTCTTAGACAGAACAGTTGGAGGACGTCCCAGCCACTTCTGGGTCAAGTCACCAGAAAATGTAAAATTGGACTTCACCAATCCTCTCAAATAACCCAAATTTAAGACGAAAATAATGGATCCAGTTAAAATACAGTTCAACATAACCAGACGGATTTATTGAATGAATATAATACAGAATATACACAGATATACCTAGTATTTATCAATGTTCACTCTAATTTATAAGAATTTGATAGATGTGTACAACTGTAGATTGTGCATTTTCTGAAAATCGGACCTATCTTATCATACTTGGTTGGGAGGGTTGGGACAGGGTAGATATGTTGCCATGTACCTCCTGACTCGCTTTTACTTCACATCCCTCCACCTGAGGGCAGCACTCTATTGTCAAGTTACTTTCCACTCTCTGTTTTGAATTCCACAATGGAATCTCTACCACACATACTTATTGACAAATATCAAATAATCTAAGGAATATATATATGGTGAGGATATGTATGTATTCATATGCTTCTATGTTCGGCGGCAATACATTCGGGTGACCCCACCGGAACCGGAATTGGCCGTTCCTCGGTAGCCAAGGTCAACACGCAGACTCACTATTCAAACACAAGCTGTCAAGCTGGGGGTTAGGCTAGATCGTTGAAAACTTTCTCTTTTTTCTCTCTCCTTTTGGAGATTGAAGAGAACTTAAAATATCACCTAACCAAGCCAAATAAAGTATATTATCTAATCTAATTGCCCCTTGTTTGTTAGATATCAAATAATCGTAGGAATATATATAGCTCTGATATTCCACACAAATGTTTCTATTTATACAAGTCATCGATCCATGAAGAGATTTCAAAATGATACATAGTCAAAATAGTGATCTTAGCCACTTTAACAATAAATAATAAAGTGAGGGTATTGATATAACGGGATGTAAAGTTGCCTATTCCAGCAAATCAAGGATGAGAAGGGATCGCTGTATACCGATGGGGGTTGATTAAAGTATGGCGATATATGATATATTTATCCATAACACAAACCTCCATCGTTCCCATCATGCATTTGGTTTTCATAGAACACTTGTAAAGGCTGTGATATTCGTTAACGCATTCTTGCAATTTTTTAAAAATGTTCCCAAATATTCGTATGTCAGATTTCAACAAAATCCATCCCATGATGCAATGTACCAGACATGCGCAGTGGCACATGCAAGTGCCCTATTGGTGGGGAGGTGTATGCCAGTGACAGTGTATAGTTGAGCATGGAATACTTAACAGTGATCTTGTCATATGTTTTACATGTTTCCATAAAACAGGACTTCTTCTTTCCTATCATGCAATTGATCCTTCTGATATTGTTGAAAACATTCTTTCAATTCTACATATAAATGTTCCATGCTGAATATGTTTTCTATAGATTTTATGCTGTACCATTACTCCCATAATTCCATGCGAATCAAGATTCAAATATGGCGGCTATGCAAATCCCCTATTGGCGGTGAGGAGGTGCATGTGATGAATTACACCATGTGTCTACTGAGCAATACATCATCTGCTCCTCCCCCCATGAGTGGCTCAACCTGCTCCACCTAGCTGTCTAATGGCTCACCAACTTACTGTAAGCAGGCGAGCTGTAATTTGCCTTCTTCTTCTTCACAGTAGTTTGATGTAGCTACTACAATAGGGTTAATATTTTATGTTTTTCATACCAAAATCTGACTAAAAAAAATAAAACTAAAACTTTTCCAATGGTTAAATACAGGTTAACTAGAGAGTTTGTTGAAGGAGCATGAATATTGCGCGAGTTGTGTATCAACAGGTGCAATATTCTAAGTGACTGATTTGGGCATTGGGCATTGATTTTATCAATTTAGCAGAATTTACAAAATATGTTGCCAAATATCTGCCAATTGTATATTTTCTGAAAATCTGACCCATTTACATATCTAAGGACAGATGTTGTGTTCTGTATGATTATGTACATATTTTACAGCTTCATTTAGCTACTCTCTATATAGTGAGAATTAAATATATCTTATACTTATAGAAATGACATTACACAATCTCCTCAATGCTGAAGGCAGGTTTTTGGGTTTTTTTCATTAAGGCCAGTAACATATTTAATAAGTTCACATAAAAAAACGTTATATCCATCATGGGTTTTTTTTCAAACGTTGCTTTTTTAAAGAAAATTCAATTCAATTATTCCCAATAGAGTGTACATGGAAAAACAGGTTATGAACTTATCCGAGGATATATAAATAAAAAAAAAAAAACTTATCCGAGGATCTCTTCCAGCCCATGCCTTCTTTGTTAACCTTAAACTTGGCTGTTTGTTTCCTAAACTACATCAATCATTACCATTTCTAAAACATGGAATAAGAAATAACACTTCCTACTAAATACTACACAAGAGAAAACTATCTTATAAATAATTCACTGCTCTTTTGTCTTTTTGAAAAGCGGATATCTTATTTTCCATATTACAGTTCAAACAGAAGAGACAGTATGTATTAAAGGTACATTTTCAACACAGAAACATGAAAACAAGGCATAGTTCAATACTTCAATGATCTTGTTATCATTCATCATTCTGACACTATTACACATAAATCTTCTTCACTATATATAATCTCATACTACTCACAGATATTCTACTATAGAATGATACCAATACATCCAGTAAGCGACTTTTAAATTCAAATTCAAAAATTCTTTTATTGCAGATGTTTTTACAATCAGGTTGGCCAGTTCTATCTTTTCCAGACAGTATGCCTATGACTGCCTTCCTTCAGAGCTTTAAATTGATTTGTTCTAACAAATATTGGGAAAATAAGAGACTTAAAGGTAACAGTAGTTGGAAATTGTTACGAGATGAATAATTACAATGGACAATAATGAATGAAAGTACTACCTATGAGGTAAGTGTGACAGACAGAGTTGCAATAACAACAGGTTGCATTATCGCATATATTTTGGATAGGTATATAAATCTACGACAGTGATGCGTAGTGTTGGTCCTGGGTAAGACCATAAAGTGCCTTTCTGTCTCTTTTTCTCTGTCTCTCTCTCCCTTCTTCTCTATCTCTATTTCCTGGGTATGGTTATAAACTGCCTCCCTCTCAGCTCTCCCGCCCTTGATATAACACTTCACAGTGTTGATAAGGGCGTAAAGCAACCAATCTCACTCACTCACCTGATGCGTAGTTTATTATACGCGCATGCTATATGAGAGGTGCTATAAGTGGGGTGCTATAAAAATAGTCATATAGGACGCGTCCTATAAAAATGTAGTTGTCTAAAAATAGCTCTGACTCAGCACTTCCGCTGTCTCCGCGGAGATCCCCGCGGAGATCCCCGCGGAGATCCCCGCGATCTGTAATCCACCTGTGATTATAAAAATATATAATAAACACCACACCATTAAATAGAGAATTAAATTCTCTATCAAATGATGTAAGGTTTATTATTGTAGCTCAAGAAATGGCTACGATATGAACGTTTCAGTTCAACAAAGTCAGTAAGTAAACACTGCATGATCACACAGTCCTGACAGCTCACCATTGTAGCCTACTGACGGTGCTCTCAGCGGTGCTCTCATCGGGACAGTGGGACTCTCTGAGAGTTCTTTAATACTTTTTCAGTGATATCTGATGATGATCAAATTTTATGCACATATAATAGATATAGAATGGAACTCGCCAGCAATAATCGAAAATTTATAGGACTTGATTCGTCCACATAAGCACTCTGCCTACGGCATCGTGCTTATGTGGACGAATCTCGTCCTATAAATTTTCGATTATTGCCGGCTCGTCCCATTCTCTCTATGTATAGCACAAAGAACCGATTATATGGTACAGGATAGATAATACAGAAAGGAGATTGATATTGATATCGAGCAGAGCAGTATACAGTGATAATAATATTACAAAGGTGTGAGAAGCTGATAAGAATACTTTTTAAATGCAGCCAAGTCATTGATTTAATGAGCATCAGTTCTTAGCGAATTCCAGCGAATTCGGCATTCATAGAGAGTTTATTTAGTTTTAATGCAATTCCAGCACAAACACATTGAATCACAGTACATTAAATCAGTCCATAAAAAAGACAATAATTAATCATACAGATGTCCAATGGTATCTTTGACGATATCATTTCTTTACAGCCCTTACAATGTTGACGTCTTCTAGCAGTTCGTTCCTAAGAACTGTACCTTCATTCTCTTTCTATTTACTCTTTTGATCTTGATCATTTTCCTCCTCCTATTTCTCAAATCTCCCCTATTATCGTTCACAAGATGTGGATACCCATTCACGCAGTCAAAAGCAAGTTTTAAGCAAGACATTTCAGCTCGATGGCAGTTGATAAGGAATTAGTGTAAGGCTGGTGCATGGAAACCCAGACCCACTTACGACATTAATAAAAGAAAGTTATGTCGACATTCCATTTAATAATGTAAAGTTTGCAAGCACCAAGTGTATTATAAAGCCGTCAGCAGGAGTGGAAAGCTGTGCAAAAGGCGATATAAAAGCTCATTAATATTTGATAACATTCCAACACAAAGACTAATGCAAATCATCAATAGGGGAGTTGCATGTGCCACTGCGCATGTTATAATAGTGCATTCAGTTTAAATGGGTCATATTTTCAGAAAATGTGCAATTGTCAGATCTACAAATTTGGTAACTTCTGCTAAATTAGACTGTTATATAATACATGCTTTGTATATAGATCTGAGTAATTTTGGAATCCTGATGATTAAAACTATCTCTTCCTTCGTGTTAAACTGCATTTTGAACGTAATTTTTCTCTTAGATTTGGATTATTTAAGAGGATGCGGGAAGGTGAATTGTACATTTTCACAAAGTCTGACCCAAATATGATATTATTATCATTTGATATATGGGTCAGATTTTCAGAAAATGTACAATCGTCAGCTGTATAAATTTGGTAACTACTGGCAAATTAGAGTGGAAAATTCCAAATGCTATGCATATCCAAGTAGCTTTGGCATTGTGTTGATTAAAATTACCCCTTTCTTAGTTTTAAACTGCATTTTGAATGTAATTTTTCTCTTCAATTTGGATTATTTAAGAGGATGAGGGAAGCTGAATTGTACATTTTCAGAAAATTTGACCCAAATTCTGAGGACAAGATTCATCAATTACTTAAGATCAAAGTGTGTTCCCTGATATGTGATTTTGTGTCAGGAAAATGAGTCACAAGTCACTAAAATTGATATTTTCCTAAATAATTTGTTCACAAGGTCTCTTTGTTGGAATTTTCTCATGTTTGGGATATCTACCGCTTTCAGCACAAAGAATACATGTATCAAATGTCAATACTCTGTATTAGATATATCCCTGCATTTCTACGGTCATCCTATACAGTATAGTTTGTTACTTTAGTAGTAATTATCATTGGATTCGGCTTGATCCCATGTTTCCAAATATATCCATTATTGGTGACTTGTGACTCATTTCCCCTAAACACATCACATATATTCTGAGAAAGAGATTCAACAACATCAAAGTATATTCCCTAATTGCCAGATTTTAACTGAGTTCAAATCAAGTCAAACAGTTTTTATTGTATTCTGATGAAGTATAAAAACAACTAGGCGGTGCATCTCTGACTTTAGTCAGGTCCAGTGTATTATTAGATTATTTATTCAGCTAAAACATTCTACATTTTGTAACATTCTCAAATATAACTGACATATATACATAATCTGATTCTAAATCTTATATAAACCAGTATATAAACCATCATAGCTATTGCGGGCAGAAATCAATATTGGTAAAGGACATTTTGGTGATGATTGTAAAGTGTAGATATGTAAAAACATAAATAAGTAAAACTATTGTACAGGACTAGCGAAACCCATTAGTTATAGAGGAAAACACCAGGAAGAAGCAGCAAACTTCACACTACAATAATACCAGTGCATTTATTGGACAAACTCAGGCTGTGATTCCACTGGCTCGTTCTTTTGGTCCGCTCATGGCCCGCTCTTTTTATTTCCCCCAAGCGCGTAACAAGCAAAGACAGAGCGAACCTAGAGTGGTCCAATAGAATCGGTTATTGCGCTTTCTATACGCTTTTAAATTTGACGTTGGCGCTTCTTTTTGACACTGCGCTAATATCTGATGTGTTTGATTTGAGTGCAGCAACACAGCGCTCTTTCCACGTCTTTTAGTAGCAATCCAAGAGCGCAGTAACAGCGGACCAAGTGATTTACCATTGATTTCATGAGGAAATAAGCGAACCAGTAGAATTGCTCTGCGCTTGTCTTGCGCTAATAATAAAAGCGGGTGAAGAGCGAATGAAATAGACAATATAAATAAGCAAAGCAAGAGCGAGCCATGAGCACATATATAAGTGATCCAGTGGAATTGCACCTTCAGAGTAACACTGACTTTGGACTTATATTACTCTCTCTCTGACATAAATAAGTAATACCCAACGGTTTTCTGATAGAGCACGACGCTATATCTATGTTTTTAACAAATGTTTTTATTCTTGTCATGCTATCACTGCCTAGGTTCAACCTGCAGTACTATTGTTTGCTTTGTTATTATATGTCTGCCCGCAAATGGAAATTTGAAGGCTTGTCTTATCATGTCTGTGAAACATTGTCATTAATTAATTAACTATATTCCTTTAAGTGGTATATTATTTAGATTATCTCTTTATATAGATATTAACTTCTACAATTTCATCTCGTAGAGCATGTTCTAAAGTAGTGTATTAATTTTTTGTAACATCAGGCAATTCTGAGAATAGCATCAGTGTTGAAATGTCCTTAGTCCTGAATACAAATATTTTTCAAATCAAATCAAATCAAAAAAACATTCAAAACTAAAATGACAATTCAATAAGACAGAAGAACAGGGACAATATGATGTTAGATTAAGTAGTATTATTATCAAATGGCTGTCAGAAAGACCTGCTTAACATATGATATCGACCCTTTTCTGATATATTGTATCGTATGTATGAATTTGTATCAGAATAAAAATATTATATGTATGGATCAGATTTTCAGAAAATATACAATTGGCAGCTGTTCACATTTAGTAAATTCTGCTAAATTAGGCTGCAATTTGGTCAATACTAGGTCAATTCGAGTATATTCGGCATTGCATTGATTCTAGCAATCTGTTTAGTTATGTTGAACTGTATTTTGAACTTTATTTTCGTCTGAAATATGGGTTATTTGAAAAGATTGGCGAAGTTGAATTGTACATTTTCTGAACATCTGACCCATATGCTACATACTGCTTAAAGCTTAATACAAATCTTTAAATAGAAAACAGAATCCAGATTCAAAATGGCGTCCGCGAAAGCCCCCTCTTGTCTTTCTTCTCTCCTCCCTAGCAACAGGGCTTTCGAGCCTCTCTACCTAAAGAGTTCCCTATGTGACCTGGGGTCTTCCGTCTGCGCAGCTCAAAGTGCGCAGGTTCCATGAATATTTCCGGCTCCGGTAATCCATCATGGAGGCAAAGATATGATAATGGGAAAAGAGTTAATAAATCATCAGGTGTCACCAGTGCTAACCGCCGAAAGCTCCCAATAAATCTTATTGGGATATTCAGCCGTGCTTGCCTCGTGAGCAAATGACATAAGATGGCCCTTGAGCTTGCCTCCTCAACAAATACTACCAAATGGCTGTTCTGAAGGACATTCACCTCCCTCCGCCTGATAGCGGCAGCAGCCGGGACCTGGGAATTAGATCAAATTTGGAATTATTTTAAATCAGATGGATTTAAGATCCTTGATGATATTGAATTGCAAATGGAACCTTGGAGAGGTGAACAATGATACAATTAACAGAATGGGTTGAAAAATATCAAATTATGAAGCGCTGCGCTGAATTTCCAAGTCCCATCGCTACTAGAGATTATAGACAGGTCTGTGTCCTTGCATTAAAGTCTTCTGTATTTTCCTTTTCATTCCTTGCATTCTGATATAATAGTTATAATAGTTACATTCATTTGCAAGAGGCATATAATTATATATAGGACATTTGTTTTTGTATACAGTCATATAATTATATATAAGACATTTGTTTTTGTATACAGGCATATAATTATATATAGGACATTTGTTTTTTAATACAGTCAATAACAACAATTAATAGTTTTTCCCATGGTAATGGGTCCACATTCTATGTCTACGACAGTTCTTCCGAATGGACCTTCTATCTATAGCACTAAGTTTTTATTTTACACGATACACATATAGAATATCTATATGTGTATCATATACATACTCTACATCGGTCAAGTCTCAAGAAAACGTACAATTGGACTTCACCAATCCCCTCAAATAACCCAAATTCAAGACGGAAATCAGGTTCAAAATACAGTTCAACATAATCAGACAGGTCTATTGAATGAATACAATACAGAATATACTCAGATACACCTAGTATTTATCAATATTCACTCTAATTTAGCAGAATTTGATAGATGTGTAGAACTGTAGATTGTGTATTTTCTGGAAATCTGACCCACATATTCTCGGGGGCTATAGGTAGGCTTTCTGTATGTTAGTATTTTACTTTTTGGCGAAGGGCTTACATGTCTACATAAATGTTTTTGAAGCTTGTAGTGATAGTGGCAGTAGGAACATCGGATAGCAAACATACATAGTGAAATTTAAATGTAAAGTTTAGACATATTATTATATGCTCATTCCATTGAGAGGTGCGATAAGTGGGGTGCAATACAAATATATGTATCGTATGTGTATAATAAAAATTCAAATTGGGTTTTCTTTTAGCTTTTAGTTACTTTATGATGATTCAAAACCAAAAACAAAGGTTTGTATATCAATATTCTTCTATGCTAGGGGCATGTAATAAATAGTGAGAATGGAGCTCAGTACTAGTAATTGAATATTCATTGGCTATACAACATTGTGAACCTTTCTGAGAATGAAATCTACATTTCTGAATATCAAATACATACATAAATAGGAAAAACCCTTAGGAATATTTGTATAAGACACAACGCAGAGATATTTTGGCTTTTATTCCTCTTTTTATTCTCAATAGTTTATTTCTAAACAGGTAACGACCTATTGTAATCAACTTATCGTTGTACATGCCTATTGTGCTAGGCTCTTAATAATGTTCTTACCCACAGAAATTGTTATACATGTAAACTCGAATATATATTTTCCATTATTCTAATTTTTCTATCATTTTTTGTAATCCACCAGCAGACTCTGAGAACAGTGTAAATGTTACATAATGTTTATTTGCTGAATAAAAATCTTTAAATACAAATAAATCCTTGTCCAATAAACATTCACCTGATGAAGGGCAAACATAGCCCGAAAGCTAGTGAAAATAAATACTGAAAACCTGATACCTGAAATACTGAATTACCTCGATACAATAAATATTCAATTACTAGCACCTCGTTCAATTCTCTCTATATACATATTAAAGCTAAAGATTCTATTTTGGTGACCCACATATGGTAGATGATAGTTAGTCTGTATTAGAGAGGTTCCACTGTACATATTTGACTCTAATAACAAACCCCACCAGTCTCATGGATGTCCATATTAGAGAGGTTCCACTGTACATATTTGACTCTAATAACAAACCCCACCAGTCTCATGGATGTCCATATTAGAGAGGTTCCACTGTACATATTTGACTCTAATAACAAACCCCACCAGTCTCATGGATGTCCATATTAGAGAGATTCTACTGTACATATTTGACTCTAATAACAAACCCCACCAGTCTCATGGATGTCCATATTAGAGAGATTCTACTGTACATATTTGACTCTAATAACAAACCCCACCAGTCTCATGGATGTCTATATTAGAGAGGTTCCACTGTACATATTTGACTCTAATAACAAACCCCACCAGTCTCATGGATGTCCATATTAGAGAGGTTCCACTGTACCTATTTGACTCTAATAACAAACCCCACCAGTCTCATGGATGTCCATATTAGAGAGGTTCCACTGTACATATTTGACTCTAATAACAAACCCCACCAGTCTCATGGATGTCCATATTAGAGAGGTTTCACTGTACATATTTGACTCTAATAACAAACCCCCACCAGTCCCATGGATGTCCATATTAGAGAGGTTCCACTGTACATATTTGACTCTAATAACAAACCCCACCAGGCTCATGGATGTCCATATTAGAGAGGTTCTACTGTACATATTTGACTCTAATAACAAACCCCACCCACCAGTCTCATGGATGTCCATATTAGAGAGGTTCCACTGTACATAATAACAAACCCCACCAGTCCCATGGATGTCTATATTAGAGAGGTTCCACTGTACATATTTGACTCTAATAACAAACCCCACCAGTCCCATGGATGTCCATATTAGAGAGGTTCCACTGTACACATTTGACTGATAACAAAGCCCACCAGTCCCATGGATGTCCATATTAGAGAGATTCCACTGTACATATTTGACTCTAATAACAACCCCCACCAGTCCCATGGATGTCCATACTAGAGAGGTTCCACTGTACATATTTGACTCTAATAACAAACCCCACCAGTCTCATGGATGTCCATATTAGAGAGGTTCCACTGTACATATTTGACTCTAATAACAAACCCCCCCAGTCTCATGGATGTCCATATTAGAGAGGTTTCACTGTACATAATAACAAACCCCACCAGTCTCATGGATGTCTATATTAGAGAGGTTTCACTGTACATATTTGACTCTAATAACAAACCCCCACCAGTCCCATGGATGTCCATATTAGAGAGGTTCCACTGTACATATTTGACTCTAATAACAAACCCCACCAGGCTCATGGATGTCCATATTAGAGAGGTTCTACTGTACATATTTGACTCTAATAACAAACCCCACCCACCAGTCTCATGGATGTCCATATTAGAGAGGTTCCACTGTACATAATAACAAACCCCACCAGTCCCATGGATGTCTATATTAGAGAGGTTCCACTGTACATATTTGACTCTAATAACAAACCCCACCAGTCCCATGGATGTCCATATTAGAGAGGTTCCACTGTACACATTTGACTGATAACAAAGCCCACCAGTCCCATGGATGTCCATATTAGAGAGATTCCACTGTACATATTTGACTCTAATAACAACCCCCACCAGTCCCATGGATGTCCATACTAGAGAGGTTCCACTGTACATATTTGACTCTAATAACAAACCCCACCAGTCTCATGGATGTCCATATTAGAGAGGTTCCACTGTACATATTTGACTCTAATAACAAACCCCCACCAGTCTCATGGATGTCCATATTAGAGAGGTTCCACTGTACATATTTGACTCTAATAACAAACCCCACCAGTCTCATGGATGTCCATATTAGAGAGGTTCCACTGTACATATTTGACTCTAATAACAAACCCCACCAGTCTTATGGATGTCCATATTAGAGAGGTTCCACTGTACATATTTGACTCTAATAACAAACCCCACCAGTCTCATGGATGTCCATATTAGAGAGGTTCCACTGTACATATTTGACTCTAATAACAAACCCCCACCAGTCTCATGGATGTCCATATTAGAGAGGTTCCACTGTACATATTTGACTCTAATAACAAACCCCACCAGTCTCATGGATGTCCATATTAGAGAGGTTCTACTGTACATATTTGACTCTAATAACAACCCCCCACCAGTCAGTAAATGTGTACAGCTGCCAATTGTACAATTTCTAAAAATCTGACCCATATGGTAATGAGTGGTATAGCTAATAGAGTTTGCGATAACAAGTAGGTACAGTGGTGATGGTAATACAGATATTTGGACAATTTGTCTTCTTATATGGGTCAGATTTTCTGAAAATGTACAATTGGCATCTCTACATAGTTAGTAATTTCTGCTATATTCTGCTAAAAAATGATAAATTTGGGGTAGATCTGAGTATATTTGGTATCGCATTGATTCAATATCAGTTCTGTTATGATAAACAGCATTTTGAAGCTCTTTTCTGTCTTGAATGTGGGTTATTGGAGAGGATTGGTGAAGGTGAATTGTACATTTTCTGAAAATCCGACCCATATGCTCAATATGCTCAATAATATTCAACCCCAAGAGAACTGTTCAATAACCAAACTTCTGCAGATAATCCACTGAAACTGGAGGGTTTTGTAAGAGGGTCAGATTTTCAGAAAAGTCACAATCTACAGTTCTACACATCTCTCAAATACTGGTAAATTAAAGTAAAAATGTATAAATACTGAGTATATCTGAGTGTATTCTGTATTGTATTCATTCAATAAATCTGTCTGGTTATGTTGAACTGTAATTTGAACCTAATTTCAATCTTAAATTTGGTTTATTTGAGAGAATTGGTGAAGGCCAATTGTACATTTTCAGACAATTTGACCCAAAGGCACTTTGCATGGTCTAGGCTTTGTCACACCAGTCCACTCCATCATTCCACCAATTGGCAAAACATATTTGATCGCCTGAGATCCCTTTCAGGCGAAACGCTGCTGAATTGTATGACGTAATAAGAGATTTGCATGAGGATCAGATTTTCAGAAAATGTACAATTGGCAGCTCTACATACTTAGTAATTTCTGCTAAATTCTGCTAAAAAATGATAAATTTAGGATAAATTTAGGGTATATCAGTGTATATTTGGTATCGCATTGATTTAAAGTATCAGTTCTGTTATGTTATACTGCATTTTGAAGCTCAGTTCTGTCTGATATGTGGGTTATTTGAGAGGATTGTTGAAGGCCAATTGTACATTTTCTCAAATTCTGACCCATCATGAGCCCCAGAGTTCACTTGTTACACCGCATTGTGGAGATACCGGTACTTCTTTTGTTTCTTTTGTTATTTGACATTTGGAATAATGTAATAAACCGCATTCAAACTGACAATAGAAAATGGGATAGACCACCGATACATCAATGTCGAAAGTAGAAGGCCCAATTAATCAGTCAAAAATAAATAAATAGATTTAGATTTGAGATTTTTTTATTCAGAGATTTCATTACATCGAGGAAGCTATTGTCAGAGAAATCCTGATTTACTGTATACAGAAATTAGTTGATTAACAGAAAAAGCTAATAAGTACATGTAGAAAACAACAATAACCAAGATGGACATAAGTAACTTATATCTTTGCATTATATAAATAGATAGAATGGAACAAGGTGCTAGTAATTGAATATTTATTCGACCAGAAGTAAATCCGCCCAGAATTGGTGTATGTTATTTGCTTGGCTGGTTAGTTTAGTAAGATTATTGTCACCTCTCAGGGTGCTCAGGGTCTCTAGCCCCCCCCCCCCCCCCCCCCCCCCGCACAAAGCTTTCGATTCTTCTGTTGACAAGCGTTGGTCATGCTCTGCTGAGCCATGGTCCTTTCGGTCCTTTTCATGAGCCCCCAGGAAACGGTACGCAATGCGGTAACCACATTTTTTGTTCATTTTTTAAATATGGTGGTATGAAACAATTCCTTCTGTCCAAGTTGTAGAGTAGTATCACTGATGTCGATAGAGAGTGGCAATAGCAGCATTTTACGGGAGAGATACATCGAAAAACACATATCCCCTCGGTGGGCATAAGTATAGAGCGAGAGACCCAATTTATCGGGCATCGTTTCGAAATGTTCAATTTTCAAGCTACACTATGTAAACATAGGAGGATTTATGCCAGTCGTCGAGATTGCCTAGCAATCAAGTCCAATAAATATTCCATTGCTAGCACCGAGTTCCATTCACCATTTATTATATGCCCCTAGTATAGACAAATATTGATATATTAACCATTATTTTTGGTTTTGAATCGTCATAAAGTATCTAAAAGCTAAAAGAAAACCCAATTCGAATTTTTATGGTACACATACCATAAAAATATGTTTATTGCACCCCACTTATTGCACCTCTCAAATGGAATGCACATATAATAAAGTAGAACAAGAGAGAGCATTAAACAACAGTACCACTGGGCTAGTAAGCCTCATAAGGGACGTCTAAGTTGTCACTAAATAATTTCAATAAAAACTCATTTCACTAAAAATACAGTCTAAAATCCAGCACCTGTAGTGCATATGCGTCTGAACAGGTGGAATCTAATTTGGACAATAATTACAGTAAATATTGAAAATTAGAGACAAATTGATATAAATTCAAATAAATAAGAGTCAGTCCACAAACGTATAGGCCTATATAGGGGAACACACATGTAACTGTCGTCACCTTAATTATTGCATGTTAAACATGTAAATGTGTGTTTATTACGTTTCCACTGTTCTATATTTAATCTTTTAAATATCACACCATCTCATCTCATTATCTCATCAACTTATAGAATTGTTTGATTGTAAACATACTAATAAGTCATTCAGCTCATGTTAACATGTAAGTGAACACCATCACATTCAGGATCTGACGGAAGACAGGGTCTGACCCTAGTCACTAAAGACTAATAGGCATATGCCACTATTTACTCCTGATTAAAGAAATGTTCCAAAAAGATTGCATCCCATTGCAATAGCGTAGACTACCAGTTTTTATTCATTTTATTTTACTCTCTAATTAAGTTAATTACCAGGGAAGAACTATGGCTGCCATAGTAGGGGGATGTTACTTTTTCCGGCGTAAATTGTTATTGGTATCCATTAAAATGTTATTTGTGAGTCAGATTTTCAGAAAATGTACAATTGGCAGCTGTACACATTTAGTAAATTCTGCAAAATTAGGTTCCATTTGGTCAATACTAGGTAAATTCAAGGATATTCGGCTTTGCATTGATTCTAGCAATCTGTTTGGTTAGGTTGAACTGTATTTTGAACTTTGTTTTCGTTTAAAATTTGGGTTATTTGAGAAGAGTGGCTAAGTTGAATTGTACATTTTCTGAAAATCTGACCCGTGTACTGATTCGGGAAATAAACAATATACATTAGGGAGGTTCCGCAAGCAAATCTCAATTACGTAATCGTATCCGTATCATTGTAGTGACTTATTTAGATTTAAAGTTTTTGTATGCTCTTGAACTGATCAGCACGGCTGTGGTTTTTCCCAGTGTCATTATGCGTAGTGAGACCTAAATACCCCATAGGGAATCCATATCTAATTTGTTAGATGAAGCGTTTTGCTTTTGCTTTTCTGAACCTCTTTCTTTTCATGTATGTTTGTATATCAGAGATACGGATACGTTTACGTTTTCGTATAGGGGTCTTATTTTCAGAAAATGTACAATTGGCAGCTCAACACATTTCGTAAATTCTGCTAAATTAGGCTACAATTGGGTCAATACTAGGTAAATTCGAGTATATTCGCCAAATGTTGCATTGATTCTAGCCATCTGTTTGGTAAGGTTGAACTCTATTTTGAACTTAATTCTCGTCTGGAATTTTGGATATTTGAGAGAATTGGTGAAGGCCAGTTGTACACTTTCTGAAAATCTGACCCATAGGTTAGACTTGCTGAACCTCCCTAGTATGGATGTGGGTCAGATTTTCAGAAAATGTACAATTGACAGATCAAGATATTTTGTAAATTCTGCTAAATTAGACTGCAATTTGGTCAATACTTGGTAAATTCGAGTATATTCGGCATTGCATGATTCTAGCAATCTGTTTGTTTAGGTTGAACTTAGTTTTGAACTTTATTTTTGTCTGAAATTTGTCTGTTATTTGAGAAGATTGGTGAAGGTGAATTGTACATTTTCTGAAAATCTGATCCTCGTACTCCGTGGTATACTTACTGTATGTTAAACAGATGCCCTGATAAAATTCAAATTTCTAAATAAATGATTATTCTAAAAAGAATTCTTTTCACATCGACGGTCCTCAATATTTGTATGTTACATCCGTAGGACTACTGATTATTTCCCATCATGCACTTGAATAGGGGATTTGCATATCTCACTGCATGTCTGTTACAGTGCATGCTGGGATGGATTCAGTTCAAATCTGACATACAAATATCTAGCAGCATTTTTATTGATTTATTCAAGGATATTTTCACTAATATCACAGCTTGTGTACATGATCTATATTGACATGCGATCAGTGTTAAATTCCATGCTAAATTGTTAATGTAAATTGCTAATGTGTTAAATTCCATGCTAAACATATAGAGAGAATGGGACGAGCCGGCAATAATCGAAAATTTATAGGACGAGATTCGTCCACATAAGGGTCAGATTTTCAGAAAATGTACAATTGGCAGCTGTACACATTTAGCCAATTCAGCAAGATTAGGCTTCAATCTGGTCAATGCTATGTAAATTCGAGTATATTTGGCATTGCATTGATTCTAGCGATCTGTTTGGTTAGGTTGAACTGTATTTTGAACTTTATTTTCGTCTGAAATTTGAGTTATTTGAGAAGATTGGTGAATTTGAATTGTACATTTTCTGAAAATCTGACCCATAAGCACGATGCCGTAGGCAGAGTGCTTATGTGGACGAATCAAGTCCTATAAATTTTCGATTATTGCCGGCGAGTTCCATTCTATATTTATTATATGTGCATACAAATTTGATGATATATCATCAGATATTGCTGAAAAATATCTAAAAAAGTCACAGAGAACCCCACTGTCCCACTGAGAGTCCCGTTAGTACAACGGTGCCCTAGCTGTCAGTCTGTCTGTGTGTCTCATGCAGTACATTTACTTACTGACATGGTTGAATTAAAACGTTCATATCATGGCCATTTCTTGAGCTACATTAACAAATCTTATATCATTCGATAGAGAATTTAATTGTCTATTTAATGATATACTTCTCATTATGTATTTGTATGATCATAGTACCTAAATCACGAGTGGATTACAGATCGCGGGGGTTCACACAGCTTTCATTTTGTTTACATGCTTCGCGGAGACAGAGCTATTTTTAGACAACTACATTTTTATAGGACGCGTCCTATATGAATATTTTATATCACCCACTTATAGCACCCACTTATAGCACCTCTCATATAGCATGGGCCTATAATAAAATCTGTTTTCTATAGCTTTTACACTGATAACTCACATAATTCCATGCAAATCGAGATTCAAGATGGCGGACAAGCAAATCCCCTCTTGAGAAAAGTATTTATTTCTTAGTGGTTTTCGCTGTTGTGAATTATCTCCCAGCATGCACTCGAATTGACACAGATGACAGCGCAGGCAAATACCCGATCCAACCAACTTATTTATTATTTGAAGGACATTTCAAGGATGCAGTTGAGAGAGTCCTTCAAACTGAGGGACAGCCTCTCGTTCCAAACCGCAAAATTCCATTCTAATCCCATAAGGACAAAAAAAATCCATTATGACTACATAAGGACACCTAGTCCTGGGTCGGGAAACCCATTAGCGCAGTAGGCATCCAATCACTGACATACCATATAATGATAATACTGTTTGACTGTGTGCTTCTATATATTTGTGTATTTGATCAGATCATCTGACTGTGTGCTTTTTATTACATAATTACGACTAAATTGTATAAATTGTTTGTGTTCTTTGGACATCGTGTCCCATTTCTTTCGTTAAAACTATACAATGCATCTACTACATATAGAGAGAATGGGACGAGCCGGCAATAATCGAAAATTTATAGGACGAGATTCGTCCACATAAGCATGATGCCGTAGACAGAGTGCTTATGTGGACGAATCAAGTCCTATAAATTTTCGATTATTGCCAGCGAGTTCCATTCTATATTTATTATATGTGCATAAAAATTGATCATATATCATCATATATCACTGAAAAAGTAATAAAGAACTCTCAGAGAGCCCCGCTGAGAGCCCCGCTGAGAGCTCTATTAGTACAACGGTGCCTTGTCAGGTCTGTGCCTTGTCAGGCTTGATCATGGAGTATTTACTTACTGACATTGTTGAATCAAAATGTTCATATCGTGGCCATTTCTTGAGCTACAGTAATAAATCTTATATCATTAAATAGAGAATTTAATTCTCTATTTAATGGTTTGCTTCTTAGTATGTAATTTTATAATTATAGTACCAGAATCACGGGTGGATTACCGATCGCGGGGATCTCCGCGGGGATCTCCGCGGGGATCTCCGCGGAGACAGCGGAAGTGCTGAAGTAACGTCAGAGCTATTTTTAGACAACTACATTTTTATAGGACGCGTCCTATATGAATATTTTTATAGCACCCCACTTATAGCACCTCTCATATAGCATGCGCGTATAATAAAGCTAATTATACATTTTCGCCGGCTCTGGGCTCAGAAGAAGACCACCGCAATGGTGAGCTGAGGGGCTGCCTTATAAAATTATTTTGTTACCAATGATGTATGTTAGTTCATACCTGAATAAAAATGAATAAAAAAAAAGAACACTATTCTTATCTGATCTGAGAGGCTCTGAGCCTAGACTGGATGCATTTCAAGGACGAATTTAAAACTCAATACAACGTTTCATCACCATATATATAGACAAAGGCGAACATATTCCTATCGCCCTAGGCGATATAGTCGACCAAAATACGATTATAATGTAATGGAAATTGCCTTTCATTGATTTAAAAGTGATCAAAGGGTTGCCATGGCAACTCGATCTGTACCGATCTAAAACATATACGGGTTAGGTTGTCTAGAAATGTACAATCAGCAGCTCTACATATTTAGTATCTCATTCTGAAATATTAAGATGGAAATTAATAAATCCAATAAGTGTACGATATTTTATGTTTGATGCTTTCATTTTTTTTTTAAAATTGCAATATCTTTGGGTGGACGATTACTAGTAAATTAGCTGAATATACTCTATAGGATTACCTTAAATATACAGAGATATATGTATTACATGGTCTTGAAATTTGGTACATGTATTCATACGACTCGGAGCATTAGCTAACCTAAGAATGAGAACATCTTGTGAATAAAAACACTTTGAAAAATATCAAATTTGCGACTTGTTTCATTTTCCTGAAACACATAACATATTATGACTTATATGACTGAATTTATTAATAGTTGCTTTATATTTATAAAAGGCTTTGAAGTCGTATCGGACACATGTTTTACACAGTTTTATTCTTTCAAATGGTGAACCACAAAATGAGACATATGTACTGGGAAGTACAATTTTCAGCTACAGAAAAAAAGTTCCGGCATTGGGGAAAAAAGATGATGATTTCACAGTTTATTTCACCTCTGGAATGGAGTGCCCATATACTTTGTATAGGCGTGTTATATACGAGTGAGCGGGAAGAAATATGTCTCATTCGTCCCTACACTCTAAGAAGAAAGGGTTCTAACAAGAACCCTTAAGGGTTCTTCGGCTTGTCGACATGGCAGAACCCCTAATGGTTCTTGTTAGAACCCTTTTTTGAGGGTTCTAAGTAGAACCCCCGTTTCGGAAATAGGCAGGGTTCTACATAGAACCCTGGATTTGAAGAACCCTCCAGCTGGAAATATCCGGGGTTCTAATGGACGTTCTTTGAAGAACCCTCATTCTGAAAATGGGGTTCTTCTTGAAGAACCAGATTCTATTTGTAACCCCTGATTATGGTTTTTCACAACCTAGTTGATTTTATTATTGCTTTTATTGCTGAAGTAACATCACTTTTCATCAATTTATTCAACATTTTCCTTTTCATGGTGTGGATAGTATTTTTCCTTATTATTCAGTGAGTATTCCAGTCGATACACCCTTTCGTTCTTCCATTCTCATCTCCTCTAGAAGAATAAAGTGAGTTCCAACACCTCCAATTAATGTTCCTTACATCTGTTACGAAAAGAAAATGATAGAATATTAGGTTTATGTGAGGGAAACGTTTTTACTATCAATCATAGGGGCGATACTGGCGATATGGTTGTATGTACAGTATATAGTAGAGCATATTACTACAAAATCTGTCGCACACAGGCCCCGCACCTCCCAGCTTTTATTCTTTCATTCTCGCCTAAATGACATGTAGTTGGGGAATTGGCTATATAGCTAACACCCCCGCTAACACCCCGTCGCTGGCCGCCGGGAGGTGTAGCTTCATACCTGGTCACTTTAGCGCATCGGGGGCCGTTTTGACGGCTCTGTTTTCGCGTGGGGACGTTTTGACTGGTATTCATTCCTTGTGAAGCTATACTATAGGATCGTTGATAGCATTAGCAGAATTAGGCGCCCGTATTCTAAGCATAGATCTAGTTTGAGAGGCCTGAGTATACTCCCCCTAGTGGGATTAATTGTAAA
This sequence comes from Sthenelais limicola, assembly GCA_942159475.1. Lineage (NCBI taxonomy): Eukaryota > Metazoa > Annelida > Polychaeta > Phyllodocida > Sigalionidae > Sthenelais > Sthenelais limicola. Next base: position 18,964,387 of record OW804096.1, on the reverse strand, counting down.
TTAATGTGTATGAAGAGAGAAAAACGTAGTAGTAATATATGAACTTACCTTGACTCCCATACTGTTCAGCCAATTTGAAATGTACGTCCTCTCTGTTGACCTCTGTTAGCAAACTAAGGGTTTGTATAGCTCCGTCACACATCAGTGGTCCAGGTGTAACTGGGACTCTAGTAGGTAGAGCATTGAAGCGCGACTCAAGAGGCCACCATCAAATTATCAGTGATTAAATGCTTCACCGAAGGAAAAGGCCTGGTAAATTCATATTGTTTCAAAATGCAAGAAAATATATTTCATTTGATAGCCAAATAGCCAATGAAGCCACCATTAAGAATACTGATTTAGACATGCTAATTGCTTGGAAAATGGTATCTTATTAAGCCTAAGATGTTGTTTTAATTAGCCTCCTATTCGTGACATATGCATTGTTGGGATGATTAGTGTTTCATTATTTAATTATGAGCCTTTTTTGATGTTCCCGGTTCCATTTCTGAAATAGAACCTTACTTTTTTCTCCTCCTTCTCTTTATATGTTATATGAGAGAATATGAATATAGTCCGAAAACAAGTCTTTGAACATAGAAAAGATTTTGTTTTCATGATATTTACACTCAATAAGATTACCATGCATCACATTCATCTACATTACAAGGTTACAAGAACCCTTCAAGTGCACAAAGAACCCTTAAATCGCTGAAGAACCCCTATGGTTCTAGATGGAACCCCCGGTGGTCGCGAAGAACCCTTTTAGGTGTCGAAGAACCCTAGGGTTCTAGGTAGAAGCATGGGGTTCTATCTAGAACCCAAAAGAACCCTTTTTTCTTAGAGTGTAGGGACGAAACAGATGACCCAGTTTCTCCATCTGTGTTTTCATTGGTTATTCTGAAAGTAGACCAGCGTTGTCTTAGGGTCACGCCATGCCATGACGTTACGTTATCTGCTAAGCATTGAAAATGCGGTGGCCGTCGTCAACGTCACGACGGCCGTCATAAATTCAAGCGTCAAAGGAATTCCATGCCACACCGTCGATGTGTTTCTCTAGCAGTAAGTTACCGTAATTAAAAGCAATCTAATGTGTTTAAAATCGTTTGTAAGAGGTCAAATAAATCTCGAACTAAATATAATATAAATGGCAATATTTCCTGTTCTTTGCCCTTGCTTAGGAAGGACATTCCCATTGTAGCAATAAACATCGTCATTGGATTTCTGATGATTTCTGATGATTTCTGATATTTGATAAATATGCATATGTGCATTAATATTTGACCTGATCGCTTGTTGTTTACTAGTTCAACCTTATAATCTGAATGAAAGTACAAGTACTGATAATATATTTTTTCTTTTTGACATAAATATGTAATGCCCTACGGATTTCTGAAAGAGCACGTCGCTATACCTATGTTTTTAACAAATGATTTTATTCTTGTCATACTATTACTGTCTAGGTGTAAACCTGCAGCACTTGTGTTCGTATGATATTCAATGTATGCTCAAATGAAAATTTGATGGCTCTTCTTATCTTGTCTATGTAAATGTAATTTGATTAACTTAATTAACTATGCCTCTCTATGTGACGTATCGTTTATAATAACTTGATTGTCTTTTATATAAATAATAACTTCCACACTGTCATCTCTTGGAATATGTTCTAAAATACTGTAATAATTTTTTGTAACATCAGGCAATTCTGAGAATAGCATCTTCAATGTAACGTCTGTAGTCCTGAATAAAAAAAATTTTTTTTTTAAATCAAATCAAAAAATCATTAATTGATTAATAGGGGATTTGCATAGCCACCTTTTTGAATCTTGATTCGCATGGAATTTTGGGTGTAATTGTACAGTAAAAAATCTATATAAAACATGTTATATTCAGCATGGAATATTTCATAGATCATTTACAAAAGCTATGATATTGGTGAAAACATTCTTGCAATCTTTGATGGAAATGTTGCCAAATATTTATATGTCAGATTGGAACTGAATCCGTCTCAGCATACACTGTGGCAGGCATGCGCAGTGAGACATGCAACTCCCCTATTCAATGCGCTTTATCACATCTTTTCAAATATCAAGAATCTGTTTTTTGCGACTTTCGTCACTTAGTTCTTTTCTGGGAAATATACTATATTTAAACAAAAACGATGATAAAGTGTCTTTTAATAGATTCAACAATAGATCAAGGATAGATCCTTTTCCCAGTCTCGCATCTCAGAAATTACGTCCAATCTCCGTGATTAATGACCATTATATGGGTGAGATTTTCAGAAAATGTACAATTGACAGCTCTACAAATTTAGGAAATTCTGCTGAATTAGGCTGAAGGATACCAGGTATATCTAAGTATATTTGGTATCACATTGATTTAAAGTATCAGTTCTGTTATGTTAAACTGCATTTTGAAGCTCATTAACATTTTGTGTCTTACATGAGGGTCATTTGAGAGAATTTTTGAAGGCTAATTGTACATTTTCTGAAAATCTGACCCATATTTTAACATTGACTTATTTATGTAATATAATAGGCCAATTTGAAGAAAAACAGCTGACTAAGCATAAATCTAATACCAGATGTAAATAACAGAAAACTAAATTATTTGGTAAAAACGAGCTTGTATTGGGAGAGAATGAGAGTAAATAGAATGGATGTGAGTAAGTAGGCCTATTGAGGTGTGTATATTTGGTGCATGAGTGTATGGGAGAGTGGGCACAGCATGGCATATAACAATCTAGTCACACTCAGACACGGCAATACACTATCTGTGTACATCCGGTATGTGGGGGTGGGGGGAGGGGGAGAGGGGGAGGGGGAGGGGGAGGGGAGAAGCAGATATAAAGAGAGAGTGGGAGAGGGAAGGAGAGTTAGAGAGAGGGGGGTGAGAGGGGAGGGGATATGAGGGAGAGGGGGAGAGATATAGGGGAGAGAGAGAGGGGAGAAAGAGAAGGAGAGGGGAGGGGAAGAGAGAGAGGGAAAGAAAGAGAGATAGAGGGAGAGAAAAATATAGGGAGAGGAGATAGGGAAAGAGGAGAGAGGGAGAGGAGAGAGAGGGAGGGAGACGGAGGGAGAGAGAGGGAGAGGGGAGAGAGGGAGAGGAAAGAGAGGGAGAGGGAGAGGAAAGAGAGGGAGAGGGGGAGAGAGAGAGAGAGAGGGAGAGGGAGGGAGAGAGAGGGAGAGAGAGAGGGAGAGAGAGAGGGGGGAGAGTGGAGAGAGAGGGGAGAGGAGAGAGAGAGCAGGAGAGAGAGAGGGGAGAGGGGAGAGAGAGGAGAGAGAGAGGGGAGACACAGAGAGAGAGGGAGAGAGAGGGAGAGAGGGGGGAGATGAGAGAGTGGGGGAGTGAGAGACTAAGAAGATGAGAGAGTGGGAGAGGAGGAGAGGAGGAAGGGAGAGAGGGAAGAGAAGTGAGAAATTGATCAGCATCAAGAAAAGAATCTAAAAGCAAGCTTTCAATAATTTCATCAAAAGATAATTTTCTAAACATACACTTAGAACACGTAGCTAATATGAATCCATAAACATCTATATATGGGTCAGATCTTCGGAAAATGTTCAATTGGCAGCTCAACATATTTAGTAACTGCTGCTAAATTAGGCTGAAAAATAATAAATACAAGGTATATCTGAATATGCTTGACATTGCCTTGATTAAAAAAAATCGGTTTGGTTATGTTGAACTGAATATGGAACCTTATTTTTGTCTTAAATTGGGATTATTTGAGAGGATTGGTGAAGTATTTTCCCTTATTTGCATCGCATTTCCCCATACAAAGCGAGGCGGACGTTTTAACACTAACTGGTATATCTGATGCCTCTCCCCATGTCCCTTCCCTGATACATGTAATAAAACTATCCTTAAACAAACAACCCAATCATGAACTTCCCGCTCCACATGTTTTATTAGAGCATGTATAAATAGGCAAGTCATGAAATGATCATGATCGTAGTTAGACACAATACACTTTAGTCATGTCAATACCAGTGTTTGTATTAGCGTCATGCTATAAGGGTAAGATTTTCAGAAAATGTACAATTCAACTTCGCCAATCCTCTAAAAAAAACCAGATTTCAGACGAAAATAAATTTCAAAATACAGTTCAACCGAACCCAACAAATTGTTAGAATCAATGCAATGCCGAATATACTCGAATTTACCTAGTATTGACCAAATTGCAGCCTAATTTAGCAGAATTTACTCAATGTGTACAGCTGCCAATTGTACATTTTCCGAAAGTCTGACATATAAGCGCCAGTCTGCTATGTTTACATTTATAGGCGCCACACTAAGCGCCATATGGTGGTATATCATCTTTATGTCTTTGAATTTTGTAAAAGATTTTATTTCAACTGGGTTTACATTTGCCAGATTCCCGGGCATATATTACAATGTGTCTTACATACATTTATTATACACTCATTCTGAAAACAACATATCTAGAGTGAGCTATGCATAGTGCGTATTTCACTAATGATTTACGTGGAGTTGTCCTGGCAACCAATCTGGTTTTTGTTTTTCTATAGGATTGTCGCTAAAATTCAAATTCACGACTCGATGTGTTTCTATTTTCATGATAAAAAGCATGTATAATAAATCTGTTAACTAACTCGTTGGTTTCAGTCTCTTAGAATATTGCACTTGTTGCTACGCAACTCGTGCAATATTCATGCTCCTTCAACCAACTCGTTAGTTAGCCTGTATTTATATGAGATATATCAATGCTCCACGTTCAAAATAGCGAATTTATTATTATATAATGCATGATAATGTGTTAATTACCGGTTGTAAGTGTGGCCCAGGGAGGAGGGGGGGGGGGGTGATCACTACTGTAGAGTGTGGCTCGTGCCGTTCAATGATTCATGTCAACACTGAATATCATATAAAACATAGTCCAGTCAAAAACCTTATTCCCTTATCGTGAATTCCAAGTGATGTTATATCAAATTAATGATATCTAAAGTACGATCTTGAATAATATGACACATACAAATCTAAAAAGTATTTCTATATTCAATGTTTGATTTTTGTTATGCTTGAAAAAAGGTCATATGATGACATTATACAAGGATATATTGGAATTTGGTACATATATACATGTTTATATTTAAAGTTTTTATTCTCGAGAATTTCACATTTTTTTGTGATAAATTTCATCACGAGAATATCCATATGACTAAAGGTGCCACATCCCCAGAAATGAGAACATCCCTACAAAGAGATCGTGTGAATTAAACACTTTTTTGCAACTCATTTTATACAATTTCATGTTCTATAACATCCCATTTTCTACTTGTAAATTCCCCAGAAGCAGTAAGGAATCCCCATAGGCCACCGTCGATACCGCTAGATGCTTTGTTATTCATTAAAAGTAGATAAAAAGCAATGATCTCAACATAAATGACATTAATTCTTTTGAAAATGGATACCATTAAGTACAGGAAGTATATAAATACATTATCATGTCCCCAAGCAGAAAACATCACGCCCTGGGCAAAATCTAAATTTAGCATGACCAAAGCGATACCTAGTATAACTCTTAAAGTGGTATACTCGACTAATTCTGAACAAAAGCTTTCTTTATTTTGGTGATTTGATTTGGTTTCTTTTATTTTCGAAAGTGGATAATATGGGACAAAACCTCGGACAGTATTTTCCCTACGTATAATAAAGGCGAAGATATATATGTATACAGACATTTCAAAAGCAAAAATTTTGAGTAATTTCTGACACGATAATTATTACAAAAGTAAGATTTAGGATTTATAACCCAGATGAGGTTTAAATTAGAAATATATAAATTTGACCTAACATGCTCTCGTTAGGTTAATGGATGCACGATGCCATGCAATACATATAGTTGACTCATCTTCCTGTAACACATCACATACTGATTTTGTTAAATATATAATTGTTATTTGCCTACATCTCTGATCCTTTCTTTTCTGTGATTTCTTTCTGAAAGCCTTTGATTGTGAATACGTGAATTTTATTATACACCTATTGCTCTGAAAACAACGTATGTAGAGTGATTTATGCATAGTGCGTATTTCACTAGTGATTTACGTGGTTGTGATGGCAACCAATCTGGCTTTTTTTACTAATATTACCGGTAAAATTCAAATTTATGACTCGATTTCTTGAAATGTTCATGATTGAAAGCATGTATAATGAGTCTGTTAACTAACTCGTTGGTTTCAATGCTTAGAATATATTGCATTCGTTGCTACGCAACTCGTGCAATATTCACGCTCAACCAACTCGTCAGTTAACCTGTATTTATATCCCACTTCATCGTTATCTCCTTTTATACATTGTTTTCACCCATCAACCATTATATGTTTTGTAATTATTAGGGAGGTTTCGCAAGCAAACCTATCTCAATTACGTAACCGTATCTGTATCTTTTTAGTGAATTATGTCGCGTTTTTATGTATAAACAACATTTTGCTTGATATCTAACGCTACGATTTCCCCGCCATGTTTTACTGAACCTCTTTCTTCCTTCTAACGTATTTTTGTATATCACAGATACGGATACGTTTACGTTTCTGAAGATCTGAAGGGTCCTCAAATCCTAGTCTTTTTAGAATAAACAGACAAAGAATTGGCTTTTGAATTCATTTTTATTTTTCACATGATCCGGTGCCAACCACATAAATGGTACGGGGCGGGACCTCTCTATTTGAAACAAAATATCTGAGAACATAATGAGGAAGACGATATAAAACAAACATAACATTTGACTCTAGATACTAGATCAACAGGAAAGTCAGTGTCAGATGTCCATTAGTCTATCTATTTCCTTTAATATAGATATAAACGTTTAACGCAGAGAAACATGGGACTTTTGTTACAGGTTTACATTCGGTTTAGTATCAAAATATCAATCTCGATAGAAAAATAATTTCACAAGAATATCCTGTAAGCATTATGTCTGTGAATATCGCAGTATATATTATACAATATCACAAAATACATTTCGTGGGAAGCTATACATCTATGTACAAAAGGCCATTGAGTGCGAGTTGCCATGGGAACTATTGTAAACAAGAAATAAGGTTTTTACTGTATATTTCTGGTTGCCCGCATGGTAGTTTATATATGGGTCAGATTTCCAGAAAATGTACAATTCGCCTTCACTAATCCTCTCAAATAACCCACATTTAAGACAAAAATGAGCTTCAAAATAGAGTTCAACATAACAGAACTGATACTTTAAATCAATGTGATACCAGATATACTCAGTATTCATCATTTTTCAGCCATATTTAGCAGAATTTCCTAAATGTGTAGAGCTGCCAATTGTACATTTTCTGAAAATCTGACCCATATATGGGTGAAGTCGTCAGAAAATGTACAATCCATCTGCACTGAATTCTCTCAAATAACCCAAATTCTTCCCAGACTTCAAACAGAATTGAGGTTCAAAATACAGAACTGATATTCCGAATCAACTCAATACCAAATATAGCCTACTCAGATATACAGATATATGCCGAGTATTTATCATATTTCAGTCTAATTTAGCAGAATTTACTAAATGTGTAGAGCATTGTAGCGATTGTAGATTTTCTCACGACCTGTCTGAGACAGAAGTCGACTGGTGCATCCCTTTAAGAGTCAGATTTCCAGAAAATATACAATCTACAGTTCTACACATCCATCAATTTCTGCTAAATTAGAGTGAAAAATGATAAATACTAGGTATATCTGAATATATTCCGTATTGTATTCATTCAATAAATCTGTCTGGTTATGTTGAACTGTATTTTGAACCTGATTTTCGTCTTAAATTTGGGTTATTTGAGGGGATTGGTGAAGGCCAATTATACATTTTCTGGAGACATGAACCCCGAGACAGAAATAAGGACAAAATACAGGTTTTAAAAACAACCCAGGGGCTATTGATTGGGTGCTATAAATAGATCTCTCAAGGACGATCCAAGGTCATGGGAACCGACTGTTCCACAGCACGCTCTGTCTAGCTTAAGGCGGGGATCCACTGATCCGTTACACCCTCAAGTCTTGGTAGTGCATCCATGGATGTTGGATATATTGTCTTATTGGGATCAGCAACAACGCTATGATTGGACCTTATCATGATATTTATACAGGGAATTATAATCCTTCTTTACACACATATATATGGTTCAGATTTTCAGAAAATGTACAATTTGTTTTCAGCAATCCTTTCAAATAACACAAATTTAAGTCAATAATGATGTTCAAAATTCAGTTCAACACAACCAAACAGATTGTTTGAATCAAGGCAATGCCAAATATACTCAGACATACTCAGTTTTGGCCATTTTTCAGTCTAATTTAGCAGAATTTACTCAATATGTACAGCTGCCAATTGTACATTTTCGGAAAATCTGACCCATATAGATGTACCGTATACTATCCAATAATTGCCGGGGGCGGCTATTAAGTCAATCCCCTTCTTACACCAGCAGTTATTAGAGCCCCCGGCGGTTATTAGAATCCCGGCACCTATTAGGGTCGGATTTTTAGAAAATGTACAATTCAACTTCGCCAATCCTCTCAAATAGTCCACATTTCAGATGAAAATAAAGTTCAAAATACAGTTCAACCTAACCGAACAGATTGCTAGAATCAATGCAATGCCGAATATACTCGAATTTACCTAGTATTGACCAAATTGCAGCCTAATTTTGCAGAATTTACTCAATGTGTACAGCTGCCAATTGTACATTTTGTGAAAATCTGAGCCATTAACAAGTGGTCTGAACTCATATCCAGGATATCTTGTTTCAGTGTATATCTTTTATTACAGACATAAAAGATAATAGGATTGGGTAGCCATTAGCAACTGTATTGAGAGAAAAACTTGTCTTCACAAGGAGTCAAATGACTGTTCCCACCCCACCATTCCAACAAAGACTACCACATGTGAGTCAGATCGTCAGAAAATGTACAATTGGCAGCTCTACTCATTTAGTCATTTCTGCTAAATTCGACTGAGAAATGGTGAATATCGGGTATATCTGAGTATATTTTGTATTGTGTTGTTTTGAAATATCACTTCTGCTATGTTAAACTGTATTTTGAAGCTCATTTTTGTCTTAAATGTGGGTTATTTGAGAGGATTGGTGAATGCGAATTGTACATTTTCTGACGTTCTGACCCATGTACATACCCGGCACTTATTAGAATCCCGGTAGTTATTTAAGAAATATCACTGATACCCTGGCGGTAATTATATCCCTGGCAATTATTGGAGGTTATACGGTAGGTAGATACATGTATACATACATGTACTACACATACATGTACATGCATACATTACATATACATGTATACACACATTCATTCATTCATGTACATACAATACATGCCTACGTGTATATATATGGCTCAGATCGTCAGAAAATGTACAATTGGCAGATCTACACATTTAGGCAATTCTGCTAAATTAGACTGAACAATTGCCAACACTAGGTATATCTGAGTATATTTGGTATCGCATTGATTTAAAGTATCAGTTCCGTTATGTTAAACTGCATTTTGAAGCTCATTTATATCTGAAATTTGGGTTATTTGAGAGGATAGGTGAAGGTGAATTGTACATTTTCTGGTGATTTCACCCATATATACATGCACACACTTATACACCCATACACTCATTAAAAACATGTATACATACGTACATGTATATATATTACCATGAACATGTGAACAGATGAACATGTATACATACACACATCATTTATATACATACACCCATGTATAGAAGCACCTTAATGACAGACCAACATAAGTTGTCTCTCCCTGTCTCTAAACCCTCCCTTTCTCGTACACACATTACACCATCGTACCAAGATGACAGATCTAGTTGAGCAACTTATATAACACCAACCCGGATCTGCTTGATGTTATTACCACTAGTCATATAATTGACACAATATTCAATTAGTAATAATCAATAATTGTAATAGATCTATTTAAAGATTTCAAATGACAGATGAAGTGTTTCTGCGTTACATCGCTAAAGCAGTGTATCCACTGGCGGTCAGACAGCTTAGTGTGTTACATGCTTTAAGCCCCAGTTCCACTGAGCCGTTTGTTCAGTCATGACATCAGAGACTCAGTCAGCAATAGGGGAGTTGCATAGCAGCCATTTTGAATCTTGATTCGATGGAATTATGGGCCTAATGGTACAGTATAAAATCTATAGAAAACATGCCATGTTCAACGTGGAATGCTTATCATTGCTCTTGTGTCAATATCCATATGGTATACATTTATCCATAGCACATGTCCCCATCTTTCCCATCATGCATTTGGTTTTCATCGATCATTTATACAAGCTCTGATATTGGTAAAAACATTCTTGCAATTTTCGATAAAAATGTTCCCAAATACTTGTATGTCAGATTTCAATAGAATCTATCCCAGCATGCACTGCAGTAGACATGCGCAGTGAGACATGCAACTCCCCTATTAATAGTACACTCCAACCATCACCCTTTGAGTGGGGATATATTTAAAGACATAATTAAAGTAAATCCATATTATGCAATCATTCAAGCAGACAGGGGGACTGCAGTCAGTCTAGTGGACTGCTAGCTTTATCTGAATAGTGTAGTAGGCCAGTGTTCACAGGACAGCTATGTGGGTCAAATTTTCAGAAAATGTACAATTGGCAGCTATACACATTTGGGAAATTCTGCTAAATTAGACTGAAGAATGAAAGATACCGAAGAATACTGAGTATATTTGGTATCGCATTGATTTAAAGTATCAGATCTGTTATGTTAAACTGCATTTTGAAGCTTATTTATTTCTTAATTGTGGGCTATTTGAGAGGATTGGTGAAGGTGAATTGTACATTTTCTGAAAATCTGAGCCATGTACAGGCTATATGGGTGGAATCGTTAGAAAATGTACAATTCATCTTCACCAATCCTCTCAAATAACCCAAGATTAAGACAAAAGTTCAGTTCAAAACTCAGTTCAACATAACCAAACGGATTGTTTGAATCAAGGCAATGTCAAATATACTCAGATATACCAAGTATTGGCCATTCTTCAGTTTAATTTAGCAGAATTTACTATATGAATAGTTCTGCCAATTGTACATTTTCTGAAGATCTGATCCATATATTTATAGCTACACCTGTTACGTGACACATTCTTACTCATATCCTCCTTGAGTTATGCTTAGGCCAAACAATAAATAAGTCTGTTTGCGTGTTTTTTCTTGTATTGTTTTTACCAGGACTAGATGAATGCTGGTATACCTCTAGTACCTGGGTCAGATCACTAGAAAATGTACAATCGGCATTTAGTAAATTCTGCTAAATTGGACTGGAAAAATGGTTAGTACTGTGTGGGCATATTTTCAGATAATATTGATTCAGATAATATGTTCGGTTATGTTGAACTGATTTTTCAACCGAATATTTGTCTTAAATTGGGGTTATTTGAGAGGATTGGTGAAGGCCAATTATACATTGTCTATGTAACCAGAAACAGACTAATATTGTCTTAGCCTTATAGTGTCTATGTAACCAGAAACAGACCTATATTGCCTTAGCCTTATTGTGTCTATGTAAACAGAAACAGACCTATAGTGTCTTAGCCTTATATGTCTATGTACATTGATAGTGTTGCTGAAGTACAGGAATACCTATACACTATAGACATGGCTCAGTCTCGATCGTCAGTACAACTACTCCTTCTTTTATATACCTATACAAATATATAATATAATAATTACTAGAACTTATTATCAAATTTGGTAACATTTGGCAAGTGGCAAGGAATCTGTTAATATATGGACATATTTGTCGGGGAAAATTCCATGATATTATAATTGTGTGAAAATATGATGCATTACAGAAAGATGAGTCATAAGTCACACAACAGATATTGTTGAGGTGGTTCTTTTACAAGAACTTCATAGGAATGTATATATGGGTCAGATTTTTAGAAAATGTACAATTGGCAGCTGCACACATTTAGTAAATTCTACTAAATTAGGCTGCAATTTGTGTAATACTAGGTAAATTCAAGTATATTCGGCATTGTATTGATTCTAGCAATCTGTTTGATTAGATTGAACTGTAATTTGAACTATATTTTTGTCTGAAATGTGGGTTATTTGATAAGATTGGCGAAGTTGAATTGTACATTTTCTGGAGAATCTGACCGGTATCTCAAAATCTATACTATTTGCGACTTAAGATTCATTCTTCTGTAACACCTCACGAATGTTTTTGGAAACTAGTTCATGTCAGGTTGTTATTTAATCATCTTTTTAAGTGAGTTGATTTATGTACATATGTATACTTGTTCAGCCTAGTGCACGCAGGCATGCCATATACAGGTCGGCCAGACAGAACATTACAATCCGCTCAATTAAAGTTGCATACTCAGCTATTATGACATGACAAACCATACCAGATTCACTCATATTATGACTTATACCACTGGATCTATCAATATTCTGCTGTTGTTATATTTATGTTTATATACCATAATTTGAAGTCTAATGACCGAAAGAAAACCGGAAAACCGCCGGTGAGCGATAATAAGTGAAGTCATCGATATATTTTGAACATATTTTCTATTTTCTATTTTTGTACATTTTCTGACTTCCTAGAAATGTACAATTGGCAGCTCTACACATTTAGTGAATTCTAAAATATTAATATGAAAAATGATAAATACTCGGTATATCTTAGTGAATTGTATTGCTTCAAAATTAACATTTTTCTGCCTAGGATTTGTCTTAAATGTGGGATATTTGAGCAGATTATTGAAGGCGAATTGTACACTTTCTGACGATTTCACACACACATACATATCTTATTCTACCTTCGAATATTCATACATACATATATAACATCAGAATCAATGGATTAAACAATTATGATATTTAAAAAAATGATTATAAACAAAAAAATAAAAAAATTATGATATTACAAAACTCCTCTTCCCTCAATGACTCCTCTATCACTCACTCAATTAATCCCAATTAATCGATCTTTAACTTAAACTTGACGCTATAAATGGGAGAATTATCCTTATATTCGCCACTACACAGAGTACATAGTACAGTCACTTCCTTGTGTCGTGTCACATTCATGATCTGTAACATAACTAAAGGTGGTAATTGTTTGTAATACGGGTCGTGGTAGTACAACAGGTGAAAACCCTCCTTGGGTAATATCTCCAATTGTCCTAACTCCACACCTGGGGCTAAATCTACCCCCGTACAATTCACTTTAACATATTTCTTAACAAATTCTTGAGAGTTTTGTTGGTTTTTCTGCAAATCTGACACCATTAAGTCACTCTGCGAGGAGGAAGATGATGATATATTCTTCCCAGGGGTATGATCCGAAGAGGAGATGGAGGAATTTGCAGTGGTGTCCGAATCCTGGGTTATGTTTTCACAAAGGGACTCATTCCATTCATCAGTTCTTTCTAAGGCGACCAAAATACACGGACTACCACTTGCGTAGCCATAGTGTTTGCTAAGGGTTATACACTCATTACCAAGGTGATCCGTGGGGTAATTACACCTGTGGGTGGTAGAACGCGCGGTAGACGCACTCCCATTACGTATCCTAGAAATTGACCCCTCGTCCGTACACTCATCCTTCCCTGTGACCAATTTAGACTTATCTCTATACGGCGCTAAAACATTGTGTAAATCCATGAGAAAGTTATTATAAGTCGACTTAGCACTTGGACTGAAAACAATCCGAGGAATCCCATCGGGGTATTCCTCTGCGTTCTTGCTGGGCCACATTTTAAGAAAGGGTTCCAGTGGAGGTATAGGCTCCGGAGTCTTTTTGCCCAGCTGAGTTGCAAGCACTGCTATGATAATACTAACAAATATGACAATTCCTACAGCAGCGGCGATACCTATGATGATAGCTCGTTTTCTCACAGCCTTCTTTTTCTCCTCCTCTTGGTATTTATACCGGTAGATACTTTCGTTGATGACTTTGTCAGCGATCATACTTGGTGTCCGAGGTTGTTTTGGTCTGGAGGGGGAGGAGTTATTGTAGTTAACCCCTCCCCCTGGCCCCTCAACTCCTCCCCCTGTCCTGTGGGACATCTCGATGCTGTCTTTAGTTGGTAGTTCGCCCATATTGCCCTTCTTCTGTCTGAGAGGTAGAAATCGGTATGCAGTCTTGCCTGGCATTGGGTGAACTGTTTATAGCATGTAAACGTAGGTAGGATATAGGGCCAGAAAGTGGTGCTGTGGCGGCGGTGGCGGTGGTGGTGGTGGTGCGGAAACGTCCCAGGGATGAGTAGGACCATGAAACTAGGTCAGTAGGTCGGTATTTTTAGTGTGTCATACCAGTATGGCGGTACAATAGAGAGGTGTGGGTAGTAATAGTGGTGGTGTGGTGGTGTCGTGATGTGGTGGCGGTGGTGGTGTGGTGGATCATTCAGTCTGATGTTGGAGATCTGCAAACATAAAAGACAAAGGAAGTATTTAGTTACACGTTTCAAATAAAGCACTTCGAAAACTATAAAATTATTATTAAGTTTTATTATCACTGTAATTATTTGATCAGGTTATTATGTTTTACTCTTAGCCTACATGTATCATAAAAGACAGGAAGTAATATTAAGTAACAATTTATATATATATCAAAATTAAATTTATATATATATACAAGTTTTAAACAAACAATGTTTAGGCTATAAAGTTAATGATAAAAAGGGCCAGGATTTAAAAGGTGCATTTATGGGGTTGTATTACCCCTATAATTATTATTAGTTAATTATTATTATGTATTGTTATTCTCATTAGCATGATCTGCAAACATTGAATTTAATTGAATTGAAAAATCTTTTATTTGTCAATAGTATCATAACAGGTACAATTAAAGGGAAAAATGACAAATTGGTCTACAGACTTCTGGGACAGTCCCAGTTCTTCCAGTCGTTACCATTATTTTTGGAAGAATATTAACAGATAACTAAGCTAGAGGTTACTAAAGGTTACCAGAGGTTTTAAAACAAAGCACTTTGAAAACTATGAAGTTATTATAAAAGACATAAAAGACAAAGGAAGTATTTAGTTGCACGTTTAAAACAAAGCACTTTGAAAACTATAAAATTATTATTAAGTTTTATTATCACTGTAATTATTTGTTGAGGTTATTATTTTGTACTATTACATCATAAAAGACAGGAAGTATTTAGCAACAATTTATATACAAGTTTCACACACAGCAATTTTAGGCTACAAAATAAATGATTGTGGATGACAAAAATGTCTATACTTTCAGTGTTATAGGGTGAAATCGACAGAAAATGTATTTCTGGGTAGGTGGGGGAGGGAGGTATCGGAAACACCTATTTTTGTTTGTGGCCTTAAGCCTGGGTTCCACTGCCCCGCTACTTCTCCAGCTACTCCTCCCCCCGTTGGGCATGATGTGCAATGCTGTGTGCAATATATGTGCAATGCTTCCGCAATAGACTGCAATGCAAAATGTTTTGCCCATGTATTGCGGATCCATTGCAGACATGAGGAAAAATGACTGCAAAATTATTTGCAAAATCATTGCACTAATTTTTATTTTTGTAGAAAATAAGAACTAAAAGAAGGATCTATAATGAATATACTTAAATGCCTTTTGGTTGATATAAAAATCAATATCCGGCCTGCTTGTATCAGTGCCTAACACACAATACAGCAAAGTAATCTGTATTTTTTAGCGCAATTTTTGCGCTTTGATCTTTGCTAATTCATTGCACGATATTATGATAGAAAGAAAAACTGCAAAGTAATTGTGAAACAATGGTGTATGTTGTATGTAGTTAAATTCCCTTTGTTCTATACAAAAATTAATATCTGGCGTTAGTCTATCAGACAAACTGCAAAATGTTTATATATTTTCAGCGCAAGTTTTGCAGTTTGTTTTTGCTGTTTAATTGCACTATATATCGTATACAAAATTACATCTACCTTAGAAAAAATTGCTGCCTAATTACTTTGGAATCTTTTGGACTTTTAACCACTTGCTTATTCTTAAGGAAAAATAACCACTGACGCAATGATATAATATGCATGAAGTGAAATTCCTTTTTTTCATTTAAATAAATCTCTGCATGGTATCTTTGTACCTGTGCCAAACGCAATATATATAAATATTTCTAGCGCAAAACGTGTGCAATGTTCTTTGTTGTTTTATTGCACTAAATAACTACTGAGGCAATGATATAAGATGAATGAATTAAGTGGAATTCATTTTGTTTCATATAGATAAATCCCTCTTCCCCACAGTTAGAAAACGAGTCGAATATTATATATATGCACTCATGAACTTTGGTGTAATATTACTTATCAGTTACAAAACATCATTAAACATGCAGATTTCGGCCAACAATTGTCACACAAACGTATACGTAGCTTTCAGAGTAAACATTTTATTCAGAAATACAATATTCATATATTAGATAGTTGAAATCAATCTGCCCGTATAAAAGTAACAGGCAGTAGTGGAAAGAAGCGGTTTAAAATCAAACATGTTTGAATTGAAGCGGCTACTTCCCGCTGCTTGCTCCCGCTTCTAAAAGTAGTGGGACCAAAGAAACAGATGGTGTAGTGGGAGAAGTAGCGGAGCAGTGTAACCCAGGCTTTAGTGTGGCGCTTATGTAAACATATCACACTGGCTCTTATAGCATGACACTAATACAAACACTGGTATTGACATGACTAAAGGCTGGGTTCCACTGGCTGGCTACTACTCCCACTTCTCCTCCTGTTTCTTTGACAGCCTATTGCTCCCACTTATCTAGAAGCGGTAGCAAGCAACTGAAGGTAACAGGAATATGTGCTATTGCCTCGCTACTTCCACCTCTACTTCTAACACTACCCAGAAATGTAAGCAGACAACATTTTATTTTCACATAGAAATGAACACATCAAGTAGCGTGAGAAGTAGCGTAGACTGGTGTTAGTGGCCCACTTCAGCCCCCGCTATTTCCTGCTACCTCCCGCAACAAAGTAGCCGCCACTTCAAATCAAACATGTTTGATAGAAGCGGGAGCACTCTATGCTTCGAAAACACTCCAAAAGAAGTGGGAAGTAACATGGCTTTGTAGAGGGGCCCAATACCACCCATCCCCGTAACTCTCCCGCTTCGATTCTGCTCCCGCTTCTTTCATCAAGAAGCGGGAGCAGTAGTGGGAGCAGTAGCGGGAGCAGTAGCGGGAGCAGTAGCGGGAGCAGTAGCGGGAGCAGTAGCGGGAGCAGTAGCGGGAGCAGTAGCGGGAGCAGTAGCGGGAGCAGTAGCGGGAGCAGTAGCGGGAGCAGTAGCGGGAGCAGTAGCGGGAGCAGTAGCGGGAGCAGTAGCGGGAGCAGTAGCGGGAGCAGTAGCGGGAGCAGTAGCGGGAGCAGTAGCGGGAGCAGTAGCGGGAGCAGTAGCGGGAGCAGTAGCGGGAGCAGTAGCGGGAGCAGTAGCGGGAGCAGTAGCGGGAGCAGTAGCGGGAGCAGTAGCGGGAGCAGTAGCGGGAGCAGTAGCGGGAGCAGTAGCGGGAGCAGTAGCGGGAGCAGTAGCGGGAGCAGTAGCGGGAGCAGTAGCGGGAGCAGTAGCGGGAGCAGTAGCGGGAGCAGTAGCGGGAGCAGTAGCGGGAGCAGTAGCGGGAGCAGTAGCGGGAGCAGTAGCGGGAGCAGTAGCGGGAGCAGTAGCGGGAGCAGTAGCGGGAGCAGTAGCGGGAGCAGTAGCGGGAGCAGTAGTGGGAGCAGTAGCGGGAGCAGTAGCGGGAGCAGTAGTGGGAGCAGTAGTGGGAGCAGTAGCGGGAGCAGTAGTGGGAGCAGTAGTGGGAGCAGTAGTGGGAAGCTGGCCAGTGGAACCCAGCTTTAACATGATAATGATAAATAATAATTATAAATACCAAATGCGATACAAAAATATATATGACACTAGATCTAATGTTGTGTTATCTTTATGATATTATTACTTTATCATTATATATCAACAATATATTTACTACCCGAGGAATTTCAATCAGAAAATGTATATTGTCCAATAAAATAAGATCATATTGAATCAGACAAATAAAACAATATGTCCTGCAGCATATAAGCTTCAAACAAACACCAAGCCTCTGCACTTAATACGGTAGAACGCATTGAACACACATAGCCCCAGGAAATATAATAATAATAATAATTGTATCTCTATGTTTATATGTTCCTCTTGTGTGAAGGATGTGTACCACATTCCCCAACAAGTACTCCCCCCCCCCCCCCTGGATGACTGAATACCAGATCCGTGGTACAAACATAGCCCCAGGCATTAGACACATATGGGTCAGGGCAAAATGTACAATTGGCACCTCTACACATTTAGTAAATTCTTCTAAATTCCGCTCTCTTTTCTATACAGTTCTGGCTCCATCCGGGATGGGCATATCTGTACGGCGAAGGGTTCCTTGACTCTAATCCCTAACATAAATATATATCAATTAGTACCCATCTGCAAGTGGTGTCAGTATCAATCAGCAGGTGGTCCACTCATCTTTAAACTTTTTTTAAATTGTGAAATATACTAACTAAATATTTTTTGGAAGTATTCTCCTAGCCATAAGAACTATTCTCATCTTTATTTCATCAATGTGTGACGACTATGAGTAAAGATATAAAAGCTTTGTATGTGTGATGTGACTGTGAGTGGGTGGATTCTTATACAAGGGAGAGAGAGGCTCAATGATGAAACACATGGTTTTGGTTAGGTGTGACAGTGCACTCGGCCGTGGTGCTGTAATGCCCTGTTATACATAATACCATTCGCCGATGGTATTACATAAACGGCCCTACAGGGCCAGAAAATCCCGGTTCTGGCCTATACTGTATATATAGCTCTCTTATCTCTCTCCTCACTTCCTTCTCTCTCACCTCTCTCCTCTCTCCTTTCTCCTCTCTCCCCTGTCTCCTCTCCCTCAGCTCTCTCCTCTCTCCTTTCTCCCCCCCCCCCTCAGCTCTCTCCTCTCCTTCACCTCTCTCCTTTCTCCTGTTTCTCCTCTCCCACACCTCTCTCCTCAAGGCATATCTGAGTATATATTTGGTATTATGTTGATTAAGATCTCTTTTGGGTTATGTTGAATTATATTTTGAACATTCTCTCCTATTCTCTCCTATTCTCTCCTCCTACTCCCATGGAGTCTATTATTTTAGCTACTTTACTAATAATTCTCCACCCAGAAATATTGCAAACAATTTTTTCTTAAAAATCAACTAAACAAAATATAGAAATACTTTTTAGATTTTTAGCATCTTTAGAACCCACTTAATCCCATCTTTTCAAATATGATGATATCTATAAATCCATTTTTTCGACTTGTGTTTCCACTAATCAACTAATCGGTTTCCTGGCATAGGACTCGGCGTTTTAATGGGAATATAATGACATTTTGCAGTCTTAATGGAATTATAATGGCATTTTGCGGTTTGGGGTGAGAGGCTTTCCCTTCGTTTCAAGGGACTCTCTCAACTTTGGGCCTAGACCGTCTCATTTTTCTGTGACACATCACAATTGTGTAGAGCTGCCTATTGTACATATTCTGAGGCCCTGAGTCATAAAGGCTTCCCCTGTATTAGCTGCATGACCTGGAGGCATCCATTGCTTTTCCCCAGAGTCTACACCAAGGGTAATTAAGATATTGAGTCAAATATAAACCAACTTATACCCCTGATCCACTAGTCAGACGGCTCAGTCATGAGCACCTTTTTAAAGCTGCGCTCTTAGTAAACGTTGGTCAACCACATTTTCTACTTTTTGTTTCATTCATTTCCAAACAGTCTAAAAGTCATTTGACCAAAATTTCAGAGGATTCTGTCAGGTTGTTTTTGCTAGAGGGCTTCTGTGTTTGAAGAACTGTAGAAAACCAGAAAGAACAATGATTGGACGCCTCCTGTGCAAATGGCATTATAATGACATTTTGCAATCCTAATAGAATTATAATGGCATTTTGAGGTTTGAACCCTGCCCACACACAGCAGATTTTCCTCCCTTTTTCCCCCCGAATTGGGTCTTCCGATGAATCCTAGGATTTCTTTTCCAATCCTGGTTTATGTTATTTCAAAAACATAAACCAGGAATTGAAATGAGATCATAGGATTTATCAAGAGACCCAAATCGGGGGGCAATCGGGAGGCAAATCGGCTGTGTGTGGGCAGGGTCTTGGAGCGAGTGGGTTTCCCTCAGTTTAAAGGGACTCTCTCATCTTTGAGCCTAGACTGACAAAGTATATAGTTTAAGGCAGGGGATTTTCTCTTCTCACGCTTTGCGTGCAGCCTTGACCAGCCTCCTCCAGGTGAAGAGATGTACGATGGCCTGGAGGAGTGGTCACATGACTCAATACTAACACCCAGCATGCAACAGCCCCATAGTGCAGGCTATTCCCAGCTCCTCCCCACTACTTATATACTAGTGGGTCATATAGAGCACTGGGGGGCAATATGGAGCACTGGGGGCAATATGGATGCTGGGGGCAGTATGGAGTACTGGGGACAATATGGAGCACTGGGGGCAATATGGAGCACTGGGGGCAATATGGTGCACTGGGGGCAATATGGAGCACTGGGGGCAATATGGGGCACTGGGGGCAATATGGAGCACTGGGGGCAAAATGGAGCACTAGGGCAATATGGAGCACTGGGGGCAATATGGAGCATTGGGGGCAATATGGATCACTGGGGGCAATAGGGTGCACTGGGGGCAATATGGGGCACTGGGGGCAATATGGAGCACTGGGGGCAATATGGAGCACTGGGGGCAATATGGATGCTGGGGGCATCATGGAGCACTGGGGGCAGTATGGAGCACTGGGGGCAATATGGATGCTGGGGGCAGTATGGAGTACTGGGGACAATATGGAGCACTGGGGGCAATATGGAGCACTGGGGGCAATATGGTGCACTGGGGGCAATATGGGGCACTGGGGGCAATATGGGGCACTGGGGGCAATATGGAGCACTGGGGGCAAAATGGAGCACTGGGGCAATATGGAGCACTGGGGGCAATATGGAGCATTGGGGGCAATATGGATCACTGGGGGCAATAGGGTGCACTGGGGGCAATATGGGGCACTGGGGGCAATATGGAGCACTGGGGGCAATATGGAGCACTGGGGGCAATATGGAGCACTGGGGGCAATATGGAGCACTGGGGGCAATATGGAGCACTGGGGGCAATATGGAGCACTGGGGCAATATGGAGCACTGGGGGCAATATGGAGCACTGGGGGCAATATGGGGCACTGGGGGCAATATGGAGCACTGGGGGCAATATGGAGCACTGGGGGCAATATGGAGCACTGGGGCAATATGGAGCATTGGGGGCAATATGGTGCACTGGGGGCAATATGGAGCACTGGGGGCAGCATAGAGCACTGGGGGCAATGTGGAGCACTGGGGGGCAATATGGATCACTGGGGGCAATATGGAGCACTGGGGGTCTTCAGTCTTTGGTCTATGGGGCACAGATGGTAGGCTGCAGGGTTACAGAACAGGAGGTTAGGGGATTTTGGTCACAATCAGCAAAAATTTGCAACTTTGAGAAGATTTCGCGACAAATCTTCGCAACGAATTTCTAAGTGCACACCAGACTGGTTTTCAGGGAGCCCATGTCAACCCCCCTATCTCAAGTCTCTGAATTGCAAATTGCAACCTGCGAAGTGAGACATGCAAACTGCGACTGTCCAACATTTTGGCCACTCTTAGCTGATAGGACAAAGAAATCGTCCTATAGCTCAATCATTATGACTTTGAGAAGATTTGATTATGAAACGGAATTCGTCCCAAATGTGATTTTGTTTCTTCATGGCACGTTTGTCCCTGATTATGAAACAGTACCCAGGTAGTACACCAGCAGCCCCTCAATGCGGTCACTAAGCCTTTACTCTACACTACTCAGATATTTAAGTAATGTATGTTTATCATGTATAGACAGCCAGACACATGACCGGCCTGACCCAGTCAACAAGCACAGAGGAAGACAAGACATAGTGCCCACAGCAGGCTATGAACCCATGACCCTCTCATACCTGGGGGTGCAGTGCATGAGACCACTGCATCACATCCTATGTAATCACCTTGCACTCCCAGCGAGGCCTATATGTATCATTTTATAAGCAAATAAGGACATTTTTGGATCCAGACTGAGCCAGTCCACAACTTCAGCGAGGCTTTAATAACAGTCAATAATTGAATTCAATTCAATTCAAGACATTTTTTATTTGCATAAATGATGACTACACACTACGACTGCGGACCCCATGCAAGACCCTCAAGTTGAGGGAGACAGACGCTCAGAGTCAGTGTCTCAACTTACAATTCATGGGGGTCGTGGCCATGGAGGTTATCGTAATGACTTTTCCATGCCACACTCTAAACAAAAACAATACTTTTTACTTCTTCATCAAAGGGAATATATGAAATGTGACTTGGCTGGAGGGGTATGTAACTCTGACCATGGAGGGGACCGAAGATAAGGGTCAGATAAACCTGTCATAGCATCGTAATGGCTTTTTAGGGGAACCCCCTCTCCCAAACTGTCTGGTATTGGACCTAAGAGTGTACAAAAAGGAAGGCCCAGTTTTGAAACCTACGTTCCAAGTCTTCCAGTGGGTTCCTGGTGGTTGGTTATTGCCAAAACTGATTTAAAATAAAATACTCCGATATAAATTTCATGGCTATTTAATTTGATATCCAAGGGCTATTTTCTACCTGAGTTAGCTTAGTTGAATAATATATAATAACTACCGGTACCTAACAGTGAGTAGTACTAACTAGAATATTAGGGTACAATAACATAGTGTATGTGAAATACACTTAAATTTACTGTGTCCGTCCATGCCATACCCTTTTAATCCATGTGTGTGTATGCTGAATGGGGGCAATGGCCGCCTCCTCATGCATGTGGGTCATATTTTCAGAAAATGTACAATTCAACTTCGCCCTTCTTCTTAATTAACCCAAATTTCAGAATTCACTTGAATTTACCTAGTATTGACCAAACTGCAGCCTAATTTAGCAGAATTTACTAAATGTGTACAGCTGCCAATTGTACATTTTCTGAAAATATGACCCATGTAGCCATGTTGACCCTGTGGGCCAGAGCCCTATGATTTTATGAGGGTTAATTGTCCGTCCCTGCTCGGGTTAATTCTGGGAGAAGTCGGGGATGATACTCTGTCTATGCACCACCCTGCCCACATGCATGTCTAGAGCTATGCTCGCATGCTTTGTTATAGGGTTAATGACCTGGAGATTGCCCTCACAGGGCAGTTATAGTTCTCCCTGGGCATTAAATAGTATAGGATTGATGACCTTGGCCTTCTGCTGTGGTTATAGAAGGTAACAATGCATGTCGGCAAGGCTTACATTGCGTTCTAAACCTTGAATAGGACCACACCTACTTCTTGACAGGCTGAAAAATCATAAATACTAGGTATATCTAAGCATATCTTGTATTTTGTTGATTCAAAAAATATGTTTGGTTGCTCTAATATTGTGTGCTTTATTTTTCTCTCCCAACCCTATCTCCGATTTCCTCGCCTCCCTTTTCCTCATGCTCCCCCTCCCAGCTTTCTCTCCCTCCCCTCTCTCCCTTCCCCTACATCCTCTCCTTCCTCTCTCCCCCCTCTTCTTTCCCTACCCCTCCCTCTCTCCTATTCCTACACCCTCTTCTTCACTCTCCCACTCCTCTGCTATAAATAGAGTGTAGAGATCGCAATTTAAAAAAGACTTCAAAATCACATTTTCACCCCAGATACCTTCACACACCACATATAATAAGAGAGGGTGGACAGAACTCTACAG
The DNA here is from genome assembly GCA_942159475.1 of Sthenelais limicola. Lineage (NCBI taxonomy): Eukaryota > Metazoa > Annelida > Polychaeta > Phyllodocida > Sigalionidae > Sthenelais > Sthenelais limicola. Next base: position 18,940,578 of record OW804096.1, on the reverse strand, counting down.
ATGAGTAAAACGGTTTGTAAAACAACAAATTCCGAGAACATGTGAGACAAAGAAACACTTCCTTTCTACCTCTTTTCGTAAAAATCGCTCTTCCCATATATTATATGGATAAGGGGTTATTTGAGAGGATAGTTGAACGTGAATTGTGGGTCAGATTTTCAGAAAATGTACAATTAGCAACTCTACACATTTAGAAGATTGTCCTAAATTAGGCTGAAAAATGATGAATACCGGGAATATCTGAGTATATTTGGTATCGCATTGATTTAAAGTATCAGTCCGGTTATGTTAAACTGCATTTTGAAGCTCATTTTTGTCTTAAATGTGGGTTATTTCAGAGGATTGGTGAAGGGGAATTGTACATTTTCTGAAAATCTGACCCTTGTACACTTCCTGATGATGTGACTCTGAGAGTAATGGGTGCAGTATTGATGGTAGTGTACTGGGGGGAGGGGGAGTAGAGGGAGGTGGTGGTGGTGGGAGAAGGGCATGGGATCCGGCCAGAGATCATATATGTCTGACTCATATATAAGACAATGACGTGTGTTTACATCTGGGTGTATGTAAGTGCTTGTTGGTTTATACAACGAGATTATATTTAACTCGTTGGTTTATAGCATGGTTAACTGATGAACAAGGATTACACGTGGGTATCTATTTACTGAAACCAGAGCGGTAGGAATAGAGAGAGGGGACAGAGGAGAGAGAGGGAGAGAGAGGAGAGAGATGAGAGAGAGGAAAGAGAGAAATTGTACATTATGTTCTTATATTCAGACAGCTCTTTATCAGACCCTACAGTCTGGGAAAATGTTATATTGTAAAATTCATCTGCATAGTTAAAAACAACTTTAACTGCTATAATATAAAACGAGATTGGCACTAAAGTGCTAATATTCCTTGACGAACATTGACTCTCATACTACAACTAAATAATTGATGAACGATGGACAAATATAAATACAAGGAAAAACGTTGAACAATCACAGGAAAGGTCATCAAAACTCTAAATTTCAGAGTTGGACTCAAAACCTTATTAACAAAATGATAACATAATAATAATAGCAGAGTATTGTTATCCAATTCAGTGTTTGATGAAATTGACAATCTATGTAAGCTGTCAACTGAATAAAAGTTGTTATATATATATAAAGCGAGAGAGAGGGAGAGAGAGAAGAGAGAGATGAGAGAAAGCGAGAGAGAGAGAGAGAGAGAGAGAGAGGAGAGAGTGAGAGTGACAAGTGAGAGAGGAAAGAGAAGAGAGAGAGATGAGAGAGAGGGGAGAGAGCAGAGGAGAGGGAGGGAGAGAGAGGAGAGAGATGAGAGAAAGCGAGAGGGAGGGAGAGAGGAGAGAGTGAGAGTGACAAGTGAGAGAGGAAAGAGAAAAGAGAGAGAGATGAGAGAGAGAGGGGAGAGAGCAGAGGAGAGGGAGGGAGAGGGTGAGAGGAGAAAGAGAAGAGAGAGATGAAATGTTCTATATATAGAAAAGAGAGCGGACTAAAAAGGGATATGAAGCAGCACTCATCAGCAGATTTTACAGTTGGTTGGGCTCCGTCTATGAAGTCATACACAGCTGAGAGGTTCCTCTAATACTAGAGGCAGGCTCCCCTAGCCTTACCCTCCCCCACAGGCTCTCTATCAGCCATATGTGATGTGTTCCAGGAAAATGAGTCAAAATATGGATTTTGAGATATCACCATATTTGAAAAGAGGAGATCAAGGTGATTCCAATGAATGTAAACACTAAGGACATCTTATAAGTACTTTTATCTTTTTAGTTAGATATTTTTATTTTTGAAAAAAACAAAACGTTTGCAATATTTCTGGGTGGATAATTAGTAAGTAGTAAGTTAAAGTAGCTAAATATACTCAATGGGGTGATCTTGTAAGTAAACGACTTTGAAAACACCAAAGATTTTGCGACTTGTGACTCATTTTCCTGAAACATCACATATGTGATGGGTTAAAGGAAAATGAGTCACAAGTCACAAATTTATATTTTTCAAAGTGTTTTTTCACAAGATCTCTTTATTGAAATCTTTTGATTTTTGAGGGTTTAGCACTTATCGCCAGAGAAATCCATGTAACAAATTTCGGGACATTGTATTAAATATATCCTTGCGTTTTGAAGGCCTTGGTATGGAGTGTATTTAGTTATTTTATTGGTAATTACCCACCCAGAAACATTTCAAACGTTGTTTTTTTCAAAAATAAAAATATCAAACTAGAAATATAGAAATACTTATTAGATGCATGTATAGGTTACCTTGATCGCCTCTTTTCAAATACTGCGATATCTTAAAATCCATATTTTCCTAAAAACGGATCACATATTATGTGATGTGTTACAGGAAAATGAGTGGGAAGCCGCAAAAAATGGATTCTGAGATATCATCATATTTGAAAAGATGAAATCAAGCCGATTCTAATGATAGTAAACATTTGCACAATAGGACAAATATTTCCATATTTTAAGTTTGATATTCTTATTTTTGAAAAACATGTTTGCAAGCTCAATATCTCCGAGTGGGTAATTACCAGTAAAGTAGCTAAATATAGTCCATAGGATGACCTTTTCATCTCAATCTCTGGTTCTTTCAGATTGATTCACCTTTATAATACCTCTCTAGAGGGTTATATGGAATGCCATAGGCTACAGTATTGGCGCTCATACCACAAACAGCGGGTAATATGACATCTGTATTACCCTCGACACTAAACAATAATTTCCATCTAATTTTCAGTAATTCTTTGCGATAAATAACCTTAAAAGTCGTCAATTGCCTTTCCCCCCAATAGGGGATTTCCATGTCTCACTGCGCATGTCTACTGCAGTGCATGCTTGGATGGATTCTATTGAAATCTGACATACAAACAGTTGGCAATATTTTCATCGAAAATGGCAAGAATGTTTTCCCAATATCTGAGCTTGTACAAATGATCTATGAAAACCAAATGCATGATGGGAAAGACGGGGACGTGTGTCATGGACACATGTATACCACATGGATATAGACATTAGAGCATTGTTAAATATCCCATGCTGAATATGACATGTTTCTATAGGTTTTAGACTGTAACATTATACCAATAATTCCATGCGAATCAAGATTCAAAATGGCGGCTATGCAAGTCCCCTATTGGAGGAAAGGCAGGTGAGGAGATTAAGTGGGGGTGGGGTGGCAAGGGAGATGACTAGGTTGGGATCGACTGACTAATGTCACTCAGGCATTGTACAAGCCTAATTGAAATCAAACTAAATCGCTTGAGATACCTTGTTGATTTTATTAATCGTACTTGTATTTTATTCTTTTGTTGTGTACTGGTGAAGAAAAACCAAAGAGAGTAGGATGTTTTGATAAGGCCCTTATGGGGCTGAATTATTGTACAATTATTATATCCAATGTAGGCAATCGACTTTATGTTATGACCTACTAGTTAAATTGTTTAAAAAAGTAAAATTTTGCTCTAAAACTTAGAAACACTTATATTCCTGCGGATAAGAACTGAATGTCTGTATTTTTTCCATGAGAGCTGTGAGAATATCACTGTAACATCGAAACCAGTCTCAATAAAATTTCTTAGAAAAAATAATTAATTAAAGTTTCTGCCTCACACTCACTATGTCATCTATTTGTATCTGGATCCCTAAGTGGATCCCATCTCTATAATGACTGACCAGTGGTCAGCTTGTGTAACCCAATCAGGGACAGTTATGCTGTTGATTGTTTTATAAATAGGCTCAAATAAAATGATCAAGTCTCTTTTGCTCTGGACTGAAACTCCACATGTTTGTCCCGTTGCTTTTTCTCTCCCAACTGGAGAAATCACTATAAGGGTGAAATAGCCAGAAAATGTACAATTCACCCTCCCCAGTCCTCTTAAATAACCCAAATTTAATACATAAACCTAGTTCAAAAATACAGTTCAACCTAACCAAACAGATTGCTAGAGTCAATGCAATGCCGAATCTACTCGAATTTACATAGTATTGGAAACATTGCAGCCTGATTTAACAGTATTTACTAAATGAGTACAGCTGCCAATTGTACATTTTCTGAAAATCTGACCCTCAAATAGAGTAAGACCATATTTCCTCCAATATAATGTACAAGCAATCTATCCTATTGAATACAACGAAATACAACGATTTAGTCCTAGTATATGTAAAAGATATAACATCCTGATGTACCCTGCCCGTACTCTACTGAACCATTATCATCCCAGGGCCTGCCAGTTTCATCCATGACAACAACTCATTGATTGACCACAATTAATCCATTTATTTGGATTTGCTTGTGTCCTAAGTGCAGTTGTTGTGTATAAATTGCTACTGACAGACGATTATGCAGACCCTCCATGGTCTCCTAGCTCCCCACATGCAGGCCCTCCCTGATAGAGTGGTGGATATACCATGGTATGGTGTAACTACTGCCTTATCAACATTGTATCATGGGCAGATGTTCACTGTACACTACTGGTGAATATGACTACAGTGTAGTTCATATAGTTTGATACTAACCAACTGTTCTCTCTTTTCTCTCTCTCCTCTCTCTCTCTCTCCCTTCCTCAACGTACACTACTGGTAAATATGACTACAGTATAGTTCACATAGCTTGGTACTAGCCAACTGTTCTCTCTCTCGTCTCTCCTCCCTCTCTCTCCCCTCTCTCTCCCCTCTCTCTCTCTCTCCCTTCCTCACTGTACACTACTGGTAAATATGACTACAGTGTAGTTCATATAGTTTGATACTAACCAACTTTCTCTCTCTCGTCTCTCCTCCCTCTCTCTCCCCTCTCTCTCCCTTCCTCACTGTACACTACTGGTAAATATGACTACAGTATAGTTCACAGTTTGATTCTCGCCAACTGCACTGTTGTCCCGTTTATCAGGCATCCAGAATAGTATCCGTGCAAGAATTGGTGTATGGTAACTGTTTGGCTGGTTAGTTTATGGAATAAATTATAATCCCGGAGTTTGTACCTTCATTAGGCCTATAAGGAGCGGCAGTGCTTCAATGTTTTTCTGATCGAAAACAGGCTTCCCCAGTCTTTGACGTCATTGTTGAGGGCGTTGAGCCAGTGGTCATGTGATCACATCTGATTCGCTCAGAGCAGCAGGGGCTGTTCCCTGCTTGCTGTTCCATCAACTTTTTGTTTTGGCAGCCCTCTTTGAATTCTCCTCGCTTCGAATGCGCAGTTTGCAAGAACTTTTTAATTATTGCTCAAATTAAAAAACTTCTACAGACAATTATGAATTAAACTTTGCTGGCCAGCTTCTGAGAGTACTTAAAAACGTTTGACATATGAAGAAAAGTTGAGTTTTGAGGTGCCAGGTAGGTGAGCGGAATACAGATAGGCTCGACCTAGGGGCTGGGTGACGTCATCAATTTTTTGGGGAAGCCTTTGGCTTTTTTTTCCGTTTTGTCAAGTTAGTATAGGTAGGCATCAGACAGGGGAATAGACTGTAGGATACATAGGCATTATCTTATCTTCTAATCCTTATCAGGATGTGGAACAGACTGGTCCCGGAGCACTAAATATTGGACACAAGCAGTACCTCAAGCAGTTGGAATTCAAGCAGTATTTCAAGCATTTGGAATTCAAGCAGTATTTCAAGAGTTATATGGTGGAATAAAGTACCAATCACCTTATAGATACGGCCTGTAATGCCGAAAACCAAATAGGCAATATTATAGCCAACGCAAAACCAAGCAGTACACATACAATAAAAATATTTGTATTACACCCCACTTATCGCACCTCTCAAATGGAATGCGCATATAATAAAGATATGTATAACAGCCGCCAAATAGTGATGAATCCAGTCCTATAGGCCAAACAATGAGTACATTTGGTAAGATTATTTTTGTCATAGTAGCTGAGAATACAGCTTCAATATTACAAATTAAGTTACATACATTTGTGAACCCTAATAAATAAATGTATTCAAATCAGAAATTAAATCAATATGTATAATTTATATAATAAATGATCCTATTATGTAGATTAACAACTATCATCTTTCCTCTTACACTAATTATTATTACTCATGCACCGCTCCTTTCCTTCCATAGTAGTAGCACTGCACCTAACAGCCCCTAGCAGAAGATCATAGACACTGCTAAATAATAGTCCTGTTTTTTTTAAAAAAATTTTATTGGTCAAAGTTTCATACCATGATAATTCTCATTTGCCAATTGAAAACAATATTCCTTACAATCTCTACTATAATGTGAGCCTTGTATATCCTTATCACTAATGGCTGTATAAATATGTTAAATAAAAAAAATAAAAAAATATTACTGCTATCTTACAGTAACTAGGAGTATTGTGGTATTTGACCATGTGCTATAGACTTTGTATCCTTAATGTATATTATGTACTATTTATACATTATACTATCTAAACGTTTTTTCAGCAGGTTTGGTCCCCAGTGGCTGAGCGTTCACCTCCTCCCCAACCAGCTAGAATAAGATGACATAGTCCTGGTAAACATTTAAAAAAAATATAATATATATAAATAAAGAAATATTGTTTTAAAGAAATATATCGTAAAGTATCAACAAACGCCAACAATAAAAGCAAGATACCAAAACATTGTGAGTTGTGGGATTTTTCCCCATCAAATATTTATTTTAAAAAGTATTAATTTAAATTTGATATACATCAAAAGGAAGTGAGATATATGCCAGGTACAAACGAAAAACAAAGTGCAATTATTGAGCTATACCTGCTAATAGATCAATGAAATCACTAATAAATCAATCAATCAATACATGTGAACTGACTGGTTTCAAGTTTCCTTTTCACAATAAACAAGTCAAGGCTCACATCCTCTTAGATCAGATAATGGATTGTCAGTGATTGGACGCCTACTGCGCTAATGACCTTCCAGGCCCTGGAGTAGGCGTCCTACTGGGATTATATAAATGGCATTTTGGGGTTTGGAGCGAAACGTCTATTTAAGGTCTGATTAGCGCAGTAGGCGTCCAATCACTAGCATTCTATTATAATCTGAGTATGAGCCTATACTGTTTATTGGGGGAATGTATGAATGTATTTTATAATTTAACAAACAATTATTAACAAGCGGAACTATTGTGAAATTCGGATTTGATCAGGTTTTCTGAGAATACGTTCTTACGTGAATAATTCTGAAATTATGAACAGTTTTAGTCTTTATTTGAGGAATGTATGAACACAAGTTGTATGCATGCTGCTGGTTTGACCCATGTAAGTCAGATTTTCAGAAAATACACAATCTCCATTTCTACATATCTATCAAGTTCTGCTAAATTAGAGTGAACACTGATAAATACTAGGTATACCTGAGTGTATTCTGTATTGTTTTCATTCAATAAATCTGTCTAGTTATGTTGCACTGTATTTTGAACATGATTTTCGTTTTAAATTTGGGTTATTTGAGAAGATTGGTGAAGGGCAGTTGTACATTTTCTGAAAATTTGACCCATGTATAGAAATAGCACCGCGTCTGGTGGTCACGCTTGGGTGGGTGTGGGTATTGAGTGCAACCTCAGGTAAGGGTTAGAGTGAATGTGCCTAATATCGCTCACCATACCCAGGTGTATACAAGTAGTATAGGTCCCGTGTACAGATGTATAGAATTAGTAGAATAGCAGTCTAGGCTCAAAGTTGAGAGAGTCCCTTCAAACTGAGGGAAAGCCTCTCGCTCCAAACCACAATTCAATTATAATCCCATTTAGAACGCCTACTCCTGGGCCAGAAAATTATTAGCGCAGTAGGTGTCCAATCACTGACACCATTCTTATCCTATATGAGAGGCTCTGAGCCTAGACTGGAACGGTACCACTTTGCTCGTACAAATGGTAAATGTACCTAATATAGTCCACCCTACTGGGGTGTATAGAAGTAGTATATAGGTCCCATGTACAGGTGTATAGAATGGGTAAAAGGGTACCAGATATATAGTATATGCTCGTACAAGTATTTTTTTTTTAAAGTTTTATTTGTGTTCAGTCTCAGGTTCACCCAATATTCTCGTGATACACAAACAAAAAATGCGATATACATATGATCTAGTTTAGGTTTACATAGTTCAGGATAATAATTATTTTTTAACCTTTTATATCATATAATTCAATTTGGACATAATAATACTTGTAATGAGACAGCGGATCAGTTGTGGATCCTATTGATATGCACAGTTAAAAGTTGCCATAACCGCAGATGTTAGGCAGAAACATATTTTTTTAACATTTTCCCTTCATCATGACAATAAAAGCATCTAAAAATACACATGAGTATAAAAGACCTGAACTCTAATCTACCTCCAACCCTATCCTATTTCTAACATAGTTCCACCGTTCAAAGCCATGTGATGTGTTCCAGGTCAATGAGCCACAAGTCGCAACATTTATGCTTTTCATAAATGGGTCAGATTTTCAGAAAATGTATAATTGGCAGCTCTAGACATTTAGCAAATACTGCTAAATTAGACTGAAAAATGATAAATACCGGGGATATCTGAGTATATTTAGTATCACGTTGATTCTGTTATGTTAAACTACATTTTGAAGATCATTTCTGTCTTAAATTTGGGTCATTTGAGAGGATTGGTGAAGGTGAATTGTACATTTTCTGAAAATCTGACCCAAATGATCTATTCACATGATCTCCTCGTTGGAATGTCCTCATTTTTGGGGTATTTAGCGCTGTCAGTTAGATAAATTCATGAACCAAATGTTAAGACAGTCTATTGAATATATCCTTGCGTTTCGAAAGTCATCTTATGGAGAATATTTAGATGCTTTACTGGTAAATTGGCCAACAAGAAATATTGCAAAGAAATTCATAATATGAGTACATTTGGTAACATTGCCTTTGTCATATCAGCCGAGGATGCAACTTTAAAAACATATCCTGAATTAATTATTATTTCTCCTTTCCTGCTCACATCTGGGAGCTCCTCCCAGGGTCAGCTTTATTTTATCAACCTCAAGCTACATGTTATGGTTTTAGTTTTGGTTTACAATGTCATCTATTTGTTCCGGAAATAATCTTCTATAGTTTACGTCACTCATATCCTAGTTTGCAATTGATAAGTACATAACAGCCACAGACTATGGAAGAATCCAGTCCTATAAGTCATAATATGAGTAGATTTGGTAAGATTGTGTTTGTCGTAAAAGATGAGAATGCAACTTAAAAAGATACGATAATTATTTCATCTATTTCTGTGTAAAATATATTATAAATACATTCATTATTCTATATCATACTTTAATCTAGAATACCATTCTATTGTAAGAAACAAATTCCATTTATAATTTAGGAAGATGATAATTAACCAAGTATTGTATGGTACAAATATCAGAGGAGCATAAACTATATACATGGTATAATGATATTAATAGGAATAATGATGATTTGAGAAGTAATGAGGCATGATAATAAGAAATTGTCTATGATAAGAGTGAGTGCGATTGGTTGCTTTACGCCCTTATCAACACATTTAATATGGTTATATCAAGGGCGGGAGAGCTGAGGGGGAGGCAGTTTATGATCATACCCAGGAAATAGAGCTAGAGAAGAAGGGAGAGAGAGACAGAGGAAAAGACAGAAAGGCACTTTAAGGTCTTACCCAGGACCTGTGCATACATTCATATAATATTATATATTATACAGTATGTAAAATATGTGATGGAAAAAAAATAACAACTAAATGAAATTTGAATTAAATTGAAAAAATAAATGTAGTCTCAATGATTGGAGTGCCTGGTCAATTGTTAAGGTGGTTTATTTAGTCTGATACCGAACATGTCCTTAATCTTAAAAACTCTAAATAATAATTTAAGTATTATAATATATAGTTTCAATTCCAAGTGTTTATGACAGGAAATATGGTGATACATTCTGTACATAGATCTGTCCTCAAATAACCCAAATTTCAGGCGAAAATAAAGTTTAAAATACAGTTCAACCTAACCAAACAGATTGCTAGAATCAATGCAATGCCGAATATACTCGGATTTACCTAGCATTGACCAAATTGTAGCCTAATTTAGCAGAATTTCCTAAATGTGTACAGCTGCCAATGGTACATTCTTTGGAAATCTGACCTATGAACAAGTTAATTAAGAATAAAAAAACATCTTCCTAACATACCAAAGATTGTTGTTTTCCTTCCCAGATCCCGGTCCCTGACTAATAGACTAATAGACTTATCTAATTAATCAACCTTCTATTTAATAGCATGGAGCCAGCTAACCCACCATGAACAATCCCCCAATCTCTGTAATCTACCTAACTTCTCCCACGCAGTCCCAAGGCCAACTAATTTAATGCTAATATTTACAGAACCGGACATAAAAACAACTGCCTTAAATGTCCCCCTTTTTACCCTGCATCGCTCGCCTTGATTCCCACCCCCGTTCCAAACTAGGGGACGAATATTGTTTAGAGCACAACAGTCTAGGCTCTAAGTTGAGAGATTCCCTTCAAACCGAGCCCTTCGCTCCAAATCGCAAACTCCCATTGTAACCGCAAACAGGCCTTCATAATCCCATTAGGACGCCTACTCCTAGGCCAGGAAAGTCCATCAGCGCAGTAGGCGTCCAATCCCTGCCATACCATTCTTATCTTATCTGAGAGGGTCTGAGACTAGACTGTATGACTAAACAGCTGTTCAATCTATCTATAATACCCAATATACACTGTCACAGATATACCAATGACTATTATATATATATATATATGAATTGTATATAGTCTTTGCATTCTAGGCTCAAAGATGAGAGAATCCGTTCAAACTGAGGGATTAAAGCCTTTCGCTCCGAACCGCAAAGTGTCATTATAATCCCATTAGGACACCTAGTCGTGAGGTAGAACAGGAAATAGAGCAGTAGGCGTCCAATCACTGACATACCATTCATATCTTATCTGAGAGGCTGTGAGCTGTATGGATATCCTAGCATTAACCATCTTCCAGCCTAATTTAGACAAATGTACTAAATGTGTAGAACTACCGATTGCACATATCTTGTCTGCCCGACCCATACATTATATACATTGTCTAATCTACAAATACCCCCGCAAATACCTCTTTTCCAAGCATAGAGCGAGGCTGACCCCAATCCCTCTAAACCTACCTACGACCCTACCAGTCACTATATGGGTAAAGTTTCCTGAAAATGTACAATTTCCCTTCACCAATCCTCTCAAATAACTCAGATTTGATACAGAAATTAGCTTCAAAATACAGTCCAACATACCCGAACAGTTATCCCGAATCAAGGTCATACCAACTATACTAAAATATATCCAGTATTGACCATTTTTTAGCCTAATTTAGAAGAATTTACGAAAAGTGTAGAGTTGCCAATTGTACATTTACCAACCTAACCCAAATATGCTAATATCACCTGTACCCCAGGGACCACCACCAGCCACCAGTTGCAGGTACATTAATACAAAATACAACTCTTACCTTCGAATTGATACCAAAAATCAAGACGAACGCCGGTCAGACACTGGTATAGCTAGCCCCTCCTGCACATGGCCCGCGTACAATCCGACTGATACCAGAGTCACAAACTGGACCACTTTATCTCACGTTTTATGGTTTAGCTTGGTCTTATCTGGAAATCCTCTACAAATAAGTTGTCTGCCGTCCTAACTCTCACTCCCTGGCTGTCACGGACGTATATCTTACTATGTCTATGTATGTATGTACCCCGTTAGTCATCGTAGACTGAGTGTTTTGTACTGTGGTTTTGGGTAAACGTTTATAGCTCGCTACATCACAAAGTAACATCACAATTTGTCGTATTTATCTATATAAAAAAACTTAAAATTAGTTTTTTTAGAAAGGTTTAATTAGTTATGTATCGTGAACAGATCTATAGAAAATATATTGGGAGTTGATTAGTTTTAGGAGTGTTTTGTGGAGAAATTGTAGGCAAGTTAGGACGTGATATGAGGCGTGGAGGTATAGGTGTAAATGGTAGAGGAGCGAGAGGGGGAGTTTGGCCAATGTAAACCAGGTCAGGTATCTAGGGCAAAGACCAATATGAGTATGTGAGTGAGATAAGTACAACAATAATGGTCCCGGCTGCCTTGCTACAGGGTCAGGTCCGAGAAAATGTACAATTGGCAGCTCTACACATTTTGTAAATTCTTCTAAATTAGGCTAAAAAATGATAAATACGGGAATAAATACTAGATATACTTGAGTGTATTTGTGTTCATTCAAAACATATACCTGTTCGGTAATGTTTGAGCTACGTTTTACTTTTATCTTTAAAAATATATTTGCAACAATAATGACCCCGGCTGCCTTGCTAGGCGGGAGAGAATGTAAAATCGCCAGCTCTACACATTTTGTAAATTCTTCTAAATTAGGCTGAAAAATGATAAGTACTAGTTATATCTGAGTGTATTTGTGTTCATTCAAAACATATCTGTTCTGTTTAGTAATATTGAGTGTTAATGTTGAGCTGTATTTTTTTTTATTTATTTTTTAAAATTTTATTTGCAACAATATAATGGTCCCTGCTGTCTCGCCACAGGGTCAGGGGGCAGAACGTGTACAATCGGCAGCTCTACACATTTTATAATTTCTTCTAAATTAGGCTGAAAAAATACATACTAGGTCAATGAGTATATTAGGTATCATGTTAAATATATTGAAACTTGATTTATTCAACAGCAAATGAAATACACGAATATTGGGTATTAGTTGGTATTGCGTTGATTCAAAACACATCTGTTCGCTTATGTTGAGCTGGTTTTGTGTGAGTTTTTTTTTAATACATATTTGATTTACCAGAATAATGGTCGCTGCTGTCTCGCCGCTGGGTCAGGGCCCAAAAAGTGTATGATCAGCAGCTCTACACATTTTGTAAATTCTTCTAAATTAAGCTGAAATATACAAATACTATTTTGATATTGCGTTGATACAAAACATATCTGATATGTTGAATTGTATTTTGAATTTTGATTTTTTTTTAATTTGGCCTTAGAATTCAACTTATTTGAGACGATAGGTGAATTATCGTTAGACATACACTTTTTAAAAATTTGAATACGTATTTATTTATTCTTTTCATACAGGTACATCTCCTGGATTTCTTCATATTTTCCTTAGTATCTTGTGACACTACCTATTTTGTTCATTTTGTTGTTGTTAATAATAATAATCATAATACAGTAGCTATTCCTTTTCGTTCGTTTCTTGTGTATACAGATTTGTATAAATTCGACAATAATTAAATGGTTCCAACCCACATCCTTTCACCGAGATACTCAACATTATTATTAATATTGCCAAGAAACACTATATGGGTCAGATTATCAGAAAATGTACAATTCAACTTCGCCAATCTTCTCAAAGAACCCAAATGTCAGACGAAAATAAAGTTCAAAATACACTTCAGCCTAGCTAAACAGATTGCTAGAATCAATGCAATGCCAGATATACTCGAATTTACCTAGTATTGACCAAATTGCAGCCTAATTTAGCAGAATTTACTAGATGTGTACACCTGCCAAATGTACATTTTCTGAAAATCTGACCCATATCAGGGGCCAACTGTACATGTTCTGATACCAGGAACCATTAGGTAAATAATGGGTCTGTTGGCTCCAGCCCATCTGGGGCCTCGTCACGGACCTGTTGCATAATATAACCTTATATAAATTTTCCGTGCTAACTCCTTGATTATATGTAGGGAATTCCTGCTGTACAGTATAGTCCAGAAAGCCACATTCTTCGAGCTAACATCAAAGTGCCATTATAATTCCAGTAAGATTGCAAAATGTCATTATAATCCCATTAGAACGCCTAGTCCTAGAACAGGAAAACGATTAGCGAAGTAGGCGTCCAATCACTGACATACCATTCGTATCTGATCTGATGGTTTGGACCTAGACTGTATATTTATAAAAATGTGCTAAGCTCCTTAATCATGCAGGAAATTTCTACTGGAATAATACAGATAATAAGCTTTGTCGACTCACATTCTTTCCTATTAAATTTACTACACTCTGTTTGAGTCCTGTAGGCAGCGGCACCCCATAGGTTTTACCATTGCCCGCTTTCATGTTTACTCCCAACAGGACTCATACAGAGTGTAGTTGCGTAGAAAGGAATAGTATCATTAAAGGAGGGACAATAGGGAGGTTCAGCAGGTCTAACCTATACACGTGTACATGTATATGCGTATCCGTCACATACAAACACACGTTAACAGTAAGAAAGAGGTTCAGCAAAACACGGAGAGAAAAACGTAACGTAACATATAAAACAAAATATTTCATAACACATTTTATTTTTTAAGCATAAAAATGCGACGTAATTCACAAAAACGATACGGATACGGTAACGTAATTGAGATTTTCTTGCGGAACCTCCCTAATAATGTTAGGTACGCATTCCTTCTGCACCAGGCACCTCTTGTTTGTGGAATTCCGTATTTGCCTGGAGACAATGAATAAAAACACAGTACATATAGCAGAGTATAAATCCACGGTATAGTCGCTTGGGAATAATAACATGTACATGCCTTATTTGGTGAAGTCGCCAGGAAATGTACAATTTGCCTTCACCAATTCTCTCAAAGAACCCAAATTTAAGACAGAAATAAGGTCCAAAACACAGTTCAATGTAACTAAACACACTGTTTAAATCGAAGATAATGTCAAAATATACTCATACACACCTAGTATTGACCATTTTTCCGCATAATTTAGCCAAATTTACTAAAAGTGTTGATCTGCCAATTGTGCATTTTCTGAAGATTTGACCCACATGTCTTATGTCTTATTATTGTTTCTCGTTTGCGAGTCCCTACGGTCCCTGCTTCTATTACTATAGACTATGTCTAGAAAACGTACAATTAGCCTTCACCAATTAATCCTCTCAAATAACCAAATTTAAGTCGAAAATCAGGTTCAAAATAACTTCAACATAACTAGACAGATGTATTGGATGAATACAATACAGAATATACTCAGATATACCTAGTATTCATATTCGATTGTCACGCTAATTTAGCAGAATTTGATAGATGTGTAGAACTGTAAATTGTGCTTTTTCTGAAAATCTGACCCTACTATTGTCTGTCGTTCTATTACTATAGGTCACGTCTATTATCACAGTATTACATTATACGGATTACAATGAGTGCCTACTTTTTATTTCTGTACTTAATCAGATCACACATATTACATCCTTTTCCTTCTTGTGTATGGTGCCTACTCTTCTTGTCCCTACTGTAACATTTCTTCCTACCATTTCTAGGCCCAAAGAAGATAGAGTCCCTTCAAATGAAGGGAAAGCCTCTTGCCTCAAACCGCAAACCGCAAAGTGCCATTATAATTCCATGAAGACAGCAAAATGTCATTATATTCCCATTAAAACGGCCAAGAGACCGATTAGCGAAGTAGGCTGACATACCATCCTTATCTAATTTGAGGGTTTGGACCTAGGGTGACTTACTGTGACACATCTCTTATGTGATCCATTTTGGGGAAATGAGTCATAGGTCGCAAAATATGGATTTTGAGATATCACCATATTTGAAAAGAGGAGATCAAGCTGATTCCAATGGTAGCAGAAGCTAGGACACCTAATATGTATTTCTATATTTTTAAGTTTGATATTTTTATTTTTGAAAAAAAAAGTTCGCAATGTTTCTGGGTGGGTGATTACCAGTAAAGTCACTAAATATACTCCATATGAAGGCCTTCAAAATCCAAGGATGTATTAAATATAATGTCCTGAAATTTATTACATAGATTCATATGAATATAAGTGCTAAACGACAGGAAGCTGTATACCACACGCGAGGAAAATAGGAACCTGAACTTCGAAGTAAATCATCCTGTTTGCAACAACTATCAGAAATCGATAGCCTATACCGGTATACTTATGTGGAATAATTTAGATGACAACATTAAATGTATTGCTGATAAACTAATATTCAAAAGTAGGTTAAAAAATGGTATCCTGGCAAATGCCATTAGAATACCCGAATTCTAAGATATATACATACCTTGCCAACGAAGCATTATATTTTTAGATTGATGTTATCATCAATCTAATTGAATTGGGGTGAGATCTGTCAATCATTGATAGCATCTTGGCTCCTCCCATCCTGGATATCAGTGTGAAGAATCTGTTGATTCTGATATCAGTAGATGGGATCAGAATCATGCTGGTAATGGCTGGGAGGGGGAGGGGATGGCGTTTAGGTGTGAATTAAAGGGTAGACCATGTGTGAATTAAAGTGGCAAGCTGAGAAATAAGATGCCTCATATGCAAAGTGTTAAAGGGACCAACAGAATTACATGGACTGACCAGTCATATATGGGATAAGGATTTCATGTGTTCTGTCTCCCCTTCCACTCCCTCCTAATATACCTCCCTCTCGAATTTTATATTTAACTGACATCAATCTCCATTTCCCTTGGAAACGCAATCTTCTACATGAACCGGAAATAAATATATAAATGTAAACTGATCACTGGTAACTATTTCTTGTTTTCATGTTAATTGCCATGTACAAAGACGACACCCAACTTCATTAATCATCTCCCATCTCATCTCATTATTACTCTCACCACCACCTACTTGGACAAGTTATAGATAATTACTTACAACACATTCTATTTCTAATTGTTAAAGTTTGATGCGAAAATTCAGGGTGGGGTGGAATACCGCGGGTTTACCCAGCCCTACAACGTATTGCTGTGGCACATGCCAGCATTTATTTACCTGAATAAAGATATGTTTTTTTAAAAAAACAAAAAAAAAACTCTAAATATCAGAACATTTCGATAATGAGATCTTGTGAAAAAAACACTTTGAAAAACATCAATTTTGCGACTTGTGACTCATTTTCCTGGAACACATCAAATATAGTTATTGTTTCTATATCTGATCGGATTGATTAAATTCTTTATTTGACCTGGAGACAACCGACAAAACCAAGTAAACCAACGAATAGTAAACATTAAATTATTCAATTTCTCTTCTCAATTTCTGGAGTACATAATCATGTATGCATTCTTGTAAATAGTGTTGTAAGTCGACACGATTAAGTTATATTTTTATCTGCCCGAGTGCTTCATGGAGGTTACCTGGTTTGGCATGGACTTTAAATATTTGATGACTCAATTTCCGCTTTATAATAGGGTGGTTTACATGCCCGCCTATTTGAATCTCAATTACCTATATGGGTCAGATTTTAAAAAAATGTACAATTGGCAGCTCTACACATTCAGGAAATTCTGCTAAATTTGGCAGTAAAATGATGAATATTGGGTATACCTGAGTATATTTGTGATCGCATTGATTTAAAGTATCAGTTCTGTTATGTTAAACTGCATTTTGAGGCTCATTTTTGTCAAAGATTTTGGTTATTTAAGAGGATTGGTGAAGGCGAATTGTACATTTTCTGAAAATCTGACCCTCATAGTTCTAGTGCATGTCAGGCCAAAACTATTTGTTTTCTTTTTAACAGATTTTTATTCAGGTAATAAGTAGCACACAGGCCGGAGACAAAATAAGAACTAATAAACTACCTAGAATATAATATAAAATAGCTCGCAATAACACAGGTAATGACGATAGCAATAATAATATTAATACGATGCTAACTCACTCTACATTCTGTTTTATCTTGCCATAATGTCGCTGTATTTACCAGCGTCTATATGAATGTAGATCCTTTCTTCTTTTATCTCTTCGTTTATATTGTAGTGTGTAATACATCACCACTAGACTTGAGATGATGTTATAATTAAATTTGACTGTTATTATTCTAAATTGCAACACTCTGTATTGAGTATAGGTAGCGACTGGTAGAGCTGGATGTTATCTAGATGTCGACGTACCTGTTCTATCTGTTTGTGTATTTAATTTGCATCGTCAGTTCCTTTTGAGGTACATTGTGAATCTCGATGAATAAAGTAGTATCTTATCTTATCTTAAATTGGCATCAGCGAGAAATGTTTTGTGAATCGGTTAAACCTGGCCTTCTGTCACATCCTAAATTATAGTGCGTACATTTTCTTTTCTTTTTAGGATTTTATTTATACTTGTAATACAGGATCCCCAGGTGGGGGGTTTTTCATCTTCCCCAAGTCCCGCATTACAAAAAACATTGAATATCAAAAGTTGATCATTAACTTGATATAATCATAAGGAAAGTCTTAGAATAAGTCTTAGAATAGAATCAATACACTTGCCACTCAGACTATTACAGCCGAGTGTTGGTGTTGTCCAATGCAGAATAACTGAAGTATAAATGACAGATGAGGAAAGAAGAACTGACAGAAATGTCTCACTCTTGAGATAATCCATATGATAAACGGGAAGAGCGATTTCTACCAAAAGAGGTAGAAAAGAGGGGTTTCTTTGTCTCACATGGTCTCGGAATTTGTTGTTTTACAAACCGTTTTACTCATCTGTAGAGTTCTCCACCCTCTCCGGAGGACATTATATGTTGTTTGTGACGGTATCAGGGGTGAAAATGTGATTTTGAAGCCTTTTTTAAATTGGTATCTCTTTACTCTATTTATAGCCTGGGAAGCCCCTGTGAGATACTACATCATTTCCCACAACCTAATTTCCCACAATCTATGTCCAGGGAGACCTGACTACATGCAGAGGAGTGGGAGAGTTAAGAAGAGGGTGTAGGAATAGGAGAGGTGGAGGGGGAGGGAAAGAAGAGGGGGGAGAGGAGGGAAAGGATGTAGGGAAAGGGAGAGAGGGGAGGGAGAGAAAGTGTGGGGGGAGCATGAGGAAGAGGGGAGGGAGAGGGGGGAAATCGGAGATGGGGTTGAAAAAACAGGTATAAGAGAGCAGGGAGAGGATGTAGGGGGAGGAAGAGAGGGGAGGGAGAAAAAGTGGGGAGGGGGACCATGAGGAAGAAGGGAGAGAGGGGGGAGGAAATCGGAGATGGGGTTGGGAGAGAAAACATGCATAAAAGACAGAGAAGAGGGAGAGGGAAAAGAGGGAGAGGGGGAAGTGTGGGGAGAGAGGGTGACCGTCCAGAGGGCGGGTACTTTGCTAGTATATCTATAAAACACATAAACATATAGTCCATACACAGTTCTTACTGGGTTGAATCACTTGCCACAAGTAAGTTTAGTGTAAAAGGGTCAGATTTTCAGAAAATGTACAATTCAACTTCGCCAATCTAATCAAATAACCCAAATTTCAGACAAAGATATAGTTCAAAAATACAGTTCAACCTAACCAAACAGATTGCTAGAATCAATGCAATGCCGAAAAAACTCGAATTTACCTAGTATTGACCAAATTGCAGCTTAATTTTGCAGAATTTACTAAATGTGTACAGCTGCCAATTGTACATTTTTCTGAAAATCTGACCCCAAAATAAGACTGAGAAACAATAAAGTGTGTGTAAGTCTTTAACGTATGAGGAGATTTAATTAATTGAGGATGAGGATGAGAGGGGTGGGGGTGGGGCATAAACAGGTTTTGAAGATAAATGAAATATAAATCTATGGGTTAAAACGTCTTAATAACATACATCAAACGAGTTGGTGCAAGAAGAAGGAATAGAGCCGATTGCATTTCTAGATGTGGCATTTTGTGAGCCTCTGATTCTTAAGCGTCCAACAAAGAACAACCTACTGTGGGTCAGATCTTCAGAAGATCTACACTCGGCAGATCTACACATTTAGTAAATTCTGCTAAATTAGACTGCAAAATGGTCAATACTAGGTTTATCTGAATAAACTTGACATTGCCTTGATTCAAACAACCTGTATAGTTATGTTGGACTGTATTTCTAACGTAATTTCTGTCTTTAATTTGGGTTATTTGAGAGAATCGGTGAAGGCGGAATTTTATACAATTTCACCCTTGTACACTGTTTATGTGCTTGACGGAATGTTTGACATAAGTCTGCGCTTATCACAACTATGTCTCCGTCTCTCACGGAATGTTTGACATGAGTCTGCGGTTCTTCTCACAACTCTCTGACCGTGAAACACTCTTCTCATTCTCCCATCTAAAGAGAGTTTATTACATTTATGATTATATTTATGTTTGATTTTAAATGTTTTATCAGAGGAACCCTTGGTCAGAATGTGTTCATTCTTGGAGTGTTTCGACACATCAGAAAACGGGACAAACCCCGAAGAGGTGAGTTCCCGTTTTCTGATGTGTCGAGATCAGTTTGAACCCGAACAGAGTGCCATTTGCTATTTATTACACACTTTATATGGATGTTAAAAAGTGAATTTAACTTGCATAGCCTAAATTTTCACTTGGGGAAGCTAAATTCACTGCAACGGTGGAATATATGAATAAGACACAATGCGGGGGGGGGGGGGTATTTTTTATTCAATAGTTTATCCAAACTAAAATGTTTCTTTTTTTGTGAAGTTTGTAGTAAATGCCTAATGTGCTAGGCTCTTAATGTTGTTCTTATCTGGAAAGATTTGTGATATATATATATATATAGATTTAGATAATTTTGAAGAACTATGAAATATTATTATTATTATCCTTTTCGTATCTCCAACAGCATACTCTGAGAATAGTGTAACTGTTTCATAATGTTAATTTGCTGAATAAAAATATTTAAATACAAATACAACTTGTAGGCCTAAATTAAGCGGTCTGGGACGACCTCATTTGTTTCAGGTTTGCATGTCAGGCCTATGCTGTGCCAATGAGATTGCTTCTTTGCCCGAACTGTTCACGTGAACAGTTCGGATCAACCGAACTGCACCTTTCTAACTGCTCATGTGTGAATCTTGTAGGCCTATATTGAATGAATTATACATATCTGAGGTTATTCTAAGGAATATATTTAACTACATTACTAGTGATTGGCTAACAGGAAAATGTAGCTTTATTTTTTATGCATGAAGAAAATATTGAAGTACTTATTATCAATGTCTTAATGTTTACCATCGTTGGAGTCCACTTGATCTCATCTTTACAAATATAACGATATCTCAAAATCAATCTTTTGTGACTTGTGATGTGAAACACATCTGAAACACATCACATTTGTTTGTGTCTGTTTCAATATGGATGCAAATTTGTACTAGCGGGCTGACATGAAGCCATGACACTTGACGAAGCGTCACAATCCCGCGGCCGAGGCCGTGGCCTACTTTTTAACCTTTCAGGAGTGACATCAGGCCCGTCAGGTTCAGCAAGGACCATGTATGGGAGTCAGGCAATATCGACCTGTTTGCATAGAAAACAAGTTGCAGGCCCCAAACCAGTGACTGATTCTCATAGATATGGATCCCCTAGACACGATTATGAAGAAAAATCTTAGCTAACTTACAAATTCTATTAGCTGTAGTGAATTTTCTATTTAAGACTCACTCGGCATGAGTCACCCTAGGCGTATGACTCCTACAATCAAGCCCTACACTCCTAACTAAGGCAGCTAGCTCAGTGGCAGAGGTCTCGCCTCCAGACCTAAGGGTTGGGAGTTCAAGGCTCGTAGTGTGCCCTAATTTTTATTTTTTCATCCTCTACTTGTTGTGCCGTGTAGAGCTGTACAGTCAGCCTACACGGCCGGGACGGGACGGGTGGGGGGACGGGACGATGGGTGGCTTTTGCAATGGGTCAGATCAGGGAATACTGGTCATTTGAAAAACAAAATATCCATAATAATGTTGAACAGCAATCATAATCGTCACCCCAAGACGCAACTCGCAGCCGCTACTCACTGGTCTGAAGCACCCTGTCACTGAGTGTCAGACATGATTAGGGCCTAGTTATATTAATGACGGTTTAATCAGTGACAACTGGTTCCAGTGTTAGGGCATGTTTTACAATCTGTGCAATATGTGATCCGTTTTAGGAAAATGAGTCACAAGTTTAAATTTCCCTATACATGAGTGAGTAAGTGAGTGAGATTGGTTGCTTTACGCCCTTATCAACACATTTTAGATGGTTATATCAAGGACGGGAGAGCTGAGAGGGAGTGAGTGAGTGAGATTGGTTGCTTTACGCCCTTATCAACACATTTTAGATGGTTATATCAAGGGCGGGAGTGCTGAGAGGGAGTGAGTGAGTGAGATTGGTTGCTTTACAGCCTTATCAACACATTTTAGTTGGTTATATCAAGGGCGGGAGACCTGAGAGGGAGTGAGTGAGTGAGTGAGATTGGTTGCTTTACGCCCTTATCAACACATTTTAGATGGTTATATCAAGGGCGGGAGAGCTGAGAGGGAGTGAGTGAGTGAGATTGGTTGCTTTACGCCCTTATCAACACATTTTTAGATGGTTATATCAAGGGCGGGAGTTCTGAGAGGGAGTGAGTGAGTGAGATTGGTTGCTTTACGCCCTTATCAACACATTTAATATGGTTATATCAAGGGCGGGAGAGCTGAGAGGGAGTGAGTGAGTGAGATTGGTTGATTTACGCCCTTATCAACACATTTTAGATGGTTATATCAAGGGCGGGAGAGCTGAGAGGGAGTGAGTGAGTGAGATTGGTTGCTTTATGCCCTTATCAACACATTTTAGATGGTTATATCAAGGACGGGAGAGCTGAGAGGGAGGGAGTGAGATTGGTTGCTTTACGCCCTTATCAACACATTTTAGATGGTTATATCAAGGGCGGGAGAGCTGAGAGGGAGTGAGTGAGTGAGATTGGTTGCTTTATGCCCTTATCAACACATTATAGATGGTTATATCAAGGGCGGGAGAGCTGAGAGGGAGTGATTGAGTGAGATTGGTTGCTTTACGCCCTTATCAACACATTTTAGATGGTTATATCAAGGGCGGGAGTGCTGAGAGGGAGTGAGTGAGTGAGATTGGTTGCTTTACGCCCTTATCAACACATTTTAGATGGTTATATCAAGGGCGGGAGTTCTGAGAGGGAGTGAGTGAGTGAGATTGGTTGCTTTACGCCCTTATCAACACATTTAATATGGTTATATCAAGGGCGGGAGAGCTGAGAGGGAGTGAGTGAGTGAGATTGGTTGCTTTGCGCCCTTATCAACACATTTTAGATGGTTATATCAAGGGCGGGAGAGCTGAGAGGGAGTGAGTGAGTGAGATTGGTTGCTTTATGCCCTTATCAACACATTTTAGATGGTTATATCAAGGGCGGGAGAGCTGAGAGGGAGTGATTGAGTGAGATTGGTTGCTTTACGCCCTTATCAACACATTTTAGATGGTTATATCAAGGGCGGGAGAGCTGAGAGGGAGTGAGTGAGTGAGATTGGTTGCTTTACGCCCTGATCAACACATTATAGATGGTTATATCAAGGGCGGGAGAGCTGAGAGGGAGTGATTGAGTGAGATTGGTTGCTTTACGCCCTTATCAACACATTTTAGATGGTTATATCAAGGGCGGGAGTGCTGAGAGGGAGTGAGTGAGTGAGATTGGTTGCTTTACGCCCTTATCAACACATTTTAGATGGTTATATCAAGGGCGGGAGTGCTGAGAGGGAGTGAGTGAGTGAGATTGGTTGCTTTACGCCCTTATCAACACATTTTAGATGGTTATATCAAGGGAGGGAGAGCTGAGAGGGAGGCAGTTTATGATCATACCCAGAAAATAGAGATAGAGAAAGAAGGGAGAGAGAGAGAGAGAGAAGAGAGAAGGCACTTTATGGTCATACCCAGGACCATCCCTATACATAGATTTCACTGATGTCACAGCCCTGGCCATGTTTGGGGTCAAGTTAGATGGCTATGTATGCTGCGATACTTGAAAATATCGTTTTCTGGCTGTTTAAACCTTTACCAGTTTTAATCTGCCACAACAATACCTTCATGATAGGTTAGATAATCTACCTTTAGTGTAGAATTACCCAAGTATCTACTCTTGTGTTTATCAACTTTGTTTTGATACCTCCGCCATAGACGGCAAGCGTAGCAGTGACCCCAGACATGGTAGCCACTGCGATACCCCGGCCTACTGGGTGACGTCATGTGAAATCTATGTATACATAAAGTGATAACCAAAATAGACAATAGTAACAGGATTCCTCATACTGCCGCAAACTCCTGCAAACTCCCATAAAACTCCCATTAGAACGGTTATGACTGGCCTAGTCCTGGGCCGGGAAAGTCATTAGTGCAAGAAGCGTACTGATCTCAAAAACCCATCTGATCGGATCTGATAGGCTCTGAGCCTATATGTGTCACGTCTCCAGAAAATGTACAATTGGCCTTCACCAATCTTCTCAAATAATCCAAATTCAAGATGAAAATCAGGTTCGAAATACAGTTCAACATAACCAAACAGATTTATTGAACCTAGTATTTATCATTTTTCACTCTAATTGAGCAGAATTTGATAGATGTGTAGAACTGTATGTTGTGCATTTTCTAAAAATCTGACCCATATAGACTTTTGATCTAAGAACACATACAAGGACATGAGTATGGCCTCTGCACATTCTTTGACGGGGAGACAGATGGCGATATTTTCGTGGACCAAAAATGCCGCAAAAACCGCGAAAATAAAAGATCTAACCAAATGTAAGTTGCATAAAAACATATGTTTCCGTACATGACGAATACAAAAGTCTCAATTAAATGCAAAATGTCCGCAAAATGTCCGCAAAATGCACCACAAAATATACACAATCAAGAAAATATCTGTCTAGATTGGATATCTCAGCAAACATCATAAGGGTCAGATCTTCAGAAAATGTACAATTCACCTTCACCAATCCTCTCAAATAACCCACATTTAAGACAGAAAATGAGCTTCAAAATGCAGTTTAACATACCAAAACCGATACTTAACTTTAAATCAATGTGATACCAAATATACTCAGATATACCCGGTATTCATAATTTTTCAGTCCAATTTAGCAAAATTTCCTAAATTTGTAGAGCTTCCAATTATATATTTTCGAAAATCTGACCCATAAAGTGATCATGGGATGGGACGGGGAGAACATTGAGTGTACTCCTCCCGCACTCCAGTAGCCTACACAGGCATCTGGTGCACCAGGATCCACTGGTGATGGGGTGGGGGATGGGGTCACCTAGATCCCTTTCTCATCCTTTTTGTCTCAGTTCTGTCACTATTTTATATAATGGAGGACTACCGTGGGTTGTTTATTTCTCTTTTTCTCATTCTTACTCCCTCGCCCTCTGCCGACTCTCTCTCTCTCTCTGTATGTCTCTCGCTCGCTCGCTCCTTCCCCCTCTCACTCTCTATCTCTGTTTCCCGTTCTCTCTCGCACTCTCCCCCCCTCTCTCTCCCTCTCTCTCTCCCTCTCTCTCTCTCTCTCCCTCCCTCTCTCTCTCTCCCCCTCTCTCTCTCCCTCTCTCTCTCTCCCTGTCTTTTGCCCTCTCTGTCGCTCTCGCCCTCTCTGTCGCTCTCGCCCTCTCTGTCGCTCTCGTATCTCCCCCACTCCTAGCTACTCCTTCTCTCTCTCCATACCGACACTGTCATTAACTCAATCATTTCATCTCTGACTTATAATTATACACTCGCAAAAACCCATATTCCGATTAACAAAATAATACAGATATACCAAGAAGGTTTACAACACTATCCCACCCTAAGTACTACGCTTTCTATGATGTATACCGCTACTCCCTATTTTCTATGTACCCCCCCGCCCCCCCCTGCCCCTGCCCCCCCCCCCCCTGCTCCCCCTGCCCCCCCCCCTGCTCCCCCCTGCCCCCCCGCTCCCCCTGCCACCCCTGCCCCCCTGCCCCCCCGTGACTATACACTGTGGACGCGCTCATGTGTACACGCCACCTATCGAGACGCACACTTCCTAGAAATTAAACCAAATGTCGTCTGCTGCTCCACTGACGTCAGCAAACTCTATGACGTCACTACTCCCTGGGAGGATTCCTTTCTTTCTAATCATATTGATCACACCCGTTTTTACTGGCCATCTTTTTTCTGCTCGGTAAACCAGGATATCCCTTTAATATTGATTTTGTAAGCCTTACAAGTCTTTTACAAGAGAGAACACCATTTTTTTACAGTTTGTTTTTTGTTTTTATTTTCTTCACAACCTACAAAGGCATGTAACAATGAAAGTGCCACACACACAGAAATATCTATGAATCTTTATATTTGATGTTTGGAAAACGTATAATTCCGTTTTTTAGAAAGATCATCTTCATAAACTGTGCCCACGTATATTATATGAAGTCAAACAGTACCGATTTCGATTTATTTTATTATTTCTATAACAATGAAACCATCACAAAAGTCAGGTTTATCCTCCCATATTTCATCTTTATATTTTGTATCATATTTTTATGGGGACGCTGTCCTCATACATATTGTCCATATATGGGTTAGATTTTCAGAAAATGCACCATTGGTAGATCTACACATACAGGAATTTCTGCTAAATTCGGCTGAAAAATGAAGAATACTGAGTATATCTGAGTATATTTGGTATCGCATAGATTTAAAGTAGCAGTTCTGTTATGGTAAAACTGCGTTTTGAAGCTCATTTTTGTATTAAATGTGGGTTATTTGAGAGGATTGGTGAAGGCGAATTGTATATTTTCTGAAGATCTGACCCATATGGAGATGGCAAGCTATCCGGGAATCTTTTACCAGTAGCGTCTCTTTTGTAAAAAAAGAAAAACTTTTAGTTCCATTATTATAATATTGTCATATAAGGGTAAGATTTTTAGGGACCAGGTGTTTCCCATTAACTCCTTGTCTCTCCTTCCTGACGGCGCTCTGCCTTTAGTGAGGCTCTTTATGGATGGGTTGGGAAGGCAACAATAATATTTTTAGCAATTTCTATTCAAATTTGTTTGAATCCAGATTATTTTTTCCAAACAGTACAAAATCCTCAGAAATAACAGTAATAATAGTTTATGAGTGTGCATTGCTCTCCTCACAACCTCCTATAACATTGTCTATGAAGCTCAGCATATCCCCCCTGGCTGGGGTAGAGAGCCCCACAAGGAGAATGATGCAGGACGCCCTTGTGGTTAAACTTATCACTGTATGCGGTCAGCCAGAACGCTGGGCAAAGTCTGCTTTGTACTACAGACTGTATCACTACCACCAACATTTATACAAAAATCACAAGTGTTTTGTTTTTTAACTAATATCCTGCAAAGGGGAATTCCCAGAATTTGAATTGAGACAAAAGAAGGTTATTTCATGTTGCAATTGCTTTTTTAAATGTTGAATGTTTTAATGAACTAATGATTGGACAGTTTTAATATCATGCCCCCCACCCGTGTTCATTTCCAACACACAAAATCCTCATCCCAAGGAAGTGGACACCAGAACGTTTAAATGTCACACAATAATAGGGAGTTTCAGCAAGTCTGACAAGTCTGAGTCTTACGTAGACGTAAACGTTAACGTATCCGTATCTCTGATATACAAACATACGTGAAAAGAAAGAAAGAGGTTCAGCAAAACATGGCGGGAAAAACGTAATGTATGAAGCAAAATGTTTCATCTCACAATTTATTTTTTATACATAAAAATGCGAAAAGTCACAAAAAGGTTACAGATACGCTGACGTAGATAGGTTTGCTTGCGTAACCTCTCTATTATCATGGAAAGCGAACCACGAGTTGGCTGACATGCAACTCCTA
This sequence comes from Sthenelais limicola, assembly GCA_942159475.1. NCBI lineage: Eukaryota > Metazoa > Annelida > Polychaeta > Phyllodocida > Sigalionidae > Sthenelais > Sthenelais limicola. The sequence continues at coordinate 18,913,029 of OW804096.1, read as the reverse complement.
GGTGATTTGCATGTCTGCCATTTTGAATCTTGACGAGATGTGACCAACCCGCCCTCTGTGGGCGGATAAGCCTACATCAACAATTTGTGACGTCACCCAACCCATCAGTGTCCACTCCCTATATATACACGACCCATACTTCTGGCCTTATTTTTAATGTTTCCCCCTGAAAGTGGCGACCTGTAATTCGCCTGAGAGAAACTTGACTTAGTTAGCTACCCTTTTGTCTGGAAAAACTACTGTGTTCATGGTCCAGAAATGCTGTTTTCAAAACATTCATGCACCCTCTATCTGTTTTCACTCACTCCTGCCATGTTTACATAGCTTCAACCACCCAATAGCTATAGCCTTACTAGCCACTGCCACCCTTACATAACACCCACACTCACAGCTAGCTTGTTGAAATGTAGGCTATTTATAGGGTGGGTGTTGTAGCCTACCCAACACGTTGGTGTTGTGTAGGCTACATTATTTGATACTAAATCAAATGGATATTGTAGGTAGGAGGGGTAGAGACAGGGTGGGTGGGTGGGACGATCTTTTATTTTTAAATATAAAAACAATCTAAAAGCGTTCAGATCTGGTGAAATATAACCAATTTACATCCCACAAATAAATGTCTTGCTGCGGTAATTTTCTGGATTTGCATGGAACATGTTATGTTCAGCATGGAATATTTAACAGTGATCTCATGTGAATACGCATGTTTTTATATGTTTTGCCATGAGACAAGACTTTATTTTCCCCATCATGTATTTGGTTTTTTAGAATAATAGTTACACAAGTTATAATATTACTGAAGACATTCTTGCAATTGTCGATAAAGATGTTACTAAATATCTGTATATGGGGCAGATTTTCAGAAAATATACAATTGGCAGTACACATTTAGTAGATTCTGCTAAATTACGCTGCAATTTGGTCAATATTAGGTAAATTCGAGTATATTCAGCATTGCATTGATTCTAGCAATCTGTTTGGTTAGGTTGAACTATATTTTGAACTTTATTTTCGTCTAAAATATGGGTTATTTGAGAGGATTGGTGAAGGTAAATTGTACATTTTCTGAAGATCTGACCCATTATATCAGACCTGAACTGCATCTATCCCTGCATGCACTGTAATGGACATGCGCAGTGAGATATGCACATCCCCTAAAACTAAATTACAATTCTTTTAATGTTGGAATGAACTGAAAAACGGACAATTTTAAACATCCCCCGTCCCCTGTTTATTTCCAACACACAGGATCCCCATTCCAAGGAAGAAGAGACTGGAGTGTTTAATGGCACACCATAATATCATGGAAATGAAGCACAATAGGGGAGTTGCATAGCGGTCATTTTGAATCTTGAATAGTGGAATTATGGGAGTAATCGTACAGTGTAAAATCTATAGAAAACATGTCATCTTCAGCATGGACCATTTATCAATGTTCTAATGCCAATATCCATGTGTTATAGATGTTTCCATAACACAAGCCTCCTTCTTTCTTATCATGCATTTGGTTTTCATAGATCATTTATAAAAGTTATGATATTGGGGAAAACATTCTTGAATTTTTTTATTAAAATGTTGCCAAATATTCATGTGTCAGATTTCATCAGAATCCACCCAGGATGCACTGTAATAGGCATGCGTATAGTAGCACGTGCACATCCCCTAATACTGAGTTACAGTTTCTTTTTGTTTTCATACATATGAGTCACTATGAAATGTGCCAATCACTGATACTGCATATACATCTTGATAACTTGGTTAACTGTCTGTGAGGTGTTTAAGCTTAGATGTGACATCAGGCGAGGATGCCATATCTAATCCTTTCAATCAGTCATAGATTTCACACCTGGATGTTATTGAAGGCTGATTGACAGCCTTTCTAGGTTTAGCCAAGGGAGTTGATTGGCTGTTAGTTAGATGCTTCTCCAACCATGATAGGTTGGCAGAAGGCCCTCCACCTCCTAGCACCATCCCTCTGCCCACCACCCCCCTCACCTGCCTCAGGTGCTCAAATGGACACTGCCAAACACATTTTCTAAATTTTAAAAGTAAGTTACCAACTATTTAGCCTAGCCTAGCCTGAACGACAATTTTTTTCCGACCAACTATTTTTAACGACAATTTTTTGGCGACCAACTTTTGACAACCAACTTTTTTTCCGACCAACTTTTTTTTACCAACTTTTTTTTATGACAATTTTTTCCCGACCAACTATTTTTTAACGACAATTTTTTTTTGACCAATTTTTTTCCGACCAACTTTTTTTTTACGCCCAACTTTTTTTAACAACAATTTTTTTCCGACCAACTATTTTTTAATGACATTTCCATTTCCATTCTTTTGTGCCATATTAGATTTTACCTTCTGGTCTGTGAGGACTAGTGGAAACTCAGGAGGACTAGTGGATCTTATTTCTACGTAGGTATTTCCCTAAGTTTATCATTTTTCTCCCTTTCTCTACATGTTTCAGAGTTGGTCCTCAGTGACTGGTCATAAATTCAATTCAATTCAATTCAAGAATTCTTTATTGCAATAGATGTTGTTTACAATGAGGTGGTCCAGCATTCTAAATAGACAGGTCTTCTGCCTGACATCGGACATAAGTAATAGACAACCTGCATTACAAAGAGCGCATGACCGGATGCTATTAAAATATGGGATTGTTTGAGGTCCGTGCAGTCTGCCAAATCATGCATGACGATTGTTTGCTACTGCAATAGGACATCAGACCCCATAATCCCTTTCGCAAAATGGCGTCCGCGCAGGTGGGCTATTGAGGCTGAGAAATCGTTTCCATTGGAAACGCCAGGTATATAAATTAAGTTGACAGTAATTGTAATATTAAATAGATAAACCAAACTTAACTTGATAATTTCTTAACTTAGTACTTGTTTTAATGCTGAAATGAACTGAAAAACGGACAATTTTAGATATTCCCCCCCCCCCCCCTGTTTATTTCACACAGAATCCTCATTCCAAGGAAGCGGAGACTGGAGTGTTTAAATGACACACCATAATATCATGGAAAACGAAACACAATTTATAACAGTACTCCAGAATAATGTCAGAGGATGAGACACATGAGATTTAAAACAGTAACTCGGGTTTAATTACGGGCCAAAAGAGAATAGAACCATGACTTTCCAAATTTGAAATAGGAAGTAATTCGTGAAAAACAGAGTTTGACTGGTCCGCGACATGCAATACCAATGCGTTTGTTCACGCGATCTATTCCTATTGAAACGAATATGAACCTTTCAAGGCCGTCACACGATATTTATTATTTTATTAAATTTAAGAGTTTTAGCATGATTTGTTGAATTTCACTTGGCATGAAAGCATACAAACTATCATTTCATTCTGCAATTGATAATAAATGTCGACGTTTTGAAACGCATCAAAATAACAAAAGATAAAATATTGAAATGTGTTTTTACTACAAGCTAGGTAATGTTAAACCAGCACATTAGCGTGTTCTATGTTTCTAATTCATAAAACACAAAGTTAACTTGGCAAAACCGGTTGACTTTCAAGGCTTTTAAACAATATTTAGAATTGTATACGTGATGTGTTAAAAGAAAATGAGTCACAGGTCGGAAAATTGATATTTGTCAAAGTGATTTATCCACAGGTTCCTTTTGTAGGAATGTTTCTATATATATGTGGGGTGTCTAATGCCTGAAGTCGTATAAATACATGTACCAAGTTCCAGGACAGTGTAGTAAATTTATCTCTGCATTTCTAAGGTCATCCTTTGGTGAATATTTAGCTACTTTACTAATGATTGCCAGCCCAGATATATTGCAAACATTTCCTTCAAGAATGAAAATACAAAACTTAAGATATAGAAATACAAGTTACTTAGCTATCCTAATGTTTACCTTATCATTATAATCGGCTTGACCTTATCGTTTCAAATATGATGATATTTCAAAATCCATTTTCTGTGACTTGTGCCTCATTTCCTTCCTTCCTCCTCCTCCTCCCCCTCCACCTCCTCCTCCTCCTCTTCCTCCTCTTCCTCCTTCTCCTCCTCCTCCTCCTCCCCTTCCTCCTCCTCCTCCTCCCCTTCGTCCTCCTCCTCCTCACATACAGTTAACAAAAATTATTTGTTTCAACTTGATGTGACACAAATAGCTATTAATGCTCGTAATAATAAGATAGGGATTGATAATTATGATATATGATGTGTCATCGACCTATTCTACCTTCTGACAATTCATTAATTTCGAATTAATTTTTATATGTAAGAGTAGGTGAAAGTTCGACGCCACCATCTGTTAATGCATGAAATAATTAAAGCAACACCTCAGAAAATAAACTGCGTCAAATATTTCTTGTTTAAATGGGCCGTATGCATCGCATTATTGGATTAATGGCCGACATTGAGGGGCTGCTGGTGCACAGTGCTGCAAAGCCCAGGGATTATACAGAAACAATGCACAACCAGGCCCAGAATGGAGGCTATTAATCCTTTTAATCTCTGCCTTAAGTAGTTTTAGCCCCTGGAGTTTCAAGGTAGTGTTTAATATGCATTGCACCTCCTCTTTCTGCACCAACTCTCCCATTTCCATTGTTTCGTTCGTCGATGCTCTGACCTCCTCCTTCTCTTCCTCGTCCTCCCCCTCCTCGCTCTTCCTCCACCACCAATACCTCCTCCTTCTCCTCCCTCCGGCACCTCCTCGTTCTCTTCTCTTCTGTCCTCCCCCTCCTCCTTCATCCTCCACCACCAATACCTCCTCCTTCTCCTCCCTCTGCCACCTCCTCCTTCTCTTCCTCGTCCTCCCCCTCCTCGCTCTTCCTCCACCACAAATACCTCCTCCTTCTCCTCCCTCTGCCACCTCCTCCTTCTCCTCCCTCTGCCACCTCCTCCTTCTCTTCCTCGTCCTCCCCCTCCTTCTCCACCTCTAACTCCTTGCTTTTTATCCACCTCCTCCTTATTCTTTTCCTCTTCCACCTCTACCTTCTTTTCCTGCTTCACTTCTTCCTCCTCCTTTTCCTCCTCCACATATTATTCCCTCCGTATCCTCTTCCTCCTCCTTATCCTCCTCCTCCACCACCTCCTCCACTTCCTCCTCCTTATCCTCCTCCTCCTCCACCTCCTCCACTTCCTCCTCCTCTGCCTCCTCCACCTCCTCCACTTCCTCCTCCTCTGCCTCCTCCACCTCCTCCACTTCCTCCCTCCTCTGCCACCTCCTCCACTTCCTTCTCCACCTCCTCCACTTCTTCCTCCTCTTCCTCTTCCACCTCCTCCTCCACCTCCTCTTCCCAGACCGCCTCCACCTCCTCCTCTTCCTCCTCTTCCTCCTCTTCCTCCTCTTCCTCCTCTTCCTCCTCTTCCTCCTCTTCCTCCTCCTCTTCCTCCCCTTCCTCCTCTTTCTCCTCTTACTCCTCCTGTTCCTCCTGTTCCTCCTCCTCTTTCTCCCCTTCCTCCTCTTCTCCTCTTCCTCCTCTTCCTCCTCTTTCTCCTCTTTCTCCTCTTCCTCCTCCTCCTTCTCTTCCTCCTCCTCCTAGCTTCCTCCTCTTCCTCCTCTTCCTCCTCTTCCTCCTCTTCCTCCTCTTCCTCCTCTTTCTCCTCTTCCTCCTCTTCCTCTTCTGCTCCTCTTCTCCTCTTTCTCCTTTTCTCCTCTTTCTCCTCTTTCTCCTCTTCCTCCTCCTCCTTCTCTTCCTCTTCCTCATAGCTTCCTCCTCTTCCTCCACTTCCTCCTCTTCTTCCTCTTCCTCCTCCTTCTCTTCCTCCTCCTCCTTCACTTCCTCCTCCTCCTAGCTTCCCCCTCCTTCTCCTCTTGTTCCCCTGCTTCCTTTTTCCTCCTTCCCCTCCCCTCCCCCTCCCCACCCCCTCCCCCACGGGTGGCCACCAATGCGTGTGCCATGAACACAAATTATGTTTGTCAATGTCATAAACCCATGTTAATACACAGATGCATGCAATCCCTCCTAGTGCCGCCTGGGCCCGCCACAGTCGACAAGGCTAAAATCCACATCTATTTTTAGCCACAGTATAAAACCTTTGACAATGGTCGCCGAGTCTCCAATCCCTTGTCCTATCCCCCCCTAGGCTATGTGGACTGCATTTTGTTCATTTTTTATACCTAGCTCTTTTGACTTTGCAGCTCTCGAGTCGCATGCAATACTGGGTTATAGGTGCTTTTCACTCCCTCATTTTTCCATGTTCAATTTGCTATGGACCGGTGGTAATATGAGAGGCAAAGAATAGGAAAATAAATACTTCTTGCATTTCTTTCTCTGTCACATTGGTAGCGATTTTGAATTGAAGATAGAGAAACATGAACAACCCGCAAAGATGTATTATCATGGCTGATGTGGTTAGAAAATGTACGATCGGCAGCTCTACACATTTAGTACATTCTGCTAAATTAGGCCGAAAGAATAATAAAAGGGTCAGATATTCAGAAAATGTACAATTGGTAGCTGTACACATTTAGTAAATTCTGCAAAATTAGGCTGCAATTTGGTCAGTAGACCGAAAACAGCTGCCGGTGAGCGATAATAAGTGAAGTCATTATTAGAAACGATTTGGGCAGGTTCTCAAAATACAAATAAGGACGTTTCAAAGCCCTTTAGCAAATTAAACTGGCCAAAATCCTGTTCGTTTAGTTGAACCAAGTTGTGAGACGAATTTTCAGGGCACTTAAGCCATATATGAGGAAAATGAATGACAAGTGGCAGAGAATATATTTTCAGATTTGAAAAAATGAGATCAACGCCCATCCAATGATGGTAAACATTAGGACATCTAATAAGTACTCCTATACTTTCGAAGAGCTGTCTGGGACAGAGAACAAAAACCGATTTCCATGTAGAAAGCTTTTATCACTGTTTGTATAACAAAATGGAAGTAAAGTTTCTTATATATATGGGTCAGATTTTCAGAAAATGTACAATTGGCAGCTCTACACATTTAGGAAATTAGGCTAAATTAGGCTGAAATATGGTCAATACTAGGTAAATTTGAGTATATTCAGCATTGCATTGATTCTAGCAATCGGTTTGGTTAGGTTGAACTTTATTTTGGACTTTATTTTCGTCTGAAATTTGGGTTATGTGAGAGGATTGTTGAAGGAGAATTGTACATTTTCTGTAAATCTGACCAATATATAGGATGACCTTAAAAACGTAACTTGGATATGTACCGTGTATATGTGAGGGGGAGGGAGGAGAAGGGGGAGGGAGGGGAAGGGGAAGGAAAGGAGGGAGATATGGAAAGATGGCGTAGAAAGAGGAGGTGCACTTAATATACTGTCTTCAATTTGGTACATGTGTTTATACTAGATACTCAAAAAATGAAAACATTCCTACAAAGAGATCTTGTGAATAAATCACTTTGAAAAATATCAATTTTGCGACTTGTGACTCAATTCCCAAGAACACATCACATATATAACAGCATGCTTCATGAATCATGACAGAGAAAGACATGCAGAAAATGCACTAATGTGTTACAGAAAAAAAATATTCTAAAAATTTCTAATTGATTTATTCACAAGATCTCTCTGTAGGAATGTTGGTTTTAAGTTCGCATATCAGGGTATCTAGCTTTCAGTTGTATTCAAATATACATCTGCCAGATTTCTAGACAGTGTTTTAAATATATCCTTGCGTTTATTACGTCATCCCATGGTGTATATTTAGCTACTTACTTAAGGTAGTAATTGTCTACACAGAAATATTGCAAAACGGTTTTTCAAACCTTCACGACATACAGGTTCAAAACCTTGTCCAGTGTGAAGAATTGAGTGCAGGTAGACACATGCCATCGCCCAGTTATAGGATAACTAGACTAGGGACATAGAGACAGACACGGGACAGACACGGGGTGGGAGGAGGGAGGTGGGTTAGTCCATCAGAAAATGTACAATTTACCTTCATTAATTCTCTCAAATAAACCACATTTAAGACAAAAAATAGCATCAAAATGCAGTTTAACGTAACAGAACTGATACTTTAAATCAATGTGATACCAAATATACTCAGATATACTCAATATTCATCATTTTTCAGCCTAATTTAGCAGAATTTCCTAGATGTGTACAGCTGCCAATTGTACATTTTCTGGAAATCTGACCCAGGTGTGCATGACAGGGTTTGTACTGAGAGACGGAGCTGGTGGACGGGACTGAGACATGGTTTGGGGGAGGGGGTGTCGGGGATGAAGAGAAGGGGGAGGAGGAAAAGGAGGAGCAGGAGGGGAGAAAGGAAGAGAAGGAGGGGGAAAAGAAGGAGGGGGGAAGAGAAGGAGGGGGAAGAGAAGGAGGGGGAAGAGAAGGAGGGGGAAAAGGAGGAGGAAAAGGAGGAGGAGGAAAAGGAGGGAGGAAAAGGAGGAGGAGGAAAAGGAGGAGGAAGAGGAGGAGGAGAAGGAGGAAAAGGAGGAGGAGGAAAAGGAGGAGGAGGAAAAGGAGAAGGAGAAGGAGGAGGGGGAAGAGAAGGAGGGGGAAGAGAAGGAGGACGGAAAGGGGAACGGGAGAAGGAAGAGGAGGAGGAGAGGAGGGGAAAGAGGAAAGAGAAGAGCCGGGGGAGGAGGGAGGAGGAGAGGACGACGGGGGAGATGGAGAGAGGAATAGGTGGAGGGAGGTAGTGGAGGAGGTGGAGGGCTGGGGAGAGGGAGATGTGGGAGGAGGACAAGAAGGGTGCAGGAACAGGTTGAGCACAAAAGGAAGACAGTGCAAGTGGAAGAGGAGGAGGAAAAGGAGGAGGAGGAAAAGGAGGAGGAAAAGTAGGAGGAAGAGGAGGAGGAGAAGGAGGAAAAGGAGGAGGAAAAGGAGGAGGAGGAGGAAAAGGAGGAGGAAAAGGAGGAGGAGGAGGAAAAGGAGGAGGAAAAGGAGGAGGAAAAGGAGGAGGAGGAGGAAAAGGAGGAGGAAAAGGAGGAGGAGGAGGAAAAGGAGGAGGAAAAGGAGGAGGAAAAGGAGGAGGAGGAGGAAAAGGAGGAGGAAAAGGAGGAGGAGGAGGAAAAGGAGGAGGAAAAGGAGGAGGAGGAGGAAAAGGAGGAGGAAAAGGAGGAGGAGGAGGAAAAGGAGGAGGAAAAGGAGGAGGAAAAGGAGGAGGAAAAGGAGGAGGAAGAGGAGGAGGAGAAGGAGGAAAAGGAGGAGGAGGAGAAGGAGGAGGAGGAGGTACACAAGGGGAAGGAGGTATAGAAGGAAGGGAAGGAGAAGAAAGAAGGAGGCAGGGGGGGGAAGGGAAGTAAGAGAGGAGGAGGAGCAGAGAGAGGAGGAGAACAGAGAGGAGGAGGAGGAAGCTACAGGCTTATATTACCATGGAGATGAAACCCAGGAGGAATTGGTCACATGCCAGTTACAGTCCATATTTTGTGAGACTCCGCCAGCGCCCATGGATTTTATACCGGAAGTGGATCACGCATGCCCAGAAGAGCCGTGATTAGTGCCAGTCGTGTGCCATAGTTGAGATGGGAATAGATCTAACGATGGGAGAATATTAATTTTAGCAACATCCTAACGTGGGACCTCATGTGTGATATACTATTCCTCTATACTCTGGTTCATATACCACAGGGGAACTGCACGTACACCATTGCATTTAAATGTTTTATTCAGGCACGTGTATACATTGTGTGGGTCAGATTTTCCAAAAATGTACAATTGGCAGCTGTACACATTTAGTAAATTTTGCTAAATTAGGTCAATATTAGGTAAATTTGAGTTTATTCGGCATTGCATTGATTCTAGCAATGTGTTTGGTTATGCTGAACTGTATTTTGGACTTTATTTTCGTCTGAAATTTGGGTTATTTGAGCGGATTGGTGAAGGTGAATTGTACATTTTCTGAAAATCTGACCCTTGTATACAGGCACAGCACAAGCACCTTCACTAATCATCCCAAATAAACCGAATTTAAGACCAAAATATGGTTCAGAACTCAGTTCAACATAACAAAACAGATTGTTTGAATCAAGGCAATATCAAATATACTCAGATATTCCTAGTATTGACCATCTTTACTGTTGTCTAATTTAGTACAATTTACTAACTCTGTACAGCTGCCAATTGTACATTTCATGTAAATCTGACCCATGCACAATATTGTCAGTAGAAGCTACTGGATTAGATGTACTTGCATCTATAGTCTGTCCCAAAAGTAGTTGACACATGATTCCTTTGTTCCTTTAAGTAGAGAGAAAAGGGGGAACTTTTGACTTCAAACCTCCCCCTCCCCCACACCCGCGTCGCCGTTTGCGACCGAGCATGGCTGTTTGCAACAGTTTATAGACGAATATATGTATTGTATTGTGCTGCCTCTGTTCCATGTGCAGCAGTTGTTGTTTTGCTTAGAAGGAAGGAAGAGCTGGTTATACTGGCTCTGTTTCTCCATGGTTGATTGCAATGAGTGACTCGCTGGGCAAAGGGTTGACAGGTCCTTGTCATAAATAGAAGTCAAAAATCCCTCACGTTTTCCTCTTATTAAAGGGATTAAAGAATCACGTGTCAACTGCTTTTTGGACAGACTATAGATGGAAATGTATAAGGGTGAAGATGGGTAATGAGGATGAAAAGACGTTTGAAACAATTTTCTTTGATCAGGTATTACCAGAAATTAGAGTAAGATCAAACTTATGCTTATCAAATAAATGTTAAATTATTGTTTTAAATCATTGCCATCTGTACATGTATAATGTAATGAAAAATGTCTCTTTGTTCCAGAAAGTCTTTTCCCTGGTGGACTAAAACACTGCAGGTAAAAATCATTTTTTTTCAAAATCTTTGTTCTTTTCTTTCCAGCCTTTCTTCAATATTTCACGATTTTTCAGGTTTATCCTAAATACTCCCATATTGCATCCTTACACGCCAAATTCTCGTTATATGTGTTTGCCTTGAAGCCACATAGCTTCTTATCTTTCTTTTTTACTTTTCATACAAACCCAATCCCCTACCCAGTCTAGGCCCAAAGTTGAGAAAGTCCCTTTAAACGAAGGGAAAGGCTCTCGCTTCAAACCGCAATGTGCTAATATAATTCCATTAAGACCGCAAAATGTCATTATATTCCCAGTAAAACGCCCAGTTCTAGGCAGGGATACCGATTAGCGAAGTAGACTTACATACCAGTCTTATCTGATCTCAGGGTTTGGACCTAGAGTGTACCATTATCAAGGTTGGCCCATCATATGAGCTTATAAATCTGGTGTTTTCTCACAATTTCCTCAGCTTGTGGAAATATTTTGTATGTGAAATACAATGATTTTTTTCAGCGTATGGAAGTCTTTATGAAATGGGAGAGATTTGATTGGTCTGTTTGTAACAGTTTTATTTCCAATTGACATATGGGTCAGATTTTCAGAAAATGTACAATTGTCAGCTCTGCACATTTAGGAAATTCTGCTAAATTAGGCTGACCCTTATTATATTTGTTATTTTAATTTTTCAACTTGTACATGGCATTACATCCAAAAGAATGCATTTATTTTCCTTATATAATCATAATAACAGATTCATTCATTCTTTCTTATCACCTCGTTATTAATTGATCATTATCATCAGTCTCATATGTGATCCGTTTTAGGAAAATGAGTCATAAGTCGAAAAATATGGATTTTGAGATATGACCATATTTGAAAAGAGGAGATCAAACCAGTTCTAATGATAGTAATGATAGTAGGGTACCTAACATGTATTTCTATATTCTACGTTTGATATTTTTATTTTTGAAAAAGAAAGGTTTTCAATGTTTCTGGCTTGGTAAACCAGTAAAGTAACTAAATATACTCCATACGAAGGCCTTCAAAACGCAATGATATATTAAATACAATGTCCTGAAATTTGATACATGGATTTATATGACTATAAGTGCTACACTCACTAAAAATCAGAACATTTCAATAAAGAAATCTTATGAACAAAACACTTTGGAAAATATCAATTTTGCGACTTATGACTCATTTTCCTGAAACACAGCACATATGATCCTTTATTCGTTCATTGAATTGGTATAAGGGTCTTGGTGATAACTTTCAGAAACAGTTGCCATGTAACTTGACTTTGCGCAACCGACCCGCCCCCTAGAGGGTGGAATTAGACCACCTCTAAACCCACTTACGTTGCCCAAATAATCAGTGTCTTTTCCCTCTTATACCAGAATCGTACATATGGCTCTGTTTTCTATGTATTCCCATGTAAATGTGCACCATTACATCATCTGTAAGGGAAGTCGTGTTCCTCCTGATGCCTTTTTATGCGACGACTTATGTATAATATGGTACAGGAAAGTAGCAATTTTAAATATAAAAAGTTGCCTCCAATTTGTTTTGATTCCCACCCCTCTCGGACCTCCTCCCCTCTAGTACACGCCGTGTTTACATAGCTTCAGTACTGGCCACTGCCACCATTACATAACACCCACGCTCACAGGCTTGTTGACAACATGTAGGCTATTTATAGGGTGGCTTGTGGAGGATGGCTTGTGTAGCATAGTCACCACCATTGGCAGTGACTAGGCTTTATTAACACTAAATCAAATTGATATTGTAGGTAGGAGGGGTAGAGACAGGGTGGGTGGGTGGATGGGTCCTATTTCCGTCGAAATAACAAACCCCAACACCCAAAAACAGAGAAAAAATGAGTAAGTAACACCACCCAAAAATACTTGCAGGTAAAATTTCTGGACCAACAAACATAATTCATACCAAGAATAAGAAAGATATCGGGGTTCAATTGAAAATATAATATTTATTGGCCTAACTTAGCCTCTCGCGCTATAATTCTCGATTGGTTTGAACAAACATTTTACTTTATTTGGCCTCACTAAATACATACCCGCATCTGGTAAAATAAAAGATTTGGCCTGGGAAAATATCTACAGGTGTTGATATAAAATATATCCCATGGGTGCCTGAAGGTATAGCCATTGGTTCTATGTACTGGTCAGATTTTCAGAAAATGTACAATTGGCAGATCTACACATTCAGTAAATTCTGCTTAATTTGGCTGAAAAATGAAAAATCTGTTTTGTTATGTTAAACTGCAGTTTGAAGCTCATTTCTGTCTTAAATGGGCGTTATTTGAAAGGATTTGTGAAGGTGAATTGTACATTTTCTGAAGATCTAACCCTTACACAACACACTTAGGAGACTGTGGGTGTTACCATTGATGCCAATGCGTTGAATTATTAGTTTGGCACATGGGTGAAATCGCCAGAAAATGTACAATTCACCTTCACCAATCCGTTCAAATAACCCAAATTTCAGACGAAAATAAAGTTGAAAATACAGTTCAACCTAACCAAACAAATTGCTAGAATCAATGCAATGCCGAATATACTCGAATTTACCAAGTATTGGCCAAATTGCAGCCTAATTCAGCAGGAATGTTTACAGCTGCCAATTGTACATTTTCTGAAAATCTGACCCACATATAGGTATGTCGACCCGTTCGTCTAACCTGCTAATACAAATGTAAACCTCTCTTATTGGACAAATAAAAAATCTTCTATTCTATTCTTTTCTATTATATTCTATTCTATTCCATGTAAGACATTGGTCAGTTCGTCAGAAAATGTACAACTGGCAACCCTACACATGCTGTCTGCAGACCATACCCATACCATACCATTACCCCCACCCCACCACCCCCACACCCAAAGAATGAATCGAATAATAGGAATTATATGGGTCAGATCTTCAGAAAATGTACAATTCAATTTCGCCAATCATCTGAAATAACCAAAATTTCAGACGAAAATAAAATTCAAAATACAGTTCAACCTAACCAAACAGATTGCTAGAATCAATGCAATGCCAAATATACTCGAATTTACCTTGTATAGACCGAATTGTAGCCTAATTTAGCAGAATTTACTCAATGTGTACAGCTGCCAATTGTACATTTTCTGAAAATCTGACCCATATTCAGAACTATCTGGGATTACACAGGTCTTCCACCTAGGTGATAATTTTTCTAAAACTTAATATTAATTTCATATAAACTTAACGATAAGATTGAAACTGATTGGTACACTCTATTCAAGATCTACTTGGAGCGGCTTGCCGTAGGGTTACCATTGGGTCGCTTTGATGTTTACTTTACGTAGGTCTCGAACAGAGTGTAGAAGCCCCCCTTAAACACAGCCACATGCACTGGTCGCCTCTGATAAAAAGTACTTCCATAAAAGTGCAGTACTTACATGGCCCTCAGGGCTTTCTTAATCTTTTCATCTCTCTCTCTCTCTCACACTCTCACTCTCAGTGCTTTGTGGAGCCTTGCTGCACTGTTGCAAGTTCAATCTCTTTTTATTAATTTTCTATTGTAAGAAAGCGAACATCATCGATCATAATCTGAAAATTCAAATTATATTTTGATCGTTTGGATTTTTTTATGACTCCTGATATGGGATTTTATGTTAACTTTTCCTTTGGTAAAAAATGGATTTTGAGATCATAGTTATTGGAAAAGATGAGATTAGGTAGATTTCGACGATGTTTATATTTAGGAAATCTAAAAAGTATTACTATAGTGTGTGTCATTACTTTAATATATAAAGTTTTTATGTCTAAAGTTTGCAATATTTATAGATACATATAATGGGTCAGATCTGCAGAAAGTGTACAATTCGCCTTCACCAATCCTCTCAAATAACCCAAATAGTCCAGTTGCCAAACTGCGATTTGGGAGCGAAGCGTGTTTCGTGGTATGGATGATGTTTTATGGTGGATTCAGGTAGTATAACATGTGCTGAGCAGAAATCAGCCGGGTGCCACTTTGGAACTCTTGGGGAAAAAATGTTATGGGCCAAAAACAAAATGACTGGCGACCCTGTAGCCACTCATAAATGCACCATAACTTCCTTATTATTGGTGCTAGAAACTTGATCTTGGTGTCTACACCTATGTTTTCAGGGTCTAGGAAGTCATTAGTGTGCCCAGATTACCCATATCTAAACTAGAAATGAGAGATTATTCACATTATAAATAGGCGTCTTTTTGTAAGGATTTGTTGTAAATGTTCTTAGCCTTTAAATGGAATAGGAAAAAAGATATTCAGTTGTGATTCAAACATAACGATTCTTTGTAGAGGTGATTATGTGTAGGAGCACGGCGTAGGTGGAGGGTTTTCTTTTATTTATTACTTAGACTATATACTCTTACTGTATTCATTTATAGATCTATAGATTATATTTGTCTGTATTGCTTTCTTTTATTGAAGATGAAACGAATGAGTCTCACTTCTTTTTTTGGTATCTATTTAAAAGTATAGAACAAATTGTATACGAGAGTAATGTGTATTTGTAAACCAAACCATCAGGCTACTCTGAGAATATTTATGCTAGATGTATAAAAATGTTTAATAGGCCTGAATAAAATATTTACAAATCAAAATCTATCAAATCAAACATAAGTTATACACAAACTCTAACATTAGTCCCATGATTCCATGCGAATAGGGGAGTTGCATAGCCGCCATTTTGAATCTTGATTCGCATTGAATTATGGGACTAATGGTACAGTGAAAAATCTACAGAAAACATGCCATGTTCAGCATGGAGTAATTATCAATGTTCTTATGTCAATATACATGTGTTATACATTGATCATTTATAAAAGCTATGATATTGATGAAAACATTCTTGCAATTTTTGATAAAAATGTTGCCAAGTATTTGCATGTGAGACTTTCTCAAGAACTGAATCCGTCCCAGGATGCATTGTGACAGACATGCGCAGTGAGACATGCAACTCCCCTATTAAGATTCAAAATGGCGGCTGCGCAGATCCCCTATTGGGACATGATAGCAAGAATAACCCACTCATGGGTCAGATTTGAAAAAAATGCACAATTGCCAGCTCTACACATTCAGGAAATTCTGCTAAATTTGGCAGTAAAATGATGAATATTGGGTATACCTGAGTATATTTGTGATCGCATTGATTTAAAGTTGACAACGTTGACGAAGAACATAAACTTTTAAATGTGTGGCCTTTACAATCTAGGAGAGATAAGCACATTCTCGATATGGCGTTTTATATGGCGCAAAACCCTGCTAACCTAGACTCCCGGCCCCTCTCAACAAGGAGCCATACAAAGGGGAGAAAGAACTTATTAGTCCTTACTTCAAAATTAACTAAAATCACCAATTCAGTAATTTACAAGTCACAAGTTAGGTGGAATGAACTAGGTTTAGTAGCCCATAAAATAGATGACAAATTCTTATTTAAAAAATATACAGAGAAACTTCTCTCTCCTTTCTAACTTTAATTGTTAGAGTGGTGGTACGTCCTCCCCTTACATACTGCTGTTTTTTATACCTCATTGCATGATCATACTTGTAACACTGGCTTATGCCGCCATATATCAGTATTTTTACTGCCTTCTGTATCTGATAATCGGTCTGTCACTTGCTTCAGACAGGCATACTATTTCTCTATTAACAAATGGATATGCTATATTAACGCATACAATTCTGTGTCTAGCTTGTTTATGTACCTACTGCAAATGGCTAATCATTATGTACGCTGTTTATATTTGTATTAATATAGACGACTATATAAACCAATATATGATTAGGGGTTTTGAACACCCACTATGTACAATACCTTATGTCACCTAATCTTGATGTTCTCATTGTAATTTAACCATTCTTCACCTCATCTCATTCAAACTTTTCTAAAAACCAATTTCTGCAACCTTCATGTTACTTTTAAGATTCAAGTCCGTAAAAGCGGCATCCTCTGGAAGACCTAAATTGTAGATGCAGAGCAACCGCATTGTAAAAAACAACAGCAATAAAAGGATTTTTGAATTTGAATTTGAAGTATTGATCAGTTCTGTTATGTTAAACTGCATTTTGAAGCTCATTTTTGTCAAAAATTTTGGTTATTTAAGAGGATTGGTGAAGGCGAATTGTACATTTTCTGAAAATCTGACCCTCATGCCCTACTCAGCCCCTGCCTCAGCGTGTTCACCGATCCCCCAAGTACAACCCTATACCCACATCTGCAACTTAACCCATACTCTCATCACTGACTCCTAGGAAAATTCGAGTATATTCGGCATTGCATTGATTCTAGCAATCTGTTTGGTTAGGTTGAACTGTATTTTGAGAGTCATTTTCGTCTTAAATGTGGGTTATTTGATAGGATTGGTGAAGACAAATTGTACATTTTCTGAAAATCTGATCCTAGTATTGACCAAATTGCAACCTAATTTTGCAGAATTTACTAAATGTGTACAGCTGCTAATTGTACATTTTCTGAAAATCTGACCCTAATAATGGCTGTTCCTGCTCGTTCATAGTCTCCAATGAAGATGTGAACCAAAAAAATAGGTGTTTCCAATTTACTCCCCGCCCCCTTACCTAGAAAAACCTTCCCCTACCTAAAAGTTATTTTGACCATGTATGATTTTTTTAACAAAAAAAGCTCATAAAAGCAGGAAAACAGGTTTTCCTAACCCGGAACAGCCAAAAAATTGTTTAAAACAACTATCATTATAAAGTTCCCGGAAGGTTGTTTCCTAAGGTTACCAGACCCTACCTAGTTTACAGCCAGATAAATCGGAAACATACATATATTCTTTTTTGGCCTTATTTGTTCATTGAAATTCATTGTGCAACAGCTGTCTGGTTGCCAGACTGTGTGTCCATGAACCAGTTTGTTGCAATATAGAGTTTCATTATACAATCACAACCATTAGCAGCAAGCAACAGTGCAACACAGCCCCACGACGTGCATATAATATTTGTTTGTTTGTTTTAATTTTATTGTAAGCTCTCGTACATGTATGATATTTTCAGCCTATGTTTATGTTTTAAAAGAAACAAAACGTTACCGTGATATACACGTTAATTACAACATCAGTTAGGAGCAGATCATACCAAATTACAAGTCCATAACGTACATCTACCTTCAGAATAATCACATACATATGGTTAAATAAGATAAATTAATTATATAAGGAAAATATTAATATACAGCATGTTTTTGGGATTTTACATATAATAATATAAGAACATGATGACAAATTGGTGACAGAAATTTTTAATCAACTATGACATTGAATTCAGTGACTTTCTTTACGATTCTGCACCCCAGTCTTTGTTGCGAAGGCTACAATCTCAACAAAACCTGGCACTCCGAATAATATTTAATAAAAACAAATTTGACAATGTAGATGAGGAGCATAAACTCCTAAACATATGGCCTCTCCAAAACAGGCGTAATAAACATTTATTGGATGTAGCCTTCTATATGGCTCAAAATCCCCTTCACCTTGATACCCGTGTTCTTCCAACAAGGAGTCACGCTAAGGGGAGAAGAAATCTTACAATAATTAGCACAAAGTCTACTAAAATTATGGAATCTCTAACTTATAAATGCCAGACTTGTTGGAATTCTCTTTTGCCAGAAGCACACTTGATTGAGGATGCGTCTTCTTTTAAGAAGTATACAGAGAACCTGTTATCTCCCTTTAAGCCAGCTGTGACTGGTTAATGTATCTTAATGATCAACTGATCGATTGATTATTGAAATGTGTGACCTTTTCTATGCTTCCTTGAGCATTGCATAAGTATGGAACTTTTAAATCTTGTATGGAGCTCTAAACCTTATAACTATTTGTATTATCATCATTCATTCATACATCATATCCCATGTACCATCTCATGTTTTATCTGTAACCTACATGCTTTGAAAATGTAGCTATGGATACATTTTTTGTGTTTCATGTCTCATGTCTTAATGTAATTTGCATACTTAATGATCTGATATAGATGAAATTTGTCATATTGTAGTAATATTCTACTTGCTTGAATATCAAACTATAGACACAATGTTACAAAGGAGTACTGTGCCTCCTCTCTAACTAATTAATTAATTATTAGTCATGCATGTCATATACAATGTTGTGTACCCTGCTGACTCTCTCAATATTACCTTAGTCCTGTCATCGGACTATGATTGCACGCTCTCTGTCAGATTGACTTCTTAATTCTTAATTCTTAATTGTCCTGCTAAGTATCTGCTGATACTGCTCCTTGTTGATGTTCACTTTGCTAACCTCGTGTTGTCAGCACTTCTCCACTAGTACTGAATATTTTGTACAAACCTTTCATCTCTTCCCTGACTTAATTTATAAGTTTTCGAATTGGTAACCTTAACTTGACAACTTGTTAATGTCAGTAACTATTTGATAACTGTTCAAACTAGAACTAGTTGGAATTCGCATAATAAGGCATTCGCCGGAGGAAATGATATGATTGTATCATGATTGGCGCAACTACCTTCTGTAATATACCATCTTTGCAAATAAAAGAATTCTTCAAATCAAATCAAATTTGTCAAAGGTTGTACATATGTGAGGTAGATAAATCAGTGACCCAGTTCCTGGATAACATCCAGGTTTTCCAGATGTTATCTTTACAGAAAAACATACTAGACTATGAGAGTAATGCCTAATAAGTACAGTGGAACCTCGCATGAAGACTACCTCTCTATAGAGACCACCCTTCTTTGTATAAACATATATACCAGCAGCAAAATATTGATAAATCCAGTCCTACAAGTCATAATATGACTAACTCTTGTATAAACATATAACAGCAGCAGAATATTGATACATCCAGTCCTATAATTCATAATATGAGTAACTCTTGTATAAACATATACCAGCAGTAGAATATTGATACATCCAGTCCTATAATTCATAATATGAGTAACTCTTGTATAAACATATAACAGCAGCAGAATATTGATACATCCAGTCCTATAATTCATAATATGAGTAACTCTTGTATAAACATATACCAGCAGCAGAATATTGATAAATCCAGTGCTATAAGTCATAATATGACTAACTCTTGTATAAACATATAACAGCAGCAGAATATTGATAAATTCAGTCCTATAAGCATAATATGACTAACTCTTGTATAAACATATAACAGCAGCAGAATATTGATAAATTTAGTCCTATAAGTCATAATATGAGTAACTCTTGTAATAAACATATAACAGCAGCAGAATATTGATGAATTCAGTCCTATAAGTCATAATATAAGTAACTCTTGTATAGACATATAACAGCAGCAGAATATTGATAAATCCAGTCCTATAAGTCATAATATAAGTAACTCTTGTTTTTATAAACATATAACAGCAGCAGAATATAGATAAATCCAGTCCTATAAGTCATAATATGAGTAACTCTTATATAAACATATAACAGCAGCAGAATATTGATAAATCCAGTCCTATAAGTCACCATAATATGAGTAACTCTTGTATAAACATATAACAGCAGCAGAATATTGATAAATCCAGTCCTGTCATAATAGCTGAGAATGCATCTTTAAATCAGAATGCAGTTTTAAAAAGGTCCCACAATAATAGAAATAAATTATTTAATTCATTATTCGTTTTATTAACAGGTCGAGGTTGTTCCTCTTTTCAGGCGTTTTATATGTAGAAAGCCCTAATTGTCCATAATAGTGAGGTCTCTGTACTAGTGAGGGGTGGGCATGGAGCAGTGTCACTGTAGACATTAGGAGGTAACATGTATAAGAGGCATTAAAGGAGGGTGAATTATTCACTGGTTGAGAGCGAGGCCAGGCCGCCATATTGTCGCCAGCTCTCTGCTGCACTATGGTGAGGTCTAGAGCTTACTATAGCTGCAGGGTGGGGGGGAGAGGGAGGGGGAGAGGGAGAAAGAGGGGGAGGGGAGGGAGAGGGGAGGGCGTAAGAGGGAGTGAGGGAGGGAGAGGAGAGAGGGAAGGAGAGGGGGAGAGAGGGAGGAAGGGGGAGGGGCAGAGAGAGGGAGGAAGGGGGAGGGGAGAGAGGGAGGGAGAGGGGAAGAGAGAGGGAGGGGGAGAGAGAGGGAGGGAGAGAGAGGGGGAGAGAGAGGAGAGAGAGGGGGGGAGAGAGAGGGAGAGGGAGAGGGGAAGAGAGAGGGAAGGGGAGAGAGAGGGGGAGAGAGGGAGGGGGAGAGAGAGGGAGAGGGAGAGATAGAAGGAGGGAGGGAGAGATGAGGAGGAGAGAGAGTGGGAGGGGGAGAGAGAGAGGGGAGAGATGGAGGGAGGGAGGGAGAGATGAGGAGGAGAGAGAGTGGGAGAGAGAGGGGAGAGATGAGGAGGAGGAGAGAGAGAGAGGGCAAGCAAGAGAGACTGCATACATCCCCCCCCCCCCTCCCCCACCCCACCATGTGAACTATATCGGTAGATGAGCGATAATCAGCCTAAATGAATTAAAACCAGCATGTGGCCTGTAGGCCTGCAAGCCTATTGCATTATGCAACAGGCTAAACATGGGGACAATTAGACCCTTCTATAGTTAACGCACCATTAGCACAGACCTCTGCACTAGTGTGTATTGTGGCCGGACTATGTAACGCAATCACACACTTTGAGCAAACATTAATTATGTTTGTGTTGCATTACAGGAAAATAAGTCACAAGTCACAAAAAAGGATTTTGATATATATATATAGAGGATTTGATTCCTAATATTTCTACAAAGAGATCTTGTGAAAAAAATTCTTTGGAAAATTGCAATTTTACCAGTCGTGACTCATTTTTCGGAAACACAAATATGTAGTACTGACCAATCTCACGACCTGACTCAAGATAGTTTGTGAATCAAAGAATATAACAACGAATTGATTGTATACAGGAGTGAAATGAACAGAATAATTGTATTGCAATGCTTAATAAGATGGAAAGATATGGAGAAGATCAATTGACGTTTGTAGTTTCGAATTAATCTGTTGAAGGGAAGTTGACTTGGTAAAATAGTAGAATAGTGGTAAATTGTATTTATATAAATGTGTAATATGAATTAAAACTAGATTAGAGACATGAAGGCAACGCGACAAGACATCGGCAGAGCCGACCTGCGTATTTGTTATGATTGTATTAAATATAATTGGCTTTATTTTCGAAATAATAAAAAAAAAGTCATCGCTTTATGCCCATATATATGCCCTTATTATATGCGCATTCCATTTGAGAGGTGGTATAAGTGGGGTGCTATAAAAATATTCATATAGTATGTGTACCATATGAACTACTTTGTCACCAAGTCAGCTACTTTTTTCAGATTTACACATGATGCATTTGTGATTACAAATCACAAATCAAGTTTCATGCCCATGTAATAAATATAGAATGGACCTCACCTGCAATAATCGAAAACTTATTGGACTTGATTCATCCCCATCCCCGTGCTTATGCAGATAAATCTCGTCCAATACATTTTTGATTATCGCCGGCTCGTTCCATTCTCTCTCTATATATATTTATGCCCATATATCTATGCTCATATATATATTGAGTGAATTATCATTTCTAAAGAGCACCTCAGCACCATATAGGTATGATTATACTAAGTGCTAATGGTCTCCACCCTTTACATCTAATTACACACGCGGACTGGGGGAATTAATGGCCGGGGAAGAAAGAGGGGAGAGGAGGAGGAGCTTTGTCAATCCACGCTTTATAATTAAAAGTTTATAATGGATCTCTTAGATATGATACTCGTAATGCTGCTATATATGAGCAGTAAAACATAGATTTATGCATCAAAACCTCCCCCGGGCATATATATTCCTATGGTTATTTTACAATCGGGGGGATGTATGATATATGTCGATATATTAGTACATGGCAAACCTCTTAGGGAAGTTTAAGTAACGTTTTGTTACAATGGGTAAGGTATGGGTGGGAGGGGGGTGGGGTGGAGAGAGTGGGGGGGGTGAAATATGGGAAGAGGATCCCATGGTTGGCAAGGATTTGGACTATACCACAGCCGCCCCCAACCCAGGGGAGAGTGCTGGCCGTAGGCTCAAGTGGGTAGACTGTCCACCAGGTCGAGGGTCACTTACTCTACAAGTGCGACTTTGAGGGAAGGCTCTGACACCCCACATCTAGTCACTTAAGTCACAACCTCCACAGCTGTCAGTGTTTCTGGGCCTGATTAATCAGGATAACCACAGGCCAGGGATGGGCGACCACCCACTGACCTGTGGCAGTGATAGCGATCATGAAGGCTGGCAACTGGCAAGCATGTCTCAAACCGAAAAATGGACCCACTACAGAAAGAAAGTGAAATATGAGGAGATAAGGACAAGATATAAGGAGATACAAGACAAGATGACAGAGATGGAGAGAAGGAGCTAGATAACAGACAATAAAAGGAGAGCACGGAACATGAAGCTGGAAAGAAGACCTGAGGATGGAAAGAAGACCTGGAATATTAGAAATAAAATAAGAGAAAAAAGAGAGAATAATAAAGAAAGTGAAAATAAAGGAAAAAAAATATGGGAAGAGAGAGAGAGTGGAATGGAGAAATAGCGAGAGGAGCAAAAAAAGAGGGGAGAGGGACAGACAGAGAAGCGGGCGGATAGTTAGGTTGGAGGAGGGAGAGAGAAGGGGGTTGAGAGACAATATAAAGAAGAGTGATGAGAGAGAGACAACCAAATGGAGACAAAGGAGACAGAGAGAGAAGAGAGAAAGAGAAAGAATGGAAGAGGGAAGGAGAAAAGGTGGCAGAGGGATAGACAGAGTGGGGAAAGAGAGAAGATGGGAGAGAGAGAGGTCGGGTGAGGGAGAGAGAGGTAGGGAGAGGGAGAGAGAGGAAAAGAGGGGAGAGACAGACAGGGGAGAGAGACACAGACAGAGAGAGAAAGACAGAGACGGGCAGACAGAGGAAGACAGAGAGAGGGAGAGCAAGAGAGGAAGAGAGAGGAGAGAAAGAGAGAGGGACAGAGAGAAAGACACACAGAGAGGGACAGAGAGAGAGACACAGAGAGACAGAGGTAGAGAGAAGAGGACAGAGAGAAAGAGGCAGACAGAAGACAGGGAGAGAGAGAGAAAGGGAGGGAGGGTGAGTGAGGGAGGGAGAGGGAGGGAGAGGGAGGGAGGGAAGGGAAGAGATAGGATGGAAGAGGAGGGAAGAGAATGGAAGAGGATGCAAAAGGATGGAAAGGAGAGAAATAAAGGGAGCAGAGCGCCTATGCTGTACGGTGGTTCTAGTTCACTGCACGAAGTTCCCCATCGCCCATGTGCACTGTGCAGCATCAGTCAGCCTTCCTACGCCTTCCTATTGCTTCAACACAATCAGGCACATGCAAGATCGAGAAATATATATGTGTCAGATTTTTAGAAAATGTACAATTGGCAGCTCTCCACATTTAGGAAACTTTGCTAACTTAGGCTAAAAAATGATGAATACCAGGTATATCTGAGTATATTTGGTATAGCATTGATTTAAAGTATCGGTTTTGTTATGTTAAACTGTATTTTGAAGCTCATTTTTGTCTCTAATGTGGGTTATTTGAGAGGATTGGTGAAGGCGAATTGTACGTTTTCTGAAAATCTGACCCTTGTATATATGATTTTTATCAGAAATGGATGACACCCTCTGCACATATAGCAGGTCTCACGGGTACACAAAACAGACAAAACCCGAAATCGTGAAAAAAAAAATTGAGAATCAAATTAGGCTGAAAATGATAAATACTTGGTAGGCCTAATATTTTTGAAAATACACTTCAACCTAACCAAACAGATTGCTAGAATCAATGCGATGCCAAATATACTCGAATTTACCTAGTATTGACCAAGTTGCAGCCTAATTTAGCAGAATTTAGTCAATGTCTACAGCTGCCAATTGTACATTTTCTGAAAATCTGACCCGTATACATCCCCCAGTAAGCAGCCATTAGGGAGAGATTGATTAATTATCCAGACATGGACTAAACGGCCCCCGTTCCACCCCACGTTAATTGCACAATCAATATCATATGTGACGGTATAGATATGTATTGTATATGTCACCAATAATGATGATTGGGCATTTACGATATAAACAAATCACATATAATGGTCTACAGTCCTTAAACTATGTAGTGCACCGGATTGGAAACAGTCTGGTAAACCACCATTGTACTACAATAGACCATACAGCAATAGATGGTAGTATACTACCCCAGGAGTTAGCGGAAGACCAGCTGTAGGAGCTGAACTAAACAGCCTGGTATACCATCATACAGCAATAGATGGTAGTATACTACCCCAGGAGTTAGTGGAAGACCAGCTGTAGGAGCTGAACTAAACAGCCTGGTATACCATCATACAGCAATAGATGGTAGTATACTACCCCAGGAGTTAGTGGCCGACCAGCTATAGGAGCTGAACTAAACAGCCTGGTAAAGCATCATGCAACAATAGATGGTAGTATACTACCCCAGGAGTTAGTGGAAGACCAGCTATAGAAGCTGAACTTAACAGCCTGGTAAACCATCATAAAGCAGTCTATAAATGGTAGTATATTACCCCAGGAAAATCATTGAGAAACCTTTTGTTGCAATTTGTCCTAGGTGAAACCCTATTTTACTGGACTATTGCTAAAGGAGTGGAGTGGTAAATCATCACACAATAGATATTATTATACACGCATTCACTACCAAGGCCCTGACAGCCGCTCATTACTTGTAACGCGGTATTGGACTAGTACATTACCAGTGCGTCATGCCGACGCAAGTTTGGTGGTGCACGTTTGTCAACGCAAGTTTGCCGGTGGAGTGCTTTCTTCCTCCATGTTTCAACTGTTTCTAGTTACTTTCCTCTTATACGAAAACCAGATATTATAGTAAATTATGTTATCATCTTTTTAATTAAGCACGTTTTACATGCAACTCTAGGCATGTATAATAATCAACTTATAAAAATAAAGGACTCGATCTCCGATCTCGTCCTTTATTTACGCGCTATGCGGCAACTCGTCCAATAAGTGCTAAGTAATATACTACCCCATGAGTTAATGGAAGTAGTTATTAATACTACTCTAGTCATAGAAGCTATATTCGGACTTCTACAAACAGTTTAATATAATACATATTAAATCCAATACAAGTTAGTTAATAATTAGTTAATGAAAGTATAACAAACAAACAAACAGGGATAGATGGGTAAAATTGTCAGAAAATGTACAATTCGTTCTCACCAGTCCTCCCAAATAACCCTAATTTAAGACATAAACGAGGTATAGAATACAGTTCAACATAACCAAACAGATCGTTTGAATCAAGGCAATACTAGATATACTCAGATATACCTAGTGTTGACGATTTTGCAGTCTTTTCTAGCAGAATTAACTGAATGAGTTGATTTGCCAATTGTACATTTTCTGAAGATCTGACCAAGAAGATGACCATTGGGTCACTGACCTCTACCACTGGATCAATTACCTCTCCCGCCTATTATCCTCTATATTAATTAGCTCATTACATAATCTATTGGGTTAATGTCTTACACGAGATAATTATTACTCATTATATCACATATCATATTGATAGACTCTGTAATGTGTCTTCATTGTATAGCTTGATGACTAATGTATCCAGAAGTGGTGCTTTGTATTTTATTTCATTATTCTGGAGATTGGAGTAAATTCCTAGACCTATATTTCAGAAAATGTACAATTGGCTGCTGATACATTTAGCAAATTCTGCGAAATTAGGCTCCAATTTGGTCAATATTAGCTAAATTCGAGTACAATCGGCTTTGCATTGATTCTAGCAATCTGTTTGGTAAGGTTAAACTGTATTTTGAACATTATTTTGGTCTGTCACTTCTGAGCGCATAAAACGGCCATAAATACCAATATTACATGGTTTGGAACCACATGAATGTTGCCTCTTGATGCTGGTCAAGGGTCAGATTTTCAGAAAATGTACAATTCAATGGGTTACTTGAGAAGATTTATAAGCCTCCCCACACGGTATAACAATGGTGGGCCAATATACCGGGCCTAGAAGTGAGCGGGCACACTTGGCTGCATATAAGCCTCCCCACATGGTATAACAATGGTGGGCCTATATACCGGGCCTAGATGTGAGCGGGCACACTTGGCTGCATATAAGCCTCCCCACATGGTAAAACAATGGTGGGCCTATATACCGGGCCTAGAAGTGAGCGGGCACACTTGGCTGCATATAAGCCTCCCCACATGGTATAACAATGGTGGGCCTATATACCGGGCCTAGAAGTGAGCGGGCACACTTGGCTTTATACCAACACTATAGGGTATAGAAGCCTGACTGACCCACGGTCACTCTCTCCATAAAGTGATGGTCAGTGCGGGTTTGGGGGTAATAACGTCCGTAAAAATATAGATTGTGAAGAGAAAAAAGGATCAAAACAAAACTTTTTAAATAAATAAAAAAAATAAAAATACTTATCAGATGTCCTACTGTTTGCTATCATTAGAATCAGCTTGATCTCGTCTTTACAAAAATAATTGTATCTCAAAATCATTTTGTTGCGACTTGTGACTTATTTTCCAGTGACACATCACACACACTGCTGGGTCAGATTTTCAGAAAATCCACAATCTACATTTCTGCACATCTATCAAATTCTGCTAAATTAGAGTGAAAATCGATAAATACTGTGTGTATCTGAGTATATTCGGTATTGTATTCATTCAATAAATCTGTCTGGTTATGTTGAACTATATCTAAGCCAGATTTTCATCTTAAATTTAGGTTATTTGAGGGGATTGGTGAAGGCCAATAGGGTATTCGCATGTCTCACTGCGCATGTCTACTGCAGTGCATGCTGGGATGGATTCTGTTGAAATCTGACATACAGATATTTGGTTGATATATACCGTTTAAAGTCGTATGAATTCATTAAACCACATTTCAAGACTCATGAAAATCTAAATTTTTAGTCTCTAAAAATTATAAAATATATCCTTGCATTTCTCAGGTCATCCTTTAGAGTATTTTTTGCTACTTTACTATTAATGGTTGACCCAAAAATATTCCAAACTTTTTTTTCAAAAACACAAATATTAAATTCAAAATATAATGTTTACCATCATCAGAATCAGCTTGATCTCATCTTTTCAAATATGATGATATCTCAAAATCTATTTTTTGCGACTTGTGACTCATTTTCCTGTAACGCATCACATATCATGTTTAATGTTTGGCGACCAACATTGGGATCACTCATAAATATTTGATATTCTATGCTAAAACCACTTTATTGCACCCCCTTTATTACCGCTTTCATATAACATGAACATCTACAATAGCTTATGGGTCAGCTTATTTTCATAAAATGTACAATTGGCAGCTGTACACATTTAGTAAATTCTGCTAAATTAGGCTGCAATTTTGTCAATATTAGGTAAATTTGAGTATATCCGGCATAGCATTGATTCTAGCAATCGGTTTGGTCAGGTTGAACTGTATTTTGAACTTTATTTTCGTCTGAAATTTGGGTTATTTGAGAAGATTAGCAAAGTTGAATTGTACATTTTCTGAAAATCTGACCCTTATACAATGGATGAGTCTATTTTGTCCAAAAGGGGTGGTGGGGTGGACCCAATGAACCCCCCTCCAATACACCTTCCGTCTAACCTTGAGGAAACTATTCCATTGCATTAATTATTTTCTCTCCCACAATTTACGTCTTTTATCTAACTTTTATGGGTACTTTATCAGGGCACGCGATGAGTTTGTTGGGAAACGGCGAATAAACGGTCGCTTATAGAATAATCGCTCACGCAATGGCGAATTTGATAGTGACACTAGATGCATGTTTGAACTTGGGTGATGATGGGAGGGAGGGAGGGTTTCTCCTGGACTTTCTAGTGAAATGTTTCATTCTAATGAGAAGAATTATGCATGATATATACATTTTTTTTAAGATGATTTTATTTCAGTAATAGGGGAGTTGTATGTCTTACTGCGCATGTCTATTACAGTGCAGCCTGGGATGGATTCTGAGGAAATCTGTCATAAAAATATTTGGTAACATTTTTATTGAAAATTGCAAGAATGTTTTCACCAAAATCATTGCTTGTCCATATACATGATTCATGAAAACCAAATGCATGATGGGAAAGATAGGGACTTGTGTCATGGAAACATGTATAACACATGGATATTGACATTAGAGCATTGATGATATTCCATACTGAACATGGCGTAGTTCCTATAGATTCTAGACTGTACCATTAGTCCCATCATTCCATGCGAATCAGGATTCAAAATGGCCGCTATGCAAATCCCCTATTGTACATTTTCTGAAGATCTGGCCCTGGAGTGGTAGTCAATATCACCTTGCCAGTTCTGAGTTTATATATCCCAGCTGGACATGGTATTGATAACACTGACCACTATAGTCTATATCTCCCAGCTGGACATGATGGTATTGATAACACTGACCACTAGATCAGGGTAAATATGGAGGGCTGGTCTCTGGAGGGTCCAGGAGGACGGCCTTACTGGAGGCCTGCAGCTGTATTAGATCACACAGGGTCAGTATATGGGTCAGATTTTCTGAAAATATACAATTCGTCTTCTCCAATCCTCTCAAATAACCCACTTTTAAGACAAAAATGAGCTTCAAAATGCAGTTTAACCTAACAAAACTGATACTTTAAATCAATGTGATACCAAATATATTCATATATACCCAGTATTTATCATTTTTCAGCCAAATTTAGCAGAATTTACTGAATGTGTAGATCTGCCAATTGTACATTTTCTGAAAATCTGACCCGTATAGGGTCAGTATGTAGTACATTAGGAGCTGGGTGGAGGGAGGGGGGGGGGGGTAGGGTTAAGGGCATTAAGTCACTTTTTATAAACAAGGTTGACCTTAGAAACGCATAGACATACTGGATGTATAGTCAATATCAACGCTTATCAGCTTATGGGTTAAGTCGCCACAAATTGTACAATTTAACTTCACCAATCTTCTCGAATAACCCAAATTTAATACATAAATCAGGTTCAAAATACAGTTCATCCTAACCAAACAGATTGCTAGAATCAATGCAATACAAAATATGGGTCAGATGTTATACAAGTGTGCTGTTTTGCCCAAATATCTTATTTCCGGCCTAATCATCACCAATATGCCTTGGATCTTAAAGATGACGGTCTCATTTGATTTCTATTAACAAGGGCCTTCATTCCATCTATACTTTTGCTAGGCTGATTCCAATATTTAATTCTTAAAATGCTAAAAACCGTTTCAATACATAAATAAAGTTCAAAATATAGTTCAACCTAACCAAACAGATTGCTAGAATCAATGCAATGCTGAATATATACTCAGATTTACGTCATGTGAAATCTATGTATAACATGGCCACTAAAGTTCCATATTTATATTTAGATTTAGAAAATATTTCATTCAGTTTATCAACCGCTGTAGAAGAAGGCTCTCCAGACTAGGGGAGGTTTTCAGCTTCTTTTTGGGCACGTACAATTGTATTCAGGACAAGAAACAATACCAATTCAATCATGGACTGAAGATTGGCTTCTTGCAACAGCTTACAGTTACATTTTAATTATAATTATTTGTTGACGATATGACTTGTAGCTTAGAATGGTCGTTCACTCGCTTAGCATTATGAGAGATGAGTAATATATGGGTCAGATTTTCAGAAAATGTACAATTGGCAACTCCACACATTTTGGAAATTTTGCTAAATTAGGCTGAGAAATGATAAATACTGGGTATATCTGAGTATATTTGGTGTCGTGTTGATTTAAAGTATCAGTTCTGTTATGTTGAACTGCATTTTAGAGCTCATTTTTTAACTAAATGTGGATTATTTGATAGGATTGGTGAAGGCGAATTGTACATTTTCTGAAAATCTGACCCATATGTATCTCAGAGCAAAGTGCAATAAGGATTGAAATAATGATGACAAGATGAAGATGTGGTCAGGTGAGATGAAAGCATGGACTGCCTTGAACGGTCAAGGATCAGATCTTCAGAAAATGTACAATTGGCAGATCACCACATTTTGTAAATTCTGCTAAATTAGACTGAAAAATCGCCAACACTATAGGTATATCTGAATACATTTGGTATTGCCTTGATTCAAACAATCTGTTTGTTTATTTTGAACTGTATTTGAAACCTGATTTTTGTTTTAATTTTGGGTTATTTGAGAGGGTTGAAGATGGAATGTACATTTTCTGGAGATTTCACCCTCTATAGTTAGCTCAAGTAGGGAGTTTAGCCTGCGGGTCAGATGCATTGATGCCATCTTTTCAAATATGATATTTCAAAATCTATGTTTTGCGACTTGTGACTCATTTTCCTGTAACATACCACACATATTTCTCAAAACAGAACCAAAATCTTTAATTTAAAATTCCCCAATATCCTTCGTATGTAGTTGCCTTGCGGTTGCTACCTTCCTTTCCATATATATCACATTACCATTATGAAGTAAGAGCCCATCAAACAGTTTAGA
The DNA here is from genome assembly GCA_942159475.1 of Sthenelais limicola. Taxonomy (NCBI): domain Eukaryota; kingdom Metazoa; phylum Annelida; class Polychaeta; order Phyllodocida; family Sigalionidae; genus Sthenelais; species Sthenelais limicola. The sequence goes on along the minus strand of OW804096.1, from coordinate 18,881,790 downwards.
AACTTGAAGCCGTTTTCCAATCTTGGACTTGCATCACTAGATCTCGCAGGAATTTTAAAATCTCGCCTGTGACGTTACTTGATTGTAAACAAACTTAGCACATGGCAGCAGTGTTAAATAAGCAGTCTTGGAGCTCCACACTATAGCATCTGACGTGCACCTATCTGTCTTGTGTCACTGCTGACCGTATAAAACAGCCATGAATACATGTGAGGGTCAGACTTTCAGAAAATGTACAAACCTCAGCTCTACAAATTTAGTAACTTCTGGCAAATTAAAGTGGAATATTTCAAATGCTACGCATATCCAAGTATCTTTGGCATTGTTTTGATTAAAAGTATCTCTTTCTTAGTTTTGAACTGCATTTTGAACGTAATTTTTCTGTTAGATTTGGATTATGTGAAAGGGTTGGGGAAGGTGAAGTGTACATTTTTAGAAAATTTGTCCCATGAATAGTATTACATGGTTTGGAACCACATTAATGTTGCTACTTGATGCTGGTCAAGACGTCAGAATGACCATTAAAAGGACCACGTGTCTTTGTTTACATCAAAGCAAGTTCTCGGACTCCCAACTGGAGAGTTCTACTGACGGGTGTGTGTAATATAATATTATTCCTACCCCAGGAGTTAGTGGACGACTAGCTAAGACTAGCAATGGTAGTGACATATCATACAACAATAGCAGTAGTATACTACTAAATGTTAGAGGCAGACTAAGAAGTCAAACTAAATCCTATCCTACCCTAAATATTAGTGGAAGACCAGATATAGGAACTGAACTAAACAGCCTGGTAAAACATCATACAACAATAGATGGTAGTATACTACCCCAGGAGTTAGTGGAAGACCAGCTATAGGTGCTGAACTAAACAGCCTGGTAAACCATCATACAACAATAGATGGTAGTATACTACCCCAGGTGTTAGTGGAAGACCAGCTATAGGAGCTGAACTAAACAGCCTGGTAAACCATCATACAACAATAGATGGTAGTATACTACCCCAGGACTTAGTGGAAGATCAGCTATAGGAGCTGAACTAAACAGCCTGATAAACAATCATACAACAATACATGGTAGTATACTACCCCAGGAGTTAGTGGAAGACCAGATATAGGAGCTGAACTAAACAGCCTGTAAACCATCATACAACAATAGATGGTAGTATACTACCCCAGGAGCTAGTGGAAGACCAGATATAGGAGCTGAACTAAACAGCCTGATAAACAATCATACAACAATACATGGTAGTATACTACCCCAGGAGACCAGGTATAGGAGCTGAACTAAATAATCAATATCATACAACAATAGATGGTAGTATCCTACCAAAAATATTAGTGGAAGACCTGCTATAAAGCCGAAATAACAGTCTAGTAAAACAGCACACAAGACCAATATGCCCCACCAGTCAGCTAACCTCCACCCACCCACTCCTACATTCCATCTATCTGGTTAAATGGAGTTGACTGTAAAAACCTGCCTTTAATTAAAACAAACAGTCACTCCTGAGCGCTTTTAAAAAATCAATTCATACTGGTGATGGCCTTGAAGAATGGACTGGCTGCATTTGCTTGCAATAGTTGTTAATGAGGTGCAAGGGACAGGGAAAGTCTATTAACGGTTAAAATACAGCACAATGAAGCTTTGTTTAACATGGCGGAGAGGCGATCGCTGTCATACTCCATTTTGATTTTGTTCGCTGACTCTAAGTTTGTAGTTTCTTTCTCTGCTCTAAGTTTTTAGTCATGATGCACATGGTTTAATCTCTTATTACCTCTCTATTGGTTCTTTCTCGTATGTGGGTCAGAATTTTAGAAAATGTACAATTGGCAGCTGTACACATTTAGGAAAATCTGCAAAATTAGGTTGAGTAATGATGAATACCAGGTATATCTGAGTATATTTTGTATCGCATTGAGGTTCACGTAACAAATGAGGTTCACGTAACACCTCTTCCCCTCCCCTCCTCTATCTCTATCTCCCTCTCTCTCTCCTCCTATCCCTTCACCTCTCTCTCCTCCTCTCTATTTCTCTCTGTCCCTCTTCATTTTCCTCTTTCTCTTCCTCTCCCTATAGATATCTCCTACCTCTCTCTCTCTCTTCCTCACCCTATCTCTATCTCCCTCTCTCTCCTTCTCTTTCTCCTCTATCTCCCTCTCTCTCTCCTTCTCCTATCTCTCTCTCCCTCTCTCTCTTCTCTCTCTTGCTCTCTTTCTCCTCTATCTCCCTCTCTCTCTCCTTCTTCTATCTATCTCTCCCTCCCTCTCTCTTTCCTTCTCTTTCTCCTCTATCTTCCTCTCTCTCTCCTTCTTCCATCTATCTCTCCCTCCCTCTCTCTTTCCTTCTCTTTCTTCTCTATCTTCCTCTCTCTCTCCTTCTCCTATCTATCACTATCTCTGTTTATCTCTTCTCTCTCTCCCTCTCTTTCTCCTCTATCTGCCTCTCTTTCTCCTCTCTCTCCGTCTCTGTCTCTATATTTCTCTGTCTCTCCTTCTCCTTCTCCTCTCTATCTCCTCTACCTTCTCCTTCTCTGTCTCTTCACACACACTCTATCTCCCGTTCCCTCCCTTCCCCTCCTTTGGCATGTGTTAACGAGGCATGGTGGAGAGGGACAGGGGAATTCTATTAACCAGATGAAATACACTGTAATCTGGCTTTGTTAATGGAGCAACTCCGCCAAGCCTTTTTACTCTTGCATTTCTTGCTGGGCTCGTTTACAGCTTTAAGCCTGAGTCGTTCTACTTTAGCCAAGTGGAGCAACTCTGTTAACTGCTACAACAAAAATATAAAGTTAATAATATTGCCACGGCTGGAGACAGCCAGCTGAGTTGGCTGTAGCACGTACGGTTACAGCTACATTAAGTAATAAATGTCAACATTAAGGAAACAAGCAGTATTGCTTACTTTTTTCAGATTTTCACCAATTAAATTTAACAATTGTGTGGCATAAACTTCCTGGCTTCTGTCTGAGGGCCTTTATGGGGTCTATCCACTGCTGCGTATAGCACCTAAATATGGCTTGACTATGGCATGACTACAGCTGTGCATATAGCTAGCGGTTCATACTCCTGAGCCCATACCTACAGTGGATATACCCTCGCAACTGACTGCCCACCCATTAAAACGTGTGTATGGTCGGCAGCTGATACTCAGCAGCCACAGCCCATACTCACCCCATACTCAGCAATATCAAAACTTTTTGATATTTGATACACACAGCTGCCCGAGCGTATGGTGACATCAGCTCTGATTAGCCAATCAGAGGCCAGCTTATCTCCACACTCATACACGCAACCAAGAGTATAACGATTCAAGGAGAATAACCTCTTTGTGAAGATTATATACACAAAGGCAATGTATATTCTCTTGAGATACAGATTATTTATTTGAATCGCAGCGCCCAATTTTTCCATATCCACTGCCGCAGCTTTACTCTTGGTTCTGTGAATGAGTGTAGCGGGAAGCTGGCCTCTGATTGGCTAATCACAACTGACGTCACCAGCCGCTCGAGGCGGCTGTGCGTATACCACCCAAATATCAAAAAGTTTTGCTATTGGTGAGTATGGGGTGAGTATGGGCTGCGGCTGCTGAGTATCAGCCGCCGACCATATGCATGTTTTAATGGGTGGGCAGTCAGTTGCAAGGGTATATCCTCTGTAGGTATGGGCGCAGGAGTATGAACCGCTAGCTATATGCACAGCTGTACTCATGCCATACTCAAGCCATATTTAGGTGCTATACGCAGCAGTGGATAGACCCTATTACATGGGGGTTGATATTCTTGGTGTTGCAGGAGGGCCTGTGTTATCACATCGTTGTGTTAAGTTGAGGTGGGAACTATGATGACCGGCAAGTACATATTTTTTATATCATAAGAAGGTAAATAAAATAAGTCCAATATATCAAATTTTCAAAAGAAATGAAAAAGTTTTTCTGACATTAAAGAGCACGTTTTTCTACTTAGGAATCCGATCCGGGTTGCCCCATCGCACCACATTAACCAACAGCCTTTTAGTGATCCACAGAACGGCTGTTGCTTGTGTAACCATAATGATCCGGATTTCAGTTAATGTAACTACATGCAACAAGGCTCTGGTCCCCCTGAGGTTACCAACTCTTGTGGCACAGTGGAACTGTGCTGTCAGGGAGTTCAGATTGACTCATTTATCCCCCTTTTGTCATCCCTTCTGTCATCTCCCTTCTGTCATCCCTTCTGTCTTCCCTCTTCCTCCCTTCTCTCTTCTCGTTTCTATCTTCTCTCTTCTCCGTTCTGGCTTCCCTTCTCCTTCTTGCTTCTGTCTTCCCTTCTATCTTCCCTTCTGTCTTCCTTTCTTTCTTCCCTTCTTTCTTCACCCTGCTGTCTTCTCTTCCCCTTCTCCCTTTTGTCTTCCCTTCTCTCGTCTCCCTTCTCTCTTCCCTTCTCTTCTCCCTTCTGTCATCCCTGTTCCTTCTCCCTTCTGTCAACCCTTCTCCTTCTCCCTTCTGTCTTCCCTTCTCCTTCTCCCTTCTGTCATCCCTTCTACTTCTCCCTTCTGTCGTTCCTTCTCCTTCTCCCTTCTCTCTTCCCTTATTTCTTCAGATCTCTCTTCCCTTCTCTCTTCTCCCTTCTGTCTTCCCTTCTCCTTCTCCCTTCTGTCTTTCCTTCTCCTTCTCCCTTCTGTCTCCCCTTCTCTCTTCTCCCTTCTGTATTCCCTTCTCTTTGTCCCTTCTCTCTTCCCTTCTCCCTTTTGTCTTCCCTTCTCTCTTCCCTTCTCTCTTCCCTTCTCTCTTCCCTTCTCTCTTCCCTTCGCCTTCTCCCTTTTGTCTTCCCTTCTCTCTTCCCTTCTGTCTTCCCTTCTCCTTCTCCCTTCTGTCTTCCCTTCTCCTTCTCCCTTCTGTCTTCCCTTCTCCTTCTCCCTTCTCTCTTCCCTTCTCTCTTCTGCCTTCTATCTTCCCTTCTCTCTTCCCCTCTCTCTTCTCCCTGCTGTCTTTCTTTCTCTTCTCCTTCTGTCTTCCCTTCTCCTTCTCCCTTCTCTCTTCCCTTCTCCTTCTCCCTTCTGTCTTCCCTTCTCCTTCTCCCTTCTATCTTCCCTTCTCCTTCTCCTTTCTCTCTTCCCTTCTCCTTCTCCCTTCTCTCTTCCCTTCTCCTTCTCCCTTCTATCTTCCCTTCTCCTTCTCCCTTCTGTCTTCCCTTCTCCTTCTCCCTTCTGTCTTCCCTTCTCTCTTCTGCCTTCTATCTTCCCTTCTCTCTTCCCCTCTCTCTTCTCCCTGCTGTCTTTCTTTCTCTTCTCCTTCTGTCTTCCCTTCTCCTTCTCCCTTCTGTCTTCCCTTCTGTCTTCTCCCTTTGTTCTTGCTCTCCTCTCTCTGTGTCTGTCTGCTGTTTCTCTGATTCCCTTCCTTTTTTCTTGTCTTTCTCCCTATCCATGTTTCTCGTGATTTGTTTCTCTTTTCCCTTCTCCTTCTGTTCTCCTCACTAGTTCTCTTTGCTCTTTTCCTCCCTCACTATCTTCTTTCTTTCCCTACCTTCACTCTTCATCCCCACCTTATTGGATGCTATATGCGAGACAAATGTGATGTGTTTCAGGTAAATGAGTCACAAGTCGTAAAAATGATATTTTACAAACTGCTTCTATTACAAGATCACCTCATGGAAATGTTCTGATTTTTAGAGGGTTTAGCACTTACAGTCATATGAATCCATGTAACAAATTGGGACATTGTATTGAATGTATCCTTACGTTTTGAAGGCCTTCGAATGGAGTATATTTAGTAACTTTACTGGTAATTACCCACCCAGAAATATTGCAAACATTATTTTTTCAAAAATAAAAAAATAAAACTTAAAATATATAAATACTTATTAGGTGTCCTAGTGTTTACTATCATTGGAATCACCATGATCTTCTTTTTTCAATTATGGTGATGTCTCAAAATCCATATTTTGCGACTTGTGACTCATTTTCCTAAAACGGATCACAAATGTAAATCTCGCAGTTTTATAAAAGTCAACTAACTTATGTGAAATTATTAGGTTGCTCCAGGTAGACCTGCTAAGGCAGAGGCAGTCATCCTAATTCTGAGTGGATGTGATTGTAATGTATGAGATGCAGAATAAAAATGCAATATATATATGGGTCCGGTTTTCAGAAAATGTACAATTGGCAGCGGTACACATTTAGTAAATTCTGCTAAATTAGGCTGCAATTTGGTCAATACCAGGTAAATTCGGGTATATTTGGTATTGCATTGATTCTAGCAATCTGTCTGGTTAGGTTAAACTGTATTTTGAACTTTATTTTCATCTGAAATTTTGGTTATTTAAGAAGATTGGTGAAGTTGAATTGTACATTTTCTGAAAATCTGACCCATATGTATCCTTATACTACTGCTCCCAGGGTCCCCTATACCGCCAGCCTATGTAAGAGCAGTAGTATGACAGAAGTAATATTTCCACTGCAGAATGACATTACAGGGCGATGAGATGGGGGAGGGGGTTGGTGGGGGAGGGGGTTGGTAGACGAGGCGGCTTGGGGGGGGGGGAGGGCAAGGGGTCCTGCCTCTTCTCCTTGGTCTCTCTTCTCTCACTCCTTCTCATACTCTTCTTCTCCCCTTTTTCTGCTTTATTTCTCCCCCTATTTTCCTCTCTCTTCCTTGTTTTCTACCTCCCTTCCTATCTTACTGATCCCTCTTTCTCTCTCTCTTCCACTTACTCATCTCACATTCCTGAATCAAGTCTACTCTATTCTCTCTTATTTTACTCCCTCTTACTTCTCTCCTTCTCGCTCTGTCTCTCTCTACCTCTCTCTTCCTCTCTCCCTCTCTCGTTCTCCTTCCTCTCTCTCTCTTCCTCTCATTCTTCCTTTCTCTCCCCTCTTTCTCCCTCTCTCTCTCCCCTCTCTCTCCCCTCCCTTCCTTCTTCCCTCTCTCCCTGTCTCTCTCTCTCCCATTCTTGCCCCCACCATCTCCTGTCCCCCCTGTCTCTTCCTGTCTCCCTCTCTTTGCCCTTCTCTCCCCGACCTTCTCCCTGCCCTCCCTATCTCCCTCTCTCTCTCCCTCTCTCTCTCCCTCTCCCTCTTTCCCCTTCTTTCCCCCACCATATCTCTGTGCCTCTCTCTTGTGTGCTTCCTTCTCTCTCCCTCATCTCTCAATGCATCTCTCTCTATCTCTTCCTTTCCCCTCCCTCCTTCCTCTATATCTTTCAGCCCATTTCCATCACTTCTCTCTCTCTCCCAATGACACACAACCACCCCATACCCCCTCCCACCTAGAGCTGTATGACACAAGTAATAACTCCAGTGCCTTATGACATTGTCAGCATACAGGGGATGGTGGGAGGGGGCTGGGGGAGGGGCTGGTGGGGGAGGTGCAGGAGGGGGTGGGGGAGGGCTGGGGGAGGTGCAGGAGGGAGGGGGCAGGACTGGTGTTGGTGGGAGGAATCGTGTCAAGGACAATGTAAAGTGACAGGTCAGTGGATATCCCCGCATTCCACCTGCCAGTCTCCACTCCTGTCAACAACCGACCAATAAAAGGGTTATATAAGTACTGAACCACTATACCACTGTGTACTGTATATAGTACAAATAATGTACTATTTAACACAATAAAAGGGTTATATAAGTACTGTATATACCACTGTGTACTGTATATAGTACAAATAATGTAATATTTAACACAATAAAAGGGTTATATGAGTACTGTATATACCAATGTGTACTGTATATAGTACAAATAATGTAATATTTACCACAATAAAAGGGTTATATAAGTACTGTATATACCACTGTGTACTGTATGTAGTACAAATAATGTAATATTTACCTCAATAAAAGGGTTATATAAGTACTGTATATACCACTGTGTACTGTATATAGTACAAATAATGTAATATTTACCACAATAAAAGGGTTATATAAGTACTGTATATACCACTGTGTACTGTATATAGTACAAATAATGTAATATTTACCTCAATAAAAGGGTTATATAAGTACTGTATATACCACTGTGTACTGTATATAGTACAAATAATGTAATATTTACCTCAATAAAAGGGTTATATAAGTACTGTATGTACCACTGTGTACTGTATATAGTACAAATAATGTAATATTTAACACAATAAAAGGGTTATATAAGTACTGTATATACCACTGTGTACAGTATATAGTACAAATAATGTAATATTTAACACAATAAAAGGGTTATATAAGTACTGTATATACCACTGTGTACTGTATATAGTACAAATAATGTAATATTTACCTCAATAAAAGGGTTATATAAGTACTGTATATACCACTGTGTACTGTATATAGTACAAATAATGTAATATTTACCACAATAAAAGGGTTATATAAGTACTGTATATACCACTGTGTACTGTATATAGTACAAATAATGTAATATTTACCACAATAAAAGGGTTATATAAGTACTGTATATACCACTGTGTACTGTATATAGTACAAATAATGTAATATTTACCACAATAAAAGGGTTATATAAGTACTGTATATACCACTGTGTATAGTACAAATTATGTAATATTTACCACAATAAAAGGGTTATATAAGTACTGTATATACCACTGTGTACTGTATATATTACAAATAATGTAATATTTACCACAATAAAAGGGTTATATAAGTACTGTATATACCACTGTGTACTGTATATAGTAGAAATAATGTAATATTTACCACAATAAAAGGGTGATATAAGTACTGTATATACCACTGTGTACTGTATATAGTACAAATAATGTAATATTTACCACAATAAAAGGGTTATATAAGTACTATATATACCACTGTGTACTGTATATAGTACAAATAATGTAATATTTAACACAATAAAAGGGTTATATAAGTACTGTATATACCACTGTGTACTGTATATAGTACAAATAATGTAATATTTACCACAATAAAAGGGTTATATAAGTACTGTATATACCACTGTGTACTGTATATAGTACAAATAATGTAATATTTACCACAATAAAAGGGTTATATAAGTACTGTATGTACCACTGTGTACTGTATATAGTACAAATAATGTAATATTTACCACAATAAAAGGGTTATATATGTACTGTATATACCACTGTGTACTGTATATAGTACAAATAATGTAATATTCACCACAATAAAAGGGTTATATAAGTACTGTATATACCACTGTGTAATGTATATAGTACAAATAATGTAATATTTACCACAATAAAAGGGTTATATAAGTACTGTATATACCACTGTGTACTGTATATAGTACAAACAATGTAATATTTACCACAATAAAAGGGTTATATAAGTACTGTATATACCACTGTGTACTGTATATAGTACAAATAATGTAATATTTACCACAATAAAAGGGTTATATAAGTACTGTATATACCACTGTGTACTGTATATAGAACAATTAATGTAATATTTACCACAATAAAAGAGTAATATAAGTACTGTATATACCACTGTGTACTGTATAAAGTACAAATAATGTAATATTTACCACATTAAAAGGGTTATATAAGTACTGTATGTACCACTGTGTACTGTATATAGTACAAATAATGTAATATTTACCACAATAAAAGGGTTATATAAGTACTGAACCACTATACCACTGTGTACTGTATATAGTACAAATAATGTAATATTTACCGCAATAAAAGGGTTATATAAGTACTGTATATACCACTGTGTACTGTATATAGTACAAATAATGTAATATTTACCACAATAAAAGGGTTATATAAGTACTGTATGTACCACTGTGTACTGTATATAGTACACATAATGTAACATTTACCACAAAAAAAGGGTTATATAAGTACTGTATATACCACTGTGTACTGTATATAGTACAAATAATGTAATATTTACCACAATAAAAGGGTTATATAAGTACTGTATATACCACTGTGTACTGTATATAGTACAAATAATGTAATATTTACCACAATAAAAGGGTTATATAAGTACTGTATATACCACTGTGTACTGTATGTAGTACAAATAATGTAATATTTACCACAATAAAAGGGTTATATAAGTACTGAACCACTATACCACTGTGTACTGTATATAGTACAAATAATGTAATATTTACCACAATAAAAGAGTTATATAAGTACTGTATATACCACTGTGTACTGTATATAGTACAAATAATGTAATATTTACCACAATAAAAGGGTTATATAAGTACTGTATATACCACTGTGTACTATATATAGTACAAATAATGTAATATTTACCACAATAAAAGGGTTATATAAGTACTGTATATACCACTGTGTACTGTATATAGTACAAATAATGTAATATTTACCACAATAAAAGGGTTATATAAGTACTGTATATACCACTGTGTACTGTATATAGTACAAATAATGTAATATTTACCACAATAAAAGGGTTATATAAGTACTGTATGTACCACTGTGTACTGTATATAGTACAAATAATGTAATATTTACCCCAATAAAAGGGTTATATAAGTACTGTATGTACCACTGTGTACTGTATATAGTACAAATAATGTAATATTTACCACAATAAAAGGGTTATATATGTACTGTATATACCACTGTGTACTGTATATAGTACAAATAATGTAATATTTACCACAATAAAAGGGTTATATAAGTACTGTATATACCACTGTGTACTGTATATAGTACAAATAATGTAATATTTACTACAATAAAAGGGTTATATAAGTACTGTATATACCACTGTGTACTGTATATAGTACAAATAATGTAATATTTACCACAATAAAAGGGTTATATAAGTACTGTATATACCACTGTGTATTGTATATAGTACAAATAATGTAATATTTACCACAATAAAAGTGTTATATAAGTACTGAACCACTATACCACTGTGTACTGTATATAGTACAAATAATGTAATATTTACTACAATAAAAGGGTTATATAAGTACTGTATGTAGCACTGTGTACTGTATATAGTACTAATAATGTAATATTTACCACAATAAAAGGGTTATATAAGTACTGTATATACCACTGTGTACTGTATATAGTACAAATAATGTAATATTTAACACAATAACTTTTCTTCAAAACCAAATATTCCAAACATAAAATTCAGAAATACTTATTAGATTAATATCTTAATTTCTTTCTTAACATTAGAATCGGCTTGATCTCATATTTTCAAATAGGGTGATATCTCAAAATCCCTTTTCGCGACTTGAGGCATTGATGTATAAGACAAGACTACATTGTGGGTCAGATTTTCAGAAAATGTACAATTGGCAGCTGTACACATTTAGTAAATTCTGCTAAATTAGGCTGCAATTTGGTCAATACTAGGCAAATTCGACTATATTGAGCATTGCCTTCACTCTAGCAATCTGTTTGGTTAGGTTGAACTGTCCTTTGAAATTTATTGTTGTCTGAAATGTGGGTTATTGGAAAGGGTTGGTGAAAGTGAATTGTACATTTTCTGAAAATCTGACCCTCATATGTCGTATTTTCTACGATTTGCAAGAAATATGTGAGGAGTATATATCTAACTACTTCACTATAGTATATCTAATTATTTTAGTAAAATGAGTGAACATCAAGAAATTTCCTGAACATTTCTTATGGATACAACATTTAGAAGTACTTATTAGATCCCCCAATATTTACATTTGGATCCCTTTGACCTAATCTTTTCAGATATATCTCAAAATACATTGCGACTTGGGACTCATTTTCCTGTAACACTTTAGAAATAGCCTTCCCAAAATATATATGATATATTGAAACTTTATTTTCCAGTTTTTGTACATATGGTCTACATGGAGAATGGGGCTCATGCCTTTGTCAGGGACAGTTCTTCCGACAGGACCCTCTACTTAACATTAATAATAATGGAATAAATGTTTGGCCTTTAATAGATACAAATACAAATAAAATAAAGCACACACAAACATATATGGGTCAGATTTTCAGAAAATATACAATTGGCAGCTCTAGACATTTAGGAAATTCTAGTAAATTAAACTGAAGAATGATGAATACCGGGTATATCTGAGTATATTTGGGATCCGATTGATTTAAAGTATCAGTTCTGTTATGTTAAACTGCATTTTGAAGCTCATTTCGGTCTTAAATGTGGGCTATTTGAGAAGATTGGTGAATTTGAGTTGTACTTTTTCTGAAAATCTGACCCATATATTACAGTATTTTCCTATTGCATCGTGGGGCTATGTAACCTTGCAGTAGCTTAACATACATGGTGGGGTAAGTCTTACATGCTTCCTCCCTTAACATTGTATTACATAGTATTGTAGCACTAGAATTAGATAAACTAGAACCAATGTGAGTCAGTAGTTAGACACAGCAGTGGACAGAAAATCATGGAATTCAGCAATGAATACGGGTCAGATTTTCAGAAAATGTACAATTCGCCTTCACCAATCCTCCCAAAGAAGCTACATTTAAGACAGAAATGAGCTCCAAAATGCAGTTTAACATAACAGAACTGATACTTTAGATCAATGCGATATCAAATATACTCAGATATACCCAAATCTATTTTTTAGCAGAATTTAGCAGAAATTGCTAAATATGTAGAGCAGCCAATTGCACATTTTCCGAAAATCTGACCCATATATATGACCGTGAGCCCAGTCTAGGTAAAAAACTGATTTGCGAAATGACGATGTATCTTCATTGTACTTGACTACTCGTGAAATGATTTGATTTATTGACTTAACGTATAAACATTCTAATATGTGTTTGTCCTTTTTCTTACCAACTCAAATTTTAATTCGTTCACTTCATTCTGCCCACGACTTCCACCCCTCAGTACCATAGAAATACCACACATTCCTAGCCTAAGACTACACAAATTCCACAATAAACACTGGTGGGGGCCTAATCCTCTCAGGTTCCTGGCTAATCCCGCCCGCACTAGACCAGGTAGTAGAGGATGGAGCATTAGGCCCAGGTTTAATTTGAGATTTAGTTTCCGCCTCATCTTTAGTAATCCCAATCAAATTCGACCTTAATCGACATCGATCGTTGGATTAGTAGATTCTCCTACTGTAGGCTCTGCTTCTCCTCCCATATTGTAACACGGAGGCGGGCATATGGGTAAGATTTTCAGAAAATGTACAATTCACTTTCACCAATTCTCTCAAATAAGCCAAAGTTCCGACGAAAATAAAGTTCAAAATACAGACAACCAAACCAAACAGATTGCTAGAATCAATGCAATGCAGAAAATTCTGGAATTTCTCTAGTATTGACCAAATTGCAGGCAAATTTTGCAGAATTTACTAAATGTGTACAGCTGCCAATTGTACATTTTCTGAAAATCTGACCCATATGGGACCTGTATTACAGGAAAATGTGATGTGTTCCAGGAAAATGAGACACAAGTCGCAAAATTGATATTTTTCAAAGTGTTTTTCTCACAAGATCTCTTTATTAAAATGTTTTGATATTTAGACGGTTTAGCGCTTATTGTCAGAAGAATCCATGTAACAAATTTCGGGAAATTGTATCAAATTGCGTTTTGAACTTCTTTTTTTTAAAATAAAGATATCAAACTTAAGATAAAGAAATACTCATTAGGTGGATGTTTACTATCATTGGAATCACCTTGATCTCCTCTTTTCAAATATGGTGATATCTCAAAATTCATATTTTTCTCTTTGCTGGAATGTTCTTATTTTAGAGGGTTTAGCGCTTTAGTTCGTATAAATTTACACTTATATTTCCCTGCTATATGATGTATATATATTCATTGTTCTGACACCTCATTGTTTGGCTGTCTTGTTGCTAGGCAGTAACTCCCGCGCTCAGGCATTCTATAGCCGATCGCACGCCTGTTCGGACAAGGATTTTTTTTCACATTTGTCCGTCGCCTCTAGTGCCATCCATGTGTTCGGTTTATTGTGTTCTTTCAATTACTATATACATGTGTCAATGTTGAAGACCGTGTATTAAATATATTATTGGGTTTTGAAGGTCATCTTGTAGAGTATATTTAGTTACTTTACTAGTAAATGTCCATCCATAAATATTGCAAACTTTAAAAGAAATCTTTTTAAAATCAAATATAGAAATACTTATTGGATGTCCTAATGTTTACCATCATTGGAATCTGCTTGATCTCATCTGTTCAAATATGATGCAATATATTTTTTTGCGACCTGTGACTCAAATTGTCTGTAACAGAACATATTTCACTTGTCTCTCTTTCCCCTCTTCTCTCCCTCTGTCCCTCAATTTTTACATTCTCTCTCTCCTTCTCCACCCTTCCCCTAAAGTTTGTCCTCTATCTAATCCTTCTTCCACTCTTCCTCTCTCATTCTCCTCTCCCCGTACTTCCTACCCCTTTCTCCCTCTCATCTCATCCTCCTCTCCTCCCCTTTTCCTCTACATCATCCGCCTCCCTCCCCCTCCTTCTCTCCGCCTCCTCCCCCAACCTCCTACATCTTCCCCCATCTCTCCCTCTCCCCTTCTTCTCTCCCTTCTTTCCCCTACTTCCTACCCCTTTCTCCCTCCCCTCCTTCTCCCCCTCTTCTCTCCCTCCTTTCTTCTACATCATCCGCCTCCCTCGCTCCCCTCCTCTCCCCCTCCTTCCCAAACTTTCTACCTTTTTCCCCATCTATCCCTCTCCCCTACTTCCTACCCCTTTCACCATCTCTCTTTCTACCCCTTCCCCCTCTACCCCCCTCCCCCTCTACCCTCCTCCCTCTACCCCTCCTCCCTCTACCCCCTCCACCTCTACCCCCTCCCTTGCACCCCTTTGACACCCACCCTCTAAGTGCAGTATATATCGGAAGCACTATACACCCCCACCCCACCCATAATGGAAAGCGCTAAGTAATACAAAGTCATTCTGTGTGTATATATGTGCGTGCTAATGGGCTAATGTAACTCTATAATGTCATAATGACCCAGGCTTTCTAATACCAGCCAGTCAGTTAGTGCCCCCATTGTTAAACCACTCATAAGTGGGGCCATTTGTGTTACTGCCTCACATAAAGAGCCAAAATTACAGTCATAACATATAATGGGTGAAATCGCCAGAAAATGTACAATTCACCTTCACCAATCCTCTCAAAAACCCCAAATTTAAGACAAAAATCAGGTTCAAAATATAGTTCAATATAACCAAACAGACTGCTTGAATCAAGGCTATACTAAATATACTCAGATATACATAGTGTTGACGATTTTTCAGTCTAATTTAGAAGAATTTACTCAAATTTGTTGATCTCCCAATTGTGCATTTGCTGAAAATCTGACCTCAATAGCCAGGCTCTGAGATTGAATTGAATTGAAAAAACTTTTATTTGCAATAGGTTTTGCCAGTAAAGAGCAACTCTCCAGCTAGCGGGAGGTCCTCGAGCTCTTCATAGCTGGGGTTACAGTCAGTTTCGTAGAGGACAATATCACCAGAGTCATTGACTAAGGAGATATATAAATATGTAATGTGTTTCAGGAAAATGACTCACAAGTCGCAAAAACTGGATTTTGAGATATCATCATTATGTGAAACGATGAGATTCTAATGATGGTTAACATTAGCTAATAAGTCCAGTCTCAGCCGTTTCAAATCAAATATGTGATCCGTTTTAGGAAAATGAGTCACAAGTCGGAAAATATGGATTTTGAGATATGACCATATTTGAAAAGAGGACATCAAGTCGGTTCTAATGATAGTAAACACTAGGGTACCTAACATGTATTTTTATATTCTACGTTTGATATTTTTTTTTTGAAAAAGAAAGGTTTTCAATGTTTCTGGCTTTCACTTTTCCTGAAACACAGCACATATGTTTGAATTAAAGCGGCTACTTCTCGCTACTTGCTCCTGCTTCTAAAAGTAGCGGGGGCCAAAGAAACGTGGGTAGTAGCGGGGGTAGTAGTGGTGGGGCAATGGAACCAAGCATTAAAGCCTGGGTTCCATTGCCCTGCTACTTCTCATGCTACTAATCCCGTTTCTTTGGTGCCGCTACTGCTCCTGCTTTGTGATTAAAGAAGTGGGAGCAGCAACTAGGGATTAACAGGGATCAGTGCTATATTGGCTTCAGCTACATGGGTCAGATCTTCAGAAAATGTACAATTGGCAGCTGTACTTATTTAGTAAATTCTCCTAAATTAGGCTGCAATTTGGTCAATACTAGGTAAATTCCAGAATATTCTGCATTGCATTGATTCTAGCAATCTGTTTGGTTTGGTTGTCTGTATTTTGAACTTTATTTTCGTCGGAACTTTGGCTTATTTGAGAGAATTGGTGAAAGTGAATTGTATATTTTCTGAAAATCTGACCCACATAATACACATTAGGCCTACTTCCCACTTGAAGTGTAGAATGCTCCCACTTCTAGCAAACACGTTTGATTTGAAATAGCGGCTACTTGGTAGCTGAAGTAACGGGAAGTAGCAGGAGCGGAAGCGGGACACTGGCACCACTCTATGTTACTCCTCACATTACTTAATGCATTCATTTCCAAGTAAATATAAAATGTGATGTGTTCCAAGAAAATGAGTCATAAGTCGCAAAATTGATATTGATATAAAAGTGGTTTTTTTTCATAAGATTTCTTTATTGAAATGTTCTGATTTTTAGGGAGTGTAGCACTCATAGTCTGATGAATCCATGTAACAAATTTCGGAATATTGTATTAATCATATCCTTGCGTTTTGAAGGCATTCGTATGGAGTAGGCCTATATTTAGTTACTTTACTGGTAATTATCCACCCAGAAACATTGCAAACTTTTTTTTTCAAAAATAAAGATATCAAACTTAGAATATAGAAATACATATCAGGTGTCCCAGTGTTTACTATCATTGGAATCAGCTTGATCTCCTCTTTTCAAATATGGTGGTATCACAAAATCCATATTTTCCGACTTATGACTCATTTTCCTAAAACGGATCACAAATGTTGTCTGCTGATGTTTCAGAGTAGCGGTAGAAGTAGTGGCAGAACTAACATGCCAATATCACCCATTCTGGTTACTTTCGGTTACTTGCTCCAGCTTTTAAAGAAACATGAGTAATCAAATGTCAAAGTAACAGGAGGAGTAGCGGGTCAGTGGAACCCAGCCTTAACTGAGACTGCAGTTTTAAACATGTAGAGCTGCAGATTGTGCAATAGAGGATTTGCATGTGCCACTGCACATGTCTCTTACAGTGCATCCTGGGATGGATCCTGATGAAATCTGACATACCAACATTTGGCAAAATTTTTATCAAAAATTGCAAGAATGTTTTCACCAATATCATTTATATATGATATTATTTTTTAATAAATTTATAAATGATCTATGAAAACCAAATGCGTGATGGGAAAAATGGAGGCTTGTGTCATGGAAACATGTATAACACATGTATATTGACATTAGAGCACTGATAAATAATCCATGCTGAACATGATTTTCACCGATTTTATACTGTACCATTAGTCCCATAATTCCACGCGAATCAAGATTCAAAATGGCGGCTATGCAAATCCCCTATTTCTGAGGATTTGACTCATATGAGACCTTGGGAACCCATATCTTGGCGAGCTCTTTTAGACATGGGCACCCAAGCTCTCATGGGTCAAGTCATCAGAAATTGCACAATCGTCATTTTTCTTTTTTTTTGTATGTTTAAACAGCTAGGTTCTGATCTAGTTCAGTTCCTATAGCTAGTCTTCCACTAACCCCTGGGGTAGTATACTGCCATCTATTGCTGTATGATGTCTACCAGGCTGTTTAGTTCAGCTCCTAAAGCTAGCCTTCCTCTAACTCCTCGGGTAGTATACTACCATATAGTGTATGGTTTACCAGGCTGTTCAGTTCAGCTCCTATAGCTGGTCTACCACTAACTCCTGGACTAATATACTTCCATCTATTTCTGTGTTGTAATACCAGGCTGTTTAATACAGCTCCTATAGCTGGTCTTACACTAACTCCTCTACCATATATTGTATGTTTTACCAGACTGTTCAGTTTAGCTCCTATATCTGGTCTCCTGGGGTAGTATACTACCATCTATTGTTGTATCATGGTTTACCAGGCTGTTTAGTTCAGCTCCTCTAGCTGGTCTTACACTAACTCCTGGGGTAGTATACTACCATCTATTGTTGTATGGTGTTTAACAGGCTGTTTAGTTCAGCTCCTATAGCTGGTCTACCACTAACTCCTGGGGTAGTATACTGCCATCTATTGTTGTATCATGGTTTACCAGGCTGTTTAGTTCAGCTCCTGTAGCTGGTCTTACACTAACTCCTGGGGTAGTATACTACCATCTATTGCTGTATGGTGTTTAACAGGCTGTTTAGTTAAGCTCCTATAGCTGGTCTTACACTAACTCCTGGGGTAGTATACTACCATCTATTGTTGTATCATGGTTTACCAGGCTGTTTAGTTCAGCTCCTGTAGCTGGTCTTACACTAACTCCTGGGGTAGTATACTACCATCTATTGCTGTATGGTGTTTTAACAGGCTGTTTAGTTAAGCTCCTATAGCTGGTCTTACACTAACTCCTGGGGTAGTATACTACCATCTATTGCTGTATGGTGTTTTACTAGGCTGTTTAGTTCAGCTCCTATAGCTGCTCTTACACTGACTCCTGGGGTAGGATACTACCACATATTATGGTATGATATTTTAGCAGCTGTTTAGTTCAGTTCCTATATCTGTTTTCTTCTAACCCTGGGGTCGTATACTACCATCTATTGTATGATACTTCACTGACTCTTCCGCTCCTTTAGCATTGTGACAATAATTATATATCATTTACACTTGGAGAACTTGTTGCATCCCAGTGTCGTAATCTGTATCATATATGTGTCAGATTTTCAGAAAATGTACAATTAGCAGGTGTACACATCTAGTAAATTCTACTAAATAAGGCTGCAATTTGGTCAATACTAGGTAAATTCGAGTATATTGGGCATTGCATTGATTCTAGCAATCTGTCTGGTTATGTTGAACTGTATTTTGACCTTTATTTTCGTCTGAAATGTGGGTTATTTGAGAAGATTAGCGAACTTAAATTGTACATTTTCTGAAAATCTGACCCATATGTAATATTACTTTTCCTCTTTTTTAGCACATATTACACATAGCCAAAATACATTACTAAGACAGCTTTTCCTATTAACGTCCAGATATTTCTATTTCTGGAACAAATAGCTTCATGGCACAGACTATTACTTCATTACTGAGATCTTTTCTCCCATTACAAGGAGTGTTTTACTATGTTATCACTCCCCTATTACCTATGACCTGTGTACTCTGCTGTTATGACACATCGCAGTTGCTTCTTTTAAATCAGTTAGGGTTGCTTCCTTTTTCGCTTCTTTCCTAATTGTCATGGATAGACTTTTGCACCTTGATTATTTTTATGATCTAAAAAATATCAATATATATTACAAAGAAATGCAATTTATCCACACAACCACTGTTTCTTGGGATGCCTACAAAACAATTGCTAAACGAATTATTCTTTAACAGAAATGAAAAGTATCATATAATAACCAACTACACTTGATCCCATATAGTAGTATATGAACCACACCACATAGTAGTATATGAAAATGAGCAAGTGGCTCAGGCACCAAATAAAGGAACATTTGAGATATCCTTGTGTGAGACGAAATATCCAAAATCCTAGATAGTTTGTGTCTTGATAATGAAATATCCATTAGTTCCATTGAAAATGTGCTGACATATCTTGGAAAAAGAAATAGATATTTTTAAAAAAAATATCTTGATATTTCCTTTGTCATATAGATATCCTGACCTATTTTTATATCAAATGGCCTGATGTAGGTTTTGAATCGATCGAGACGGAGGGTCAAATCGCACGATACTCCAAAGGGGTGGAGTGCGATTTGACCAAATGTCGAGATCGATTAAAAACTGTACAGAGGGCAATTTGATATTTGTTACATACTGATTTGTAAATTCATCTGTTATATTTACCTTATTATAACTGTATTTCTTGCCAAATTATCGGCAGCGCTACACAGCAGAGCACAACGGCACCAAGTGTGCAATGTCGGCAAACCAATGAAATTGCGTCATATGGGTTACATGTTCATGCCCCGTTCAAATAGCACATAGGTGCTGTTTGACTTTTCAAATACCCCCCCCCCCCCCCAAATAGCACCCTTGAAATCACACATGTATGCAATAAGGGACAAAACAGAACTGATATTTTTTTCCGTTTTATTTTGTTTTGTTTTCATGGAGAACTGAATCTATATTTAGCATCTGACTCCGTACTACTGGAGTATCACTAAGCACACACACACACACACACACACATTTATATATTTGCCAAGTTTGGCAAATAACATCAAGCAACCACTTGGCATGCCCAGCATTGGTCCAATATTGTTCTAAAAATAGAATGTTCTGGGCAGTAGTCTGTATGATTGGTTCTGCCCCTTCCTTTGTAGTGCGCTTAGGCCAACAAAATAAACTCTATAGGCCAAACCAAGTACGATAATTTACTGACTGTATTCTGGGCATTTTCCCAAGTCAATACTGAAGATGTATGTACTGTTGTGAAATTTTATTAATTTTCTTTTTCTTTTTCTTTTTTTCTTTTCCAAAGAATGCATTTCACTGTATAAATTGCTAAATAGACCATGGCTTATTGGTTCAATTTGTGTTTTATTATTATTCATACTTGGCAGCAGCAAGTTCTGAGAGAATGAACAATTGCTAGGCTAAAGGAATTATATATTGGGGTGGATGATTGCATATTAGTACTTGTATATGGGTAAGATTTTCAGGAAATGTATAATTGGCGGATCAACATATTTTGTAAATTCTGCTAAATTGGACTGAAAAATCATCAACACTATGTATAATATGGTATATTTGATATTGTCTTGATTCACACAATCTGTTTGGTTATGTTGAACAGTATTTTGAACCTGATTTTTGTCTTAAATGTGGTTTATTTGAGAGAATTGGTGAAGGTGAATTGTACATTTTCGGAAAGTCTGACCCATAAACTCTTTACTTAAGTTGTAGTAATAAGAATATGAGTTGTATGTATTCATATGACCTCAATGACTGGATACTAAAAAAAACATTCCAATAAAGAGATCTCGTGAATAAAACACTTTGAAGAGTAGCAATTTCGCGACTTGTGATTCATTTCCCCAAAGCACATCACAATTGTTGGTTCTATGATTGGTTTCTAGCCCTTCGCTGAGACTTATTACTAACTTTAGTGTAGACAGTTATCCAACCTTAAGGTGTGATTCCACTTGATCGCTTGTATCTGCGCTAATGCTTTGCTATTGTTTTGCTCCTACATGGTGTGCTTTTCTTTCGCTCTTCATCCGCTTTTATTTTTAGCGCAATACAAGTGCAGAGTGATTCTACTGGGTTGCTTGTTTCCTTATGCATCCAATAGCAAGTGTTGGTCTGCTCTTATTGGACTGCTACTTAAACAGGCAGAAAGAGGGTGTGCTCAAATCAAACAGATCAGATAGTAGCGCAAAGTCCTTTGCTCTTATAAATAGCAAATAGCAACTTTTTAGAGCATACAGAAAGCGCAGTAACCAATTCCATTAGGCCGCTCTGGTTTCACTCTATCTTCGCTTGTTATGCACTCAAGACAATAGAAAGAGCGGACCATGAACAAACTAAAAGAACAATCCAGTGGAATCGCACCTTTAAGCTACGATTCCACTGGATCGCTTGTATATGTGCTCATAGCTCGCTCTTGCTTCGCTTATTCATAGTGTGCATTTCGTTCGCTTTTCATCCACTTATATTTAGCGCAATAGCAGCACAGAGCGATTCTACTGGTTCACTTGTTTCCCTATGAAATCAATGGCTAGTCTGTTGGTCCGTTCTCAGTGCGCTTTTGGTCCACTTCTTTAACAGGCAGAAAGACTCGATATCAAATTCTGGTAGAAACATGTAGCATCTGCAAAATATGAATATCAAAATATGTTGATATATCTATTTTGGGATATGTCCCATATACGTGAACTGCCACTTCCGTTCTTTCTACTTCCGCCCTGCACCTAACCTTTCCAAACCTGACATTTTGCCCCTGAAATTTCTTTTTGCTGTACCAAATCAAAATATAAATTTGGTTCTATCTGACAAAGAAT
Organism: Sthenelais limicola; assembly: GCA_942159475.1. Lineage (NCBI taxonomy): Eukaryota > Metazoa > Annelida > Polychaeta > Phyllodocida > Sigalionidae > Sthenelais > Sthenelais limicola. The sequence continues at coordinate 18,859,682 of OW804096.1, read as the reverse complement.
TAATAAATTTGGTAAAGATTTTTTTAGTGTTAATAGCGCATAATAAAGCTCCCTTTACCATCCAAAAGAAAATTAAACATAGCATGTGTAACGTCCATTTAAAGGTTATGGTGGTAGATTTCTCCGGGAAAATGAGTCAGTAGAAGTTCATTAATCAATAAAATTAAGTTCTTTATATGTAACATGGCGGCACTCTGGGCAGCCAGGGGCTTAAAGACTTTCCGTCTCTAAGGGTGTGTGGCCAGTACTTAGTTTTAAGCAGCTTTCTGGGGACTGGTGTACAAGCAGAATGAGCTATTGCAGGAATGGGGGAGAGGGGGAGAGGGAGAGAGGGAGAGAGGGAGAGAGGGGAGTTAGAGGGCAGAGGGGGAGAGGGGGAGAGGGGGAGAGGGGGAGAGGGGGAGAGGGGGAGAGGGGGAGAGGGGGAGAGGGGGAGAGGGGGAGAGGGGGAGAGAGGGGGAGGGGGGAGGGGGGAGAGGGAGAGAGAGGGGGAGAGGGGAGAGGGGAGAGGGGGAGAGGGGGAGAGGGAGAGAGGGAGGGAGAGGGGGAGAGGGGGAGAGGGAGAGGGGGAGAGAGGGAGAGAGGGAGGGAGAGGGGGAGAGGGGGAGAGGGAGAGGGGGAGAGAGGGAGAGGGGAAGAGGGGAGAGGGGAAGAGGGGGAGAGAGGGAGAGGGGAAGAGGGGGAGAAGGGGAAACGAATATTTAGAGAAAGAATATAGAGGGAGGTGACACAACGGTGGGAAGGGATCTCTTAATTGAATTGAATTGAAACGTTTATTTTTTTAAATTCTTATTAGGGAGATTTAGCAACCACAACTCACCAACACAACACTAATGCATCTGCTAACTATTAGTACATTATTACTGCTGTGGGGATATCTCAAGAGGCCTGCATTGCAGATGCCCTCGGCCTAGCGCCTAGATTGGCGAAGTTGAATTGCAAATTTTCAGAAAGTCTGACCCATATATGTACCAATAATTAGAATTCCTCAAAGGTTACAGAGTGGCAGATGGCATATTCGGAATCTGGAGATTCTGGAGATCTGGAATCGATCAGAATACATTGGTATGACCCAAAATGCAAAGTTCACCAAATAAATGATATTCTGCCTGTGGACTAAACCAAATCAGGCCATTGGCTTCATAGGCTTTGCACTGCCGGAATCACTGACCAATTGCTCAAACACTGCAAGGAATTGCATGGAGAACCTTTGGGATATTGTAATGTAGAGTATTAATAAAGGGTTTGCATATGCCACTGCGCATGTCTGTTACAGTGCATGCTGGGATAAATTCTGATGAAATCTAACATACAAATATTTGGCTTAATTCTTTATACAAAATTGCGATAATGTTTTCACCAATATAATAGCTTGTGTAAATGATCTCTGTATTTTTGACAAGACATGTATTGTATGCGAATTTGGGGTTTACTGTTGGGAAAATTTGGGGAGGGAGGGGAGGGGGGCAGGCTCAATTAGACAACAATAACTACGTAAAATTATAGAAATCCGACAAGACATTGACAATTGACATTTTAACTTCAACAGTCGGAAAATCTTTGCAACTTTGCAAATAACGTGAACAATAACAAACATTAATTCGTAAATAGAAATGAGCCAGGGATTTCTAGATTTATTATTGTATTTGTATAGATGTATTTTAACTGTCTAACTGTGTTACATCGCGTTATCATGTTCAGTCCCCTAAACTGGTATATAAACATAGGATCCACCAGGAAGACCTCAAATTGAGAGGCAGGCATCCTCTTCTGGAACGATGTAGTATATGAATTCAGAATAAAAATACGATATATATATATATAAAACCAAATGTTACGTCATGGAATAATGTGTGATACATGTATATTGACATTGGAACAATGATGAAGAAGATTCCATGCTGAACATGGCATGTTTTCTATAGATTTTACACTGTACCATTAGTCCCATAATACCATGTGAATCAAGATGGCGGCTATGCAAATCCCCTATTAGGGTACGATTTTCAGAAAATGTACAATTCACCTTCCCCAATCCTCTCAAATAACGCCCATTTAAGACATAAATGTGCTCAAACTGCAGTTTAACATAACAAAACAGATACTATAAATCAATGTGATACCAAATATATTCATATATACCCAGTATTTATCAACTATTTATCAACTAGCCAAATTTAGCAGAATTTACTGAATATGTAGATCTGCCAATTGTACATTTTCTGAAAATCTGACCCATTAGTGATTGAAACCGGCTTACAAAAATGGAAATCACTTTCTAGGGACTCCACCGATGGCCTAATTCCCATAACAATTTGTATTTCCTACACGTCAACGTAAGGGGGCAAAGTGTACGAATATTTGTCACAGGAAAATGAGTCACAAGTCGCAGAAAATATTGATTTTGAGATATCATCATATTTGGAAAGATAAGATCAAGCCAATTCTAATGATGGTAAACAATAGGGCATCTATATTTCTATATTTTAAGTTTGATATATCTGTTTTTGAAAATCAAGTTTGCTAGTTTGATATTTACTAGTAAAGCTTAATATCCTCTATAATTGGAAATGTCCAGATATATGTTATCGACTGTCTTGAAATTTGATAAATGTATTCATGCTACGAACAGCGTTAGGTATCCCCAAAGTGAAAACATTCCTGCAAAGACAGATCTTGTGAATACAACACTTTGAATAATAGCAATTTCGACTATGCAACTTTGCCCATAACACATCACATATAAGGGTGAAATCGCCAGAAAATGTACAATTCTCCTTCACCAATTCAAATAACACACATTTAAGACAGAAATCAGGTTTAAAACATAGTTCAACATAACCAAACAGACTGTTTGAATCAAGGCAATACTAAATATGAATGTAGAATGTAGAATGTAGTTTCATGTAGAAACTCGATAAATAGTTCTTCTGTAAAACAAAAAAAAAAGGTAATGGAAGTAATGATTGTACCGATTTAATATTTCATTTCATTGAGGATACAATGGAAGACCTACTCTGAAGAATTGTCTTACCTTTTCATGATGTAACTGTTTACTTCATGAATAAAAATTCAATATAATATACTCAGATATACTTAGTGTTAAGAGTGTTCATTCTAAATGAGAAGAACTTCCTAATGTGTTGATCTGCCAATTGTACATTTTCTGAAAATCTTACCTATAAGGTGTATCCACCTGGCTACCAACAACACTTTATATTCCATCTAAGTAAGGGAGGAAAGTAGGAATAACTCCCACAGACAATTATACACTGGGCCCTGACTGATAGTGGCTGGAAGTAGGATTTACCCTGCAGAGAGAAGATAAACTTGTGGCCGGTGCCCTCACTCCCGCCCCTCTCTCTACTCTCTGTACTCTCTCTAGTATGAGTAAGTACTTTCCTGCACTCACACTACAGTCAGGGTCAAGAACTAGAACGATATTTCCGCCTTCCAGCGTTTTTTCTTTTATGGCGGCCCGTTAGCACGATTTAGCACACTTAGGAGGCAACAAATCTCAGACAGGTTTCTTTTTCAATCGACTTTGTGATACAAGTGTGCCACAACTGGTAACAGTATTTTGTGATGTCTTATAGAAAAATGAGTCACAAGTTGCAAAATTGATATTTGTCTAAGTGTTTATTACACAAGACCTCTTTATTGGAATGTTCTGATCTTTGGAGGGTTTAGCACTTTTAGTCATATTTATAAATCTATGTACCAAATCGCAGGACATTCTATGACTTTGAGTTTGGAAGGTCTTTCTATGCAGTATATTACGTTACTTTACTAGTAAGTAGAACTAGTACTAGAAATATTGCAAACTTTTTTTCAAAAATAGAAATATATATTGATAATATTAGATGTCCTATTGTTTGCCACCCTTGGAATCCCCTTGATCTCATCTTTTCAAATGTGATGATATCTCAAAATCTATTTTTTACAACTTGTAAAGCATTTATATCCACAAGATTCCTTTGTAGGAATGATTTCATTTTAGGGTATCTAGTAATTTAAGTCGTAGGAATACATATTTAAATACATGTACCAAATGTTAAGACAGTGTATTTATTATATCCTTGTGTTACTAAGGCTATCCTATGGAGTATATTTAGTTACTTTACTATTAATTAACCCAGAAATATCGCAATTATTTTTTCAATCATTAAAAATTTCAAACATAAAATCAAATCACTTCTAGATGGTATGGAAACAAATGAAACAAAACATATTACAAATTACCATAGTGTCAAGTACGTGATGGATTATATTTGCCGAGTAAGGCCAGAAGCAAAGAGGCTGTAGGTCGAGATACTTCTGGGCTTAGGCCAAAAAAAAAATAGGTGTGTTTCCGATTTACCCCCCCTACCTAGAAAAACCTTACCCTACCTACATTTTTTTACCATACCTGATTTTTTCCCCATCATATCTTACTTTTTTTGAATTTTTTGACAAAAAAAGCTTATAAAAGCAGGAAAACGGGTTTTCCTAACCCGGAACTGTCAAAAGGCACATTTTCCATGTTCAAAACAACTATTGTTATGAAAAAGACATTTTTTTTCAGTTCCTGGGAAGTGGTTTCCAAAGGAAAAAAAATTAACAAAAAAAAAAAAGTTACCACCCCTCCCAACCTAGTTTTCAGCCAGATAAATCGGAAACACGCCTATTTTTTGTTTGGCCTTATTAGGCAAATACTGTCCACTGAGGACTTGACACTATGGTCATCTTACTTTCATTCCAGGATTCCATTAAAAAGACTGAAAAATTCTCCATTATTGCCTTTTTTTTCTTTGCAACTACCATCACTTCCAACTACCAAACTACCACAATGTCACACTGCCTTGAATCTCTGTGACTACCATTTTTTTTTTTTTTTTTAAAGCTTTTATTTATACTGGGTAGTTCAAGTCCCAGCAGTAGGGCTTTTCACTTGCCCCAGTTTTCTTTTGTACATGATTTCGATATATAGAAGTATTTACAGTGAATTCCAGTTTGGTTTGATATAAAGCTTAACTTTAGGATACATTCTGTACAAAGTGATAAGAGTCTTTAACAGTAATAACATTCATCAGGATAAAAATAGGAAATTCAGTGTGTAGTAGGGGGAAGATATTTGCTGTGCCACTCTTTAGTGTTAGCTATACTTCCTTAAGTTAAAAAAGATAGACAAGAATTATAGACATAGCAAGTTGTTGAAAAATGTATCAATAAATAAGATTAGTGTACTGCTTTGCCACTTGTATTTGTACCTGAACATACATGTGTTAGCAGTTTTGCTTCTAGATTAGTATGAGATATCAAGTTGGGGATGGATTGTTTATTGAGGGTTGTTATGTGTGTAGAGTGTATTTAGCCATAGTTTTTGATTAGATTTGAAAATTTCTATGGTACCTATATTTCGTTGTTTAGCATGAAAAAAGTTCATGTTCAAAACTTTATTAAAGCTGATTTTCCCACTCATTCTTACTATAAAGTGCTTTAGAGTGGACAGAATTTAGCATTTTGAATAGTCATTTCTAGTTGATAGGCTTTTTTTATTTATGATATGATATTTCTTAATTAGGGAAGGGGCTGGAAAAACGGGACTACTTTTAATACTATGCTGATACATCCTTGATTATATTTGTCAGTCAGTGAGCAGCACATATTGTCATTTTATTATACCTCTGGGAGGGATGGTATGGTACTCCATAGGCTACAGCATTGGAAAACCGTATCTCCCGCTGGGCGGTATTTACATAATTATCATATTTACCGCTGGCGCATTTTTTGTTAAAAAAATAGGCCCATGTTCGCATCCTTATTTTCTTTATTTAAATAATAATTTTCACAGAAAAAAGACTCGTTATACATTGTATGTTATGATATAATAATAATTATAATGATAAGTAACTGTGAAATTGTGAATTTATTGCATATTTAAATAGAAAAATAGACCCGAAAATGAGTGAGATGGACCGGAAGTGAAGTTAAGTGAGAGCGTAAACAAACCAAGTGGTGGAGAGAGTTTGTTGTCCCACTCTCATTTCCATCGAATTTTCACTATTTTTTCACACAAAAACATCGGGGGAGGTATAATAAATACAAAATAGACTTCTGACAGTGTTAGAGGTGGTTATCTCCCTTGTGCTACGCAATTTCGTCGGGTGCTACGCTACCCTTACGAAATTTCTACGCCCGTGGGAGATAACCACCTCTCACACAGCCAGGAGTCAATTTTGTCTATATATGCTCTGCTCATGGCCTAGAATATAGACAGATATTTTAATTAATGGCATAAAATATGAACTCACGAACTACTACAGGACACTGACATAACCATCAACCTTCTTCCAATTTACAGCAAGCAGAAACGTTACTCACTTACTTAATAATATGAATATATATGTATTACTGTTTTTGCCTAAACATCCGTGTTCTTATATAAATATCGCGATCTGATACCTTACTACTTTCTCTGACCCAATTTAATTTAATGTACTCTTTATTGTACATAACGTTGTAACTTCATAAGATGGATGAATAACAATGTAAAACAGTGTAAAAAATTATTGATTGTCAGCTAGTACATATCCTTCATCTGTAACTACTCATCATCTCATCTAAAGTTAACTTTGTTACTATTAAGCCCCAAAAAAGGAATTTTTTACTTTCACTCTGTAACAATCATTTCAAGAAAGGACGTCGGCATCCATAGGAAGACCTGGCATATCTCTATGTCAGAATTGAACGACCAGTTGTAAATAACATCATGCAATAAAGGATTTCTGAATTGAATTGAATTGATGTAACTACCTTGTCATCGCATTATATCTTTCTTTTCCTTCTATATTATTTCTGAAGGGATACCGGGAAGATCTCAGCGTTTTATAACATTGAGAGGGAACATTCCTCTTCAGTCGACATTAACAGAAATGTACATGTTTACTGAATAAAAGTTTTATAATAATAATCAGGGAATAAATACCCACATGATATCACTGTCTTCTCAATACAACACAAAGACCATTTTTCTTGCACCTGGTAAAGCCTTGATTTCATCTCAGTGTTCTGGTCCTGGGTATGACCATAAAGTGCCTTTCTGTCTCTTTTCTCTGTCTCTCTCTCCCGTCTTCTCTATCTCTATATCCTGGGTAAGACCATAAAGTGCCTTTCTGTCTCTTTTCTCTGTCTCTCTCTCCCCTCTTCTCTATCTCTATTTTCTGGGTAAGATAATAAACTTCCCTTATCTCAGCTCTCCCGCTCTTGAAATAACCTACGATGTGTTGATAAGGGCGTAAAGCACTCTCACTCTCACTCTTACTCTCATCTCAGAGTTGTGGTTCTATATTTACTCCACACTGCTACCTAACTAAAGGAATAATAGTTGAAAAGTAAAACATTTGTTCATACAAAATCTACGGCTGGCATTGATTCTCCCACACAAAAATACATGGGTCATATTTTCAGAAAATGTACAATTCAACTTCGCCCTTCTTCTCAATTAACCCAAATTTCAGACAAAAATAAAGTTCAAAATACAGTTCAACATAGCCAAACAGATTGCTAGAATCAATGCAATGCCGAACATACACGAATTTACCTAGTATTGACCAAATTGCAGCCTAATTTAGCAGAATTTACTAAATGTGTACAGCTGCCAATTGTACATTTTCTGAAAATCTGATCCATATCCTTGCAAACCCTACTTAACCTGTTCCCTTATTCACGATTTTGTCGCGCTGATTTTATCAAAATATACATGTATATATTATGTGTGAACCACAGTTTTATACTAGTTATTTTGCAAAAATAAAAAAACGGCTAGTTTTAGCTAAAAGTTTAATCCTTACCGTAACTCTTTCACTATGAGTCTATATTTTACAAAACTGTTTGATGTGATGTATTAGTGTAAAATAAGTAACTACATTTACTCCATAGATTCATCTTGTAATTGTAAATCTTCTGAGAATCTGACCCACACAGCCAAAGCCCACTCTCACCCATACAAGGGTCAGATTTTCAGAAAATGTACAATTCAACTTCACCAATCCTCTCAAATAACCTAAATTTCGGACGAAAATAAAGTTCAAAACGCAGTTTCACCTAATCAAACCGATTGCTAGAATCAATGCAATGCCAAATATACCCGAATTTACCTAATATTGACCGAATTGCAGCCTGGTTTAGCAGAATTTACTAAATGTGGACAGCTGGCAATTGTACATTTTCTGAAGATCTGACCCACAAAAGGTGGCCAGACCACCTGCCAACAAAGCCCATCCATCAATGTCCAACACCGGCCCCCAATTACGTATGGACTGATGCATACATCTTACTACCTTGTCTTCATTTGGTGTTAAACCCGCATTTTACTGGAATTAAAGTCGAGTTTAAATAATAAAAAAATTAAAAGAAAAAGTTTGGACATTGTGTGACACATACCGATGTAAACCTTTCTTTTTCCTTTTTTAAAGATTTTATATAAGCTTGAGTGTCAGATCCTCAGGCGGGTTTTTTTTTCTGGCCCAAGCATCATTAATTATCTACAGATATATTGTTAACTGTGAGGAATATTATCAAAAATAATAATAAATAATAATAATAAAATTCTTTTATTTCATGACTAAAACATTACAGTGGGTCAAAAATTCAAAGAAAATTTATGAAAAGAAAATACAGGTAGTACACCTCAGGTCTAGACCTGGTCTTCCTGTGTATGCCTAGCTGCTGGGGGTTGACTAATTTGACTTATAGCTAATTTGGGGGTTGACTAGGGGTTTTGCTGTGGGGCTAGGGTTTACAATGTAGGGTTTACATTTTATGCGGTGGCAGGCTTTGTACTAAGCCTTACAATAGAATAATTTAGCACTTCTGAATGTAGAGTGCATCTGCATAAGGCCAAAAAAAATAGGTGTGTAAAGGCACATTTCCCATGTTCAAAACAACTATTGTTATGAAAAAGACATTTTTTTCGGTTCCTGGGAGGAGGTTTCCAAACAAAAAAAATAACAAAAAAAAAAAGTTACCCCCCTCCCCCAACCTAGTTTTCAGCCAGATAAATCGGAAACACACCTATTTTTTTTTTGGCCTAATGTATTTTTCCCTGTCGCTCTTTTGGCTCTATACTGAGAAGATACTGGTGTTATCAGCATGTAAGTTTATAAGTAGTTCTTATGCCGCTGTACTTGAATAAGGACAAAGTAGAAAAAAACCCAAAGAAATACTACATCACTCTTGAACGTGACCCGTACACGGAACTGACAGTGACAGCGGGGCAACAAGTGAAAGAGTTTTAACTTCAGCTCCTCTATCTCTCCATTCATTAATGTTTTCCAACGAAGTTCAATGAAAGTCGAGACCCATCGTCTCTCTGATGCGACTATGGCGTGTGTCAGCGAATAAGGCACTAATTTAACCTGGCCAATCCTGTGTCAACGTCGCCATGGATACTTCTCGCTCTCGGTCACGTGGTACGAGATCTCGTCTTTTAGTCACGTGAGCGAGATTTGCATTGCTTCATGGGATGATTGTGGGAAGGATGGATGTTGGTGTGGGAATGGCTTGGTGGTGGTGATGACTGGGGTGGTTTCCCGGGTGGTTTGTTTGGGGACTGTGGCAATTTGGTGCAATGTGTACATGTATGGGGTATAGTAGAGATAACGGGGTACTATAGGGCTGGGAATAAGGTGGACTGAAAGGATGAGGAGAGAAAAAGGAGGAAAACAGAGGTGAGTGAAGTACTGAAGAAAGAGTGTGGGACAAAGAAGGAGGGGAGAGAGAGGGAGACATGAAGAGAAAGGGAGAGAGAGAGGGAGACATAGAGAAAGGGAGAAAAAAGAGAGAAGGAGAGAGAGAGGGGGAAACATAGAGAGAGGTTAAGCGAGAGGGAGAAGGAGAGAGAGAGCGGGAAACATAGAGAGAGAGGGAGATTAAGAAAGAGACAAGGAGAGGGGGGAGACATAGAGAGAAAGGGAGAGAGAGATTAAGCGAGAGGGAGAAGGAGAGAGAGATGGAAACATAGACAGACAGAGAAGTGTGAAAAATATGTTTATAACTATAAGATATTAATATACGTTTACTCTAATCGGTTCATTAGAAATACTATCTCGATTTAAATGAAGGAATAGACAGAGCACAACGAAAACCACCCCTGGGGTGAGCGTGTCGAAAATTGTTAATAATAGAGGATTTGCATAACCGCCATTTTGAATCTTGATTCGCATGGAATTATGGGACTAATGATACAGTGTAATATCTATAGAAAACATGCCGTGTTCACCATGGTGTATTTATCAATGCTCCAATGTCAATATCCATGTGTATAACATGTTTCCATGACACAAGTCCCCATCTTTCCCATCATGCATTTCGTCTTCATAGATCATTTATACAAGCTATGCTATTGGTGAAAACATTCTTGCAATTTTCAATAAAAATGTTACCAAATATTTCTATGACAGATTTCCTCAGAATCCATCCCAGGCTGCACTGTAATAGACATGCGCAGTAAGACATTCAACTCCCCTATTCCTGAAATAAAATCATCTTAAAAAAATGTATATATCATGCATAATTCTTCTCATTAGAATTAAACATTTCACTAGAAAGTCCAGGAAAAACCCTCCCTCCCTCCCATCATCACCCAAGTTCAAACATGCATCTAGTGTCACTATCAAATTCGCCATTGCGTGAGCGATTATTCTATAAGCGACCGTTTATTCGCCGTTTCCCAACAAACTCATCGCGTGCCCTGATAAAACACCCATAAAAGTTAGATAAAAGACGTAAATTGTGGGAGAGGAAATAATTAATGCAATGGAATAGTTTCCTCAAGGTTAGACGGAAGGTATATTGGAGGGGGGTTCATTGGGTCCACCCCACCACCCCTTTAGGACAAAATAGACTCATTCATTGTATAAGGGTCAGATTTTCAGAAAATGTACAATTCAACTTCACCAATCCTCTCAAATAACCCAAATTTCAGACGAAAATAAAGTTCAAAATACAGTTCAACCTAAGCAAACAGATTGCTAGAATTAATGCAATGCCAAATATACTCGAATTCATCTAGTATTGACCAAATTGTAGCCTAATTTAACCGAATTTACTAAATGTGTAGAGCTGCCAATTGTACATTTTGTGAATATAAGCTGAACCATAGTCTATTATAGATGTTCATGTTATATAAAAGCGGTAATAAAGGGGGTGCAATAAAACGGTTTTAGCATAGAATATCAAATGTTTATGAGTGATTCCAATGTAGGTTGCCATACATTAAACATGATATGTTATGCGTTACAGGAAAATGAGTCACAATTCGCAAAAAGTATATTTTGAGATATCAGCATATTTGAAAAGATGAGATTAAGCCGATTCTAATGATGGTAAACATGAAGGACATCTGATAAGTATTTCTATATTTTGAATTTAATATTTTAGTTTAAAAAAAGTTTTGACTATTTCTGGGTGAACCATTACTAGTAAAGTAGCTGAAAATACTTTATAGGGTTACCTTAGAAGCAAGGATACATTTCCTACACAGTCTTGAAATGTGGTAAATGTATTCATACGACTTTAAACGGTATATAATCCAAATATGAGAACACTCCTACAAAGAGATCTTGTGAATAAAGCACCTTAAAAAACAATTGTCCGACTTGTTACTCATTTTCCTGTAACACATCTCATATGATCACTCCACATTTTCCCCATCCTATATTCATATTCCATCTGTTATACAGGCTGATTAAATATATCCTCTCTGTTATTGATAAACGTTGGCTTAATATAGCTGGGTCAGATTATAAGTGAATCCATCCCAGCATGCACTGCACCAATTATGCAAATCCGCTCCATAATCAATTTACTTGGTTTTATTTGCACGCCAAATCACGCAATCTAACAATGTCATTTCCATTCTATTTCTGTTTTGTCAACCAATGGAACTTGGTCATTCCGCTAATCACATGTGTAGTAAAAGGCATAATTGGGTCAGACTTTCAGAAAATGTACAATTCGCCTTCACCAATCCTCTCAAATAACCCACATTTAAGACAGAAATGAGCTTTAAAATGCAGTTTAACATAACAGAACTGATACTTTAAATCAATGGGATACCAAATACGCTCAGATTTACCCAGAATTTATCATTATTTAGCAGAATTTAGCAGGAATTACTAAATATGTAGAGCTGCCAATTGTACATTTTCTGAAAATCTGGCCCAATTGTGATCCGTTTTAGGAAAATGAGTCACAAGTCACAAAATATGGATTTTGAGATATCACCATATTTGAAAAGAGGGATCAAGGTGATTCCAATGATAGTAAATACTAGGGCACCTAATAAGTATTTCTCTATTTTAAGTTTGATATTTTTATTTTTGAAAAGAAAAATGTTTCTTGGTGGGTAATTACCAGTAAAGTAACTAAATACACTCCATATATGAAGGCCTTCAAAACGCAAGGATATGTTTAATACAATGTCCTGAAATTTGTTACATAGCTTTATATGACTATACGTGCTGAACCCACTAAAAGTCAGAGGGTAAGGGTTCACTACTATAGGGCGATGTATTCTGCGTCCTAAGGTGAATTAAAAACTCTTCTGCTACCCCCTACCCTTCCTCCAGCCCCCTTTTACCTGTACATACACACCGCACCCCCCCCCTCCCCATGGCCCCATGGCCCCTCATCCCCCTCGTCCTCCCCCCCCCCCATGTCCCCTCCCGCTTGCTCTAAAATTCCCCCCATCATAAATTTCTAATCATCTACCAATTTTGTTCATGATTGTTCCACTTTATCGTTTGTCTCAGTCTGATGATAGGGAGATTTAGCAACCACAACGCACCAACACATCACTAACACGTCCAGTAATAGGGAGATTTAGCAACCACAACGCACCAACACTAACGCATCCACTAACTATTTGTGCCTTATTACCGTTGTGGGGATATCTCGAGAGGCCTGCAATGCAGATGTCCTCGGCCTAGCACCTCTCTAGATATCCCCACAATGCTATAGTAATGTACTAATAGTTAGTGGATGCGTTAGTGTTGTGTTGGTGCGTTGTAGTTGCTAAATCTCTCTATTTATCAATTATTTACAACTTTCCAGCTTTTATAGGCCTCTCAAAAAGTTGGAGCGAGAGATGAGGCGGCAGATAGGATCGATCGGTTCTAGATGCATACCACTATTATAGAGAGAGACAGGGAGAAAAAGACAGCCATAGAGAGAAACAGATAGAGAGAGAGACATCACAAGACGGGAGAGAGGGGCAAGAGGGAGAGAGGGGGAGAGAAGGGAGAGAAGGGGAAAGAGAGGGGGAGAAGGGAGAGGGGAGTGGGAGAGAGGGGGAGAGACGGGGAGAGAGGGGGAGAGAGGGGAGAGAGAAGGGGGAGAGGGGGGAGAGGGAGGATAGAGGGAGAGAGGGGAGAGAGGGGGAGAGGGGGAGAAACGGGGAAAGAAGGGGAAAGAGGGGGTGAAAGGGGGAAAGGGGACAGAGGAGACAGAAGGAGAGAGAGAGGGAGAGAGGGGGAGAAAGGGGGAGAGGGAAAGAGGTGGAAAGAGAGGGAGAGAGAGGGAGAGGTGACAAGAGAGGGAGAGAGAGGGAGAGGTGGAAGAGAGGGAGAGAGAGGGAGAGGTAGAACGAGAGGGAGAAAGAGGCGCAAAGGGAGAGAGGGCAAAGGGAGGGAGGGCAAAGAGAGAGAGGGCAAAGGGAGAGAGGGAAAAGGGAGAAAGGGCAAAGGGAGAGAGGGCAAAGGGAGAAAGAAGGTGAGGGAAGACCAAGAGACAGAGGGAGGAAAACACATTGGGGCAGACACAAAGCGAGGCACAGAGCATAGAGCCAGATAGAGCGAGAGAGGGAAGAGAGGGAAGAGAGGGGGGGAGAGAGAGAGAGAGAGAGAGAGAGGGAGAGGTGGAAAGAGTGGGAGAGATAGGGGCAAAGGGAAAGAGAGAAAAGAGAATTAGGGGGAAGAGGATGGGGAAAGAGACAGAGGGAGCAGAGAGCCAGATAGAGCTATAGAGTCCGTCGGTCCGAGGCAGAGAGAGAGAGGTTTAGGCGGTGAATTCAATCTACCCTTGCATGCCATATACCACAGGGGTTACAGATTCACCCCCACGGGTGATTAGAGAAGAGATTAGTACAGGCGTTCCCCCTGCGTCTCCCTTAACACTTGGCGCATGCGCAGTCCATATTCTCCCCTGGAGGAGAATCTCAGAGGAAATCTTAATACTCTGACTCGTGTCCCGGAGGATTTGGGGGACTGCAAAATTAAATGTTAATTTGGTGCTGATCAGTAGACACGAAAGGGGAGGAAATATTGAATAAGAATCTAAATCATCTTCGGATCTTATATGGGTCAGATTTTCAGAAAATGTACAATTCGCCTTCACCAATCCTCTCAAATAACCCACATTTGAGACTGAAATGAGCTTCAAAATATAGTTTAACACAGCAAAACAGATACTTTAAATCAACACCCAAATATACCCGGTATTCATCATTTTTCAGCCTAATTTAGCCGAATTTCCTAAATGTGTAGAGCTGCCAATTGTACATTTTTTTGAAAATCTGACCCATATACTGGCATGCATTCTGTATCTACAGAGTGTGTTTAGTTCTCAGTGCAAACCGTCATTGAATTTAGGCTAATAAAACTTGCCTGAATAATATGTGTACTTCAGGCATGCTTCATAGAATAAGCCTTGCCTATAAGCCTAAGTTAGGCACTTATTTATTTTTTAATTTAACATTTTTAGAAGAATTTAGAAAAAAAAGAATAAAAAAAACCCAGCTTGAAGTCATTGAAGAAAAAGGTGCACTTGTCTAATTTGCGTTAATAGATTGCAAAGTAACCTCTTCCAAGGGAAGTTATTGGTGTAGTATATAATAATGAAATAGATTGTACATTCAAAATGCAATATTTATTCCCTGATTAGACTTAGATTTAGATTTTCAAATGTTTTATTCAGGAAAACACATTACGCAGTGACACAATATTCTCAGTATAGCCAGATGTTACATAACTTGAGATTACATTTCCTGAATAAAACATTTGAAAATCTAAATCTAACTCTAGTCTTGTGTGTCAGAGGACTAATGACTGTTAATAGCTAGGCAACCTGTATTTTATTTTGATGAATAAAAGATTGCTCTCTATCTATCTCTAATTCACAATTTCATATCTTTCATGCAGTCACTAAAAGTCACAGGAGCTACTAAACAACTTTTCCCTTCCATAATTATTTTTCAGCTTTGATTGAATTATTTATATTGTTCCATCATAAGATTACTATTCTGCGCTTCAGTACTCTATCTTTGCTCTTAGCTTAGTGAACCTACTTATACACACAGCAAATGCACTTCCAATTCTATTCAATTCTATTCAACTAATCATTTATTTATAACTAAAAGCATTGTATAAAAAGAGGCAGGCATCATGGCTTGAAAACATCACAGAGGGAACAAAGATGGATCGATAGTCCTCCCGCATTGATAAGTCATGATGGATTTCTTTTAATTGTGTTTATCAGGCATTAATATGTATATTAATTATGGAATATGTGAACTGTTACAGGAAAATGAGTCACAAGTCGCAAAAGATATTGAGATATCATCATGTTTGAAAAGATGAAAGGGGATTCCAAGGGTGGTAAACAGTAGGACATCTAATATGTACTTCTATATTTCAAGTTTGATATTTCTATTTTGAAAAAAAGTTTGCAATATTTCTAGAACTAGTTCTATAGTAAAGTAATCAAATATACTGCATAGAAAGACCTTCAAAACTCAAAGACATTTCATCCAATGTCTTGAGATTTGAAACATAGATTTATAAATATGACTAAAAGTGCTAAACCCTCCAAAGATCAGAACATTCCAATAAAGAGGTCTTGTGTAATAAACACTTAGACAAATATCAATTTTGCCACTTGTGACTCATTTTTCTATAAAAAATCACAAATTACTGTTACCAGTTGTGGCACACTTGTATCACAAAGTCGATTGAAAAAGAAACCTGTCTGAGATTTGTTGCCTCCTAAGTGTGCTAAATCGTGCTAACGGGCCGCCATAAGAGAAAAAACGATGGAAGGCGGAAATATCGTTCTAGTTCTTGACCCTGACTGTAGTGTGAGTGCAGGAAAGTACTTACTCATACTAGAGAGAGTAGAGAGAGTAGAGAGAGTAGAGAGAGGGGCGGGAGTGAGGGCACCAGCCACAAGTTTATCTTCTCTCTGCAGGGTAAATCCTACTTCCAGCCACTATCAGTCAGGGCCCAGTGTATAATTGTCTGTGGGAGTTATTCCTACTTTCGTCCCCTACAAATATAAATTGTTGCCGACCATGCCAAATCTAATTATTGTAAACATTAAGGACATCTAAGGAGTGTTTTTATATTTTAAGTTTGATATATTTATGTTTGAAATATTTCTGGGTGGACAATTACCAGTAAAGTAACTACATACTCAATAGGATGACCTTCTAAATGCATGAATATATCCAATACACTGTCTTGAAATTGGATACATGAATTGATATGACACTAAACCCTCCAAAAGTCAGAACCTTCCTACAACGAGATCTTGGGAATAAATCACTGAGGAAAATATCATGTTTGCAACTTGTGACTCATTTTCAGGAAACACATCACATATGGAGGATATGAAAGGATGGAGCTATATGGGTCAGATTTTCAGAAAATGTACAATTTGCAGCTCTACACATTTGGAAAATTCTCCTAAATTAGGCTGAAAAATGAAGAATATCGGGCATATTTTAGTATATTTGGTATCACATTGATTTGAAGCATCAGTTCTGTTATGTTAAACTACATTTTGAAGCTTATTTTTGTCTTAAATGTGGGCTATTTGAGAGGATTGGTGAAAGCGAATTGTACATTTTCTGGAAATCTGACCCATACACTCTATACTCGTCCACTAGGCAGCGCCGTGCCATAGCCTTAACGTTGATGTTTACTGCCTACAGGTCGCGTATAGAGTGTAGCCCTGGAACAATGTGGGAAGTGCTTGATGTTCGATTGTAAAGTGCTTAAAGCCCCGAATACACAGTCACAATTTGAGGGCCGATTTGGCATCCACGATCCGTCGTACGATTTCAAATTGTCCATTTGAGATCGCACATCAGATCGTAGGTCCCAAATCGTGCCAAAACTCCTACACATGCACGATTTCAGGGCCAATTCAGCGCCGATTTGGATGTACGATTCATCGTAGGGGGAAAAAAGGGTCTTCTGCGATTTCAAATAAAATCGCCGCTGCTTCTACGATTAATCGTCCATGTGTAGATGGTGCTGCGATTTATCGTAGACTTCTATAATGAGGTCTACGACAAATCGTAGGTGCTTTTACGATTTTCGGATTTATTCGAAAATCGTTGGTCCATCTGCGATCTGGCAATATAAAAGAATTTAATTATTAATAATTTTACTTTCAACTGCTATAACTTCCCTAATATTTGGAGTATCAACATAATTCTTTCACTTTTATAATGCGGAGTTTCCCCTCTAGACATGTTGACATTAGGTCTCATTCTTCTCATATTTTATTTTATTTTATTCGACAATTAAAAAGAGAAAAAAACACACCAAAAAATAGGTGATGTGTCACAGAAAAATGAGTAATGTTATATTTTATTTTATTTTTACAGTTTAATAATTTCTTGTTGGCTTCTAGGGTCGTTTTTTAAAACAATTTTCTCACCTCTATATTTCAGAATCGCAGATCAAATCTTGACTGCCAACCCACCCACGATTTCACTTTTTACCAACGATTTCACTTTTTTCACCATATCGTGCATGTGTAGGTCTAAAAATAGGCACGATTTCAGGCAAATAAGCACCCACGATTAATCGTAGATCCTGAAATCGTGTCTGATTCCCAAATCGTGACTGTGTATTCGGGGCTTACGATCGTAAACGCAGATGGTGCCCACCAAGGTTATGACCAATAATTTAATAGGGGATTTACATGTGCCACTGCGCATGTCCATTACAGTGCATGCTGGGATGGACTCTGTTGAATTCTGGCATACAAATATTTGGCAACATTTTTATCAAAAATTGCAAGAGTGTTTTCACCAATATCATAGCTTTTATAAATGATCTATGTTTACCAAAGGCATGATGGGAATGATGGGGACCTGTGTTATGGAAACATGGATATTGACATTAAAGCATCTAAAAATAGTCCATGCTGAACATGGCATATTTTTTTCAACGTTTTCTTCAATATCATAGGTTGTGTAAATGATCTATGAAAACCAAATGCATGATGGGAAAGATGGGGTCTTGTGTCATGGAAACATGTTCAACACATGGATATAGGCATTAGAGCATTCATACATAGTCCAAGCTGAACATGGCATGTTTTCTATAGATTTTAGACTGTACAATTAGACCCATAATTCCATACGAATCAAGATTCAAAATGGCGGCTATACAAATCCCCTATTGTATGGTGAGATCACCAGCTATTATGACGCACTGCTAACTGGGTATTACATAACACAAGTTCATGCACAGCAACAAATTTCAGTATATATTCATATCATTACATATTCTCAGAATGAAAGAGTAAACAATACAAATAAAATGATGACATTTCCACTTCTAAGCATGTGGTATAAAACATTTTTTTGTCAATTTTCGAATATTTTTCTTGTATTTAACAAAAATAAAATATAATGTTTATATAAATTCAGCATATCCTCAAACAATACTAATATCCATCGATACTGTATTAAGGCATATATAATAATGAACACAGGTTAACTAACGAGTTGGTTGAAGGAGTGTGAATATTGCACAAGGTCAATATTCTAAGCAACTGAAACCCTTTGATCGAGTTAGTTAACAGATATAGATTTATTATACATGCTTTTAACAAAAATCGAGTCATAAAGTTGAATTTTACCGGTAATCTCATTAAAAATAAACAGATTGGTTGCAATGACAACCCCACATAACTCACTAGTGAAATACGTACTATGCGTAAATCACTGGTGTAGAGCAATGCGTGTATAATAGTATAATATACCATTTATAACAGTTAATTACTTAATTAATTAACTATGAATGGTTGGATCTTAGGGTTGCTTATTCAGCTCTTTACCGGTGCAAGTAAACATGTTTTTCTCACACAACTAGTCTATATGTAGAGTCTTACGCATGTTTAGCTTCGTGAGAAGAAGTGATCAACTTGATCAATTTATTTTAAACATGCTCGTGAATACCATGAAACTACACGTCCTACCTGCCACCTGCTGTAGGCTCAGATTTTCAGAAAATGTACAATTCAACTTCGCCAATCTTCTAAAATAATCCAAATTTCAGACAAAAATAAAGTTCAAAATTCAGTTCAACCTAACCAAACAGATTGCTAGAATCAATGCAATGCCAAATATTCTCTAATTTACCTAGCATTGATCAAATTGCAGCCTAATTTAGCAGAATATACTAAATGTGTACAGCTGCCAATTGTACATTTTCTGTAAATCTGTAGCAGAATCTGATTAGGGGATTTGCATAGCCGCCATTTTGAATCTTGATTCACATGGAATTATGGGATTATGGTGCAGTGTAAAATCTATAGAAAACATGCCATGTTCAGCATGGACTATAAATCAGTGCTCTAATGTCAATATCCATATGTTATACATGTTTCCATAAGACAACACCACATCTTTCCCATCATGCATTTGGGTTTCATAGATCATTTACACAACCTATGATATTGATGAAAACGCTCATTCTCGATAAAAATGTTGCCAAATATTTGTATATCAGATTTCAACAGTATCCATCTCAGCATGCACTGCAGTAGACATGCGCAGTTAGACATGCGTAGTGAGACATGCAAATCCCCTATTGAATCGTAATTGGAAAAATAGAGCTGACACGGCAGAATTGGAAGAAATAAAAGGGAAAAAATTAAAATCGAAAATTAGAAAACAAAACGAAAGTGGCACAGACTAAGAAACAATGGAAAGCAAAGATAATAATCATAAAGAAGGAAGAGAAACACATGGAATGAGACAAAGATAATAATCATAAAGAAAAAACAGAAAAACATGGAATGAGATAAAGATAATAATCATAAAGAAGGAACAGAAATACATGGAATGAGACAAAAGGCATAAGGAAACAGAAAATGTGAAGAGAAAAGATGAATTAATGAAATGGCAACAAAATATAATTCCTAAAAGGAATATATCTAGAAAGGAATATATCTAGAAAGGAATATCTAGAAAGGAATATATCTAGAAAGGAATATATCTAGAAAGGAATATATCTAGAAAGGAATATATCTAGAAAGGAATATATCTAGAAAGGAATATATCTAGAAAGGAATATCTAGAAAGGAATATCTAGAAAGGAATATCTAGAAAGGAATATATCTAGAAAGGAATATCTAGAAAGGACAAAATGATTTAGAAACAACAACTACACACGATCAGACAGAACAGGAAGTAAAGCATGAAGCAAACTAATAATGACAGAAAAAGAAAAAAAAGGTGAGGAATAAAAAAGACAAGTCTGAATAGTTTTTTTCAAGACTAGACCTTGGAGAAAGTAATCAGACTTTAAAGCAGCTGTAATTGCTGCCAACTAGAATCTTTTTCTTTTTTTTAAATATTTTTATTGGCCATACATTTCTAGTCTAGTGGTCTAGTGACATGGAAGAAAGCTGCAGAGGGAGGGAGAAGGGGAAGAGAGAGATAGAGTGATACAGAGGGAATGAGGGACAGAGGGAGAGAGACAGAGTGGTAGAGAGGGAATGGGGGACAGAGGGAGGGAGAGACAGAGTGATAGAGAGGGAATGAGGGACAGAGGGAGGGAGAGACAGAGTGATAGAGAGGGACAGAGGGACAGAAGGACAGAGAGAGACAGAGTGATAGAGAGGCTATGAGGGACAGAGAGTGAGAGAGGTAGAGAAGGGGAAGAGATCAACGGAGAGATAGAGAAGGAATGAGGGACAGAGGAAGACAAGAAGAGACAGAGTGATAGACAGGGAATGAGGGACAGAGGGAGAGAGAGAGAATGAGGGGCAGAGGGAGAAAGAGGGAATGAGGGACAGAGGGAGAAAGAGGGAATGAGGGACAGAGGGAGAGAGAGGGAATGAGGGACAGAGGGAGAGAGAGGGAATGAGGGACAGAGGGAGAGAGAGGGAATGAGGGACAGAGGGAGAAAGAGGGAATGAGGACAGAGTGATAGAGAGGGAATGAGGACAGAGTGATAGAGAGGGAATGAGGGACAGAGGGAGAAAGAGGAATGAGGGACAGAGGGAGAGAGAGGGAATGAGGGATAGAGGGAGAGAGAGGAATGAGGGACAGAGGGAGAGATAGGAATGAGGGACAGGGGGAGAGAGAGGGAATGAGGACAGAGTGATAGAGAGGGAATGAGGACAGAGTGATAGAGAGGGAATGAGGGACAGAGGGAGAGAGAGGGAATGAGGGACAGAGTGATAGAGAGGGAATGAGGGACAGAGTGATAGAGAGGGAATGAGGGACAGAGGGAGAGAGAGGGAATGAGGGACAGAGTGATAGAGAGGGAATGAGGGACAGAGTGATAGAGAGGGAATGAGGGACAGAGGGAGAGAGAGGGAATGAGGGACAGAGTGATAGAGAGGGAATGAGGACAGAGTGATAGAGAGGGAATGAGGGACAGAGTGATAGAGAGGGAATGAGGACAGAGTGATAGAGAGGGAATGAGGACAGAGTGATAGAGAGGGAATGAGGGACAGAGTGATAGAGAGGGAATGAGGGACAGAGGGAGAGAGAGGAATGAGGGACAGAGGGAGAGAGAGGGAATGAGGGACAGAGTGATAGAGAGGGAATGAGGGACAGAGTGATAGAGAGGGAATGAGGACAGAGTGATAGAGAGGGAATGAGGACAGAGTGATAGAGAGGGAATGAGGGACAGAGGGAGAGAGAGGGAATGAGGGACAGGGGGAGAGAGAGGGAATGAGGACAGAGTGATAGAGAGGGAATGAGGGACAGAGTGATAGAGAGGGAATGAGGACAGAGTGATAGAGAGGGAATGAGGGACAGAGGGAGAGAGAGGGAATGAGGGACAGAGTGATAGAGAGGGAATGAGGACAGAGTGATAGAGAGGGAATGAGGGACAGAGGGAGAGAGAGGGAATGAGGACAGGGTGATAGAGAGGGAATGAGGGACAGAGGGAGAGAGAGGAATGAGGGACAGAGGGAGAGAGAGGAATGAGGGAGAGGGGGAGAGAGAGGGAATGAGGGACAGAGGGAGAAAGAGGGAATGAGGGACAGGTTCAGAGAGAGGGAATGAGGACAGAGGGAGAGAGAGGGAATGAGGGATAGAGGGAGAGAGAGGAATGAGGAACAGGGGGAGAGAGAGGGAATGAGGGACAGAGGGAGACCGACAGAAAAAGGCAGAGAGATAGAGGAAGGGAGAGGCAGAGCCAGAGACGGAATTTTTATATCAAGAAGTTAGTCCTCTAATGTCTATTGAGAAATGATCTTTTGCAACTTATTTCTTATTTTATTTTCTAAACATAAAAGCTTGTTTCTGGCTTATACGGCAGGAATTAAAGTCTTGTCTGTGTGTATGTAGTTCTCCCTATGAGGTATGTTTTCTTTATAGGCACTGTATGAAGCACGTCCATGGTGGACAATGCGTTATTACACTTGAATATTATTGTTAAATATCTTGGCCTGTAAGTGAATTTAAAAAAAGACGGAGGAAACCAGATTAGGAGATTGGGGGAGGAAGTGAAAGAAAAGGAGGGGAAGGGGGGGGGGAGAGAGAAAGGCACAGGGAGCAAAAGCTAAAGTCAGAGAGAGAGAAACAGAAACGTAGAGAGAGGTGAGAGAGGCAGAGAGAGGCAGAGAGAGGCAGAGAGAGGCAGAGAGAGGCAGAGAGAGGCAGAGAGAGGCAGAGAGGAACGGAGAGAGAGAGAGAGAGGCAGAGAAGGAGGCAGGGAAAGGCAGAGACGGAGAGAGAGACAGAACAAAAGAACTATTGAAATACCAGAAAGCAAAATGTTGTTGAAAACTAGTACAAGAGAATGACTGATAAAAACAAACAAACAGAAGAAAAACAAAAAACAGAAACAGACAAAAGCAACGTAGTACAGACAAAAATGATAAAAACACAACAAAATTAGACCTCTATAGCGAATAATAAAAATTTGAAACCGTTGAAGTGGGTGCCAAACTTTCCTCTCTCTCTCCCCAGTCCCTGGCACAAAAAGAAGCACCTTATCCAAACCGCAAGCTTTCAATTTATAATGAAATTTCCGTCTCAGGCGAGGCTTGTGCCAAGTTTAGTAGAGGCTTCCAGAGATAAACAATGCTTCCTTTAATTCTTTTTGTTTGTGAATCTGGCTGGCAATAGAAAGTGCTGCTCACACAATTTGATCTGAATGTAAATAATCCTGGTTGCCTATCATTGTAAGCATAGCTGAGATGTTTTGTAATGGTTTATAAAGCAGCGTCCCACCAGACCGTGTGTGTATTTTTTTTTAAAAGAAATTTTATTGGATCTATTTTCATTCAATGATAATCTCACAGCGTCCAAGTACAAAAGATATATTTTACAGGGTACGATTATAATGTTTTAAGTCAATTAATCAGATTACATATTGAACATGATTTATAGTTGTCCGTTCAGTTTCTTTTAGACATACATTGATATAATTATGTACACAATAAACGCTTCAATGTTTTTGGATTTTTTTCCTGAAACATCAAATATACCAATCGATTGATAAAATACACAGGGCACATATTTAAGCAATATACATTTTTCATTGCATTAAGCATAGCTGAGATGTTTTGTAATGGTTTATAAAGCTGGGTCCCACCAGACCGTGTGAGTATTGTGGCTTACATGCGGTTTGGTAGTTATTGTCTTTTATTAATCATAATGAAGAACATTTATTTATTATGTGCATTCCTCTTGAGAGGTGCAATAAGTGAGGTGCAATAAACATATTTTCATAATATGTGTACGATAAAAATGTAGTCATCTAAAAATAGCTCCAATGTTACATTGGCGTGCTTTGCAGTGATCAAAAAAGCGCTTATCTAAGTTGTTAATTTCATAATTCTATGTGGGCTAACTATGAAATTAATAACTTAAGCCTGGGTTTCACTGCCCCGCTACTCCTCCCGCTACTAATCCCGTTTCTTTGCTCCCGCTATTTTATAAGTAACGGGAAGTAGCCGTTTCAAATCAAACATGTTTGAATTGAAGTGGCTACTTCCCGCTACTGCTTCTAGAAGTAGCGGGACCAAGGAAACAGGAGTAGTAGTGGGAGAAGTAGTGGGGCAGTGGAACCCAGGCTTTAGGCCAATCACCTTCGGGTCTCCGCGAAGCACATCAGCAAATCCATAGCCACAGGCTTGCATAGTTGGTGGTGCTCGCACTGTCTCTGAGCCATCTTTCCTCAAGTTGATACTTTTTCAGATTTACACATGATATTTGATCAAGTGTTATGCCCATATAATAAATATAGAATGTAACTTGGCGTTGTAATCGAAAATTGATTGGATGAGATTTGTCTGCATAAGCATGAAGCTACGGCATTGTGTTTATGCGGACTAATCTTGTGCAATATATTTTGTATTTCTGGCGGCTTGTTCCATTCTCTCTATATGTTGCACAACCTATCATACGGAAGACGAGAGTGCTCACACATGGAAAGTGACTTTTGTGTTTTGTTTTTAAATAGAAAATTATTTTCATTTCAAAAATCATTTTGAGTTTAAAAAACATTTTTCATCTCATTTAAAATTCCTTTTGTTTTAAAGTATGTTTCAAAAGACATAGGCGTTTTCATTTCCGTTTTGAATTTGATTTCAAGACCATCTAGATCTCGCGAGAACATTCAAGTGCATTTTCATTTCCATCTTGAAATGTAAATGAAAATCTATGAACGAGACTTAAAATGAGATGAGATCTCACGAGATTTCACGCACAAAATGGCGGCTCCCATGGGGCCGCCATCTTTGATTCCTTCCTCAGGTGAAGTGCAAAGTTTTAGTCAATAGTGTAATAATGGTGCTATGAATATGGTATTTCCATCAATCATAGCACAACACAGAGCAGCACTGCATGTGTTGTGCAGCACACAAGTGTCCAGCAGCACAGTGCAGCAGAGAACAGAAATGCACATTTGGCTGACTATTTGTAGGCTGATGTGATATGTTTCCTGCTTGTAAAAATATGCGAGAGTTTATGCGAGAGATTACAGCGCAGCGCAGCGCAGCACAGCACAGCACTGTGCTGTGTAGCACTTTCCAGTGCAGCACTTTCCAGCGCAGCACTGTGCTGCTCAGCACTTTTCAGGGCAGCACTGTGCTGAGCAGCACTTTTCAGGGCAGCACTGTGCTGAGCAGCACCTTTAGCTGCACTAAACATTGCTGTACACTGCTGCAATGGACATTGAGCATTAGCAGCATTATGCCACAGGAACAGAAGTATAACCAATCCAAGATGGCAGCTCCCATAGGTGCCGCCATTTTGCCAGTGAGATCTCATGAGATCTTGTCTCGTTTAAAATCTTGGAAGTCAAAACGGATATCAAAATTATAGTGACATGTGATGTTGAAACGAAAATTAAAACGATAGTGACCTGTGACTTTGAAACGAAAGTCAAAACGAAAATTGAAAATGATTTTATTTTTTAAATGTGATGCACAATGACTTTGGAAACGAAAATGATTTTCTTTTTTGAAAATAAAACAGAATTTTACTTTTCATCACATGAACACTCTCGTCTTCCATACTATCAAGACTCTCCACTGACCAACTCCATTTGTTATTATATTGTAGATTTGAAATATAGGACAATGTTGATATTTGATATGTGTTGTCGTAATAGCTGAGAATGTATGCATGTGCTTGTTCTAACGATCTGCTGATTTCTTTTTAAAACATTTTTTAAAAAGATTTTTTTAACATATACACATTCCACTTGAGAGGTGAAATAAAAGGGTGTAATAAAAATATGGTGATTGTATCTGTACGATAAAAATACGAACTTTTCTTTTAGCTTTTAGATAATTAATGTGATGAGTGATGTGGTATATTCACAAGATTTCTTTATTCAAATGTTCTGATTTTTGGAAGGTTTGGCACTTTTAGTCATATATATCTGTGTACTAAATCTCAGGTAACACTTCTTAGGTGTCCTTAATTTTTACCACCATTGGAATCGGCTTGATCTCATCTCTTCAAATATAATAAATAGAAATTGTCTGCGACTTGTGAGTCATTTCCCTGTGACACATCACACTATTTATGATGGTTCAAAAGCAAAAGTTTTATATTTTAATATTCTTCTATGCTAGGGGCATAATTATACGGTAATAAATAATGAATGGAACTATACAATCTCGTCCAATAAATATTCAATTACAAGCACCTCGTTCCATTCTTGTTCCAACGATCTGGTGATTATTTTTTTAAAGTATTTTTAATTGGCTAAAGGTTTTAACAAAGCCTCCCTTAATGCACATCTCTGTAAGCGGAGACGCGCATTAATACATAATTCACTTCCGGTAATCCGGCCCTCCTGCCAGATCTACTTTTGTGTAGACATATCAATATAGGACGTTGAAAGATTACTCAGATAAAGACAAACTCGGTTCATTTAAATCTTATGGAACGATAAGCATAAAATTCACACGGCTATAGAAGTTCATTTATTAGAATTTAAGATTTAGAAACTTTTATTTTCGATCTTGTCGCTGTTAGAAAACATGACTCCAGCAAAAGGAGGTTTACAAGCTTTCTGTTGTTGTTACATTATGGGTCAGATTTTCAGAAAATGTACCATTGGCAGCTGTACATTGATTCTGGCAATCTGTTTGGTTAGGTTGAACTGTATTTTGAACTTTATTTTCGTCTGAAATTTGGGTTATTTGAGAGGATTGGTGAAGGTGAATTGTACATTTTATGACGATTTGACCCTTATAGTTTTGCAGTGAACAAATCCACAGTCGTCATGGACGAAGGTGGTACACTGCTATGTTAAATAATATGTTCTAATACATTCTTATAGATAAATATCAAGTGCAGTAGATCGTTTCTTGCTAGTGATTCTCAGAAATAATAATAGGTTTCTCTTGTCAATAGCAGTAAACATAATTATAAATGGACATATAGTCTAATTAAGGATTGGTCTGACCAAATTAATGTTTTCTTTGCTACCGATTTGAATGTTTTTGGATCCAATATCCCTTGCGCCATATTCTGTGTAAGTAATAGGTTCATTTACCTAAGTCAGAAGGGAAACAAGATAGAACATTAGGGTCAGATTTTCAGAAAATGTACAATTGGCAGCTGTACACATTTAGTAAATTCTGCTAAATTAGGCTGTAATTTGGCCATATTCACGCGACTGTAACCAACACGTTAGTTAACCAGGAGCCTGTTATACAATAGAGAGGGAGGAAGGGAGAGAGGAGAGGGGGGAGGGAGAACGAGGGAGGGAGAGGAAGAGAGAGGGAGAGAGAGGGGGGATGGAGAGAGAGGGAGAGTGGGGGAGGGAAAGAGAGGGAGAGAGAGAAGAGAGAGAGTGAGAGAGGGGGAGAGAGAGGGGGAGAGAGAGGGAGAGAAAGAAGAGAGACAGGGAGAGAGGAAAGTGAGAGAGGGAGAGGGAGAGAGAGGGAGGGAGAGAGAGGGAGGGAGAGGGAGAGAGAGAGGGATATTAAGAGACCACATCGCCCCTGCTGTCGACTCCACTGCACGAAGTTGCCCATTACCCATGTGAACTGTGCATTTGGCACAACCCTATTCAGATGTTTCAGGTCATCAACAAATGTACCACAAACAGCTCTACACATTTAACAAATTCTGCTAAATTAGGCTGAAAAATGACTAGGCACTATGAGTATATTTGGTCGTGGGCTGATTTAAAAATTCTGGTCAGTCATGTAAAACTGTATTTTGGACCTCATTTTTGTCTCAAAATGATGGTTATTTGAGAGAATGGAGGTAGATTGTACATTTTCTGACAGTTTCACCCATATATCACAATCCATACAGTAGCACTAGGTTGATAAGAGTATGCCTGGGGCTAGTGTCTCCCTTGTCTTGCGTGCTTGTGACAACGCGTAAGAGTATTGGGGGAGACAGGCCGCGGGGCGGGGACTGCTTAATGTGCTGTGGTATGATCACGGACAGAATGGCCCGCTATGTCTACTCTTCACACATGTGAACTGACAGGAGATGGTTTGTTGTTTTGGTAAAGCTGCACTCTTGACGTCGGTCAAAAACTAAATTTTCTACTTTTTATTTCATTGTCTTTCATCCATTCTAACAATAATTTGACCAACATTCTGATTATGACCAATTGCTTTTTTCTAAAACGTCCTCATTTGTATTTGGAGGACCCGCCCGATTCTTATGATGACTTCATTTATTATCGCTCACCGGCTGCAGTTCTCTCTTGGCCTAATCCACTTCGAATTCATATATAAACAAATAACTGCAGCATAATATTGATATATTCAGTCCTATAAGTCATGAAATTAGTTTATCTGTTAAGCTTTAAGATAAAAGTTCAAAATGCACTTTATTTAACTGAACATTTTTTTAAATATACACCGTAGGAAAAGCTTGGAAATGCATGGAATTATTCAATACAGTCTTGAAATTTAGTACATGAATTTTTACGACTTGATTTACCAAAATTTAGAATATTCCTACAAAGAGATCTTGTGAATAAATCACGCCGGAAAATATCTATTTTGCGACTTGTGACTCATTCTCCTGTAACACATCTTAAATATGAGTCTTTGAGTATTGGATATAAAGGTGCAGTTGTGACGGCGTATTCACAAAATGCTTGTGTCATTTGATTTCTGTCGTGTGTGCCTTGAGCATTTGGTCAGATTTTCAGAAAATGTACAATTGGCAGCTGTACACATTTAGTAAATTCTGCTAAATTAGGCTGCAATTTGGTCAATACTAGGTAAATTTGAGTATATTTGGCATTGCATTGATTCTAGCAATCTGTTTGGTTAGGTTGAACTGTATTTTGAAACATATATTTTTGTCTTAAATTCGGGTTATTTGAGAGGATTTGTGAAGGTGAATTGTACATTTTCTGGAGATTTCTGACATCTCCCAACAGATTTTATGAATATACGCCGTTACAATGGGGGAGTTGCATGTGCCACTGTGAATGTTTGTTATAGTGTACTCTATGTCAGACATACAAATATTTGGCAACATTTTTATAAAAAAGAAAAGAATATTTTCCCTAATGTTTATCTATGAGAACCAAATGCACGATGAGAAAGATGGGGAATTATGTTATGGAACCATGTAAAACACATCAAGATTCAAAACGGGGGCTATAAAATCCCCCTATTGCCCTTCTCATTTAGTTCTATCTTAAATTATCCATATCATTGAACTATCCGGACTGGAGGGAGAATTGTCTATAATAGGGAGGATTTGCTGTATATTTGGCTGAGCCAGTAAAACACAAATAACCCTATACATATCTATCTGCATACAGTATATATATAGCACCCCTGTCGGCTAAACCTCGATTCCCCATGCATAACGCCATTACAAGCATACTTGGCTCAAACATATACAATTGTCAGCTCTACACATTCAGTAAACATTGGGCTAAAGTACGCTAACAAATCATAAACACTTGGTATATCTGAGTATATTTGGTATTTTGCTGATACAACAAATGTCATGGACAGTATTTTGAGTCTCAATTCTGACTTAAATATGGGTTATTTGAAAGGATCGGTGAAGGCGAATTGTACATTTTCTGAAAATCTGACCCATTATTAAAAAAGGCTGAAAAATGAAGAATACCGGGTATATCTGTACATGTTATGTTAAACTGTCTCATTTTGTTCCTAAATGTGAGTTATTTGAGAGCATTGGTGACGGCTAATTGTACATTTTCTGAAAGACTCATTATTAAATTAGGGTGAAAAATAAAGAATACCAGGTATATATGTGTATGTTACGTTAAACTGTCTCATTTTGGTCCTAAATGTGGGTTATTTGAGAGGATTGTGAAGGTAAATTGTACATTTTGTGGCGACTTGAGCCATGTGAGCCATGCGAGCCAGGGTAGGTGGGTATGTATAGATGCAGTGTGACGCTGGTCTGACGCAGACTAAATTCACTTTACCTGCTTAAATTATCCACCTATACCCGGCCCTGCCGATACCTGGATCCTCCAGGGTGTGGAGGGGGAGGGGGGAGGGGGCAGGGGGAGGGGGTTGTAGAGATAAAACAATATATAGCTAGGGGTTCAGTAATGTAGGCAAATATGGTCTCGTTAAGGCGGTGTTTTAATGGTGTGACAGAGAGAGAAGGGTGAGGGAGAGGGAGAGTGGGTTGGGGAGGAAGGGAAAGGGGGAGAGGTAGAGAGGAAAGGAAAGGGGGGAGTGAGACAGAGGGAGAAAGAGATTAGAGATTGAGGGGAGAGAGGGAGAGAGAGGGAGGAAGAGAGAAAGATTAGAGAGTGAGGGGAGAGAGGGAGAGAGAGGGAGGAGTGAGAGAGAGTGAGAGAGAGTGAGAGAGAGGGAGAGAGAGGGAGAGAGAGGGAGAGAGAGGGAGAGAGAGAGAGAGAGAGGGAGGAGTGAGAGAGAGGGAGAGAGAGGGAGAGAGAGGGAGGAGTGAGAGAGAGGGAGAGAGAGGGAGGAGTGAGAGAGAGGGAGAGAGAGGGATGGGTGAGAGAGAGGGAGAGAGAGGGATGGGTGAGAGAGAGGGGGAAAGAGATTAGAGAGTGAGGGGAGAGAGGAAGAGAGAGGGAGGAGTGAGAGAGAGTGAGAGAGAGGGGAAGTGAGAGAGAGGGAGAAAGAGATTAGAGAGTAAGGGGAGAGAGAGAGCTCGTAGAGGGGAGAAGTAGAAAAAGAGTAAGAGAGAGTGATTGGGGCAGACATGGGATGGGATGGGAAGAGAGAGGGGAGAGGGATCTGGAGATATAAAGGAGAAGGACACACAGACAGACTGGGGAGAGACAAAGAGACGTGCAAAAGATTTATGACATTTAAGGCTCTGCACAAAGTTATGGCTGCATGTACAGGGCTCTAAGTTTCAAGATGGCTTACATAGATCTCATGTGATGTTACCTGGGTATTGATTTCCCCAAAATAATGTTTTCAAAGAAGTGATTTTCAAGCGATAACATCCAGGTCTTCTAGCACTGGCGGCGGCAGCCTATAGGGGTCTTAGGGATTAGGAAACTTCTCATAATCCTTTAGCTTTCTAAATATGTGATTTACAATGTTAGAAATAAAAGAAAATGAAGGAGTAGGACCATTTGAAGGACTATTTCCACTAAAACTCTGTAGAACTACGAAATTGGCACTTACAGTGTAGCACTGTGTATGAGAGATTGATGGAGGAGAGTAGCTCGATGAGTTATTATTACGCAAGGTCACTGATCTGTCTCAAGATATCCTTGTAATAGGGGATTTGTATTTGCCACTGTGCATGTCTGTTACAGTGACTCATTTACCCTGGGAGACATCACAAATATGGAGAGCTAGTGGGTCAAATTTTCAGAAAATGTACAATTCAACTTCGCCAATCTTCTCAAATAGCCCAAATTTTAGACGAAAATAAAGTACAAAATACAGTTCAACCTAACCAAACAGATTGCTAGAATGCCAAATATACTCAATTTTACCTGGTATTGACCAAATTGCAGCCTTATTTAACAGAGTTTACTGAATGTGTACAGCTGCCAATTGTACATTTTCTGAAAAGCTGACCCTATAGTGCAGTGGTCCAATGTGCGG
Organism: Sthenelais limicola; assembly: GCA_942159475.1. Taxonomy (NCBI): domain Eukaryota; kingdom Metazoa; phylum Annelida; class Polychaeta; order Phyllodocida; family Sigalionidae; genus Sthenelais; species Sthenelais limicola. The sequence continues at coordinate 18,827,915 of OW804096.1, read as the reverse complement.
ACTTTGAACCCACCAGTAACAGTGGGTTCAAACCCTGTAGGCACCATTTGGGTCAAATCACCAGAAAATTTACAATTCACCTTCACCAATCCTCTCCAATATCCCTAATTTAAGACGAAAATCGGGTTCAAAACTTAGTTCAACATAACCAAATAGGTTGTTGGAATCAAATCAATACCAAATGTACTCAGATAAACCAAGTATTGACCATTTTTCAGTGTAATTTAGCAGAATTTAATGAATGTGTAGATCTGAAGATTGTACATTTTCTGAAGATCTGACCTATATCTCCTCCATACCCCCCCCCCTCCCACCAGTTCATGATGAGTGGTACATCAAAGGCCAGCTGTGTAGGTCTATATGGCTGTCCGTGGCACTATGCCCGTTAAAGAACTACTAAAGAATTACTACTATTGGAAGTATGAAGCACCTGCTAGCTTTAGAAATTGCCCAGGTGGAAAAAAGATGGGGTTTTGGTTACCAAGGTACAACCCAAAAACCAAACTATACAGTTTGGTAAAACATCATACAACAATAGGTTATTAATGGAAGACCTAAACAGCATGGTAAACCATAATAGGATAATAGATGGTAGTATACTACCCCAGGAGTTAGTGGAAGACCAGCTATAGGAGCTGAACTAAACAGCCTGGTAAACCATCATACAGCAATAGATGGTAGTATACTACCCCAGGAGTTAGTGGATAACCAGAACCAGGCACATTTAGTGAATCTGCTAAACTAGGCTGAAAAATTATAAATACTAGGATATATGAGTGCCCTCGATATTGCCTTGATTTAAAATTTCTCTTGGCTTATGTTAAACTGAATTTTGTAACATCATTCTCGTCTTAAATGTTGTGTTAATTGAGAGGATTGGTGAAGGCAAATTCTACATTTTCAGAAAGATATACCTACAAAGTACCTGAGTCGGAAATATGTGTGGCTCTACGAAATTACATATACATCCTCAGGATAAATACAAGTGGGTCAGATTTTCAGAAAACTTTTTTCATCTTCACCAATCTTCTCAAATGGCCCAAATTTCAGACAAAAATAAAGTTCAAAATACTGTTCAACCTAACCAAACAGATTGCTAGAATCAATGCAATGCCGAATATATTCGAATTTACCTAATGTGTACAGCTGCCAACTGTACATTTTCTGAAAATCTGAACATGTATTAAGATGATAAATATCACCTTATGTATACACTGGGTGTGAATAAAACCCCTCTATTATTAAAATATATAACTTGCTAGAGACGTAATATAAAACCCCTCTATTACTAAAATGCTTGCTAGAGATGTAATATAAAACCCCTCTATTACTAAAATAGCTTGCTAGAGATGTAATATAAAACCCCTCTATTACTAAAATAGCTTGCTAGAGATGTAATATAAAACCCCTCTATTACTAAAATAGCTTGCTAGAGATGTAATATAAAACCCCTCTATTACTAAAATAGCTTGCTAGAGATGTAATATAAAACCCCTCTATTACTAAAATAGCTTGCTAGAGATGTAATATAAAACCCCTCTATTACTAAAATAACTTGCTAGAGGTGTAATATAAAACCCCTCTATTACCAAACTAACCTGGACCACATCATAACAACCTCTATATCCATATATCGTCTCACATCTTCAAGTATTACCTTCCATCAAATCAATAATTCAAATACATAAAGAGGGAAAACCTACAGACACTGAACACTGACAGTATTTATATCGATGAAGTATTATGTTCCTTTTACAGAATGAAGTTTTCCTTGAATAAAAATTTAGATTTAAACTTTAACTTGATATAGAATTTCCAGGAACAGAAATGAATCTTTTAATGGGTTTCTAATAATACAGTGGTGAACCTTAGAAGGGCTTACTTAACAGATTACTCTGGAATAATGAGACCATTGAACACCCAATATGTTATCTTCATATGGGTCAGATTTTTAGAAAATGTACAATTAGCAGCTCTACACATTTGGGACATTCTTCTAATTTAGGCTAAAAATTGAAGAATACTGGGTATATCTGAGTATATTTGGTATCGCTTTGATTTCAAGTATCAGTTCAAAACAAAAATATATGGGTCAGATTGTCATAAATTGTACAATCTTCAGAACTACACATTGAGTAAATTCTGCTAAATGAGGCTGCAATTTGGTCAATACTAGGTAAATTCGAGTATATTCGGCATTGCATTGATTCTACCAATCTGTTTGGTTAGGTTGAACTGTGTTTTAAACTTTATTTTTGTCTGAAATTTGGGTTATTTGAGAAGATTGGTGAAGGTGAAGTGTACATTTTCTGAAAATCTGACCCATATAGAAAGCATTTGTGATGACGGAACAAAAATATATAGAAAGTATTTGTGATGTGTTACAGGAAAATGAGTTACAAGTCACAAAATTATTTTTTTTTAAAAAGTATTTTGTTCAGAAGATCTCTTTGTTGGAATGTTCTAATTTTTCGAGGAGTTAGTTGTATGAATACATGTACAAAATTTCAAAATGGTGTATATTTCTGCACTTTGAGGTTCATCCTATAGAGTATATTTACCTCAGTAATTGCCCACCCAGAGAAATCAAACTTTTATCTTTAACAAAAATATCAAACTTTAAATATAGAAATACTTAGTAGCTGTCCTAGTATTTACTATCATTGGAATCGGTTTGATCTCATCTTTTGAAATATGATAATATCTCAAAATTGATGTTTTGCGAGTTGTAACTCATTTTCCTGTATGTAACACATTTAGTCATTAGGGTATTAGCATGTCCGCCATCTTGAATGTTGATTTCCATGGAATCATGGGTGTTGCATGTTAGCGTAAAAGCTATAGGTACATTATTTGTCCAGCATGAAATATTTAACAACATGATTCAATGAAATGAGACTCATGTGACACATCACATTTATTTGGGGCCATCAAACTAGCCTTTAAATGAAGCTTTAAAACCCCTCTATTACTAAAATAACCTGCACCAGGTGTAAATAAACCCCTCTATTAATAAAATAACCTGCACCAGGTGTAAATAAAACCCCTCTATTACCAAAGTAACCTGCACCAGGTGTAAATAAACCCCTCTATTACCAAAGTAACCTGCACCAGGTGTAAATAAAACCCCTCTATTACTAAAATAACCTGCACCAGGTGTAATATAAAACCCCTCTATTACCAAAATAACCTGCACCAGGTGTAAATAAAACCCCTCTATTACTAAATAACCTGCACCAGGTGTAAATAAACCCCTCTATTACTAAAATAACCTGCACCAGGTGTAAATAAACCCCTCTATTACCAAAATAACCTGCACCAGGTGTAAATAAACCCCTCTATTACTAAAATAACCTGCACCAGGTGTAGATAAACCCCTCTATTACTAAAATAACCTGCACCAGGTGTAAATAAACCCCTCTATTACCAAAATAACCTGCACCAGGTGTAAATAAACCCCTCTATTACTAAAATAACCTGCACCAGGTGTAAATAAACCCCTCTATTACTAAAATAATCTGCACCAGGTGTAAATAAAACCCCTCTATTACTAAAATAACCTGCACCAGGTGTAAATAAACCCCTCTATTACTAAAATAACCTGCACCAGGTGTAAATAAACCCCTCTATTACCAAAATAACCTGCACCAGGTGTAGATAAAACCCCTCTATTACTAAAATAACCTGCTAAAGGTGTAAATAAACCCCTCTATTACTAAAATAACCTGCACCAGGTGTAAATAAACCCCTCTATTACCAAAATAACCTGCACCAGGTGTAAATAAACCCCTCTATTACTAAAATAACCTGCACCAGGTGTAGATAAACCCCTCTATTACTAAAATAACCTGCACCAGGTGTAAATAAACCCCTCTATTACCAAAATAACCTGCACCAGGTGTAAATAAACCCCTCTATTACTAAAATAACCTGCACCAGGTGTAAATAAAACCCCTCTATTACTAAAATAACCTGCACCAGGTGTAAATAAACCCCCTCTATTACCAAAATAACCTGCACCAGGTGTAGATAAAACCCCTCTATTACTAAAATAACCTGCTAAAGGTGTAAATAAACCCCTCTATTACTAAAATAACCTGCATTTGATGTAAATAAAACCCCTCTATTACTAAAATAACCTGGACCACATCATAACAACCTCTATATCCATATATCCTCTTTCGTCTCACATCTTCAAGTATTACCTTCCGTCAAATCGATGATTCAAATATATGGATATGGAACCACCACAGAGGAGACTGTACATTGCTGTATTTGTGTAAGGTTCAGAGCGGATGCATTGAAATCTACATAAGGAGTGATATGTACACCTCGAGGTACCTTTTGCCAATCAATTGACCCCTGGATGCAGCCCTGGATGTGGGCTAATCATAGAGTCTTTGAGATGAACATATATACCTTCCACTTGACAGTAGAGTGGCGGTGGTAGTGGGGAGAAGGGGTAGGGCGTGGGTAGGGTAAAAGTGGAATGGGCCCGATTTTCAGAAAATGTACAATTGACCTTCACCAATCCTCTCAAATAACCCGAATTTCAGACGAAAATAAAGTTCAAAATACTGTTTAACCTAGCCAAATAGATTGCTAGAATCAATGCAATGCCGAATATACCCGAATTTATCTAGTATTGATCAAAATTGCAGCCTAATTTAGCAGAATTTACTACATGTGTATAGCTGCCAATTGGCCATTTTCTGAAAATCTGACCCGTGTGTGTGGTGGGGAGGTAGAGGGGGGGGGGAGTGGAGACACAGAAGGAGAGAAGGGAAGGGAGGAGTGGTGGAGGGAGTGGGGGGGGGGGGGCTTTGAGGGGAGGGGGTTGGAAGAAAGAAGAGAAAAACAGGAGACGAGAATTCAATTAGATTCAACATATTCATTTGCACCTAAAAGTGAAAGTTGACTTCCAGGTCTTTTCTTCTTTTTTTTTAAAGCTTTTATTTATACTGGATGGATCAAGTCCCTAACATCAGGTTTTTCACTCGACCCAGGTGTCCAGATATACATACAGTAGTTGGCGAGTATTTTACACAGTATATACAACATCAAGCATCTCAAGTATGTTCCTAGACTACTGAACCTAAGGATGAGGTAAGATCAATTAAAAAGGGAAAATCAAACCATCTTCATTCATATGAGTGGTGTCAAGATAAAGGAAATATTTGATATTTCTGCAGCTTAATTTTACTACTGGTCTACCAAGGTAGACATAGGTGAAGTGAAAAATGAGAACAATACAAGAAAGAGAACTGTTCTCAACTAACTATAATCAGCACTTATTGGACAAGTTGACACAGCGCGTAAATAGAGAACGAAATCGGAGATCGAGTTCTTTATTTACATGTCTGTGCAGAAACGAGTCCTATAAGTTGATTATTATACATGCCTAGTTTTGCATGTAAAACATGCTGAATTAAAAAGATAATAACATAATTTACCATATCTGGCTTTCGTACAAGAGGAATATAACTAGAAATAGGTGAAACGATTGGGGAAGAAAGCACTCACTCCAGCAACCTTGCGTCGGCAAACTTGCACCACCAAACTTGCGTCAGCATGACAACGCGCCGGTAATGTACTAGTCCATTACCATGTTACAAGTAAGGAACGGCCGTCGGGGCCTCGGTAGTGAATGCGTGTATAATAATAAGCTATTAAAGTGTAAGTCATACAGCTAATACAGTGTAATGATGCATAGGTCTATAAGGGTCAAGTCTCCAGAAAACAATTTTAAATGACCTTCGAGAAGAATAAGAGAAATGACCTTCAAGAAGAAACAGGAAGGTGTGGGTGGGTGTGTAAAATAGAGAAATGAGAGGAATTGCTATAGCGGATTTCTAGGATATTCATTCAGGGCATGCATAACCTGACATTTCAGGCTTTGTAGAGGGAAGTCATGAAGACAGGGGAAATGAGGGGGAAGGAAGAGGAGGAAGAAGGAGGTGGAGGAGATGAGGGAAAGAGACACATGGGCAATATATGACACTATTCGGATGTCTTTGACCTTTCAATGGTTTCCTTTCACAACAAGAGGAGATGGAGAAGGAGGTCGGAGAAAGAAGGTTAGCCAAAATTGTGTCCCTTTATCTCAAATGTCATTTTAAAGTTTAAAGCAATTTTTGTGAAGACACATGATTATGATTCAGATTTTCAGAAAATATACAATTTGCCTTCACCAATCCTCTCTTTACATATAATCCACAAAGTATGTGTACACGCAAGCAAGCAGATCCACGTTGTTATTGCTAATAAATATCGATTAGTTATACAATAGAGATGGAAAGGATGGGCAAATGAAATAGGAGACGGAGACTGAGAAGATAGTGCTTGAGAGAGGAGACAGGAACAATAGAAGACAGGCAGAGAAAATTGGTAACAAGAAGCAGTTTATTATTCTATTACTGTTATGCTGTTAAAGAATTCACAATTTGTGTCAGCTTAATTCAATTAGTTTCTGTTTCAAAGGGAAATATTGGCAGATTTCAGTTACAGAAATAATGGTCAGTTACAGAAACCATGGTCAAGTGAAAATTATTGTCATGTATAAGAATATAATATCCTGACTCTTATTGATGTAGAAGTTTTATTGGAGGTTATACGGTAATCTGACAGACAGGGTGAGAGAGGTGTTACATAACACAACCATGGAGTATGTGATCGCTTGGGGAATTATGGGAAAGAAGCTACAACAGATCCCTAGTGAGATAATCAGACATTTGATCTTAAAGCCAGACAAAAGACAAGATCGTTAGTGAGATAATCAGAATTTGATCTTAAAGATATATGCGGGTGTCAACACACATGCCACCTAGTGGCTACTACTTTTCTTTGAAATATTTTGTTATCATTATAAGTTGAGATGTATTGGTGCACTATTTTCAATATCTATGGGGTTTTTTTATTACAGCTGTTTTGAGTCATGTTTTAAAGATTCATTTTCATTGATTACGCTGCTTGACTAATAAATTTGGGTGATGTAGTCAACTTCAATGACCATAACTTTTCTTTGAACCTGGCAACATAGAGTTCCATATTAAAGCACTGCTATTTTCCAGTGACTTTAAAAAGAACTAAGTTGGTGATGTATATGTTTTTTTCAATTTCTTTCTTTCTTATGTAGTGAGGTATCATTGCTGAAAGTCAGCGGACAATCTTTTTTTTAATGAACACCGGCATATACCTTTAAGTAATGCATTCCTGCTTCTGATTTATCTGAGATTAACACCAACTGCAAGCTCCCCACAGATCTGATTCTAATCAATGATGGACGTTTGTCTACCATTGCCATAATTGGCAGATTGCTGTATATCTGCCAATAAAACTGGGAGAAAAGAGAAGGAGTAAGGCACAGTGAAGAGAAGAGAAATTACTGGTAAGAGAGAAGATAGAGAGTAAGGCACTGATGAGAGAACAGAATTAAGAGAAAGGCACAGATAGTAGAACAGAGAACAGAAACGTATAGTTTCGCGCCGGATTCCTTAACAGGGAAAGGGGAAGGGGGAAGAAAGAAGGGGGGAAAGCCAGACGCTTTGGTCAATTAACTGTCATTAAACTTTGGCTATCCGGTCTCTTAATGGTATGTGGTAAAGAAAATACTAAGGATTAAAGCTAAAACAGGAAGAACTTTTCCCCAAATTGAGTCGAGGGAGGCGAGCCGACCCCATGGCCCGGCTGCATTTTATGAAGATGTTAACTGATTAACAGGGACAAACGGTATTCCACACATCAACATCAGAGAGAAATCACCGTTGTTTAATTATTCTGTGATAAACTATACAGACAGAGAGAGAAGAGAAAGGCAGAGAAGAGAAAGGCAGACAGGTACCTGTTCCACCTCTGGATACATACATGTATAAGTGTAACAGTACAAAGCCCTAAAGCACTGTACGCATGGAGAGAGTGATAGTGGTCGGACGCTTGATGTATAACAGGTGTTATCTCTGGTTCTACCTGTTCATATCACCTTTGTACTCTAGAGGGTACTCTGTAGACTAGTGTTCCCTACCTAGGCTCAACACATAATATGTGTTGTATTACAGGGAAATGAGTCACAAATCGCAAAAAGTGAATTTTGAGTTATCATCATGTTTGAAAAGATAGAATAGAATAGAATAGAATAGAAAAATCTTTTATTCATCAATGAGTTTACATTTAAGTTGACGAACAGGTCGACTGATGAGATCATGCCGATTCCAATGATAGTAAACAGTAGGACATATAGATAATATGCATTCCTATATTTTAAGTTTGATATTTTTATTTTGAAATACTTGAAAAACAAGTTTGGAAATTTTCTTGGTGGATATTTACTAGTAAAGTAGCTAAATAAACTCTATACGATCGCTTTAGAAATGCATGGAGTTCTTTAATGCACTGTCCTGGATTTTGGTACGTAAATTTATATGACTAAAGGCGCTAAACCCTGTAAGAATCAGAACATTTTCATGTAAAAGACACACTTTGAATAGTATCACTTTTTGCGACTTGTGACTTATTTACCTGAAACACATCACATGTCTCCTTACAAATGTGATGTGTTACAGAGAAGTGAGTCACAAGTCACTAAAAAGGTCAAGTATAGCTATATCTGAGTATATTTGGTATTCAAACAAACACAGATAATTTGATGTCTTAGATTTAGATTTAGATTTAGAAAATATTTTATTCAGGTCTTCAACATTTCCACGCGTATACAGTATGAATATTTTCAGGACAGCCTGATCGAGAAAAAAAACAGATGGTGACAAGAGATTAATACATCAAATTTACAGAGGAGAGCACATGATACGTTTAGGTAATTTGATTTAAGTTAATTTAAATTATATAATACTCATGTTAGATAAAGTATAATCAGAGTAAAGTGTAAGAAGAAAGTTAAGAACAAGGATTCCAACTCATTTCACCTTATCAATGAAGAGGTTTAGAGAGGAGGGAGGGTTAAAAAACATTATGATACAGTTTTATCGACGCCGTGCTCTTTCATATTAACCATTAATAATCAAGAATACCTCACATATTTGTACATTACATTCAAGACAATATTCCAGTGCTACTCTAGACAAAGAAAGAAGTATTTCAATGAATAGTATACATGAGATGAGCAACCTAATACAACATCTAAGTCAATCAAAAAGAACATTATCAGGGCACTCTTGGAAGAACGATGTTCGCAAAGATGTAACTGTATTACAAATCGAAAATAAAAACAATTATTATATATATTTCTGTCGTCATAAACATTTGTATGTAAACGATATCAAGGGGTTCTGTGGTGTAGTGGTTATCACGTCTGCTTTACACGCAGAAGGTCGCGAGTTCGAGCCTCGCCAGAACCTCAGACTTTTGATAATAAATGGAACATTCAAATTTACCCCATACCAAAACATGGTGAATAGGGTATTTGCATGTCCGCCATCTTGAATGTTAAATCGCATGGAATTACGGGACTTGCATGTCACTGTAAATGCTATGGAAACATTATTTGTCCAGCATGAAATATTTAACAACGTGATTCAATGAAAACTTTATCTTTCCCATCACGCATTTGTTCTTATGGATGATTTACACAACCTATCTTGAATCTTGATTCCATGAGAATCAGTGTAACAGCTAAAGAAAGAAAAGATGAATTGTTCAGCATACAATATGTAACGGTGATCTCATGTAAATAGCCATGTGTTTTACATGTTTCCATAAAACAGGACTTCAACTTTCCCATCATGCATTTCGTTTTCATAGATCATTTACACAAGCTATGATATTGGTGAAAAGATCCTACCATTTTTCGATAAAAATGTTGCTAAATATTTGTATGTCAGATTTGAATCGGATACATCTCTGGATCCACTGAAATTGGCATGCACAGTGAGACATGCAAATTCCCTATTAATTACCTTTGAATTAAAAACCTTTTTGCTAAGATGGTATGCAAACGGGTCACGAACATCTGAAATAGGGGATTTGCATGTGCCACTGCGCATGTCTGTTACAATGCATCCTGGGATAGATTGTGATGAAATCTAACATACAAATATTTGGCAACATTTTTATCGAAAATTGCAACAATGTTTTCACCAATATAAACAGCTTGTATAAATAATCTATGTTAACCAAATGCATGATGGGAAAGATTTGGACTTGTGTTATGAAAACATGTTAAATACATGGATATTGACATTAGAGCATTAATATATAATCCATGCTGAACATGGCATGTTTTTTTTTTAGATTTCATACTGTACCATTAGTTCCATAATTCCATGTGAATCAGGATTCAAAATGGCGGCAATGCAACTCCCCTATTGATTCAGATCTTATGGCTAGAGAAGGCAGCTAATGGGTCAGATTTTCAGAAAATGTACAATTGGCAGCTCTACACATTGAGGAAATTTTGCTAAGTTAGGCTGAAAAATGATGAATACCGGGTATATCTGAGTATATTTGGTATCGCATTGATTTAAAGTATCAGTTATGTTATCTTAAACTGCATTCTGAAGGGTTGGCGAAGGCGAATTGTACATTTTCTGAAAATCTGACCCTAATAGTGATTTTACACCTCGGTATTGGGAAAAGTTGTAAACATCAAGTAATAAATTCAATTATAATCAATTTTGATTGTTGACAAATTGAATTTCACACAACGCCGGAAGCCGTAGAACTTTATTTTAGTGTTTTTATATTTCCGATTGGAAGAATTATGGCATCTAGTATGGACTGAGGCTTGAAATTTGTCTAAACCTAGTCATATCCAGTTGCTTTTTGGTCTGACTTTTTGTGTAATTTAGATGGCATAGACCGGCGTACCTTTTTTTTTTATTATTTCTATCGTATATAAATTTCTCTATTTCTCAGTTTCTGACATTTTCAACCTTTTTGTATACTCTGCATCTGGATTTTTGGAGTAATTGCCAACGTAATTCGAGAATATCTGTAAAACTTTTTTCTAACCTTTGTAAGCTAGCCGACTGGGAAAAATGTATAGGTCATAATGTCTTTGCAGAATAAAAATCCCTAAATACAAATAGTGCTAAGGTGTAGGGGTATGGTCTACAGAAAAAGGGTTATCATGTTTAAGCGTACATATATACCTTTAAGGGTGGTCCCCACTGGCTGCGGTAAGCTCTGTGGTAAACCTTGCGATGGTTTGTGCTGGTTCTGTAGGTGGTGAGGAATGATGAGGCCCTTGCCAACATGGTCAGTGAACGATGTAGGCAGGACCTCGCCACTCCTCAACACAGTACCATCGCAAGGCTTACCGCAGTGCTTATTGCAGAGCTTACCGCAGCCAGTGGAGACCACCCTTTAAAAGACATACATAAGTCGATATAACTGTAACATATCAATGGGCATTTAGAGTTATTAAAGTATAGTGGAACCTCACATAAAGACCACCTCATTATACAGACCACCCCTCTATTAAGACCAGGATCTATGTTTTCCCAGACCCGAATTATTCCCTCTTATTAGATTTAAAACCCTCTAATGAGACCACCTCGCTATGAGACCAACAATCATTCAGTCCCAAGGGTGGTCTTGATAGAGAGGTTCCACTGTATGAATTTATAAGAGACTAATCGCTTGTCCATCATTATAAACCATCACTATCAGTATATATGACAACTTATATGCCTTGCATGCACATTTTCAATTAGTGTATAGATAGATACAAAAATAAATAAAGTATTGAACCAAATAGCAAGCTAAGGGCCCTAGTCCACTAAGCCGATTCTCATGCGATTTTGTGCCATAGAGGACTCTTTTCTACTAAATTATGTGGAAATCGCATGCGAATCGGCTTAGTGGACAAGGGCCTTAAGGATCCATTGTTACAAGTAATTTTGCACAACGGAAATAACAAAATCCAAAGTACGTGCCCTGTGTGTAATAATGCTGTGTTTAATTCCCAATTTCATTTTTTTGTTAAAATTGCAATGATAATAACACTAATAGTATTTTTCATTTTTCATCTCTCCCACCAAAATGTGTTTCTGAAACCAACAAAATTTGGGATTAAGACCAAAAAGAAATCAACCAATTCTGAAAAGAAGCAGTTAATTTTGGACAATGGGAATGATAAAGAAGCGAGCATGCCTAATTCCTGTGAGAAAGAAGTGCATGTAATTACAGGTAGAAATCCGATACTTGGCCGAGATGAAACCATGGATGTTTTTGTGCACAGAAATCCAATACACTCCAGTCTTTGATGTGAGGTGAACCACTGGGGAAAAGGTGGAGAATGTTTTGCCTCCAGTGGTTGAGGTTGATGTCCTGGAATCTTTAGGTGGGTCAGATTTTCAGAAAATATGCAATTCAACTTCGCCAATCTTCTCAAATAACCCACATTTCAGACAAAGATATAGTTCAAAATGCAGTTCAGTCTAACCAAACAGATTGCTAGAATCAATGCAATGCCAAAAATACTCGAATTTACCAAGTATTGACCAAATTGACCAGAATTTAGCAGAATTAACTAAATGTGTAGAGCTGCCAATTGTACATTTTCTGAAAATCTGACCCAGGTATTGGTGCCATCCAAATCAGGTTTGACGAATATAGGACCAGTGATCTTAAAGCTGTGCCCTCAGTTAAAGCTGGAGTCTCTGTTAAAGTTGCAACCTCAGTTAAAGCTGTGCCCCCAGTCAACGCTGTGCCCTCAGTTAAAGTCGCACCCTCAGTTAAAGCTGTGCCCTCAGTCAACGCTGTACCCTCCGTTAAAGTTGCAGCCTCAGTTAAAGTTGCACTCTCACTTAACACTGTGCCCTCAGTTAAAGCTGTGCCCTCAGTTAAAGTTGCACTCTCACTTAACGCTGTGCCCTCAGTTAACGCTGTGTCCTCAGTTAAAGCTGTGCCCTCTGTTAAAGCTGCACTCTCAGTTAAAGCTGCACTCTTAGTTAAAGCTGTGCCCTCAGTTAAAGCTGTGCCCTCAGTTAAAGCTACAATCTCAGTTAATGCTGTGCCCTCAGTTAAAGCTGTAGTCTCAGTTAAAGCTGCACTCTCAGTTAACGCTGTGCCCTCAGTTAAAGCTGTACTCTCAGTTAAAGCTGCACTCTCAGTTAAAGCTGTGCCCTCAGTTAAAGCTGCACTCTCAGTTAACGCTGTGCCCTCAGTTAAAGTTGCACCCACAGTTAAGGTTGCACCCTCAGTTAAAGCTGCACTCTCAGTTAAAGCTGCACTTACAGTTAAAGCTGGACCCTAAGTTAAACCTGCACTCTCAGTTAAAGCTGGACCCTAAGTTAAAGCTTCACTCTCAGTTAAAGCTGAACCAATTTCAGATGTTCATGACCCATTTGTATACACTTTCCTGAAAAAGCACACCTTCAAGATAAGTGTAATTCACCTTGGCTTTGTGCCGCCCTCACTTTGGGTAGATATATGGCGCAGCGCAGTAGGTAGCGGTAGCCTTCTGCTGGTATTTCTCCCAGTGAATGCCATGCTTCCCAGCTTACGCCCACACCCAGCCATCATTGTGTAGTGGTTAGCAGGCTGGCCCACAGAGCGGAGGGTTGCCACCTCAAATCTCGGCCGGGTCTCACAGCTTTTTTTTCATACTGTACTTGTAATGTAGCGCGATCTGAGCTACGCTTCAAGCATTACACCTCCCCCTGACTGCACAGCCACACAAATGAAACATGTGCTGCCAGTTCTGCGCCATAGTTCTACTAAGATCTACGGGAACAGTGTACCATCTTAGCAAACAAATTTCAATTCAATGGTGAGTAGGCCTAATAGGGAATTTGCATGTCTGACTGCGCAAACCTGACATACAAATATTTAGCACCATTTTTATTGAAAAATGCAAGGATCTTTTCACCAATATTCTGTGTAGCTTGTGTAAATCATCTATAAAACACAAATTTATGCATGATGAGAAAGATAAAGACTGGTTTCATTGCCATGCGTTGTTGAATATTTCATGCTGGACAAATAATGTTTCTGCAACATTTACACTGACATGCAACTCCCATGATTCCATGAGAATCAACATTCAAGATGGCGGACATGCAAATACACTATTGTCTAAATGTGTTACAGTAAAATGAGCCACAAGTCGCAACAAAATTGAGATATCATATTTGAAAAGATGAGATCAAGCTGATTCCAATGATGGTAAACATAAAGGACATGTGAGAAGTGTTACTATAATTATTTCATGTTTGATATATTTATGTTTGAAAAAAAGGTTTGCAATATTTCTGGGTTGGTAATTACCAGTAAAGTAAATGTACTCCATAGGATCACCTTCAAAACGCAAGGATATATTTAATATAATGTCCTGAGATATGCTCAAACTGCTATGATATGCTATGATATGCTATGACTATTGCCAAAATGCCAAACCCTCCAAGGATCCATTAATTATCAAAAGTCTGAGGTTCTGGCGAGGCTCGAACTCGCGACCTTCTGCGTGTAAAGCAGACGTGATAACCACTACACCACAGAACCCCTTTTTACAAGCATTATACAAATGTTTTTAACAAAAATACATACAAAATAAAAAGTAATTCAACCGCTTCTGCCAGAACATTTCTAACATAAAGAAAAGTACACTTCACCTTCACCCCTTGTATTTGTTTGAACACCAAATATTTTTTTTTTCACGTTTTGAAATATTTTTATTCACAAGACATCAGAGAAACGGTCTTACCAATTCAGATGATTTTCGTTCCGTCCTGATGCTGATTATCTTTTTACAGTTCGCATTGCAGGGAGAACGTATATTTTTATATGATGTGTATTATCTATATTCTTTTTTTTTCATTTTTTTTATTTCCTTTACGGCCAAGACATTTAAAAATTTCGAATATTAATACACTTTGTCCACAATGGATATTTTCAAGTGTTGCTCAGATATAGCTACAATAACCCATTGTGCAGCCAAAATGATCAAATTTACCATTTCTGTACAATAATTTGACATCCTGAATGCTTTTTGCGCGTTTTGTATTTGTCTAAAATGAGCCAATCATCTACCAGTTTGTCAGTGGCAGCATGTCCTGAAATTGTGAAGATCTGGAACAGCTAGTCCACATATGGGTGAAGTCGCCAACACATCCACAATTCGCCTTCACTTATTCTCTCAAATAACCCACACTTAAGACATAAATCAGGTTCAAAATACAGTTCAACATAAGCAAAGAGACTACTTGAATCAAGGCAATACCAAATATACTCAGATATACCTAGTGTTGAACAATTGGCAGTTCTACACATTTAAGAAATTCTCCTAAACTAGCCTGAAAAATGAAGAATACCGGGTATATATGAGTATATTTGGTGTTGCATTGATTTAAAGTATCAGTTCTGTTATGTTAAACTGCATTTTGAAGCTCGTTTTTGTCTTAAATGTGGGTTATTTCAGAGGACTGGTGAAAGCGAATTGTACATTTTCTGAAAATCTTACCCATATTTACATAAAACCATTGTTGAATATTCCTCTAGGTTCCCAATAGAGGGATTTGCATAGCCGCCATTTTGAATCTTGATTCGCATGGAGTTATGGGACTAATGGTACAGTATAAAATGTATAACAGTATCCCATGTTCAGCATGGACTATTTATCGATGTTCCAATGTCAATATCCATGTATCATACATGTTTCCATAACACAAGCCTCCATCTTTCCCATCATGCATTTGATTTTTATAGATCATTTATACAAGCTATGATATTGGTGAAAGCATTCTTGCAATTTTCGATAAAAATGTTGCCAAATATTTGTATGTGAAATTTCATCAGAGTCCATCTCAGCATGCACTCTAACAGACATGCCCAGTGGCACATGCAAATCCCCTATTACACGACTTGCAAGATTCAAGATGGCGGACATGCAAATCCCCTATTAACACCTTGCCTTCAAGTTCAACTCGGCCACACACTCCCCTATTAACGGGTCAGATTTTCAGAAAATGTACAATTCAACTTCACCAATCCTTTCAAATAACCCAAATTTCAGACGAAAATAAAGATCAAAATACAGTTCATCCGAACCAAGCAGATTGCTAGAATCAATGCAATGCGAATATACTCTGAATTTACCTAGTATTGACCAAATAACAGCATAATTTACTAAATGTGTACAGCTGCCAATTGTACACTTTCTGAAAATCTGACCCTAACACCTGGGTCAGATCTTCAGAAAATATACAATTCGCCTTCACCAATCCTCTCAAATAGCCCACATTTAAGACAGAAATGAGCTTCCAAATGCAGTTTCACATTACAGAACTGATACTAAAATCAATGCGGTCCCAAATATACTCAGATGTACCCGGTATTCTTCCTTTTTCAGCCTAATTTACAGCTGCCAATTGTAGACTTTCTGAAAGTCTGACCCTAACACCTGTAACTTCAGTTTCACCTCTGCAATCCGCTCACCCTATCTATTCCAAAGTGCCCCTACCCCATCCTCTCACTCCCTCTCTCATCCCATCTCCCAGCACCTCGGCCAATCAACCAGCAGCCATAGCTCCGGTAGTACCAACTCCCGCCACTAGAGGGGAGTTACGTCTTGTCTCCTCTTCCACCACGGCAGCAACCGACGACCGCCCTCAAGCCTCCCAATGTTAGACCACGCGAGCTCGGAGTAAGATCGCCGGGTGGCGGCAGAGACATTGCTAGCGAAACTGGACAGCGAAAGCGCGATTTTATTGCATTTATACAGCATTTGCATCGGATATTCGCACTTGTTTGGATATAATACCTGTGCATTGGATGTTCTGAACGTAAGTAGTGCTTTCGTTAAGGGTGTGTGTGCAGGGCAAGGGATATTCGCTTATACAGTAATAATATAACATCGGCGCTGCTGGGGTCTGGGAGAGGGAGAGAGCGAGTGGCGAAGGGTTGTTGGTAGGAAGGTGGGTGGGAAGGTAGCATGTTGTCGTTGCTATCTCTCTTTTCCCTTGCTTTCCGATCCTACCAACACCATGCACTAGAGTCTAGGCTCAGAGTTGAGAGAGTGCCTGTAAACTGAGGGAAAGCCTCTCGCTCCTGTCTAGGCTCAGAGTTGAGAGAGTCCCTCCAAACTGAGGGAAAGCCTCCTGCCCCAGTCTAGGCTCAGAGTAGAGAGAGTATCTCTAAACTGAGGGAAAGGCTCTGGCTCCAGTCTAGGCTCAGAGTTGAGAGAGTCCCTCCAAACTGAGGGAAAGCCTCTGGCTCCAGTCTAGGCTCAGAGTTGAGAAAGTCCCTCCAAACTGAGGGAAAGCCTCTCGCTCCAGTCTAGGCTCAGAGTTGAGAAAGTCCCTCCAAACTGAGGGAAACCCTCTGGCTCTAAAACCGCAAAATGCCATTATAACCATGTTAGGATGGAGGGACAGGGAAGCTATGAGCGCAGTAGGTGTCCAATCACTGACACATCAATCTCATATGAGGCTATGATCTGTTAAGGCTTCTTCTTCGTGTTGTCTGGTTGTAGGAACAGTGACAAATATCTGCAGGCATTAGATATTAAAAGGGATGGAAAGGGGAGGGTCTGGTTATTAGATCAATGTTAATATGTCTGCCGCGGTTGATGTTGCATGCATACAAACCCAACCCAAGGTGCATCCATATATCCAGGCACTTAAATCACTAAACTGAATTCAGTCAAGTTTTACTTGCTGGGGTCGCTGTACTGTGAAAAGCCTTCACACAGTCTAGGCTCAAAGTTGAGGCAGTCCCTTCAAACTGAGGGAAAGCCTCTGGCTCCAGTCTAGGCTCAGAGTTGAGAAAGTCCCTTCAAACTGAGGGAAAGCCTCTCGCTCTAAACCTCAACGTGCCATTATAATCCCATTAGGCCCTCAAAATACCATCATAATCCCATTTAGGATGCCTACTCCTGGGCCAGAAAATCATTAGCGCAGTAGGTGCCCAATCACTGACACCATTCCTATCCAATCTGAGAGGCTCTGAGCCTAGACTGAAATACGCCCCCATACGTTAATGGTGAACAGGGCGTATTTCCATGTGAATGTTTAAATAATATATAGGCCTCAAATAAATATTTAAAAAAAGGGGGAAAAGATTGAAAATATGCCAAAGCACGTGTAATCGTGCAATATAATTAGTATACGTATCGTCGTGCAAAGGAGAACGTATAGAAAGCGTTATAAAGTATAGCTCATATATATGGGTCAGATTTTCAGAAAATGTACAATTCTCCTTCACCAATCATCTCAAATAATCCACATTTAAGACAAAAAACAGCTTCAAAATGCAGTATAATATAGCAGAACTGATACTTTAAATCAATGCGATCCCAAATATACTCAGATATACCCGGTTTTCATAATCTTTCAGCCTAATTTAGCAGAATTTACTAAATGTGTAGAGCTGCCAATTGTACGTTTTCTGAAAATCTGACCCATATGTGTGATGTCTCTTATTACTGTACCAAACACTATATGAGGGTAAGATTTTCAGAAAATGTACAATTCGCCTTCACCAATCCTCTCAAATAAGCCACATTTAAGACATAGATCAGGTTCAGAATTCAGTTCAACATGGCCAAACAGATTGCTTGAACCATTACAATGTCAAATATACTCTGATATACCGAGTATTGACCATTTTTCTATCTAATTTAGCAGAATTTACTAAATTTGTAATGTGTAAAGCTGCCGATTGTGCATTTTCTGAAGATCTGACCCAGATAGAGTCAGCATCTTATATGTGATGTGTCACTTGAAATGAGTCACAAGTCGCAAAAAATAGATTTTGAGATATCATCATATTTGGAAAGATCAGAACAAGCTGATTCCAATGATTATAAACATTAGGACCTTTAATAAGTATTTACATATTCTAAATTTGATATTTGATTTCTTTTCTAAAGGTTTGCAATATTTTTGGGTGGACCATTGTTATTAAAGTAGCTAAATATACGCTATAAGATGACCTCAGAACTGCAAAGATGTATTTACTGCACTGTCTTGAAACCTGGTACATGTATACATACGACTACGAAGGGAACCTGTGAATTAATCACTTTGAAAAATATCAATCTTGTGACTCATTTTCCTGTAACACATCACATATAGTCCTATAGAGTCAGCCATCTTGTATTAACATGTAATAAACAATCTAGAAACAATCTAGGGACCTAAAAATTTTAAAACAATCTAGAGAACTGTTAATGAATCTGAATGGAAAAAAGCCTCTCAAATGTTGGAACTGCTTTGAAATGGGGCAAAGGTGCCAAAGCAAATTATCTTCACATGCAATAGAAGCATTATCCTTATAGCTTTGCATTATACGGGTCAGATTTTCAGAAAATGTACAATTCGCTTTCACCAATCCTCTCAAATAACCCACATTTAAGACGAAAATAAAGTTCAAAACACCTTTCAACCTAACCAAACAGATTGCTAGAACCAATACAATGCCGAATATACTCGAATTTACCGATCATTAACCAAATTTGGTCTTATTTAGCAGAATTTAATAAATGTGTACAGCTGCCAATTGTACATTTTCTGAAAATCTGACCCCTATGCAGCATCACATGAGAAGCTCCTGAAGGTTTAGGAGTAACTCGGCCTGAATGATGTACCATATAAGTAGATCTAGGGCCTGTTGTGTAACAGATCCTTACTTAATAATTCCCTTCCTTGGCTGGTATTCCTGGGTAAACAGCTGTTAGGGAACTGTTATGCACTTGTGCAACCCCCACCACCCCCGGGGGTATGGGGGAATGGTAGGGGGATGTCAGAGAAAATATGGGTCATATTTTCAGAAAATGTACAATTGGCAGCTGAACCCATTTAGTAAATTCTGCTAAATTAGCCTGCAATTTGGCCAATACTAGGTAAATTTGAGTATATTCGGCCTTGCATTGATTCTAGCAATCTGTTTGGTTAGGTTGAACTGTACTTTGAACTTTATTTCCGCCTGAAACTTGGGTTATTTGAGATGATTGGTGAAGTTGAATTGTACATTTTTGGACAATCTGACCCATATGCACCCTCCCAGGCGGGGATTTCCCTTAGTTTACCGCAGTATCAAGGTGTGTCACAGGGTGGGGGAATATTCGTCAGGGTTTATATTTTTTATTTGCAAATATGATGTGAAAGATTTGCCCCATGGGGTCGGGGATTTTATTCTATTATTCCTATAGTAGGAATCTCGTACCTGGGCGAGTGGAAATAGCTTAGCAACGAACATTTTAATAAGGGATTTGCATAGCCGCCATTTTAATTTGTTTCTATAACACACGTCCCAATCTTTCCCATCATGCATTTGGTTTTCATAGATCATTTATACTATCTCTGATATTGGTGAAAACATTTTTCGAAAGAAATATTGCAAAATATTTGCGTGCCAGATTTCATCAGAATTTATCCCATGCACTGTAACAGACATGTGCAGTGGCACATGCAAATCCCCCGTTGTACCTTACAATCATAAATACATAATATATATATAGTATCGCAATCAATGGATTATACACTGTACATCAGCCCCATAATTCCATGCGAATCAAGATTCAAAATGGCGGCAATACAAATCCCCTATTGCTTGAGGATCTCTTATGCAATAATAGACCCGGAGCTGCCTGGAGCCGGGTCAGGCCATAAGGTCAATGCTATTAGGTCTGCCTCGGGAGATACCCACACATATAATTATATATGAGTCTGAAGTCTGATGCCATCAGACTTGTCTCGAAATTGTCTCGACACTGTCTCGAAATTTAGTACCTGTATTTTTAAAAATAAGATCGCTTGATAACCCAAAAATGAGAACATTGCTACAAAGAGATCCTGGGAATGAACCACTTTGAAAAATATAAATTTGGTGACTTGTGACTCATTTCTCTGTGTCTCGACACATATATGCAATTTCTCAAAGTGATTTATTCACAATTAGAACCCTTACTCAGAATGTCTTCATATAAGGGTCAGATTTTCAGAAAATGTACAATTGGCAGCTGTACACATTTAGGAAATTCTGCTAAATTAGGCTGCAATTTGGTCAATACTAGGTAAATTCGAGTATATTTGGCATTGCATTGATTCTAGCAATCTGTTAGGTTAGGTTGAACTGTATTTTTAACTTTATTTTCGTCTGAAATTTGGGTTATTTGAGAGGATTGGTGAAGATGAATTGTACATTTTCTGAAAATCTGACCCATATCCATGCATATCTGAGGTTATCCTAAGTAGTATATTTCACTAAATTTATCTACTTTATACTATAGTGATTGACCATTAAGAAATATCCCTAACCTGTCTTTTATGCATATATACATTTACATAAATAAGTATAGGATTCTTTAATGTTTACTGCCATTGGAATCCGCTTGATCTCATCTGTTCAAACATGATGATATCTCAAAATCTATGTTCTGTGACTTGTGCCACATTTTGCTTTGTCACAGCACATATGGGTCAGATCTTCAGAAAATGTACAATGACCTCCACCAATTCTCTCAAATAACCCAAATTTAAGACAAAAATCAGGTTCAAAATACTGTTCAACATAACCAAACAGACTGTTTGAATCAAGGCAATACCAAATACACTCATATATACCTAGTGTTGATGATTTCTCGGTCCAATCTAGCAGAATTTACAAAATATGTTGATCTGCCAATTGTACATTTTCTAAAAATCTGCCCCATATAGCAATCAAAGCGCAGGCTGGCCCAGTGCATTGAAGTTAACAGTTTGTCAGTTTAGATTGTGCATGATGGCGATGGTGAATCTCTAGTGCAGAATATATTGAAGCCAAAGATTACATGAGGGAGGTCTTACAGAGACTTTCATTAGCAAATGGAAATCTATTAATTCGCTGGAGGCCAAGAACTGCGTCTATACCTATTGGTACCTCAGTGCCTTTAGCGCTTCCTACGTGTGCTGAGTAGGTTTGGGCGAAGACTAGGCTATAGGGGAGTTTTATAGCCGCCATAGGGGAATTGTGTGTGTGCTGAGTGGGCTTGGGGGAAGACTAGGCTATAGGGGAATTGTGTGTGTGCTGAGTGGGCTTGGGGGAAGACTAGGCTATAGGGGAATTGTGTGTGTGCTGAGTTGGTTTGGGTGAAGACTAGGCTATAAGGGAGTTGTGTGTGTGTGCTGAGTGGGCTTGGGTGAAGACTAGGCTATAGGGAAGTTTCATGTCCGCCATCTTGAATCTTGATTCGCATGGAATTATGGGACTAATGGCACAGTCTAAAATCTATAGAATGCATGCCATGTTCTGCATGGACTATTTATCAATGATCTAATGTCAATACCCATGTATCATATATGTTTCTATAACACAAGTCAGCTTCTTTCCCGTCATGCATTTGGTTTTCCTAACTCATTCATACAAACTCTGATATTGGTGAAAACAATCTTGCAATTTTCAATAAAATTGCCAAATATTTGTATGTCAGATTTCAATAGAATCCATCCCATGATGCACTGTGTCAGACATGCGCAGTGGCACATGCAAATCCCCTATAGGGGAGTTGTGTGTCCGCCATCTTGAATCATCACTCAAAATATAGAAACTCTGCTTAGATGTCCTGATGTTTACTATCATTAGAATCAGCTTGATCTCATCTTTTTTAATATGGTGGTATCTCAAAATTTATTTTTTTGCGACTTGTGACTCATTTTTCTGTAACACATCACATTTAGATATCCATGTGATCCGTTTACATGAGGTTACTAGGGGATTTAATAGGGGATTTGCATAGCCGCCATCTTGAATCATGATTCGCATGGAATTATAGGACTTATAGTACAGTGTTAAATCTATGAAAATCATGTTCAGCATGGACTATTTATGTATGCTCTAATGTCAATATCCATGTGTTGTACATATTACCAAAAGACAAGTCCCTATCTTTCCCATCATGCATTCGGTTTTCATAAATCATTTATACAAGCTATGACATTGTTGACATTGTTCGCTATAATTGTTACTAAATATAAGTATGTCAAACCTGAACTGAATCTATCCCAGCAAATCCCCTATTGGCAAAATACAAACACACACGTGGGTCAGATGCTCATAAAATGCACAATTGGCAGCTGTACACATTTAGTAAATCGTACTAAATTAGACAGTAAAGAAGGTCAATACCAGGTATATCCAGGTATACTAGGCATATTTGATGTTGCCTTGATTCAAACAATTTGTTTGGTTATGTTGAACTGAATTTAGAACCTAATTTTATGTCTTACATTTGGGTTATTTGAGAGGATTGGAGAAGACAAATTGTACATCTCTTGCCGATTTCACCCACATATCATAGACCTGTTGTGCGTTCCTGGGTTACATAGAGCTGCTGATTGGTATTATATTTACTGAATCTACTCAAGCTTTACAGAGACCGTGTTGGGTATTTCATGTATTTTCTGACTCAAAATAATGTCAAAACCATGACTTTCATGCGAAATGTCTTGCATGTCAACGCATGAACATACTGGATGATGCTTTGATAGGCGAATAATAGTCAACTATGTGACCAGCATCGTACAACCATAACGTGTCCATGTGAGGGTTGGGCAAGAAGGCCTTGCCTGGCTCCGACCACTTCAGTGCTTCTGAGTGAGTGAGTGCGATTGGTTGCTTTACGCCCTTATCAACACATTGAAGTGTTATATCAAGGGCGGGAGAGCTGAGAGGGAGGCAGTTTATGATCATACCCAGGAAACAGAGATAGAAAAGAAGGGAGAGAGAGACAGAGAAAAGAGACAGAAAGACACTTTAAGGTCCCACCCAGGACCAGGCAGTTTAAGGTCTTACCCAGGACCCTCAGTGCTTCTGAGTCCAGTGATTCTGCTTTTATGCTTAGACTTGTGGAATCTCGGAATATTTTCAAGGCTCATGAAATCATGATATATGATACAATTTTGTGATTGTTTAATTATTAGGCCTACTTCATGTTAAGTTTCATTGGATACATTGATGTTTTAGAATTATTTTAAAACTGCATTTTAAAGCTAACGTCGGTCAAAAACCAAAGATTTTCTACTATTGTTCTGTTCGTTTCGGAGATTTTGGAGAGTTTTGTCGAGTTGTTTTTAGTACAGGGCTTCTAAAACGTCTTCATTAGTATTTTTTTTTATTATTTCAAAAATCAGCCAATTACATTTAAATAAACATATCAAATACGCATGTCGACTCTTGACATTTGAAGGACCCGCCCGAATCCTTTTCTATGATGACTTCACTTAATATCGCTCACCAGCAGCTGTTTTCGTTTGGTGGACTCACTTCGAATTCTTATATTTATATTTTATTATATATCCCTCTCCCTCTCCCTCTCCCTCTCCCTCTCCCTCTCCCTCTCCCTCTCCCTCTCCCTCTCCCTCTCCCTCTCCCTCTCCCTCTCCCTCTCCCTCTCCCTCTCCCTCTCCCTCTCCCTCTCCCTCTCCCTCTCCCTCTCCCTCTCCCTCTCCCTCTCCCTCTCCCTCTCCCTCTCCCTCTCCCTCTCCCTCTCCCTCTCCCTCTCCCTCTCCCTCTCCCTCTCCCTCTCCCTCTCCCTCTCCCTCTCCCTCTCCCTCTCCCTCTCCCTCTCCCTCTCCCTCTCCCTCTCCCTCTCCCTCTCCCTCCCCCTCTCCCTCTCCCTCTCCCTCTCCCTCTCCCTCTCCCTCCATAAAGTGCCTTTCTGTCTCTTTTTCTCTTGTCTCTCTCTCTCTCTTTCTCTCTCCCTCTCCCTTCTTCTCTGTCTCTATTTCCTGGGTATGATCATAAACTGCCTCCATCTCAGCTCTCCCGCCCTTGATATAACCTTCCATGTGTTGATAAGGGCGTAAAGCAACCAATCTCACTCACTCACCCTGCTCCTCCTTCCCTCCCCTAGCCCACTCCCCCTTCCCCTCCCCCACCCCCTACCCTCCACCTCCATGATCTCCTGGAGGCACTTGGTGATTCCCCTGTTATTACTACGTTAGTCACGTGTCTGGTAAGCGTCCCATCCCTTTGTTCCTATAGCAACTGATGGCCGCGCACTGCCAACATCACTTCTTGTGACGTGGCAGGACGCTGTGTATCACGTGACGCGCCGTACGTGACGACGTTACCTTTTCCACATAACGTCACCTATCACATTATGTCGTTATCGCATCACGTGCCCGGGACTGTCACTATAGTGTTTGAGTGATATGGGTCAGAATGTGGGACACTGTATCATTGCATTGAATGGGGCAGAGAAAGAAAGAAGCAGAAAAAGAAAGGGGGTAGAGTAAGAAAATGAAAAAGGCAGAGAAATAGAATGAAAGAGGCAGAGAAAAAACGAGGCAGAGAAAGACAGAAGCAGAGAAAGAAAGGGATAGAGGAAGAAAGGACAAAGAAAGGGATAGAGGTAGAAAGGACAAAGAAAGGGATAGAGGAAGAAAGGACAAAGAAAGGGATAGAGGAAGAAAGGACAAAGAAAGGGATAGAGGAAGAAAGGACAAAGAAAGGGATAGAGGAAGAAAGGACAAAGAAAGGGATAGAGGATGAAAGGACAAAGAAAGGGATAGAGGATGAAAGGACAAAGAAAGGGATAGAGGAAGAACGGACAAGGAAAGGGATAGAGGATGAAAGGACAAAGAAAGGGATAGAGGAAGAAAGGACAAAGAAAGGGATAGAGGAAGAAAGGACAAAGAAAGGGATAGAGGATGAAAGGACAAAGAAAGGGATAGAGGAAGAAAGGACAAAGAAAGGGATAGAGGAAGAAAGGACAAAGAAAGGGATAGAGGAAGAAAGGACAAAGAAAGGGATAGAGGAAGAAAGGACAAAGAAAGAAAGAGGCGGGGAATGAAACAAGAAATAGTTAACAGTGATCAGTTTACATTTATTTATTTATTTCCGGTTCATGTAGAAAATTGCGTTTCCAATGGAAACGGAGATTGATGTCAGTTAAATGTAAAGTTCAAGAGGGAGGGATAGTAGGAGGGAGAGGAAGTGGAGACAGAAAACATGAAATCCCTATCCCATATATGACTGGTCATTCCATGTGATTCTGTTGGTCCCTTTAGCACCTTTGCATATGAGGCATCTTATTTCTCAACTTGCCACTTTAATTCACACATGATCTACCCTTTAATTCACACCTAAACACCATCCCCTCCCCATCCCAGCCATTACCAGCATGAGTCTGATCCCATCTGCTGATATCAGAATCAACAGATTATTCACACTGATATCCAGGGTTGGGAGGAGCCAAGATGCTATCAATGATTGACAGATCTCACCCCAATTCAATTAGATTGATGATAACATCAATCTAAAAAGGCAAAGAAAGAATGAAGCAGTGAAGGAATCCTCATATTCCCTCATATTATGACGTATAGGACTGGGTATGTCAATGTTCAGCTGTTGATATATATTTATATATAAATATAAGAATTTGAAGTAGAAGCTGCCGAGGGACAACGGCTGCACCTGAGCGATAATAAGTGAAGCCACCACAGGAGAGCAGCTGGGCAGGTCTCGCAAATACAAATAAGCACCTTTATGAAGCACTGTAGCAAAAACAAAGTAGACAGTTTGTGTTTAATGCCCACATTTTCATCAAATGACTTTCGGATGCGTTGGAAAGGGATTGCAATTTGGTGTACATACGACTAAGGGCACTAAACACTCAAAAATCAAAATATTCCTAAGAGGAAAACATATTATACATTACATTTGTGACAGATGACAAATACCTTTAAGCTGACTGCTTGAAACCGTCAAATATTTTTACCTGAAAATCCGTCCCGATTTTTTGTGTATGTGTCGATCAAAAGATCTATACATGGGTCAGATTTCCAGAAAATGTACAATTGGCAGCTGTACACATTTAGTAAATTAGCTGCAATTTAGTCAATACTAGGTAAATTCGAGTATATTCAGCATTGCATTGATTCTAGCAATCTGTTTGGCTAGGTTGAACTATATTTTGAACTTTATTTTCGTCTGAAATTTGGGTTATTTGAGAAGATTGGTGAAGTTGAATTGTACATTTTCTGAAAATCTGACTCACATAGCACTGCTTAGCATCACCCGTCTTCCTATACTACTTACTCATACATAGTACCGCCTAGTAACACTACCACATTAGAGCGCTCTTTTTCATAAGACCCTGTTTTGCAGTGATGTACTGGAACATGATCTATTACTGTCATGTGGGACTAAAACCACATTAAGCAGAGACTAAAAAGATTAATAACCTCCATGCCTGCTGGTGAAGTGTTTGTGTTTAATGCCAAGGGACTTGCATAGCCGCCATTTTGAATCTTGGTTTGCATGGAGTGAGTGAGTGAGTGAGTGAGATTGCTTTAGGCCCTTATCAACACATTTAATATGGTTATATCAAGGGTGGGAGAGCTGAGAGCAAGGTAGTTTATGATCATACACAGGAAATAGAGCTAGAGAAGAAGGGAGAGAGAGACAGATAAAAGAGACAGAAAGGCACTTTATGGTCTTACCCAGGAAATAGAGGTAGAGAAGAAGGGAGAGAGAGACAGAAAAAAGAGACAGAAATGCACTTTATGGTCATACCCAGGACCAATGATTCGCATGGAATTATGGGACTAATGGTACAATGGTACAGTGTAAAATCTATAGAAAACATGCCATGTTCAGCATGAACTAGCACAAGCCTCCATCTTTCCCTTCATGCATTTGGTTTTCATAGATCATTTATAAAAGCTATGATATTGGTGAAAATATTCTTTCAATTTTCGATAAAAATGTTGCCAAATATTTGTATGTCAGAATTTATCAGAATCGATCCCAGCATGCACTGTGACAGACATACACAATGGCACAAGCAACACCCCAATAGGGGATGTGCATGTCTCACTGCACATGTCTATGACAGTGCATGCTGGGATAGATTCAGTGAAATCTGATATACAAATATTTAGCAACAATTTCATGGAAAATTGCCAAAATGTTTTCAACTATATTGTGTTGTGTAAATGATCTATAAAAACGAAATGCATGATGGGAAAGATGAAATCTTGTGTTATAGAAACATCTAAAACACATGGATATTGATATGGGACAACTGATAACTATTACAAGATAAAGATAACATGTTTTCTATAGATTTTATACTGTACCATTGCTCCCATAATTCCATGCGAATCAAGATTCAAAATGGCGGCTATGCAACTCCCCTATTGTGGGGTAGTGTACTAAGG
This sequence comes from Sthenelais limicola, assembly GCA_942159475.1. NCBI lineage: Eukaryota > Metazoa > Annelida > Polychaeta > Phyllodocida > Sigalionidae > Sthenelais > Sthenelais limicola. Next base: position 18,799,818 of record OW804096.1, on the reverse strand, counting down.
CAAGAGGTAAAAATATGGAGAAATAAATGGAAAAAAGAGAGAATATCAATTCATCATCATCATGTGTCCCATGTGTGGAGGTGGGATCAAATATCAATTACCATATCTCCAGGGATCTCTCTCTCTCTCACTCTCTTTCTCTATATATATTATATATAGATAATATATAGAGAGAAAGTGGGGGAGAAAGAAGGGGAATGAGAGGAGGGGGAGAGGGAGAGAGGAGAGGGGGAGCGAAAGAGAGAGAGGGAGGGAGGGAGAGGGAGAGAGAAAGAGAAAGGGAGGGAGAGGGGAGGGAGAGAGAGGGGAAGGAACTCCAGCACTCCAATCAAATATCAATTACCATATCTCCAGGGATCTCTCTCTCTCGCTCTCTCTCTTTCTCTCTCTCTGTATAGATGTATATAAATGTATATGTATATAATAGATAGAGAGAGAAAGAAGGGAAGACAAAGGGGGAGAGAGAAGAAGGGAGAGGTAGAGATGGAGGAGAGGGGAGAGAGAAAGAGAGAGAGGGGGGAGGGAGAGGGATAAGAGAGGGAGAGAGAGGGAAATAGAGAAAGAGAGAGAAAGAGGGTGATGAAGAGGGGAGGGAGTGAGAGGGGAAGCAACCCCGGCACTCCAATCAAATATCAATTACCATATCTCCAGGGATCTCTCTCTCTCACTCTCTTTCTCTCTATATATTATTATAAATAATATATAGAGAGAAAGTGGGGAAGAAGAGGGGGAGAAAGAAAGAAAATACTGATAATTATATATAGAATATATATTTTCTTGCCAATTCAGGGTTGAATATATGTTTAAATGGTACATTGAACGAGTCCATAACGAAGGCATCATTTAAGACTTAAAAAATCGATCTAAAACATAATTAAAAGTTTTAATTAATTCAGCCACCGCAGCAATTCAACAACATACCTTTTTATTAAACTCTGCCGCGAAAACAACAGGGTAGAGATCCTCCGAAACAACTGCCTTTAGAGATGGACATTAAAACAGCCGAACAAAACGTAGAAAATCTTTTTGATTGCTATTTGAACAAAAAGAAAAAGAAAAAGAAGTGCAATATGTGAAATGTCAGCTTGCTATGAGCAACTGCCTGTTCATTGTTTGTCCCGAATTCATAGCTTTTTGATGAGCTTTCTCGTTGTTTCCGAACTTCGCTTTTCTGGCAATTTGAGGTAGAAGTGAAAGGTTTTTTTAAATGGATAATACTAGAAAAATCTCTAAAGAGGACCCATCTTTCTGTGAATTCTTAATAGGGCTTACTTTAGATATTATCTTCAAATACAAGACAAACAAGGTTTGGGAAAACTTGTTCAAGCATTAGTTTAATCTCTTGCTTCCACTCAAGATGAACATTTATATTTTTAACCTCATCAATGTCCAATCAAAAATTGATTTGAGATTTGTTTTGTTTTTTTTGTTTTTTTTGTTTTTTTTGTTTTTTTTTTATTTAACATATTTATACAGCCATAAGTGATAAGGATATACAAGGCTCACGGGGGCTATTATTTAGCATTGTCCATGATTTTCCGCCAGGGGCTGTTAGGTGCAGTCCTACTACTATAGAAGGAAAGGAGTGGTGCATAAGTAAAGGTAATTAGTAATTAGTGTAGAAGGAAAGATGATAGTTGTTAATCTACATGATAGGATCAGTTATTCTGTCTGTCCGTAGCAGTGTGTTTTAATCGTCTGCCATATTGCTTTCAGTCCTGGGGAGTTCCTGTGGTCATGGGATGTTCATTTAATTCTGTGGGTTTCCCCCTTGGGTAAGGTTGTGTGTGATTTGATTTTGTGACTGAAATGTTTGCGGTTGTCTATGTTTTTTATGTCTGGGGGTAGTTTATTCCATGCCTGGGCACCATAGTACTTAGGGGCTCTCTTAAGTGACTCGGTTTTTGGTCTGGGCAGAGGAAAGTTGCATTGTGAGGAAGACCTTGTTTGTCGCCGGGATGGGTTAAGAGGCTTGTGGGAGAGTTGTTCTTGGGACCTGCTATGCATAATTCCCAGAATGGGGTGGTCTCTACGGTCTTGTAGGGGTAGTAGCCCCAGGGATGACCTTATTCCGGACACGCTGTCAAACTTCCCAGCATGCGAAATAATCCGAATAGCCCTGTTCTGAAGTCTTTCTAGCTTATCTCGGTTCTGTTGCGTAGCAAATTGATAAAAGGCTGAATTGTAGTCAAAATGTGGTATTATCATGGTTTTATAGATTTGGAGGCTGGTTTTCTTATTGAGGTAGGTTCTGATTTTTGAGAAGGTGTGGATTTTATAATTTACAGTTTTGATTACCTTGTTTACCTGGGCTTGGCAGTTTAATCTGGAATCGAGTACCGTCCCTAGGTAGGTGTAATTGGGTACTTCATTTAGTATTTTGTTGTTGAATTTTAATTTTGGTTTGTGTGCATCTAGTTTGGGGGCTCGCTTGCTGATAAACATACATTTGGTCTTACTGGTGTTGACAGTGAGTTTGTTTGAATCGCAATAATCCTTGAGCGTATCAAGGGCATCTTGGATTTTGCTTTCCGCACGTTTGGGGCAGGTGTCTGAGAAGTGTAATATTGTGTCATCAGCATACATCTGTACATTAACATCGGGGGTTGCATCAGGGAGATCGTTTTATTGTTAATTAATTGTACAATGTTTTACAATGCATACAATAAGGAGAAATAAAGGCAGTTCTCGGGCTCCGTTGAATTGAGAATTGAAAAGAGTAATGTAATTTGATACCCTCTTGATAAATTTCTCAATTTTTCTTTTTTTGATCTTGGCCCGGTAGAATGGAAAAGACTGAAACATTGATGATATTGTCTCTGCTTTTCATGAAATTCTTCTCGAAATTATTTCTGTATTTTGCTTTTCTGGCAATTTGAGGTAGAAATGATTAACAGCAATTAATTTATTCGATGATGAGTAATTATAAAAATTAGAGTCAATGATTGATTTAGAATATTAATAATTATGTGGTTAATCATTGTTACGTAATGCTTGCGTACTAGGGGACCCCTTGGAAGAGCTAAGAACATCATAGAAAGGGACACCCATTTCCACAACTATCACTATTGGTGTATTACGTAATGTTATATCTGCCAATAGACACAATACAATACGATGCAATATTATACACACATTGCTCTGAAAACAATGTATCTAGAGTGATTTACGCATGGTGCGTATTTCACTAGTGATTTACGTGGCGTTGTCATGGCAACCGATCTGTTTTTTTGCTAAGATTACCGGTAAAATTCAAATTTATGACGCGATTTTTTCTATTTTCATGAATGAAAGCATGTATAATAAATCTGTTAATTAACTCGTTGGTTTCAGTCACTTAGAATATTGCGCAACTCGTGCAATATTCACGCTCCTTCAACCAACTTGTTAGTTAACCTGTATATATATTGCTTTGTAAATTGGGAAATGAGAATTATCACGCATGTAAAACTTTCTCCAATGAAATTTTCTAAAAAGAAAATTAAAGTTCCAAGCATTCCAAATATAATTCACGAATAATGGAACCAATTTACCATGAACGAGATTGTTTAAACTTCAAAAGTAGTCTCAGTGTTGGAGAAACCAGGCCTTCTTGTGGGGTTAATACGTCACACACCAACAAAAATAAACACACATAGATACGATTCCACAGGGACGCCACCTCGTGTCAGCTTAGCAAAGTTCTTCCTAGCTACAACGATTGGGTCAGATCGTCAGAAAATGTGCAATTGGCAGCTCTACACATTTAGGAAAGTCTCCTAAATTCTGCTAAAAAATTATCAATACCGGGTATATCTGAGTATATTTGGTATCCCATTGATTTAAAGTATCAGTTCTGTTATGTTAAACTGCATTTTGAAGCTTATTTTTGTCTTTAATGTGGGTTATTTGAGTGGATTGGTGAAGGCGAATTGTACGTTTTCTGGAAATCTGACCCATTATAACTCCTTGCCTTATCTCCCTCGTCTGTTCTATAGGATAGGTAGTTTGCTGATTATATCACGATCTGCAGCTCTTTCCTATCAGACTCAAGTTTTAAGCAATTGTTTTAGTTTTTGATAGTAAGGTTGATTGCAATTCCTCTGTTTCTGTCTGCGACTCATAGATCTGTCTCCTCTTTCTCTGTCATTCATCTGTCTCCCTGTCTCTCCCTCTCTTTCTCACTCATCTCCCACTCTGTCTTTCTCCCTCTTTCCTTCTCTCCCTCTTTCCTTCTCTCCCTCTCTCCCTTGCTCCTTTCTCGCCTCTCTCTCTCACCTCTCTCTCTCTCTCTTTCTCCCTATCGCTTTCGCTCTCTCTACTCCTCTCTCTCCTATCTCTTTCCTTTTCCCTCCCTCTCCTCTCTCTTTCTGCTCTCCTATCTCTCCCCCCTTTCTCTCCCTCTCCTCTCCCCCTCTTTCTCGTTTCTCTCTCTCCCCTCTCCGCCTCGCCCTCTCTCTCACTCTCCCTGTCTCTCTGCCCCCACACCTTCTTGTCTCTCTCCCTCCTCTTTGTCCCCGTCTCCCTCTCTCCCTCTGTCTCTCTCTTATCTATCCCCAACTCTCCTTCTCCTCTATATCTCTCCCTCCCCCCACTCTCTCACTCTCCCCCTCTTCGTCTGATCCCCCCTCTCTCTCTCCCACTCCTCCCTGCACCCCCATCCACACACACACACACACTGTCCCCATCCTCTCTCTATCCTTTCTGTTTCTCCCCGACCCCACCCTGTCTCCTCTCTACATCCCCCACTCACCCTTTTTTCTATCTCTCTCCCTACCTTCCCCTCTCCCCTTCTCATGCCTCCGTACTCCACGTCTTGTTCTGTCATAAACATTCGCTTCCCACAAGTTTCTCACACTTGCCAGCTGTTGGGTGCAGAACAAGTATTTCCCCAAGACATATTGTAAGGTGCCTTGACGTTTCTTGACATAATTTACTTTTTCCTACCCCGTCCCGCTTCTACCATTAAGGAATCACTCCCAGGTCGAACGCCATCCATTTTGCGACATCCGGGTATCACAGGGCAATCACAAAGTACTGCATTCAATATATATGAGAGGAATTGCCAGAAACATGTACAATACACCAATCCTCTTAAATAACACTAATTTCAGACGAAAATAAAGTTCAAAATACAGTTCAACCTAACCAAACAGATTGCTAGAATCAATGCAATGCCGAATATAGGTGATTGTAATATGTGATCTTCAAAGTGATTTTTTTTACAAGTTCCCCTTAATGAAATGTCCTTATTTCTAGGGGGTTTAGGCCTTATAGTCATCTGAATCCATGTAACAAATTTCGGAACATTGTATTAAATACATCTTTGCGTTTTGAAGGCCTTCGTATGGAGTATATTTAGTTACTTTATTAGTAATTACCCATCCAGAAACATTGCAAAAAAAATTTCCCTTGATCTCTTTTCAAATATAATTGTATCTCAAAATCCATATTTTGCGATTTATGACTCATTTTCCTAAAACGGATCACATATGTGATTGAGAGATATCAGTTTTGCAACAACTCCAGACTCAGTTTTCTGCAACACATCACATATATATGAGTCTGTCAGGGTGAATCTGCATTGCAATAGATCAGGCATTCAGTCCCACGCTGCATTTGCACCAACTTGCTGGGATTCAGCCGCATAGCAATCGCAGATGGGTCAGATTTCCAAAAAATGTACAATTGGCAGATCTACACATTTAGGAAATTCTGCTAAATTAGGCTGAAAAAAGATGAATACTGGGTATATCTGAGTACATTTGATATCGCATTGATTTATTATTATTATTATTATTATTATTATGGAACTTTTATTCAGCAAGACATATACATATAGCCCTATAAATCAAGGAGAAGAGGACTGGTTCATTCTCCACTGGAGATCTTCCGAGTAGCCCTTAGACACTAAACATGTAGTAAATGTTGTAAATAAACTTGAAGTAATACAATTTCGTTAATACAGTGTTCATAAATGTTACGTTGACATTAATCTATTAGTAATCTTTTAATGGTAGTTAAAGCTTTTCTATAAAATTTGGTTGACAGCTGTAGCATATCAATTCGAAAACTGTCCTCTACTTGTACTGGTAGGGTGTTAATTAAGCAAGTTTTCCCGTCCTGAACTGGTCGAAAGATTTATAATATCAGTTCTGTTGTGTTAAACTGCATTTTGAAGCTCATTTCTGTCTTAAATCTGGGTTATTTGAGAGGATTGTTGAAGGCGAATTGTACATTTTCTGAAAATCTGACCGAGATAGACTTGGGCAGCAGCAAGCAATCTGCCTGAGTGGTCACCATAGCACTTGTTGGCTTTTTTTTCTCGGTGTTTAATTTCGTTTTTGGTGGCGTAAGGGTGTGCTCTGTTTGGCTGTGTATAGGCCAGCAATCTCTATATTAAAATGGCTGAATGAGAATGTCTGAGATTTACAACATGTCATTTTGTTATTTTGTAAATGTGCAGAGATGGTGGGTGAATCTTTTCTGATCATATCTGATCATATACGGGTCAAGTCGTCAGAAAATGCATAATCGGCCTTCAGAAATCCTCGCAAATAACCCAAATTTTAAGACAGAAATGAGGTTAAAAATACAGTTTAAAATAACAGAATAGATTGTTTGAATGCAAGCAATACCAGATATACTCAGATATACCTGGTATTCATCATGTTTCAGTCTAATTTAGCAGAATTTATTGAATGTGTAGATCTGGCAATTGTACATCTTCTGATGATCTCACCCATACATGTGTCCCAGAAAATGACACTCCACCAGAGATAAATGAATCTTGATGTATATTAATCATGGAATATGGAGATAAGTTATTAATTATGGAAATATGAAGAAATCTATAAAAGGTTATCAATCATGGAACATGGAATATATGTTGTGACAAATGAAATGAAATGAAATGTTCAAATCAAATATGGAAATATGGAGTATGAAGATATGATAAGTAATTAATCATGGAAATATGGAATTTTTTTTTTTTCGACAAAATCTTTATTCAGCGGTAAGTACAAAATAACCAGACAAACAGTCTCGCTCCAGAGAGCGGTGTTCCTCATGTCCTGATCTTAATGACTAATATTCATGGCCGAAATTAAGGTGGGTGATGACACATAATTTATACATATTTATGGTTAATGGCTCGAGAGATTTCAACATACATAAGCACAGATTTACCAGTTGCATGTCTAACTATTCGACCATTATTAGGCTTAGTGCGTAGTTATGGGAAGATGGGATGAGAAATAAGTTGATAATTACTTGATGATTTATAGTATGAGTTGGAATGATTAGAAATGATGGGAAATGATTACACTCTGACTTTAATGCCAGTGTGACTATGAGTGGTGGGTGAGTGAGTGGGGTCAGTACAGTTTATACGAAGTGGGATGACCTCAAAGAGCATATATATATATACAATTTTTTGCATCACCATAAAGTAAAAGAAATTCCGCTAGCATGTTGGGTTTGGAGATATGGATTTATGGAATGTGACGATATGGAAGGTTGGGGCTATAAGAAGAACTGATGGAGAGCTTCAACGACTAGTCTGAAGTGCTTATTAAATAGACATGGAGGGGGATCCTACATTTAATTATAACATTCATTATAATCAATAATTAATCATTAATCCGATAGGGAGATCTCCAGCTGTGATGACGCACTGCTAAACTGATTATTACGTAACAAAATATCTCCACTTTCAGGGTATTTAGCGCTCTTAATGAATACTTGTAGGAAATATTAAGACTTTGCTTTGAATATATCTGTGCGTTTCTGAGTTTAACCTCAAGCAATATTTGTGAGTATATTTGTTTTATTATTTTATTTATCCAGGTGTAGTACAAAGGGTATGGTCTTTGCCAACCATCTTTGTTGGAATATTCTCACTTTTAGAATGCCAAGCCCTTCTAGTAGAATAAATAGAAAAATAGAAATAGAAGGAAAAAAATAGAATAAATACAGGTACAATGTTTTAAGACAGTGTAAGAAATATATCTATGCATTATTAAGGTCATGCTATATAAGTATATTTAGCTACTTTACTAGTAATTGTCCACTCAGAAATATTGAAAACTTTTTTTCAAAAACAAAAATATCAAACCTAAAATATAGAAACACTTGTTAGATGCCCTTCATGTTTACATTCATTAGAATCGTCTTGATCTAATCTTTTCAAATATGATAATATCTCAAAATCATTATTTTGCGACATGTGACTCACTTTCCCGTGACACATCACATATACATACAATGGAACCTCTCTATTAAGACCACCCTTGGGACTGAATGATTTTTGGTCTTGTAGTGAGGTGGTCTCTTTAGAGGGCTCTAAATCTAATAAGAGGAAATAATTCGGGACTGGGAAAACTGGTCTTAATAGAGGGGTGGTCTCTTATGAGGTGGTCTTTATGTGAGGTTCCACTGTATACATTTCCACCTACCTCAAGTTTATATGGTGAATATGTCACCTTTATCCATATAATATACGGGAAGAGTGATTTCTACGAAAAGAGGGGTTTCTTTGTCTCACATGTTCTCGGAATTTGTTGTTTTACAAACCGTTTTATTCATCTGTAGAGTTCTGTCCACCCTCTCTGGAGGACGTTGTATGTGGTTTGTGAAGGTATCTGGGGTGGAAATGTGATTTTGAAGCCTTTTTTAAATTGGGATCTACACACTCTATTTATAGCCTGGGAAAGCCCCTGTGAGATACTACGTCCTTTCCCATGAGCCAATACCTCCTTTCCAGGGGGACCCGAATATACATGCAGAGGAGTGGGAGAGGGTGGGGGTATTGGCGAGCATGAGGAAGAGGGGAGGGAGAGGGGGTGGGGAATCAGAGATGGGGTTGGGAGAGAAGAACAGGTATGATAGACAGAGAAGAGGCAGAGGGGAAAGAAGGAGAGGGGGAAATGTGGGGAGAGAGGGGGACTGCCCGGAGGACGGGTACTTTGCTAGTGCTTTGCTAAAAATACTCCATTTCCAAACTCATCGATTGATCTCCCCACATAATGTATGAAGTTCTGAAAGCTGAGTTAGAATCGCTTGAGCGACCTGGAGACAAACAATTGACATCAATTAAAATCTAATTAAACTGGATAATGAGCAATTCTAAAGATAGCCCACTTTGTCTCACATGGTGCCGGCGGGCCTGATCACTGCTGGCATCACTTGATCACACAATGTGAAATACACATTCTTCTCCTTCAGTTGAAATTACATTCAAATGTCAATGTTTGTCTCATCTAGTCTTCTACTTGCTTCACTACCTCCTGGGGTAGTATACTACCCCAGGCTGAAATAGTATACTGTCTGGAAAAGTATACTGTCCTTTATTGTATGTTTTACCAGGCTGTTTCCTGGGGTAGTATATACTACCACTACCACTGCATGAGGTTTTACCAGGCTGTTTAGTTCAGTTTCTGTGGTAGTATACTACCATCTATTGTTGTATTAGGTTTTACCATGCAGTTTAGCTCAGTTCCTATACCTGGTCTTCCACTAACTTCTGGTGTAGTATACTGCCATCTATTGTCGTATGATGTTTTACTAGGCTGTTTAGTTCAGTTCCTGGGGTAGTATACTACCATCTATTGTTGTATGATGTTATACCAGGCTGTTTAGTTTAGCTACTATGGCTGGTCTCCCACTAACTCCTGGGGTAGTATACTAACATCTAGGCCCTATAGTATACTACCATCTATTGTTGTATGATGTTTACCAGGCTGTTTAGTTCAGCTCCTATAGTTGGTCTTTCACTAACCCCTGGCGTAGTATACTATTACTACTATCAATATATTATAAACTTCCTCATTATTGGAACTCCTTAGAGTCCGATGCCCAAAAGGCCGATACAAGCAAAAACTTCACTAACCTAGTGAGGCCAAATGCCATATGGACTGATGCAAATTTCCTATATTAGACCCAACTTTGAAATTCTTGCCCCACAAAAGCGTCCTTTAAGAGGTCCACCTTCCGCTTCCTCGAAATTTCCCAGAAATTTCCCTAGAAATTTCACCACCTACTGTCTACTTCCTTTATATATGTCTTATCTCAATACCCTTAAACACGTATCCTATTGTACCATCGATGTTCTTTCTCGTTCATACTTGTTGTACCTATATAATTATATCTTGCACTCCGTTAAAGTGCTATCTTGATTCTATATTCCAATGTTGCCTGAGACCATATTTAGTAGTATAAGGGCCACCTTGTGTATCGTCGACGCCAAGGTGTATTGTTACCCTTACATTGAATAAAATACTGTAACGTTCGGCAGGACTTGGAATCCTCCCTATGAAGGGAGATTAGATCCGCCGATCTAGTCACTTTATTGACTAATAAATGTCTCAACAACAACAACAAATATTGTTTTTTAAAATGTTAAGGGACACTATGATATATATTGGCCAGCCGTGGGGTCACAAACAGGCATGGTGTTATGGCCAATATCGGAATTTCCGAATCGTATGCATGAATTTTTTTATTAAATATTTCTATTGGCCAGACATTAAAAATCCCACATATTTAAACAAATACGCATAACTCACTATTGCAGATATTTGTATACATTGCCATCAAACTGTCAAACTCTTCTACCATGAATTCCAAGATTAGTTTCTGTACATACTTTACGAACATCCTTACATTATATTATTACAAAATACTTCCAACTACACTATCTCTAACACCTTCCATTAACCGTTCTCACACAAATACAATCTCATCTCCATACTATCAAATCAATACAAATTAGCATTTCTCTTCTATGCATCAAAATACAGTAGTCACAATTGACATCCCCTAGTCATTGCGAATGCGAAAAACTTGTTTCTATCATAGCAGGATTCCACTCTATAGTGTTGTATACAACCACCCATTGTGATATAAATATAAAAATATATATAATACTCATGGTGTCATGAATAGGCATGACGTCATGCCCAACATCGGAATTTCCGATTTGTATGCATGAATGCGAATAACCTTTTTTTCATAGCAGAATTTCACTCTGTAGTGTTGTGTACAACCACCCATTGTGATATAAATATAAAAATATATACTCGGCCCATCCCACGTGTCCTGTTGCTACAGCCTGTAGTACTCAGCTGTCATGGCTGCTGGTATAACTCAATAACCCTGCACTCCCTGACTTATATTGCCTATGGGGGTCAGATTTGCAGAAAATGTACAATTTAACTTCGCCAATCTTCTCAAATAACCCAAATTTAAGACGAAAATAAAGTTTGAAATGCAGTTCAACCTAACCAAACCGATTGCTAGAATCAATGCAATGCAGAATATACTCGAATTTACCTAGTATTGACCAAATTGCAGCCTAATTTAGCAGAATTTACTAAATGTGTACAGCTGCCAATTGTACATTTTCTGAAAACCTGAGCCATTCATGTGCTGTATGCGCTGCTACTGGTACGCAGGATTAAAGGCACATTTTCGATTTCTGACTAAGCACTGCATCACTAGTTCATATGTGATGTCTTGCAGAGAATGAGTCACAAGTCGCAAAATTGATTTCATTTAAAGTGTTTTCTTCACAAGAACTTCCAGTAGGAATGTTCTCACATTTCAGGTATCTAGTACTTTAGGGTCAGATTTTCAGAAAATGTACAATTGGCAGATCAACATGTTTTGTAAATTTTGCTATATTGGACTGAAAAATCAACACTATATATATATATGGGTGTATTTGGTATTGCCTTGATTCAAACCGTCTGTTTGGTTATGTTGAACAGTATTTTGAACCCGATTTTTGTCTTAAATTTGGGTTATTTAAGAGAATTGGTGAAGTTGAATTGTACATTTTCTGAAAATCTGACCCTTTAGGTTGTATGAATTCATGTACCAAATTTCAAGACTACGAAAGGCGAGAGTGCTCACGCATGGAAAATGACTTTCATTTTCAATCTCCTTTAAGAACTGAAATGCCTTTTGTTTTAACCTATGTTTCAAAGTCACAGACGTTTTCATTTCCGTTTTGAATTTGATTTCAAGACAATGTAGATCTCGCGAGAACCTTCAAGTACGTTTTCATTTCCGTTTTGAAATGTGTGAAGAATATGAAAATCTATGAACGAGACCTAAAAGGAGATGAGATCTCACGAGATTTCACGCCCCCATGTTTTCTAAGACCAACCTATTGGGGACAGATTACGTTACTTTACTAGGAAGTGTCCACCCAGAAATATTGAAAATACTGAATCCACTTAATCTATAACCTTTTCAAATATGATGGTATCACACAATTTGTAGAGAATTAATTTTAAGTCAACGAGAAATCTATCAGCTATGGTCTTTATTTCCCATTGTCTGTGTGACAAGTAGCTTTAGAAAAGGTCAACAGAATGGATTAAAAATTGTCTTTTTAAATCATTAAATCCGTGTACAAATATCTTAACCGAATAAGGATTATACTATTCAAGGAGATACAGGAAACGTTATACAAGAACTTTTTTATTTAATATTTTTTTATTGGCCTTGGACATTTAAATTCTTTACAAAATACGCATAAGGGTCAGATTTTCAGAAAATGTACAATTGGCAGCTCTACACATTTAGGAAATTCTGCTAAGTTTGGCTAAAAATTGATGAATACAGGGTATATCTGAGTATATTTGGTATGGCATGGATTTAAAGTATCAGTTCTGTTATGTTAAACTGCATTTTAAAGCTCATTTGTGTCTTAAATGTGGGTTATTTGAGAGGACTAGTGAAAACGAATTGTACATTTTCTGAAAATCTGACCCATAACCACAATGCTGATTATTTTCATGCGTTGCCAAGTTAGTCAGATTTTACAACTTAATCAAATTCTACCAAATTTAATATGATGCAATGAATAACAAATGCAATTAACTACCCCCCCCCCCCCCCCCCCCCCCCGTGCAACGATCTCATAACTGAAATATAGTTCAATCTATACGTTATTTTCTGTAACAATACATATACTCGGAAACCAGAATCATACAATTATACAAACTGGGACAAACGAGCCCTATTATCTTTATATTAGTCACTGTGATTTTGTATGTCACCGCATTTTATCATTGGCAATATAGGATTTGCATAGCCGCCATTTTGAATCTTGATTCGCATGGACTTATGGGACTAACGGTACAGTGTAAAATCTATAGAAAACATGCCATGTTCAGCATGGAATATTTACCAATGCTCTAATGTCAATATCCATGTGTTATACATGTTTCCATAACACATGTCCCTATCTTTCCCATCATGCATTTGGTTTTCATAGATCATCTATACAAGCTCTGATATTGGTGAAAACATTCTTGCAATTTTCGACAAAATGTTGCCAAATATTTGTCCATCAGATTTCAACTGAACCCATCCCAGCATGCACTGCAACAGACATGTGCAGTAAGACATGCAAATCCCCTATTAAAAACAAAGTCAAAGTCTGTAATCAAACATTCACTACCATGTAATAGATACATCAATGCGCTGTATGCCTTAAATGTGATGTGTTTCAGGAAAATGAGTCATAAGTCGCATAATTGATATTTTTCAAAGTGTTTTTTTCACAAGATCTCATTATTGGAATGTTCTAATTTTTGGTGGGTTGATCACTTATAGCTATATCAATTGATGTATCAAATTTAAGAACAATCTATGTAATATATCCTTTCGTTTTGAAGGTCCTCATATGGACTACATTTAGTTACTTTACTGTTTATTGACCCCCAGAAATATTGGAAACATTTTTTTCAAAAACGAAAATATCAAACTTAAAATTTAGAAATATTTATTAGATTATTAGACTTATTAGATTATTATGTTTACTATCATTGGAATCAGTTGATCTCATCTTTTCAAATATGGTGATATCTTAAAATCCTTTTTTTGCGACTTATGACTCATTTTCCTGAAACACCTATCAAATGTCAGTTAAAAATGATCTTTGTTCAATTCTAAGAATCATGTGTGATACAAAGTTTATTCAGAGGATGATTCAGAGGATGCTATTAAAAAGATATAATGAAGAAGAAAAACCTCATTTCAAAAGCTATTCTTTGCCATTAGTTTGGTTGATGAAAACCTGGTGGATCTGTGTGTCCAGACTAATCATTGTCAGTATCAGATGTCATGCTCTTACTCTACCCACTCAATACCAATAATACAACATTCAAGATTACTTTTTTATTTTACATTTAAGATTTGAACAGAATAATCATATGAGTCAGATCGTCAGAAAATGTACGATTCGCTTTCACCAATCCTCTCAAATAACCCGCGAAATTAATCTCCTATATAAATTGAAATGTGAGTAAAATTGATGAGATTCTTGCTGTTATTGGGTCAGATTTTCAGAAAATGTACAATTAATAGCTGTACACATTTAGGAAATTCTCCTAAATTAGGCTGAAAAATGAATAATACCAGGTATATCTGAGTATATTTGGTATCGCATTGACTTATAGTATCAGTTCTGTTATGTTAAACTGCATTTTGAAGCTTATTTTTCTCTTAAATGTGAGTGATTTGAGAGGATTGGTGAAGGCGAATTGTACATTTTCTGAAAATCTTACCCTATTGCTGAGACAAAGCACAAATTTGTTGTTACAGATTAGCAGAATTGACTAAATGTGTAGAGCAGCCGATTGTACATTTTCTGAAGATCTGACCCATGTATATACATAGCGATATCACAAAGAAATCCATTTTTTCCTATTCTCCATCTATGACATATTGATCTCTTTCAAAATGTCACTGATGTTCAACGCATCAAATTCTAATTTTAAATTTAATTTAAATTTTACACCCGGGACTCATTCACGCCAGCTATCAAACGTCCAGCCAGTTCAAACATTAATCATCAGCACTATTGTAGTCAAAGCATAAAACCTTTACTAAAATTACCTATTCTTCTTTTCTACGTAAAATTAATGATCCTGATATCGAATGTTGCTGTTGAAATGTTTTATCGAGGTAATTTAAGTCCATTTAATGTTTCATGCAACAAACGCATTGAAAACGCAATCTGTGAATCAGTATGCGTTACCTTCATAGGTAATCAACAGCTGGTGATATAAAAGTTATTTAGCAATAATCTTTAAAGTAATAACATATTATATACAGGTTAACTAACGAGTTGGTTGAAGGAGCGTGCATATTCTAAGTGACTGAAACCAACGATTTAGTTAACAGATTTATTATATATGCTTTCAATCATGAAAATATGAAAAAAAATGAGTCATAAATTTGAATTTCAGCGGTAATCTTAGTAAAAAAAACAGATTGGTTACCTAGCTTGACAACCCGACATAACTCACTAGTGAAATACGCAGTATGCGTAAATTACTCTTGATACATCGTTTTTAGAGCAATACATGAATAATAACAACATAACTTTAAAAGTTATATAGAAATAATGTTCAACCATATGGTTGACTACTTCAGCTCTTCATCCAGATATCTTCAAAGGTCGAAGAATTAATTTTTCAACCATATTTTTAACTATTTTAGTCTGTATTTTACTTGTAATTGTTAGAATTAAGCTTCAAGTCAATGAAATCTTGTACAAAACATACCCAGGGTACTTGGGAAGAACAGCTCTGAGATGACAGGCATAACCCAATTTCTCGCCGAATGATTAAATATTGTAAATGATGAAGAGAAATAAAAATAAATGCATATAATAAGAATACATGTATGTGGGTGAGATTTTCAGAAAATGTACAATTCACCTTCACCAATTCTCTCGAATAACCCAAATTCCAGACGAAAATAAGGTTCAAAACACAGTTCAACCTAGCTAAACAGACTGCTAGAAAAAATACAATGCCGAATATACTTGAATTTACCTAGTATTGACCAAATTGCAGCCTGATTTAGCAGAATTTATCAAATGTGTACAGCTGCCAATTGTACATTTTCTGAAAATCTAACCCATGTAGTAAAACGATATGTTACAGTATATGACTCCATTGGTCAATGGATATGATTGTGATTTATTATAGAAAATGAAAATTGAATCGTTGATACTATTATTATTGAGCAAACACAGTCAAACGTAATCAAATATGTTTTCATGACGCTGGTATTATACAAAAGAAAATGCACAGTCAGCATATATGGTCAATACTGCCTAATGAGACTGAAGAAATTAATAGTAGTTTTATCCGTGTGGCCTATTTCTTCTTCTTCTTTTTCTTCTTCTTCTTCTTCTTCTTCTTCTTCTTCTTCTTCTCGTATTCGCATACAATACGCCGTTCATAGCCTGGTTGTATGAATGGTTTTGCGTTGATTCCAAATGTCTGTACGCTTATTTTGAACTCTATTTATTCAACCTCATTTTATTTCTAATCGAATTAAGAAACTATTTGAGACGTTTAAAGCTGCACTCTCAGCTAACATCGGTCAAGAACTGAAAATTTTCTGCTCTTTGTTCCATTCTTTTCAACTAAACATCATTTGCCCAAGATTTTAGAGGATTTTGTCTGGTTGATTTTGCTACAGGGCTTCTAAAACGTCCCCATTTGTATTTGGAGGACCCGCCCGAATCCTTTTCTCTGGGGGCTTCACTTATTATCGCTTACCGACTTCCATTTTCTCTCAGCCCATTTGACTTCAAATTCTTGTATAAACATATAACAGCAGCAGAATATTGATAAATACAGTCCTATAAGTCATAATATGAGTAACTCTTGTATAAAAATATAACAGCAGCAGAATATTGATAAATACAGTCCTATAAGTCATAATATGAGTAACTCTTGTATAAACATATAACAGCAGCAGAATATTGATAAATGCAGTCCTATAAGTCATAATATGAGTAACTCTTGTATAAAAATATAACAACAGCAGAATATTGATAAATGCAGTCCTATAAGTCATAATATGAGTAACTCTTGTATAAACATATAACAGCAGCAGAATATTGATAAATCCAGTCCTATAAGTCATAATATGAGTAACTCTTGTATAAACATATAACAGCAGCAGAATATTGATAAATTCAGTCCAGTTCAGTTTAAAAGATATTTGATTTATCCAGCCTTTGTCAGCCCTTATTGATAAAGGATCTAGTCAGGGACTTGACTTTCACCTCAAACCTGCCTACTCGAGTTGATCTTACGATATAATATTAAGGTGTTGGAATGGAATGAAATAAGTTAAGTTGTTATGTATGTTTCACACTCTATGGAAACGTATTACACTTATCTTTAAAATGTTGCTAAATGTAATATTAAATCTGATACAGATCTATTTTCATGCATTTATCATTTCAGTAACGGAAAATATCACGGTGAAAGTTTGTACAATAAACTAAGATTTATTTTTAAAAAAACAAAAACAAACTAAGTGATGCTATTTACTTTGGCAAATATTTGAGAGGATTGGTGAAAGCCAATTTCACATTCGCTGTCATTCCAAGCCTTGTGCTCGACTTGTATGAATTTCAAGTTGTTATATGGGTCAGATCGTCAGAAAATGTACAATTGGCAGCTCTATACATTAAGGAAATTCTGCTAAATTAGGCTGAAAAATGAAGAATACCGGGTATATCTGAGTATATTTGGTATCGCATTGATTTAAAGTATCAGTTCTGTTATGTTGAACTGAATTTTATAGCTCATTTTTGCATTAAATGTGGGTTATTTGAGAGGATTGGTGAAGGCGAGTTGTACATTTTCTAAAGATCTGACCCATATCTCCCTTGACAGGAAGTGATACATCAACGTCATTACCGTGTCATTCTGTCATCATTCGTATTCTAAATCCTCCTTTTTACCATTTTATCTTTCCAGAATTCGACTGGGAAATGACAGCCAATGAGATGACCGTAGTTTTTATCTGCGGAGCTATCGACTGCGGGCCTGGAAGTCATCATTTATGGGGCGATCTGCCGCGCGGCACAGACAGGAGTATGGTGGCCCGACACTGGCATTTTGCTTAGGTCCAAAGAGCACGAAATGGCTACCATTATGGGCATTTTTATCATTTGTACTCATACCCAGGAGGTTATTTTTATACGGAAACTGATAAAAAATGCTGCATTTGGATGTAAATGTTGACTTTAAAAAGGGTCCGTTGATGCAAAGAGACATTTTCACGGACAGGGAAAATAACTTGGTCCATAAAATGCGACCTTAGTTTACACAAAGCTGCAAATATTTTGACAGTCGAGGAACTAGAAATATAATTATATACCACAAAGGAACTGACAAATGAACCCTGCATTTGGATATATATAAATCTTACGTCACGGCGTCCCAGGTGATAATAGCAGACGACATTTTCCAAGGCACAAATAATAATTCTGCACTGGGAAGGACATCCATCGTTATAGAAAGAGTTACTCGGAGTCAGTGAAGTAATTCTGCTGATATGGAAGCATCTGCTCCCTGGTTGTCAGGAAAAATGCTTCATTCTGTACCAGCTAGGAGACGGAACGGAAAGTAACCAAGGACGAATGCATTGATTATGACAGCATATGGATTTATGACGGAAATGTTGCAAATGTTTGCCATCGACTCCCAGAAAGAGCTCTAGCATTTTTCAGAAAGAGTGATAATAAAGGAGCGAATGTTTGAATAAGTCATATTAAATGAGAAAAACATGTTCACAGGATTATAGCTGTTATGCAGAGTGTGAAGGAAATGATCGCAGATGATGTGAAATTCAATGGATACATTCAAAGCTGTAGCTTTTGATACAACGCAATAGGGGAGTTGCATGTGCCACTGTGCATGTCTATTACAGGGCATGCTGTGATGAATTCAATTCAAATCTGACATACAAATATGTATCAACATTTTTATTAAAAAAAAAATGCACGGATGTTTTGACCAATATCACAGCTTGTGGAAGTGATCTATAACAACCAAATGCATTATGGGAAAGATGAAGTCTAGTTTTATGGGAACATGTAAAACACATGGGATATTTACATGAGGTCACAGATAAATATTCCATGCTGAACATCACACGATAGCTTTATTTACTATAGTGAAATACAACTCCCATAATTCCATGCCAATCAGGATCCAAGATGGCGGATATGCTAATCTCCTATTCAAATCCATCTTATTGGAAGGCAAAGCATACCATAAGATAAGACGTGCATTGAATACATTCTACATGCTTGTAAGGATTTGGGCGAATTTGGATCGTCCTTAATCTGAAGCTACAAATGGATTAAATTTGTTGTGGTTCCTAAAGGATTAACGCAGATTCTTCGGAGATTATTTCTTCAAACTCATTTGAGAAAAGTGAACAAGATTATTTTTCATTTGCCATGTTTATCAATCAAAAGCTCAAGATGAATTTACAATGGGATAAATTCATGCCATAGGGAAAAAATCCCTAGTATGGGGGGAAAAAGTCCCTAGTATCTGTTAGAAAGGGATTTGTTTTATAATCACAAGTTATTAGACCAAACTTATAAATGTGTGATATACATACCAAAGAAGGAAATGTCCAGAAAATCTGGAAATTAGATTCAATGGCGGCTAAACCTGAGGAAAAAGCGCAGCCAGGGTAATTAATGTGTCATACTTATGGTTTCACCACTCCTCTCCAGGTGGAGGCACTATAGGCCAACTGGATTATAGGTGAAATTAATATTGCCTGGAAATGGGTCGGTGTGAAATTAACATAAACAATGGATTACTAATCAGTGTCAGGATATGTTAATAAGGCCTTGATACTTAAAATTAGAAATTGATGATGATTTCTACTGATTTTCAGTTGAGGAAATCAAACCACAAATGTATCGGACTGGGATGAGAACAACCGTTGATTATTAAATCAAATTATGATAAATAGTATTAATAGGCCTTATCCCTGATGACAAATTGCAAATATGTTGGTGATAAAAATTGTCTCCATTTTGAAGTGAATGAAATTAACATAAGGATATGCGTGATTGGCGAGCAAGCAGGAGTGTGGGCAGATTGTGTTAGAGAAAAGGCCTTAACCCTGAGGAGAGAAAAAAGACTTCAAATTAAGAATTTTTTTTTAAAAAATTAAATATTTAATACAAATGCAGTCTGTCACGCCCCCGGAAGTGTCACAGACAGCCAACATGAGTGTTTATGATTTCTACAATGATTCTCTTTTCAACGGCACCAATTTTTCCGTTGTTTTCAACTTGTCGTACGACGATGTCTTCGGGGACGGAAATAATACGGACGGAGTATTGCCTTTCGTCATCACAGTCACCTCACTGGAAATTGGCCTTGCTGTGGTTTTAGCTGGATTCATCCTCTCCATTATCATAGGCAATGTGTTTGTTATACTGTCAGTGTTCCTCTTTAGGGACATGCGGACCTTGACTAATGGCTTGATAGTGTCTTTGGCATCGGCTGATCTACTAGTAGCCATCATAGTTCTGCCAATCAGCCTTCATCATGAGATCATAGGGACTTGGACTTTGGGACATATTGTTTGTGACTTTTGGATCACGTCTGATGTGTTTTGTTGCACAGCGTCTATATTGAATATTGTTGTTATAGCTGTGGATAGGTATTGGTTGATTACACGTAACGTCCGCTATACACACAACACCACCTTCTCCAGGAAGCGTGTGTGCATTGTCATGGTGTTCCTTGCCTGGATCACATCAGCCATTATCTCATCCTCACCATTGTTTGGGTGGAAGCATGGGGGTGGTGGGGAGGTGGTAGTGGGAAGTGATACAGATACAGACAGTTCACAATGTGTTATCAGCCAGGATTTGGGATATACAGTCTTTTCTACATTCGGAGCCTTTTGGTTCCCTTTGAGTGTCATTCTTATAGTTTATTTCAAGATTTTTCGTATTGCACGTACGCGTGCGAGTAAGAGAGCGAAAGCTCGTGCAATACACCCTAGTATGAACTCAACAATTTTATCCGAGGGTCCACAGAATGGAAGGTCGATGAGATATACTCGTGCCTCTGATTCCAACTCTCCGCACACCTCTCCGCGGAACAGTCGCCCGGCCTCTACATCATCCCGTAAGAGCACGGGCAGTGCACGTATGCGTAGCCGTACGCGTAGCTCGGCACGTACCCTAGGTCTTATCATCGGGGGTTTTGTTCTTTGCTGGCTCCCCTTTTTTCTAGTCGCTACGATTTTGCCATTTTGTGCCAGTTGTGAGGTACCTCCTATATTAATGAGTGTTGTACTGTGGCTGGGGTACTCTAACTCACTACTTAACCCTGCTATCTATGCCATCTGGGATAAGAATTTCCGCCGCTCGTTCAAGAGGTTGAGTACATGTAACATCAGATGGAGCCAAGTGCTATGACAGGGGGGGCCGCCCCATTGGCGGCTCATGGCCAAACTACCAGTCATTAAGTGATCATTAAATTCTTTTTGAGATTTCTGCACAAAACTAACTACTACAAGTTGGAAGATGAATTTTTTGTTTACATTCCTGTTCATGAAGATATATAGAGGTCTGGGCGTCAGAATGAATATATATGTACAATTATATTTTACAAAACTGAGATAATTGCAAAATGTATGAATTAAAAACCAAAGTTTAATGCGAAAATATTTTTGTTTAAGAAATATTCATGAAATAGTGTCGTCCTCAGCTTTAATGTGATGACAGATGAAATAGACATTGTGCCCAATATCTCCTTCTTTTGTGATGCAAGCATATGAAATATTTTATTTTATTTCCAAGTTATTGTGAAAATTCGTGAAAAAGATTCCCTATTGTTCATACATAGTAGTTCGACCCTAACAATTTAGCCGATAAATCTGTATAGTACAAGCACATACATAAAAGCCTATTCAGGACACCATTTGAAAATAATTGAACTATTTTTATCAAGATTTTTACTAAAAATGTTTGATCTGGCTACGAATGTGAAGATTTTATCGGTGGATCAAGGAACTGGACCAAATAATTAATTAATTAATTAGTCAATAATCAAATTTATCTCAATCATGGCACGAAATGAAATATGTTTTTTTTTTTTAAATCATAATGTGAGTGTGCCAGAGGGTCGCAAATTGTAATTTGTCTCAAAGAAATTAGTCTAAAGTTGCAAAAGTTATTCAAAAAAATAACCATTCAGGGAGATGCATTGCATTCAACATTAGGCAAAATACATATATCCTTCCTATATTTTGAAATCATGATTATTCAGCAATATTTTCTCTCTCATTCAACCATCTTGTTGCAAAATATAAGATCTCAGGACCCAGAACACATCAAAATATTATAAAACATATATCATAAAACAAAGGAATCGAGTGCAATAGATATTCAATTACAAGTACCGAGTTCCATTTACAATTTATTACATGCTCTTGGAGAAATAGAATATTGTAATATAATATAATAAATGAATTACATGTATTGCCATAAAGTATGTAGAAGTTAAAGAAGAACAAAAAAACCGAATTGTGATTACACGTGTACAATAACAGGATCGTTATCATACAGGCATGCAATAAATCTTCTAATCGGATAGTTACATTATCACATGGAATTATCCCAACATTAGTATTTGGAATTAGGAACATAATCAATAAACAATAATATTGGAGGCCAAATGTATTGATCTGCCAGCCCTTGATCCACCGTAATACCAGGGCAATAGCCAGGGGGCAGCAGCTGTCTCGGGGTCATAAGTTCACATGGGTTGGTCAGTGGCATGTTGCATAAGCTGAGAAAAGGATTTTAATTTAATATTAACTTTTGGATGGAGGAAAGAGAACTATTGTTGTTTTCCTGTGACTTTATTTGTGTTAGGGCTGATAATTTTATTTCAATTTCAAGAGATCAATGTGATGCACCAATCTTAAGTACCAAAATATGAAAAGTTGTAGCCATTCTGTCGATCTCTACCTATAGAATATTCCTTTATTTAGGCTTTTATAAAACACCCCCTTTCAATTGGATTTCTAATGAACGTTAACACATATCTGGTTTGCAAGGTTTCAAATATTCTTCTTTAAAGATAAAAAAAGAACTGGTCTATTGCCCCTGAAGTTTTTGAAAGCCACATAGACTGCGAGAGAGAGTGAGAAGATGCGAGACAAGAGGGTTTCAGAGGCATGAATATATATATTCCTGAATTATCGCCCATCCAACATAACAAAGGTACAAAGTGCATGAGTAAACAAAGCAAATCTAATATTCAGATACAGAGTCACCCTCTACCGGGTATTCTGGGTACCGCCTTCATATTATAAGATATTTTTGTAATTGAGTCAATTGTTACTAACCAAGAGAAAGTTAGGCCACTACAAAGTCCAAACTTCTCTTACATAGATCTTGTAATCTCTCTATATGAAGCGAGTAATACATGCAAATGAACTTCAAAAACTGATGAGTCATTGTTTGATACTAGGACTAGGACTAGAAGTGCATGTGATTGGAGTGAGTGAAACAGATGGGTGAAGTTTCCTGAAAATGTACAATTCACCTTCACCAATCCTCTCAAATAACACAAATGTAAGACAAAAATCAGGTTCAAAATACAGTTCAACATAACCAACCAGACTGCTTGAATCAAGGCAATACTAAATATGCTGAGATATAACTAGTGTTGACGATATTTCGGTCTAATTTAGCAGAATTTAGTAAATGTGTTGATCTGCCAATTGTACATTTTTTGAAAATCTGACCCAGAGGTTGATTAAAGTTGCATTCTCAGCTGTTACGACAAAATAATTGCCATTGAGTTGATTCATTGTTTTAAGAAATATAGGACTGCGGTAATATACATACAGGTTAACTAACGAGTTGGTTGAAGTAGCGTGAAACCAAGCAACTGAAACCAACGAGAACAGATTTATTATACATGCTTTCAATCATGAAAATAAACAAAAATCGAGCCATGAATTTGGATTTTACTGGTATTCTTAGTAAAAAAAAACAAATTGGTTGCCATGACAAGCCCACGTAAATCACTAGTGAATTATGCACTATGGCTAACTCACTCTAGATACGTTGTTTTGAGAGCAATGCGTGTATAATAAATTTACTTATATGTGATGTATTACGAAAAAAACAATAAGATATAAGTTTCAAAATTAAGTGTTTCTTTCACAATAAAGTCATCTACATCTCCTTTTTGTACAATTCTTTTCCTACCAGTCAAAATATTAATATATTTCCCCTTTTATTCAAGACATTCGATTTCAGTGAACGCTAAAATTCCACTTGCCATCCAGTTTTCTTTATTATTCATCTATTATCGCTCTCTTGTTATGAGTGCACTGTAAATCTCTTATAATATCTCAGCAGTCTAGATAGCAGTGTTTATTACAAAATATAATCAGATGGCGATAGTTCCTCAGTTCCTATTTAATAAGGTGTCAAATAAAATCAACATATAAATTGACCAGGTAGTTCCATTTATATGTTGATTTTATTTGGCACCTTATTAAATATACATTTATGAACAAATGTAGATTAGTTGGTCAATTCTGCTGAGAATGCAATTTTAAGACGGAACAATAGGGTAATTGTGCACACCAACGTATCATCCAGCCGTTTGCGTATACGTTCTTGCCTTGCGTTCTATATTATGCTGAAACTCTTTAGTCCTCTAGCACCATACAATGGGGGTTTTGCATTGCAAAATGAATTATTTTCATTCGCATATGATTGTGATATGTTATAGAAAAATGTGTCACAAGTTGCAAAAAGTGGATTTTGAGATACCATCACATTTGAACAGAAGAGATCAAGCTGATTCCAATGATAGTAAACATCTAATAAGTACTTCTATGTGTTTTATGGACGAAAATAGTAAGCCATATTTCTTGATGGTCAAATAAAGTTGTTAGATATACTCATTATGGTAACCTCCGATATGCAGAGCTATATTCAATACAAAGTCCTGAAACTTAGTTTATGTGTTCATGCTATCAGCAGCACTAAACACCCCAAAAATGAAGACATTCTGATGAAGGGTTCTTGTGGGAAGATGTTTGGAAAACATGATTCTTTACAACTTGCCACTTATTTTAGATACAATAATGAGGTAATGACATACAGTGGTAAATGTCACAATATTGAAACTAAATAAAAATACGAATTAAACTCATATTGTTTATTTTACTCCTTGGTAATCTAATTGGTCGAACCAGTAGAGGTACAGTGCAGTACATGTTAACCTCTTGAAGTGTATCACAATTTTTTTTAATTTTTTTTTATTACTGAAGGCCGTACATGGTTTAAACTGATTATAGAAATATGCGCATGTTCACATGGTGAATGTTTTGTCGCGTCGCTATGACCTAACATCTGATGTGTTACAGGGAAACGAGTTAAAAGTCACACAAATTGGAATTGAGATCATCATATTATTATATTTATCATTATATTTGAAAAGATGAGATCAAACTGTTTCTCATGATAGTAAACACTTATATATTTTAAGTTTGATATCTTTATTTTTGAGAAAAAAAGTTCTCAATATTTCTGGGTGGACAATTACTAGTAAAGTAGCTAAATATACTTTATAGGTTGAGCTTAGATTTGCATTGAGATATTTGATACACTGTCTAAAAACATTACAAATGACAACAAATTACATGACAATTGAGAATATTCCACAAAGACATCTTGTGAATAAATCACTTTGAAAAATATCAATTTTGCGACTTGTGACTTATTTTCCTGCAACACATCACACATGTGCAACTTATACTGTCCTGTTGCGAGTGAGTCATTATATACCCTGTTCCCACACCGGTAGCATGGCACAGGCAAACAAGGAAAGAACATGTTCAGTCTGGAATATGGTACAATTAAAGCATGTGATATTCACCAATCATCACATTACCCATCATGCATTTGGATTTTAGACATAAATCACAAAAGAAGTGAAAAGAAAAAACTAATAAAAACTGATAAAGGTGCACACAGACAATAATCATGATAAATCCATGATTGACAAATAAAATATTTACAAGTCATATTCAGAGTTATATTGTCAAAGAGATATGAATGTATCCCAAGATGCACTTTTAATGGCATATGCAAACCCCCAGTTGAATGGTGTTATGATAATAAACATGGATTCTAGACTAGGTCAAAGGAAAAAGCAATTTGCTTGTGATCACATATTTGATTGCTGGAATATCTAATTATTGTTGTACTCCTTTAATTGAATCTATGCCCGCTAGGAGCCACTAGTGCTGCCCCCTAGTGGCAGAGCTGTAGGTTCCACACCATGGGACCTGTTGCATAATAAATCCTTACTTAAATTGTTCCTTGCTAAGATATTC
Source organism: Sthenelais limicola (assembly GCA_942159475.1). NCBI lineage: Eukaryota > Metazoa > Annelida > Polychaeta > Phyllodocida > Sigalionidae > Sthenelais > Sthenelais limicola. The sequence goes on along the minus strand of OW804096.1, from coordinate 18,773,598 downwards.
TTCAACTACAATCATAAAGAAAATAGCATTGCTTGTATTGCAGTGACTACATTTAAGAGTCTAGTCGATGCTCATGCGCTTTTGCATCGCAGAGGACTCTTTTGCACTAAATTCGGTGAGAATCGCATGGGAATCGGCTTAATGGGCTAGGCCCTTAAGGAAGGAACAATAGGAAGAGTTTGTTATGAATCCGGTCCCATGTCACAAGGCTGGTTGCACATTCGCAATGAAAGGCTTTTTTCTTGTGATCTAGTAGAATCCATTATTGTTAACAACATTGTATGGATTCACATATGAGGTTGGAGGTCTATAGATGTTAAGCACAGAAATCAAAAGTGGGGCTTCACATTTAAGCATTTACGTTTAGCACCATTTAAAGATTGTACAAATTGGTTGTTTTAAATCAGTTTCTACTTGATTAAACTTGCATATAACAATAGATAACAACATAATGCAATGAGATATGAAATTGTTCAGTATGTATACATCATTGATTCGTTTTTGTGTGTATTTTATCACAATCCTCGAATGATTACCCATATTCATTCATTTATAATTAATTACCATGTTTAATCAAATGATTAATTAATAATTCATATTATATATAGGGAACATGGATATCCCTTCACTACATGATGTGATAATAGGTTATATATAGGGGTTGATATTGTAGTGTTGAGGTATTGGTATACGCTATATTCAAGCTATTTATATACACTGGATGAAAATGTGCATGTAATACATGTGAATTGTCACATATAACTGATAATGATGGACAAGAGGCAAAGGTTTATTAATTGAATAATGTGTGATGTGTTACAGGAAAATGATTCACAAATGGCAAAATTGATATTATTCAAAGTGATTTATTCACAAGTTTTTCTTGTGGGAATGCTCTGATTTTTGGGAAGTTTAGTGCTTTATGTCGTATGAACTCATGTACCAAATTCCAAGACAGTGTAATAAATATATCTTTGCGTTTCGAAGGTCATCCTATGGAGTATATTTAGTTACTTTACTGGTAACTGTCCACCCAGAAGTAACTTTTGTTCAAACATAAATGTATAACACATCAAATATAGAAAAAGGACTTAGATATCCTTAATGTTTATTATCATTGGAGTTGGCTTGATCTAATCTTTTCAAATATGATGGTATCTCAAAATCCCTTCTTTTTTTACTTGTGACTCATTTCTCTATAACGCATCACTTTTATGCATCTGTCGATTTCACCCACAAAACCTACCTGTTTAAAGGGGCAGGGGAAAGAGGAGGGGGTATGGGGGAATTGTGCTGGAGGCATAATGTAGGCGGAGGAGCTACTGGTTCCAATCCCAACTTGAATGTTCTCCCCAAAAATAGAGGTTCTGGCGAGGCTCGAACTCGCGACCTTCTGCGTGTAAAGCAGACGTGATAACCACTACACCACAGAACCTGCCATACCATTGCACTGACGCCCACCTGAGATTTTGCCAGCTTTCTTTCAAATAGGTTTATATATAATTTTAAAATCTATTCTTGCAAATTATGCATCAATAGTAATAAGGGTTTTCTGACGCTATGACCCAGAAACAAGTAGCACAGTCCAAGGCTAATAGGGAGATTTAGCAACCTAACGCACCAACACAAAACTAACGCATCCACTAACTATTAGTAGGCTACATTATTACAGTTGTGGGGATAACTCGAGAGGCCTGCAATGCAGATGCCCTTGGCCTGTTGTGTTGGTACGTTGTGGTTGCTAAATCTCCCTATTGTCTGTTCTCTGTCCGTATACTCCTCTGCATACCCCACTCCTCCTCCCCCTGCCTTCTGATCAAGGGGTAAACAATAGATACATAAGGTAGCACACATACATTAGCGATTTGGGCACTTGGGTACTAGCAACAAAACGTCAGCGAAATCGCAGCGATTTCACTGTTGAATAAGGGATTTGCATGTGTCACTGCGCATGTCTATCGCAGTGAATGCTGGGATGGGTTCAGTTCATATCTGACATAGAAATACTTTGCAATGTTTTTATCGAAAATTGCAAGAATGTTTTCACTAATATCATGACTTGTATAAATGATCGATAAAAGCAAAATGCATGATGGGAAATATGAAGTATTGTGTTGTGGACACATGTAAACACATGACTATTTACATGAGATCACTGTTAAATGTTTCATGCTGAACATAGCATATTTTCGACAGATTTTTCAGTGATATACAACTCCCATAATGCCATGCGAATCAAGATTCAAGATGGTGGTCATGCAAATCCCCTATTGTGCTAACGTAGCTACGTGTTGCTAACCACAAACTCAACAAATTTGTCGCTAAGCAACTGTCAAATCGCTAACATTTTTTTTTTGCACATGTATGTGCAACGGTAATTATTTAAATCGATAGATTCCGCAATAGCCCAAATGTGTGGTCTGATCTCAAGGGAACAATAACACATATGATAACAAAAAAGGTACTCACAAAATATGTAATAAAACCGAGAGAAAGAATGTTTATAAACTGTTCATATAAAACAAATGCATTATGGTGTTTTATGTACAACTTTATAACTTAGTGTTTCCTTGTGTACATTGTATCTTTGTAGGGTGGCTTATATATTTGTCTGATATCGTTCATACAGGTTTAAGTATCAATGCATTTCATGTTTGCTTGTTTCGGTGTGTTCAGGGCTTTGTCCATAGGTCTATCCGAATTTCTCTGCAAGATGCAGGTTTTTAAAATTGTAAAGAAAGGAGAGCTACATTTAAGGAAAGGAACAAGAAAGAAGAGCTAATTTTAAGGTAAAGAACAAGAAAGAAGAGCTAAATTTAAGGTGAAGAACAAAAAAAGAGAGCTAAATTTAAGGGGTATTAGGTCATCCAATGAGGGTTCCATTGGTTGCCATAATGTGAACAAATATTTTCAATTTGTTTTCAACTTTAAAAAAACTGAGATATTCACATTTATTTGCGAAAAACATAATTTGTTTCATAGTCATCGCCACGTAAGAAATATTACTGAGCTTGCCAATTCTGTTTTAATTTTGAGGGTGTTTTCTTGAAAAATAAATATTGAACCTATCCACATTCACAAAGTAAAAGCCTATATTGAGGCATAGCTGCCTGATGTCAGTCATATTCTAATTTTTAAGTTATAGTTATAATTCCATAGATTAGAAAGTATATATTTTCTTAAAGAAAATATTAACAAACTGGTGCAAAAGTAGTACAGGAGAGTGTAATATTTGTATGACCTTGTATGACCTTCTACCAATCCTAAGAGGAGGTGAATATGTCTGTTACTTTATACAAAATGTCTGAATATGAGAACAATTCTTTATTCTCTGAAGCTTGTATAAAAGCAAAGGGAATCTGTGTTAAGGTTCCAGTCACTGTGCAAACAATTTAGTGCAAAACTTTGCAAGATTCATGCTCTGAAACCCTGAACCGTGCAATACTTACAGCTCTGTAATATTCATTGGGACAGCTGCAGAATAAATCGCATAAAATCATTCACATTATTATTTCCTAAACTATCTACATTGGCAGAGTCCATTCATTCAATGTGATCTGTTTCTGGAAAATGAGTCACAAGTCGCAAAATTTGTGTTTTTCAAAGTCGTTTACTTACAAGATTTCTTTGTTGGAATATTTCCATTTTTGGGGTGTCTAGTCCTTGTGGTTATATGAATACATCTACCAAATTTCAAGACTGTTTATTAATTATATCAGTGCGTTTCTCAGATCCCCTTGAGTATATTCAACTACTTTACTAATAATTATCCACCCAGAAATATTGCAAACGTATTTTTTTTAAATAGAAATATCTAACTAAAAAGTACTTATTAGATGTCCTTAATGTTTATATTCATTGGAATCGGGTTGGTCTCACCTTTTCAACTCTGATGATATCTCAAAATCCATATTTTGCGACTTATGACTCATTTTCCTAAAACGGATCACAAATGTGATGCGTCACAAAAAAATTAGTCATCTATTGAAAAAGTAATATTTTTCAAAGGGGTTTATTCACAAGATCTCTTTGTTGGAATGTTCTCATTTGTGGAGGGGTTAGCACTTTCCATCATATAAACTCATATACCAAATCTCAAGGCAGTGTATTAAATATATCCTTGCGTTTCTAGGGTCATTCTATGGAGTACATTTAGTTAATTTACTGATAATTACCCACCCAGAAACATTGCAGACTTAAAAGTAATCAAACATAAAATATAGAAATACTTTTTAAGTTTCCTATGACTTTCCTATGACTCATTTTTCTGCAGTAAATCACAAATGTTACTTCAATAGTGAGATAACTTCATGATACACTCTAGGTCCAAACCCTCAGATCAGATAAGAATGGTATGTCAGCCTACTTCGCTAATCGGTTTCCTTGCCTAAGACTCGGCGTTTTTATGGGAATATAATGACATTTTGCGGTATTAATGGAATTATAATGGCACTTTGCGATTTGAGGCAAGAGGCTTTCCCTTTGTTTGAAGGGACTCTCTCAACATTGGGCCTTGACTGGATAAATCATAAATGTTACTTCACTAGTGGGATAACTCCACCAAGCTCTTGCAGCTTGTTCAACGCTTGTGGGACTTAAGGGGGATCTCCACTGGCTGCGATATGCTCTGCGGTAAGCCTTGCGATGGTTTGTGCTGGTTCTGTAGTTGGAGAGGAGTGATGAGGTCCTGCCTACATGGTTCACTGGCCATGTAGGCAGGACCTCGCCACTCCTCACCAACACAGCACCATCACAAGGCTCACCACAGAGCTTACCGCAGAGCTTCCCGCAGAGCTTCCCGCAGCCAGTGGAGACCATCCTTAAGCCAAGTGGGAGTAAGTTGATTCTACCTCCCCCTGGGGCCTGTCGCATGACTTTCTGTGATAGCATATCGCTAACATTATAATAAAGATGCGTTTGCGTTTCGGTACCAGATAAAACCTAAAAGAAAAAACAATTATTGGAATACAATGTAGTTGTATTGCACCCCACTTATCACACCTTTCAGGTAGAATGCGCATACATGTATAATCAAATAATTGATTTTATGCATAAAATTATCTAAAAAAGAATTGATCCTTTCTTTTAGATGGTATTTCAGAACAAAGAAATAATGGTTTATATTTCACCTGCTAAGGAAATATGATAAAGAGTGAATGAACCTCAGATTAGTGATATTTATTGGACTCGTCCTATTATAGTTGCAATAGGGGGTTTGCATGTGCCACTGCGCATGTCTATTACAGTGCATGCTAGGATGGATTCTGATGACATCTGACATATAAATATTTAGCAACATTTTTATCGAAAATTGCAAGTATGTTTCACCAATATCAGAGCTTATGTAAATGATCCATGAAAACCAAATGCATGATGGGAAAGATGGAGACTTGTGCCATGGAAACATGTACAAGACATGAGTATTGACATTAGATCAATGATAAATAGTCCATGCTGAACATGACATGTTTTCTATAAATTTTAGACTGTACCATTAGTCCCATAATTCCATGCGAATCAAGATTCAAAATGGCGGCTATGCAAATCCCCCATTACCAGGACTTCGTTCCATTCTCTCTATATAATAGTGAGTTTTAGCTGATTCGAATGCGGAGAATTTTACACTCTCGTGAATGGAAGATTATGAGTCAGAGCATAAGAAAATGTACGAGTCACCTTCACTAATTCCCTCAAATGTGACGTGTCACAGGAAAATGAGTCACAAGTTGCAAAAAAAGGATTTTGAGATATCATCACATTTGAAAAGATGAGATCAAAACGATTCCAATGATTGTAAACAGTAGGACATCTAATAAGTATTTCTATATTTTAAATTTGATATTTTTACTTTTGAAAAAAAAGCAATATTTCTGAAAGTAGCTAAATATACTCCATAGGATGACCTTAGTAATGCAAGGATATTTATTCCACTGTCTTGACATTTAGGTAAGGTATTCATATGACTTAAAGCGCTAGCTAACCCAATGATAAGAACATTCCTACAAAGAAATCCTGTAAATAAAACACTAAAAAATAATATCAGTTTTTCGACTTGTCACTCATTTTCCTGGAACACATCACAAATAACCCAAATTGTCCAAAATACAGTTCAGCGTAACTGAACCGATTCTTTGAATCAATGCAGTACCAGATATACTCAGATATACCTAGTGGTTTGGGAGGGGGCTTGATTTGTGTTCAAGATTCTAATACATAGGAAGTAGTCCTTTCTTTCAGGTTATTAGCTGACCTAACTACTACTCTTGCTGTCTTGTATAAATGTTAGTGGTGGTGATATGTGATAGAGAAGGTGATGGGTGGTGAGAATGAGAAGATGATATATACAATTTTCTTCACTTCTGGTAATTACCGAGTAAAGGGTGGTCTCCGCTGTTTGCAGTAAGCTCTGCGGTAAGCTCTGCGGTAAGCCTTGCGATGGTGCTGTGTTGTTGAGAAGTGGCGAGGTCCTACCTATAATGGTTCACTGACCATGTAGGCAAGGACCTCGTCATTCCTCACCACCTTCAGAACCAGCACAAACCATCGCAAGGATTACCGCAGAGCTTACTGCAGCCAGTGGAGACCACCTTTAAAGTTCCAGACAATGTCGATCATGTTTATCATTTTCACCCTAATTTAGCAGATTTTACTAAATGTGATGTGTGCCAGGAAAATGAGCCACAAGTCATTGAAATGTTATTAAATGTCTTTACCACAAGAAATCTTTATAGGAATGTTTTCATTGTCAGTCAGTTTAGTGTTCTCTGTAGTAGCAATACATGTATCAAATCCCAAGACTGTGTATTAAATGTATCTATGTGTTTCTGAGGTCATCACGAGCAGTATATTTAACTAATTTACTAATGATTGACAATCAAGAAATATTGCTAAAACTGTTTTCATGCATAAAAATATAGAAGTACGTATCAGAGGTAATGTTTACCATCGTTGGAATCAGCTTGATCTCATCTTTTCAAATATGATGATATCTCAAAATCCATTTTTTGCGACTTGTGACTCATTTTCCTGTAACACATCACAAAAGTGTAGAGCTGCCGATTGTACATTATCTGACGCCCTGACTCTTATGAACAAGGTTTAACGTATGTAAAGGGACAAGAAACACTTAACAACTAGCTTTGGCCTGTTAACAACTAGCTTTGGCCTGGCGATTTGTGTTGATTGCTAACAAATGTTCACAGCTCAAGGCAGCGTAAGTCTGGAGATGTTGAGGAAAACATCGCATAAAATTAGATAGAATGCAACGAGTGGTTGTTCTGAAATAGCGTATCTGACACACATTAATTAGAAAGTAATCAATGTGAGAGGTTTGATCGATTTATAAGAAGATATTTGTCTATATTATATACATAGTATTCACTGACGTCACGGCGCTTGCCGCGGCTTGCCATAATGTGGGTCAACTTTAGCTGGACATGAGTGCTCCAAGCCCCAAAAATGCTGTTTTTCGCGGTTTTCATCTCCGAAAGTTTTAGAGGATGTTATATAAAGTATGCTGATAGGTTATATGGTCATTTTTTAGTGTGTCATGATGGAATAATGAGTATAATTGCCATTAGCAAACATTCGAAACGGGAAATCCTGTCTCCCGCTATCTATGCAGCCACACAGTATGGCTGCCAGTGAGGATAGCCGCTGACTGGGGTGACGTCATGTGAATACTATGTATAGGGGTAGGAAAATGTCATCTGCACTCCAAGTGTGAATGATACTGTAAACATATTAATGTTCGCGCAGTATTTATTTTTGCTATTTTAGCACGCCCACCTTTGTGCTTGAAAATAAATCCTGCGCAAAATGTATAAATATTACATAACAAGGTGTGAAACTTCCTTGCTGTGTGAAATTAAATCTGTGCAAAAATGGGTCATAGTACTTCGTGCGCGAAAATCTATCTGCTCGAAAATAAATACGTTTACAGTATGCTATTTCAGAACAGCCATGAGTTTGTATTCCATATTTATATCACAACTACCATGGTTAAATGGTGAAATTACCTTGTTCCGTTATCTCTCATGACATAGTTTACGTGCATCTACGAGGTTAACAGTGTCTCCACAAAGCATTTTGCAGAAAGCACCTGTGTTTTTTAAAAACAAAATGTCATGTGTAGATCTGTGGCTACGTCGTAACAAGCTAAGTTGTGATATAATATGATCTTTGCAAGTTACATCTTTCTACAGGCTTTCACAAATGGTGTGGGCGAAAATGGGGGAAAATAAGGACAAAAATATTGAGTTTCTCATGAAGCTCTGTATGAAAGTTAGTTGTACTGCAAAAGGTGAAATACCAAACGTTTGTGATAAATACTGTCTCTTTTTTTTGTAATTTATGTATTTAATCAATAATTATTCACCCATGAAGATAAATAATAAAGAAAAATGATATTTTTATTATGAAGGGGCTTGAGCATCTTTACTCCCCCTCCCCCACCCTCAGAGTGAATAATGAAGAAATACAGCGGAGGTTAGGGGGGGCCTCCAACGACTAAAACCTCACCTCCTGATTACTGTTCTATTGTTTTGATTTCCACCGTTGCTCTCGTTGGTTGTGCTGTAATGTCAAAAATCACTTCACATGAACATGAGCCGTACACGTATACGTTCAAAGCCTAAACCTCTCTAATGTTATCTCCGGAGACAAAAATATTGTGACTGATGAATCTATTTTTTCTCCACAAGCTACTGGTTTTCCTAGAAACACAAGGCGATGTATGTTATCACACGGTTTTCCTGGTTTTATATCAACGTGACGATATTATTATCATTACTACACTTTTGATGTCAAAATGAAGAATGACCAGCCCAAATACATTCCGTCATTTTCAACAATTTTACTGCGTCTGTGTTGTTCTTTTCGCGCCGCGATGATCTGTATATGGGTCAAGTTTTCAGAAAATGTACAATTCAACTTCGCCAATCCTCTCAAACAACCCAAAGCTACCCAAATTTCAGACGAAAATATAGTTCAAAATAGAGTTTTACCTAACCAAACAGATTGTTAGAATCAATGCAATGCTGAATATACGGGAATTTACCTAGTATCGACCAAATTGCAGCCTAATTTAGCAGAATTCACTACATGTGTACAGCTGCCAAGTGTACATTTTCTGAAAATCTGACCCATATATACTTATTATTTTAGTACAGTTTAGGCTCAGAGTTGAGAGAGGACCTCCAAAGTAAGGGAAGGCCTCTCGTTCCAAACCGCAAAATGCTATTATAATACGAGTAATAACGGAAAGTCATTAGCGCAGTAGGCGTCCAATCACTGACATACCATTCTTATCTGATCTGAGAGGCTTTGAGCCTAGACTGAGTATGGCTTTTCTCACTAAATTCAGATTAAGGCTCAACTGTGATGTGTTTCATGAAAATGAGCCACATGTCGCAAAAAATGGATTCTTAGATATCACCATATTTGAAAAAATGAGATCAAGCCCAATGATTCCAATGATAGTTAACACTAGGACACCTAATAAGTATTTCTATATTTAGAGTTTAATATTTTTTATTTTTGAAAACAAGTTTGCAATGTTTCTCGGTGGGTAATTACCAGTAAAGTAACTAAATATACTCCATATGAAGACCTTTAAAACGCAGGAATATATTCAATACAATGTCCTGAAATGTGGTACATAGATTCATATGACTACAAGTGCTACACTCCGTAAAGATCAGAACATTTCAATAAGGAGATCTTGTGAAAAAATTACTTCGAAAAATATCAATTTTGCGACTTATGATCCATTTTCCTGGAACACATCACATATATAAAGACAAACAGTTTCACCAAATTTACTCAAATCATGACTTACATAGACTGACTTTATCAATTTGATGAAGGGCAAATCAGCCCGAAAGCTAGTGTAAATAATACCCATGCATACCACGAAACCTAGATCATCAACCGGGACCAACGATATACAAGAGATAATTAATTAACTTACCTCGATATGTAATGATCTAATAGAAGAAGACTAACGAACGTGTGATCTTCATGAGAAGAACGAAGCAACTGTTTAATGATCTAGAATAGTACAGGCTCCTCCTGGGTTACATGCATATGTAATGAGTGGGCGGAGTTACGTAATATCCATGGCATAGCATGTATAAGTAGACTTGCACAGTCCTAGCTAGTTAAGTATAATTAGCGGTTTTAAGTAATGAGATAATAGGTGATCATTAATAATTAATATAAATATAATGAGGTTACACAATGTTACGTAATGTTACATAACAGATACAATTATTATAATAAAATGAAGTGAATTATCATAACGCAGAATATATTTATAATAACCTCGATTTAAAGCCAGATATGTATCTAGGTTATTTAACGTTATAATTTATGGTTATTGATTTCTAAGATGGCAAGTATGACTATCGTAGAATATGGGTCAAATCTTCAGAAAGTATACAGTTCGCCTTCACCAATCCTCTCAAATAACCCCCATTTCAGACGAAAATGACGAAAATGTGCTTCAAAATGCAGTTCAACATAACACAACTGATACTTTAAATCAATGTGATACCAAATATACTTAGATATACCTAATACTCATCGTTTTTTCAGCCAAATTTAGAAGAATTTCCTAAAATTAATGTGTAGATCTGCCAATTGTACATTTTCTGCAGATTTGACCCACACTTTCTACTTTTCAGAGATTCATTGTTAACCAAACATTGTCTCAGATTAATATGGCAATAATGCATTCCAATCCAGGAAATTAAACCATTTGAAAAGAGGTCGATCGTTCAAATTATTGATGAAACCAAGAGTACTTGACATTTAGAGGCATAAAGGCTTCATGATTAATCTACTTCATTTTATTGATGAATTAATATGGAATGAACCTGAGTTCTAGGCCCTTAATCGTGTAACGGACACAAAGGCATGATCATCCAAAGTAGGTAGGTAGGTGAGTGAGTGAGATTGGTTGCTTTACGCCCTTATCAACACATTTAATATGGTCATATCAAGGGCGGGAGAGCTGAGAGGGAGGGAGTGAGTGAGATTGGTTGCTTAAGCCCTTATCAACACATTTAAGATGGTTATATCAAGGGCGGGAGAGCTGAGAGTGAGTGAGTGAGTGAGTGAGATTGGTTGCTTTACGCCCTTATCAACACATTTAAGATGGTTATATCAAGGGTGGGAGAGCTGAGAGGGAGGCAGTTTATGATCATACCCAGGAAATACAGATAGAGAAGAAGGGAGAGAGAGACAGAGAAAAGAGACAGAAAGGTACTTTATGATCATACCCAGGACCGAAGCAGGTAGGTATTTATTGCTAGATGGGTTATTCTCCCTTATCCAATTAGTGTACGAATGGGTGCTACACTTCTGGTCCCCGTTAAATAAAAAGATATTGTGCGTTGGTTTTGTACTGGTTCTGTGTTGGTTGCGAAATTTGACGGGGGGGGGGGGGGGGGGAGATATTTCTTGCCAAGTTTTCGTAAAAGTAAGAAAACTGCTGGACACAGTCTATGCATTTTTACATAATGGATTAATTTTCATGGCTGTGGTTCTGAGAAAGGGATGAGGGAGGGAGGGGTCAAGGGGAGGGACGAGGGAGGAAGGGATCAAGGGGAGGGGTCAAGGGGAGGGACAAGGGAGAGAGGGGTCAAGGGGAGGGACGAGGGAGGGAGGGGTCAAGGGGAGGGACGAGGGAGGGAGGGGTCAAGGGGAGGGGTCAAGGGGAGGGGTCAAGGGGAGGGACAAGGGGAGGGACATGGGAGGGAGGGGTCAAGGGGAGGGACAAGGGAGGGAGGGGTCAAGGGGAGGGGTCAAGGGGAGGGGTCAAGGGGAGGGGTCAAGGGGAGGGGTCAAGGGGAGGGGTCAAGGGGAGGGGTCAAGGGGAGGGGTCAAGGGGAGGGACAAGGGGAGGGACAAGGGGAGGGACAAGGGAGGGAGGGGTCAAGGGGAGGGGTCAAGGGGAGGGGTCAAAGGGAAGGACGAGGGAGGGAGGGGTCAAGAGGAGGGGTCAAGGGGAGGGACAAGGGAGGGAGGGGTCAAGGGGAGGGACAGGGGAGGGAGGGGTCAAGAGGAGAGGTCAAGGGGAAGGACGAGGGAGGGAGGGGTCAAGAGGAGGGGTCAAGGGGAAGGACGAGGGAGGGAGGGGTCAAGAGGAGGGGTCATGGGGAGGGACAAGGGAGGGAGGGGTCAAGAGGAGAGGTCAAGGGGAAGGACGAGGGAGGAAGGGGTCAAGAGGAGGGGTCAAGGGGAAGGACGAGGGAGGGAGGGGTCAAGAGGAGGGACAGGGGAGGGACAAGGGAGGGGGGGTCAAGAGGAGAGGTCAAGGGGAAGGACGAGGGAGGGGTCAAGAGGAGGCAAAAAGGGAGAGAGGCAGACAGGGAGAATCCTTAGGTCAATTGATTACAGGCAAAACACTGAATTAATAGTGAATTAATTAATTAGAAATTGGTTGATGTGCACTTAGGAGTCAATGTTAATGAGTGTAGAATAACATCTGTGCTCCTGCTTCTCTACACAGTGGCTTATTTAAGAGAGGTGAATATAGAGAACAATCTTTTCTTTCACTTTTATGAGGTCGGCTTTGTCCAACAAATAGCGCAAAAAAGCCCCAGTGCCTCAAGTTCTTTTGATTCTTTTTATTTTTATCTTTTTTTTTCCTCTTTGTATTAGGATCGGGACTCAAAGCCCTCTAGTGGTAAAAAGGAGTACTCCACATGCTTACATCTGTCCGTTATCGAGGAAAGCACAAGAAAAATATGTTTATAATTTACAAGTCGAGGAAGAAGGGAAGCCGTTTAAAATATTTTTATTTCTGGTGTTGCATTTTGTAAAACTTTCGTTAAGAAGAATTAAGTTTCTTTTGTGTCTGGAACAGTTTTAAATCCCAACAGCTTCTGTCAATGGGCACTAGTAGAAGGTCTTGTTGTTAAGGATGACGGCTGGGAAAACGATTTTAATTAATTTCATCTAATTTACAATTAAAGTATATCTGACAGAAAGCTGAATCCGTACTTGTGTTGGCCGGTACAATCAAGGTCCATCATAGTCTTGAGAATATGGCAAACTTTAGGATAAAAGACATAGAGATAAATAAATGGTATGAAATGTTGGTAATTTCAGATCCTAGTTGGTTATTTTCCAGTTGCTAGCTATTGCGACAAGAAATATTTTAACATATTCATTAATTATTTAATGTATACGACTGGATCCATCAATATGTTGCTGCTGTAATATGGTTATGCAAGAGCTTAAAGTTGAATTGGCCAAGAGAAAACCAACCCCGTTGAGCGATAATAGGTGAAACCAGCACAGCAAATGATTTCGGCGGGTCACCGAAATATAAATGTGGATATATGAAGCCCTACAGCAAAAGCAACCGGGCGAAATTTTATTTTTGATCAATTTTATTGACCGAAGTTTCACAATGTGATATGTCTCATTCGTCATAAACTTGATACATTAAAGATTTATGAAAAATGAAAAAAAGATTTTTCTAATTATAATTTAACATTAAATCACTCTATTGTCATATTTACGACACAAGGTCCTTTCATATTTCGTTTCAATGAAACGAGAACCTCAATAAAGTCCGACATTTGGTTGAGGAAATACATCGCAACTTAAATGACTTTCTTATGACTGGGAAAGAATGGAAAAAATGGAGATGAAAATATTCAGTTTTTGACTAATAATAACTGAGAATGCAGGATTGAAATAATAAATATCTTGTTTGACACCCAACTAATAAAAAAACTCAACCCTTCCTTATTCCATTTCCATTTTATTGTGATCCCATCCAGTTTAAAAATTATTATTAACAAAAAAATCACTTATTGGGATCGGGAAATGCCAGTGCAAGATCTGGTTTTTGTCAAAACAATATCCCTTATTAAAGGCTGGGTGGTTTTAATGAATAGGGCGGCTGGAAAACAAGAAACCGGAGAAAAATCTAAAAAAAAATAGAATAAGAAAAATTAATAAGAAGCGGATGCTGTTCTGTAATCCGCAACATGCAAAAAACGAGAGTGACGATAAGGGGCCAATATAAAAAGTAAGAATACTTCTTCACAGTAATTGAATGTTTTTATTTTTTAGTTTCTGGGAAATAAAAATAAAGGAACTACGATTAAAGTTTTTTCCGAGTCAGACTGATGTGTCGCTTAGCTGTAAAATTTGTCAAGTGGAATTCAATGCATGTGTGTCAGTTGGGATGGGTTGGAAAAGAATTATACCGACGATAAGGGGCCGATATAAAAAGTAAGAATTCTTCTTCACAGTAATTGAATGTTATTATTTTTTAGATTTCAAATTCTTCCAGCCTTCCTGGTTTTATCCATTTGGGGAATAAAAAGATTTTTGTACAGGTTTAGGTGAATACTGCCACCTCTACCTACTGTTATTATTTTTTAGTTTCTGGGAAATTAAAATAAAGGAACTACGATTAAAGTTTTTTCCGAGTCGGACTGATGTGTCGCTTAGTTGTAAAATTTGTCAAGTGGAATTCAATGCATGTGTATCAGTTGGGATGGGTTGGAAATGAATTATACCGACGTTAACTGAGAGTGCAGCTTTAAATATCTTACTGCACCTGAAAGTTTGAATCGGCAATTTACTTTGTACTCCACAAAGGCACTCAAAATTCTGTACAATAAATAAAAATTAAAATAATAGTCTAGTTAAATCTGCACACTCAGCTAACGTCGAAAAACTGAAGATTTTCTACTTTTTGTTCCATTCTTTTCCAACCCATGTAAAAGTTATTTGGCAAAAATTTGAGGATTTTGGCCAATTGTTTTTGCTACAGCTAGGGCTTCATAAAAGTCCACATTTTGGAACCCCACAGAAATCCTTACTTGCAGCAGTGTTACTTATCATTGCTTACTGACAGCTGTTTTCTCTCAGCCGATTTGACTTCAAATTCTTGGATACACATACAATAGCAGCAGAATATTGATGAATTCAGTCTTATAAGTCATAATATGAGTAATTCTTGTATAAACATATAACAGCAGCAGAATATTGATACATTCAGTCCTATAAGTCACAATATGAGTAACTCTTGTATAAACATATAACAGCAGCAGTATATTGATAAATCAAGTCCTATATGTCATGATATGAGTAACTCTTGTATAAACATATAACAGCAGCAGAATATTGATTAATCAAGTCCTATAAGTCATGATATGAGTAACTCTTGTATAAACATATATAACAGCAGCAGAATATTGATAAATCAAGTCCTATATGTCATGATATGAGTAACTCTTGTATAAATATATAACAGCAGCAGAATATTGATAAATCCAGTCCTATAAGTCATAATATGAGTAACTCTTGTATAAATATATAACAGCAGCAGAATATTGATAAATCCAGTCCTATAAGTCATAATATGAGTAACTCTTGTATAAACATATAACAGCAGCAGAATATTGATAAATTCAGTCCTATAAGTCATAATATGACTACATTTGGTTAGATTGTTTTGTCTTAATAGCTTAGAATGCTGCTTTTAAGAAAAGGACAATGAAAGTAAAATGCCTCAGAGTTTTCCGTTCCTTCATGAATGGATAATAAATCAAAGTGATCTGTAATTTTCGATTCTGTAAGTGGATAAATTGTGATGTGATCCAGGGAAATGATTCACAAGTCGCAAAAAATGGATTTTGAGATATCATCATATTTGAAAAGATCAGATCAAGCCGATTTCAATGATATTAAGCAGTAGGAGATCTACTTCTAGATTTTAGGTTTGATATTTTTACTTTTGAAAACAAAATGATTGCGATATTTCTGGGTGGACCATTGCTAGCAAAGTAGGTAAATATCCTCACTAGGGCGACCTTAGAAATGAATGGATATATTTAATGCATTCTTGAAATTTGGTAAATGCATTGATAGAATCTAAAACGGTACATACCCCAAAGATGAGAACATGCCAACAAAGAGATCCTGTGAATAAAACACATTGAAAAATATCAATTTTGCGACTTATGACTTATTGTCCTGAAACACATCACAATTATTGGCAAAAGTAGTCTGGAGTACATTTTGTATCGTATTTTTATTTGTAAACTTTTATTTCGACCTTGGTCACATTAAGGGGACAATTCTCCGACCGTGGGAGGTTTGCTAGCCCTCTTTAAGGCCTTACAATAATGACTGGCTGTGAACAAGTCCACTTTCATCGTGGACGAAAGTGGTACACAGCATACTATGTTTAATAAGTTCTCTTTTAATTATTTCTTGTGATGGCAATGTTGATATAAAATTCATTCTTTAAAAAATGTTTCTAGACAATAAAGGATATAAGTCGGTGCGGATGGATTTAAGACAATTGCATTTCAATAAACTTGGAGGATAAACAGTACAATTCTCTTAATCAATGAAATTTTGATCTTCCCATATTGGGTTGTTTCGTATGTGAATTTTGAAAGCCTTAGCCATGTATTCTATTCTATATTGAAAACCTGTAATATGTATGTATTGTATTATAAGAAAAAATGCCTCTAAAAATGTAATTTAATTAATCATGACTTATATTGTATCGACACTATACCTATTTTTGTAACCTTACTTATTTTCTGTAAAATAATTTTGGCAAATCAGGCTGTCCTGAGAATATTTGTACTGTACGTATGAAAATGTTCAATGTGCTGAATAAAATATTTTTAAATCTAAATCTAAATCAGGGTCAATAATAGTATTAAAGATGGGTTTACCATCATTATACAGCCAATCTTCCGTAAAATGACGGTTGAAACATATGCAGGCATGTACAGTGTAGAAAGAATATTACAATCAATGGATGTCATTTACATTATTATCAAGATAATGGTCTCACGGGCAATAATTCAAATACGGAATAACAAACAAACAGATAACAAACGATCTGGATCTAATATTCAACCATAGCATCCATTATCCACATTATAGCCTAGCTTCACTAAAACAATTAATTCTGTGCATTGTTGTCATGGTGAATGCTTCCAGGCAGTACATCTAACCATCAATAATAATTACTCATCTTATGAAAAGGAGGATAAAAATCAAATATCTCGGAAGACTTTTCCATTCATTCATTTTTCTGTTCATTGTGCATTGTCCTTACCAATAAAGGGAAACAGAGGCGGAAACAATGGATAATATTAATAGATACAGATGTGGAAAATCACCTTTTTGAAACAATAGGGGAGTTGCATGTGCCACTGCACATTTATTTCACCTCTGAGAGCGTGGAGAACGGAGTGCCCATTGATTTAACATAGGCAGTTCGTTCCCCACGCATAGGCAAGTCTGGTTATCCGTTCTCACGTCCTCAATGCTGCGTTTTGATTGGATAAGATGTCGTGGATTGATAGTGATGTAAACGACGCACACTTTGACGCAAAACAAAGTAGTTCCTATTCGAGGCATTCAAATTTTACATTTTGATAACTTTTCAACCATATAAATGCTAGGAAATATTAAAAATTTAATACATCTAGTGAGCAGAAGTGAAATAAAACTCGAACCAACCACGTTTCTCCCGTTTTGCATATTCTCCACTTGTCTTCAGGCTCCGCAATCCACTCGGCTCCGCCTCATGGATTACTACGCCTTCTGACGCGTGGAGAACAAGCAAAATGGGAGAAACTAGGTTAGTTCTACCTATGTCTGTCACAGTGCATCCTGGGATGGATTCTGATTAAGTCTGACATACAAATATTAGGCAACATTTTTATCGAAAATTACAAGAATGTTTTCACCAATATCGTAGCTTTTTGTAAACGATTTGTGTTAAACAAATGCATGATGGGAAGGATGGGGACTTGTGTTATGGAAATGTGTATAACAAATGGATATTTACATTAAAGCATTGATAAATATTCCATGCTGAACTGGGTATGATCATAAACTGCCTCCCTCTCAGCTCTCCCGCCCTTGATATAACCTTCAATATGTTGATGAGGGCGTAAAGCAACCAATCTCACTCACTCACTCTCAGCTCTCCTGCCCTTGATAAAACTTTCAATGTTCGTGTTGATAAGGGCGTAAAGGAACTAATCTCACTCGCTCACTCTCATGACATGTTTTCTATCGATTTGACACTATACCATTAGTCCCATAATTCCATGCGAATCTGGATTCAAAATGGCGGCTATGTAACTCCCCTATTGCATCTGATTAACAGCGCTGACAGTAAATGATATATATGAATCGATTGGTAAAGGAATATATAAATAAGAAAGGACAGGAAGTCTGTCAAAGGTCTGTGAGAGGCAACTAGTGTTAATTACCCATGTCACTCTATTGTTAATGCAGGTCACATGACTAAGCCCGATCATGGCTTATGACATGTGTACAATGGAATATTAACTAAGCTAAGATTATTCTAAAATAAGACCCAGTCCAGGTTAAAAAATGAGGGAGTCCCTTCAAACTGAGGGAAAGCCTCTCGCTCCAAACCGTACCATTATAATTTCATTAGGACCGCAAAATACTATAATAATCCCATAAGGACGTCCAATCACTGTCATATCATTCTTATCTGATCTGAGAGGCTTTGAGCCTAGACGGAATCCAAATATAATGTAAGAATGATTTATGGTCGCAAACTGGTCGCAAACTGGTCGCAAACTGGTCGCAAACTGGTCGCAAACTGGTCGCAAACTGGTCGCAAACTGGTCGCAAACTAGAGAGGCTAGTTTCTGCGGTATTAAGGGTATTAAGGAAACACTCCAACTTAGGATGTCCCCAAAGACCAACTCATGAAACAGGGCCCTCTTAATAAATAGCTCAGATCATGTTGACTTATGAATCCAGTCCGCAGTTAAAATTTATCATAAGGGGATCCCACTACGAGCTGTCAATATAATGATCTCATATATACTGAAAACTTGAAAAAGACGGAAATGCTGAGAGACCAAAAGAGGTATAGTAGTAGTATAGTAGTATATAAACAAGAAATACGGTTATGTAATAAGAATTAGTTGGAGTAGGCTGAGAATTATCTAAGATAAAGAAATACAATACAATTCAGTCCAATAAGTCATGATATGACTAAACTTGGCCAGACTTCATGTGTCACAATAGCTGAGAATGCATGTATTGTAGCATGTTCACCACTTTGTTGTTTGGTCAGTGATTGCTTAATTATATGGCATTCAGAAAGGTTGCATCTAAAACAAGGTTCAGATGAATTAATAACCGATTTAGGAATAATCTGAAAGAGATGGTAATGTTGATTAGTTGATTTAAGTGTGTATTTGTCTGGCATTATACAATTCTTTTGTGCTTTCTTTGGGGACGCATATCCCAGTCTAGGCCCAATCCCTCAGATAAGATAAGAATGGTATGTCAGTGATTCGACGCCTACTTCGCTAATCGGTTTCCTCACTTAGGACTAGGCGTTCTAATGGGATTATAATGACATGTTGCTGTCTTAATGGAATTATAATGGCAATTTGCAGTTTGAGGCGATAGGCTTTCCCTCCGTTTGAAGGGAGAGAGACAGAGAAAAGAGACAGAAAGGCACTTTATGGTCTTACCCAGGAAATAGTGATAGAGAAGAAGGGAGAGAGTAACAGAGAAAAGAGACAGAAAGGCATATTTGAAAGATACTATTGTTATATAATATAACTATTTTAAAATAATCACTGATCTATCCTAGCGTAACGCTAACGTTGCAGTTGAAAAACAAATCATCTACAAAAACAAATCATCTACATTGATTACTGTCAAACACGCATCTAACTATACATCTCATACTGCTGTTATACAACTCTCATACTGTTCCACACATGAAACAAATTGTTTAATGAGAAAATGTACAATTGGCAGCTGTACACATTTAGTAAATGCTGCTAAATTAGGCTGCAATTCGGTCAATACCTAGTAAATTCGAATATATTCGGAATTGCATTGATTCTAGCAATGTGTTTGGTTAGGTTGAACTACATTTTGAACCTGATTTATGTCTTAAATTGGGGTTATTTGAGAGGATTGGTGAAGACGAATTGTACATTTTCTGGCGATATCACCGTTTTAATATAGAACATATTTCAAGATTCAGGGGTATTCAAAAGATCTGTACTCTTTACTATACTATTTGTATGACATTAGAGATTTCTGTTGTTTGTTTTTTTGTTTTGTTTTGAGACCATATCCCATTATGCCAATGGCCTCACTTTTTATCTGTCATTTGTGAAAACATATGTTGTCTGATGTCTCTTGTCTGAGAATAGCTGTATAAAATGATAAAGAAATAAAAATGGCGGACCAAAGAAGACATGACACTAGTGTCAGTAGTGCGCCACCTTGTGGTATTGTATTGTACTTCTCCTGAATACAATAAAACAATTCCTGAACTCAACAAAAACAATATCGAATTGATAATATTAGCTGCTAAAGCCTATATATACATACACAGGATATTCCACGATAACAAAATTGTCTTCAAAGCGTTTGTCAATGAGTTAAAAAATTTAGAATGACTGAATACAATAATACAATAATGCCATTCATGGAAAGAAAAAAAGCAAAGACAGTGTATGCGGAAATCTTCTTAGAGAAATGGAGGGGGACGAATGTTAAAAACTTTGCCTATTTTTATATACCTCTTTTATTAGAAGAAACTCTTCACTGGTAATTGTTGGTAAGAGAACGATAGAAAGTGTGAAAATAAAAAATAAAATAAAAAAAAATACAATGGGACGCGGTGAACCTGCAATTAGAAGTGCATGAGCCTCGATGGCCGGAAGCTGAATAAAACCTTTTAAAAAACAAACAAAAACAAAAATAATATCAGCATAAAACAGCTGTTTACAGGATGTTTACAGATTGGCAAATTAAGTACACCACACAAATGTTTATATTTGATGTGTTCCAGTAAAATGAGTCACAAGTCGCAAAATTGATATTTTTCTGGGGTTTTTTCCACAATGTCTCTTTATTGAAATGTTCTGATTTTTTAGAGGGTTTAGCACTTATAGTCATAGGAGTCCATGTAACAAATTCCGGGACATATGACTGATTCATTTTAGGAAAATGAGTCATAAGTCGCAAAATATGGATTTTGAGATATCACCCTATTTGAAAAGAGATCAAGTTGATCCCAATGATCGTAAACACTTGGACACCTAATAAGTATTTCTCTACTTTAAGTTTGATATTTTTATTTTTGAAAAAAAAAGTTTGCAATGTTTCTGGATGGGTAATTACCAGTAAAGTGACTAAATATACTCCATACGAAGGCCTTCAAAACGCAATGATAGGCCTATATTTAATATCATGTCCTGAAATATGTTACATAAATTCATATGACTATATGAGCTAAGCCCTCTTGTGATCTTGTGAAGAAAACACTTTGAAAAATGTCAATTTTGCGACTTGTGACTCATTTTCCTGGAACACATCACATTAATATTGCTCCTTTCTTTTTTTCACTTCATGTCTTTTTCCGTCCATAAACGGCAGATTAAAGGCTCCATGAAACGGAACGGAACTATAACTAATTATATTCCATTTCAATACTGTATAATCTTTCTTTGAATAAAAGTATTATAATAATAATAATAATTAACTACTGCAATACAATCCAAGTTCGATAATGACAACAAAAGTAGTCATTGAAGAGTTATAGTCGAAGAACTACGCAGTAGTAGTAAGACTAAATAATAGGAAATAATGCATTATTGATATGTAGAGCCAAACCCATCTATAATGGGAGGTCAATAATATAACGACTCCGCACCTCGACCACTGATTACTTACTTACCAATGCATTACACATGAAATACTGCTATTATCGCTCAATCGCTGACTACATCTGCATGTGATATGGCCTCAGCGTATCTCACGTCTGCCCTGGAGGCTCCATAGTAACCGCATTGATTGATCTCTAATGTATCTAATGTCCCCATGACAACGGTTTTGATGCATATTTCAAACATTTCTTAGATACCATTAGGTGGATGCTGTTTGGGTTAAGTCGTAGGAAAATGTAGAATCGCTTTTAAGTAAATTCTGCTGGAAAATGATAATTTCTCGAGATATTTGAGTATATTTGGTATTGTCTTGCTTCAGGGAATATGTACGGTTGTGATAGACTTTGTTTTAAACCTTATTTGTGTTTTAAATCTGGGTTATTTGATGAAATTGGTTAAGTCAAGTTGTTCATTTTAGCCGCACTAACCCACGTTGCGTTGTAGGAGGGTGGGAGACAAGTGAAGACAATCCCAGAGTAGAGAATTCCCCTCTGGGGTACACCACGGCTAACCTATTCGCTAATTAACCAGCTTTGATCCCATATAAAAGCAGACAGGATCTCCCAAACATCATCATTCCTCACAACAGATCCAATCTGATCACATACACACGGTTGCATAAGCTCCTTCACACAAACTTCCAAGATGATGGTCAAACTTATCTTCGCTCTCGTCCTTCTCGGACTCGTTTTCGTGGCACACCACGAGACCGAGGCGCTTCCCGCCCCAGCTCCTGCTCCTGGTTACTATGGTTACTATAGTTACTATGGAAAGAACTACTACGGAAACCAGGGATACGGACACTACGGAGATTACGGACACGGACACAACAGCGGAAGCTACTACGGATATTACTAAACTAAGGCCGAATGGGTGAGAATTCGTTTCGTATTTTTTTCGTATTTTATTTTTCGTTCTTTGGGTGTTTTTGTTAGGATATTTTGTTTGGAGAAATACCCGATGAGCTCTGGATATTTTGATATGTATCCTTTCAGTTTTTCATCGCAGAGCTCTGTTGTTTTAATGTTGTGAATATTTTGATATAAGAGTAGTAAAATTGCCAGATAATGTACAATTCACCTTCTCCAATCCTCTTAAATAACCCAAATGTAAAACAAAATTCAGGTCCAAAATTCAGTTCAACATAACCAAAGACATTACTTGAATCCCAGCAATGTCAGATATACTCAGATACACCTAGTATTGACCATTTTACGGTCTAATTTAGCAGAATTTATCAAGTGTGTAGAGCTGCAGATTGTACATTTTGTGAAGATCTTACCCATATGGTATGGAAAGAGCGGATTTCATATGAAAATGGGAGAAAGGGAGAATATAGAATGCTGGAAAGCAGTGGGATTTCGGTGTAGCAGACAAGAGAATCAGGGAACCCGTTGCATAAGAAATTATTCCTTTAAAGGTGGTCTCCACTGGCTGCGGTAAGCTCTGCGGTTAGCCTTGTAATGGTTTGTGCTGGTTCTGTAGGTGGTGAGGAATGATGAGGTCCTGCCTACATGGTCAGTGAACAATGTAGGCAGAACCTCGCCACTCCTCGCCAACACACCACCATCGCAAGGCTTATCGCAGAGCTTACTACAGAGCTTACTGCAGCCAGTGAAGACCACCTTTAAGACTCTCCTTCCTCAGTTACCTTTCCCTGCTAAGCGGCTGGTATAATATTCAAAATTCAAAATATTGATATAATCATATATCGAATTTTCCTTTATCACATTCACAAATTCTCTCAAATAACCCAAATTTTAGCCGAAAATAAAGTTAAAAATACAGTTCAACCTAACCAAACAGATTGCTAGAATCAATGCAATGCTGAATATACTCGAATTTACCTAGTATTAACCAAATTACAGCCTAATTTAGCATAGTTTACTAAATATGTGCAGCTGCCAATTGTACATTTTCTGAAAATCTGACCCATATGCCAAATTGCAAGATTTGTGACCATCCACCTAGAATTATTGCAAAGTATTATTTCAAAAATAAAAATATCAAACTTAAAATATAGAATAGAACTACGTATCATATGTCCTTATATTTACTATCATTAGAATCAGCTTGATCTAATCTTTTCAAGTATGATGATATGTCAAAATCATCTTTTGCGACTTATGACCCATTTTCCTGTAACACATCACATCTATTTATTATATCAATCCACTACTTAGGTCAAAACTTTCAGGGGGAGAAAGAGGCTTCTGCATTCAACCTAAAGCTAAAGAGTATTTTCATTGACAACTTTTTATCTACATAAAAAGAGACCAAAAGGAGCTAAAGTACGAATGCAAAAGCCATTTGCATTCCATAAATCGTTAAATACAAGCAGAAATATTGTTGAAAATAATCAGCCTGTTTTCGATAAAGTGTCGTAAAAATGTGTATGCCAGATGTGAACTTAATCCTTCCCAGAATGCACTATAACAGGCATGCGCAGTGGCACATGCCCGGAATGACTTTATAAATGCTGATGGATCAGATCGTTAGAAAATGCACAATCGGCAGCTCTACACATTATTAAATTCTACTAACTTGGACTGAGAAATGAGAAATACTAGGCATATCTGAATATAATTGCCTTGATTCAAACAATCTGATCGGCTTTGTTTAACTGTATCTTAAACCTAATTCCTCTCTTAAATCTGGGTTATTTAAGAGGATGACTGAAGACGAATTGTACATTTTCCGACGACATGTCCAATATATGGGTCACATTTTCAGAAAATGTACAATTCAACTTCGCCAATCTTGTCAAATAACCCAAATTTCAGACGAAAATAAAGTTCAAAATACAGTTCAACCTAACCAAACAGATTGCTAGAATCAATGCAATGACGAATATACTCGAATTTACCTAGCATTGACCAAATTGCAGCCTAATTTAGCAGAATTTATTAAATGTGTACAGCTGCTAATTGTACATTTTCTGAAAATCTGACCCATGTATCTGTTGTTGTAGATGCTCTGGTGTTCTGAGCAAAACATGGAGATATATCATCAGAAGTCATTCAAGACCACGTGACATACTGCCATGTTTTGTTATTGTTGTCGTAAAAGTTTATAGATCGCTGTGGTGTGTAGAGGTCTGTGGACTACAGGATTTTGTATGTTCCATAATTTGTTCTTATTTGTTTTTATTTATTTTTTATTTATTTCATTCTTACAGATGTACACAAATAGTAGACGCACAGTTTTTCTTACACTATGGTGAATAGTTTCATATAAATTTGCAAACGTTATATTTAAAAGATGGCAAAAGAAAATGTTTAAAAGTTTACCAAACTTCGAGTAATACATTCAAGAGGCCAATTGTTCCATACAAACCTTTCTTTTTTTTTATACAAACTAATTTGTTGCTATTTATCAGTAACTACATAGTCTAGCTTGATATTACTCCATAATTCAGCTACACTTTATGTAATAAAGGCACTGCCTGAAAACATCCACAGTGGATTTACATTTGGTGGATTTACATGAGATTAATTTTTTTTTTTTAATGAATACAAAATAAAATGCAAAAGAAGTCTATTTATAATGATTAATTCCCAATTACAAGGGTGACACAATCTGTAACGCTGAAGGACAATTAACATTAAATGATGGCTGCGTCATGGGATGTTCTAGATAGGGACCCCGGGCTAAGGGACCGTTCATTTTTAACCACTACACTGCAGGGAGAGAGGACAATTTTCAGGAGGGGGGGGGGGGCACTTTTTTTGCGCAGACTCTGAAGGAGGCCCAATTTTGTGTGCACAGACTCTGAAGGGGGGCATTTTTGTTTGCGCAGACTCTAAAAGTGTGTGTGGGGGGGCATCTTTTTTGCACAGACTCTAAACTACAATGATGTAGCGGGGTCTTGAAATTGTGCACAAAGTTTCAAGGGGGGGACAAGACATTTTGCACAAAACTTTAAAGGGGGCAAGAAATTTTGCACAAGACTTTAAGAGGGTCATAGAAATTTGCACAAGAATTTTTCGCAAATTCTACTCTACCCCCCCCCCCCCCCCCCCCCCCCCGCCCCCAGTAGTTTTTTTTTTTTTTAAACATATTTTATTTCGAAGACAATTCCATACAGATTATGGTACGTTTCAGGTTTCGAAAGTCCAACATGCAACAAAAGTTATATACATAATGTTTTAAGTTCTAGACATATATTCTATAAGAGAATTAAGGAGAAGTTTGTTACTACATGTACATTACAGCGTTATAACATGTTTTTTGTTTTTTGGCCGTATTAAAAACAATGCATAATCAGTCCGTTAATGTATAAAACTACAACATTTCTTAGTCTTTACCAGTTGGTGTTTTAAAGTCATGACTTGAAAATTCGTATGCACAAAGTGAGCATGCACAAAGTGCTCTTCCAAACTCATACATTCGATATTTATGATACACAGGGCTCCTGAATTACCGCAAGGTAGCCTTTAGATATTTCTTCACATCACTCCAGCTCTGAATTTTTATATCAGGTGGCAGTTTGTTCCACATGGAGGGACCTGTAAAATGAGGCGATCTTGCTAGTTTATCCGTATTTGCTCTTAGACACAACAGATTTGGGCCCTCCGCGAGCCTTGTGTGCCTGGGCATTTCTTGTAAATACGCAGGGTCACCCAATCTATTGTGCATAAGGCCGTGTATTGCTATACGCCCTCTTATGTGTAAGTCTTTAACACCCAGCAACGTTTTCATCTCTGCTGTTGAATATACATTGTTCATGAAAACCAGCCGTATGGCTCTGTTTAGGACGTTTTGAACCTTTTGTATGTTTACAATTGTGGCCATGTTATACAGAAACAAACCATAATCTGCTAACGGCAAGATGTGCGATTTTACAATCAGTTTGGCCAATCCTTCATTTATAAAGAACCTTATTTTTACAAACTTATTCACCTTTGCCTGTATGATTCCCCTCATTCTTGAGAAATGGTCATTAAAGTTTAGACATGGATCTATAGTAAACCCTAGGTACTTTACAGTCTTGTTTTTAGCGATGGCATTGCCATTTATATAAATATCTGCCATATTTCTGATATTCAGTTTCTTTAGGCGATGTTTAGTCCCAAGCACTTGGATGACACTCTTCTTGGCATTTATTGCCAATTTATTGCAACTCATCCAGTACGATATGTTATTTGCTATCTGTTGCGTGCTGGTGAGACAAGAGGCCAAGTCTTTTCCAGTTACACTGACAGCCGTGTCGTCAGCATAAATGTTAAGCTTTATGTTTTCAACGATATTCAAGTTTTCTATACAGCGTGGGATGTCGTTGACATAAATCAAAAACAGGAGCGGACCAACCAAGCTTCCCTGTGGAAGTTAATTATGAAGAGTCCCTAAATGATCAGATGTGAATTGATGAGATGAGACCACAGTACAGCTGGTGGTGGTGGCCATCATCGTATGTTGCTGCTAATTGGTAAAACTCAACAACTTGTTTTATAAACATAACATACCTGTACCTCTGGTCTCACAACTTGTATAATATATGTGGTCTAGTCTGGGCTTACAATTAATTTAAAACATGCCAGGTTTAGAGTAGTACAGTTTAATGAAGTTTGTGAATTAAATGTATGGTTGGTAAAAGTTTTATACATACCTCATGGCCTCAGAACTTGTACAGGTGGCGCATTCTGTGCTTAAAATTGATTAAAATATGTGCTGCAAAAATGAGTAAATTACTCGATCCAAGATGTTTTGAGGATATGTTTGTCAACATCAAGTACGTTTGATTGGTAAAATTCATTATTGGTGTCTGAATTTGTACAATGATTGATGATTTTCCCGGCCCTGGAGTAGACGAGATTTTAATGGCATTTTGCAGTTTGGAGCAAGTGGCTTTCCCTCAGTTTGGAGGGACTCTCTCCACTCTGAGCCTAGACTGGAGTGAGAGGCTTTCCCTCAGTTTGGAGTGACTCTCTCAACTCTGAGCCTAGACTGGAGTGAGAGGCTTTCCCTCAGTTTGGAGGGACTCTCTCAACTCTGAGCCTAGACTGGAGTGAGAGGCTTTCCCTCAGTTTGGAGGGACTCTCTCAACTCTGAGCCTAGACTGGAGTGAGAGGCTTTCCCTCAGTTTGGAGGGACTCTCTCAACTCTGAGCCTAGACTGGAGTGAGAGGCTTTCCCTCAGTTTGGAGGGACTCTCTCAACTCTGAGCCTAGTCTGAAGGGAGAGGCTTTCCCTCAGTTTGGAGGGACTCTCTCAACTCTGAGCCTAGTCTGAAGGGAGAGGCTTTCCCTCATTTGGAGGGACTCTCTCAACTCTGAGCCTAGACTGGAGTGAGAGGCTTTCCCTCAGTTTGGAGTGGAATATAATGTTCAGACGCTTGCTTCAAATGCGTTGAGGAACCCTATCAATCTTGACAAACAAGTGCATCCTAAGCTATTACGACAAATATCATGACTTATAGGACTGAATGTACCAATATTCTACTGCTGTTATATGTTTATACAAGAGTTACTCATATTATGACTTATAGGACTGAATTTATCCATATTCTGCTGCTGTTATATGTTTATACAAGAGTTACTCATATTATGACTTATAGGACTGAATTTATCAATATTCTGCTGCTGTTATATGTTTATACAAGAATTACTCATATTATGACTTATAGGACTGAATTTATCAATATTCTGCTGCTGTTATATGTTTATATAAGAATTCAAAAAGTTGAAAAGCAAAAACGGCCGCCATTGAGCGATAATATGTGAAGTCATTGCAGGAAAGCAGCCTGGGTGGTCCTACACAAATTGTAAAAACAACATCATTCAGAGTTAAACAACTTTTAAATGGGTTGGAAGAGAACAGAACAAAAAGTAGAAAATGTTTGTTTGTTTTTTTTTAAGTAGAAAATGTTAACTTTTTGACCAGCCTTAACTGAGGATACAGCTTTAATTCTATTCAACCAAGAGTCCATAGAAATCCCTTTACATTAAAGCGTTCAGGACTCTAAATACTGGTGCATTCACACTCATCCACGCATGCGCATAGACGTGGGAAATCTAAATCTGTCCAAAAACACAAATCTAAACCTTTCAATCACTCGACAACAATTTCTCCGCGAGTGAATCTGAAGTTCCTGATTATCAGGGCCGTGATGGGCAGATGCAACGATGAATTACAAAAGGCGACGATTGGTTTGATGCATTTTAGGCTGTCTCCTTAAAGCTGTATTCTCAGCTATTACAACAAACAAAATCTTACTTAATTTATTAATATTGTGGCTTACAAGACTGCATTTATCCATATTCTGCTGCTATATTATATTCATATGTCAAAACAAACATATGAAAACTATATACTCACGAAGGATCATAAAATTGAACTCTGTCCCACCGTTCCAAACTCATGGAACTTGTTAAAACATTTGAAAATAATAAAATGCCAGGCATGAACAGGACAAAAAGAAGGTGT
Organism: Sthenelais limicola; assembly: GCA_942159475.1. Classification (NCBI taxonomy): domain Eukaryota; kingdom Metazoa; phylum Annelida; class Polychaeta; order Phyllodocida; family Sigalionidae; genus Sthenelais; species Sthenelais limicola. The sequence goes on along the minus strand of OW804096.1, from coordinate 18,744,428 downwards.
TAAAACACCTCGGAATGTGTGAAAAACTAGAGATATTGTTTTCCCTGATTCCCAAGATCAAAATCTGCAACTGCTCAGAGCTGAGCTCAGAGCTAATGATCAAATAATGAAAAAACTGTCAGAGCAGACTTTTGGTTGATTTCACTGAGCGTCAAGCTTTAACACTTCATTAACTGATTCTCTTCCATTCCAGATCATTCCAGAATGTTCCGGATCAATCCGGCCATGAGGCGAGTGCACAGGGTGAAAGCCGACTGAAGGAGGCTGTGGTATCAATTTTCCAAGGATTTTCAATAAAAACTTATACAAAAAATATCCTTGTTACTGGTTTTTGTAATAAACGGTGGCTTTTATTGAGGAAATGCGACACAGAAAGGGCCAGGGTCGTTGGTTAAAGTGGTAGTCCTCAAAATCAACCTAAATTTGCTTATATAATATTACAAGCAAAGTACTCGGTCCCCCTGTCTCCCTGCCCCTGCCTCCCCCGGTCCCTCCCTCCTTTTCCTTCTTCACTCTACCCCTCTGGCCTCTATTCCGCCCCTCTTTTTCTCTCCCCTTCCCCCTTTTCTCTATCTCTCCCTCCCCATCTTCCTCACTCTCTCCTACATTCTCTCCCTCCCACAACTAAAAAACTAAAAATGGCTTCATCTCTTCCCCTCTTCTCGCTCTACCCTCTTGTCCCTCATCCTTTGCGATTTCTCCCACCCTGTCCCTCTGCTTCTTTCATTCTCTCCTTCCCTCTCCCGTCCTTTTCCTCCCTCCCTTTCCCTTCCTCCCTCTCCCTCCCTCTCTCTCCCTCTCTGTCCCATTGCTAGGGACTCTCACATAATGCATTGCTAGGGAATCCCACATTGCCACAGAAGGTGGGAGAGGCATGACGTCAATCTCTTTTAGTTCCTAACAGAGGCTTTCCCAGGCTAAAATAGTTAAATAGAATTCAACTAAAAACTAAAAAGGGCTTCAAAATCACATTTCCACCCCAGATACCTTCACAAACCACATACGACGTCCTCTAGAGAGGATGGACAGAACTCTACACATGAGTAAAACGGTTTGTAAAACAACAATTTCCGAGAACATATTAGACAAAGAAACCCCTCTTTTCTACTTCTTTTCGTAGAAATTCCTGTTCCCATATATTATATGGATTCACATTTATGATAAATAGTACTAAATTTTGAAAGTTTCTGACTTTGGATTTCTTTTTATATAAAAGTCAGTTACAAATAATTTAAAGCTGCTATTTCAACAAATAAAATCTCCGAATTTCTACTTGGTTGGACTGAAGTATTTTGTTGTCACTTTATGTTTATACAAGAGTTTGGTAGAACAGAAAACGAGCGCCAGTGAGTCACTGCAGAGAAGATTTCCGGCGGGTCACCGAAATATGAATGTGGACTTTTATGAAGCCCTGCAGCAAAATAACACTGGAATGAAATCCACCACTGCTTTGGTCTAATAACTGGATAATATCGTGCAAAGCTTTGGTCAAATGTAAAGAGAAAAATGAGGATTCCTTGTTTAAGAAATAAAAGAGCGCCATTTTGAAAATAGTGGAATTCTTGTGTAGGCTATAAAATAGTGTGTAAACTTTCCACCAGGACAAAAAAATGTGAAAATTTGTTTTTAATAGTTCATCTTAATGAGTTTGGATGTGTCTGAGATGGATAGTCCACACACTAAATTCCATTTTTTGGTGGAAATTAGGCGGTATCACAACTTTAAGGTATTTGAGTGAAGTGAAACTTTTGAGAGGAAGACAGGAGAGAGGAAACTCGGTCATGTTTCCTAATTATCGCCTCAGGGGGGGACGATGAGTAATGGTGAAATGTCGTCTGGTAAAAATATCTCGTTGTTTTATTAAAAAATTAAATTACGTAACGGTTTTACTTTGAAAAGGTTCTCCAAGTTTCCATTTTATACTGGCAAATTGGGAGATAATATGGTGGATTGGAATCGGAACATGCGCTAAATTTATGATGTGATTGAAGACATCAGAAATTATTTAATTGGCCTTCAACAATTCTCTCAAATAAACCGAATTTAAGACAAGATTGAGATTCAAAATAAAGGTCATACAACATTGAAATAGATCTCCGTCCTTCTCCTTTCTACTCTCGTTCTCCTCCCTTCTTCTTCCCCTATCCCTCTCCCCTCTCTCACTCTCCCCTCTCTAGTCGTTTCTTTCTTTCTTTCTCTCCCTTTCTCTCCTCTTCCCTCTCCTCTCAATCTCTCTCCCTCTTTCCCTCTTTCCCTCTCTCCCTCTCTTTCCCTCTCTTTCCCTCTCTTCCCCTCCCTCTCCCCTCTCTCTCTCTCTCTCCTGTCTACTCGTTTCTTTTTCTCTCCCTCTCTCTTTCTCTCCCCTCAATCTCTCTCCCTCTCTTTCCCTCTCTTACCCTCTCTCCCCCATCTCTCTCTCCTCTCTCCTCTCTCCCATCTCCTCCTCTCTGTTTTCTACCTCTTTCGTTCTCTCCTCTCCCCTCCCCTCTCAATCTCTCTTTCCCTCCTCTCTCTCCTCTCTTTCTATCCCTTTCTCTCCCTCTCAACCTCTCTCTTTCTTCTTTAGGTTCTTTAGGTTCTTTATGTTCTTTATTTTGGGTGGGTGGGCGGGAGGGGTGTTCTGAAAAACACAATATCATTCACTCAGTATTTTTCTGTTGAACCTAACATTATAATTCCGTCATTTTTACATTGAGTTCTATTCCACCAAAAACATCCTATTATTGCAATAAAAATACCTCTTTCATTAGGAGATGTGTACCAACTTGTATATATATGTTGAATAAGGGACTTGCATGTGCCAATGCGCATGTCTGTACAGTGCATCATGGGATGGATTATGTTGAAATCTGTCATACGAATATTTGGCAAGATTTTTATCGAAAATTGCAACAAATGTTTTCACCAATGTCATAGCTTTTATAAATTATCTGTGAAAACCAAATGCATGATGGGAAAGATGGGGACATGCGTCATGACAACATGTATAACACATGGATATTGACATTAGAGCATTGATAAATACTACATGCTGAACATGACATGTTTTCTATAGATTTTACACTGTACCATTAATCCTTAGAACTGCATGCGAATCAAGATTCAAAATGGCGGCTATGCAAATCCCCTATTAGATTGAATGTTTCACACTACATGGGACCTCCTGGTAGAGCTATGATTAGCGTAGAATGGGGTACCCATTTCCAGGTATTGTATTGACCTTATTGATGTAAATGTATTGAACTGGAAATAAACAACATACATGCATACTACATGTTTACTAAATGGAGGCGGGAGACCTCAACAAACGATTATTCTTCTATTCAACAAATTTATACTGCACAACACAACTATCCATCAAGACCAATACATGATTAATGACCTTAACGAAACGCTAACCAATTATTCATTTATCCAGCGTTTCCCGCGTTTCTATTCCCCCCTAAGCTATAGTAATTATCATGTTAGATTGCACTACAAAGCGAATTAATTAATGAACTCCGTTATTCTGCTGTTCAATCCACATCTCATCCATTCGTCCCTCTACAGCCCCAGGCGTCAGCCGACCTTTCAGTCTCCGTCACACATTTGAATAATGTCCTACAATTTCCGTTTGAGGTCAGAACTTTCTCGACTCTTGGTCCATAAGTCAAGAGGTGCTTGTAAATATGGGATGTAATTCCGTCTGTAGAGTATTGTATTGTATTGTATTGTAAAACATTTATTATTGACCGTGGTCACGATAAGGGGGCATTTCTCCGACATTGGGAGGTTTGCCAGCCCTCTTTAAGTCCTTACAGAGTTGAATGGCTGCGAACAATTCCACTTTCGTCGGGGACGAAAGTGGCACACAGCAAATTATATATAAGTAATTACGGTTTTAATTCTTTCAACGTTGGAAATGTCTTGCATGTTAAATTAAATTTTAATAAAATAAAATAAAATCTGATAGTCAGTTAAGTGTTCTTCATTCAGCTTGTTTTCTAAATATAGGTATCAAATAACATGTTCAGTCAATAGTGAGTTACAATAGCAAATATCAGATACAAAGTCTGATAAACAGTTAAATATACTGTTCAACGTAGTTTATAAGTTTTAAATGACATACAGCGATATGATCAACGGTGAGTTATAGAATCAAATCAAACATCTGGTTATAAGTACAATTCTTATGCATCGGTGTTTACAGGAGACAGCTTGACAACAATAATAATAATGTATCAGGTCAATGGTAAATTGTGTTATCGAAGGTCAATTTACTAATGTATTTTACAATGGTGTTTTGGGTGAAGAATATACATAGATTAATCAATAAAATTTTGGTCTTCCCAGATGGGGTTGTGCCTTACATGTAATTTGAATGCCTGAGGATCTACTAGTCGATGTGCCACCGTTTGCAACTTATTCCAGGAGAAAGTAATTCGGTTTAATAAAGATTTCCTTAACTGTTCGTTCTTAGGTGTTATCTGTTTTAGTACCTTCCGACCTTCCGCGAAGTTTCTTGTATTTAATAATTTTAAATCAATATTCCTGGGGTTTTTTGCTAAACGATGTCCTGCCTGTAGTAGGTGCAGACGGCGGCGATGTTTTAATGGAAGTATTCGATTGTCAATATGTAGTTGCTCAACATTTGTCCTAGGTGGGAGCTTGAATATAACCCTGAGTATTTTATTTTGAACAATTTGCAAACGGTTTGTGCCTGAAGTAGCGTGTGAATCATGAAGTAAGTCGGTTTGGTCGATAAGAGGGAGAACCATGACCTTATATATAAGTAATAAGGTTTTTATGGGAAGCTTATCTCTCAGTTTGGCAAGTTGCCAACTTTTATAATTTAATATGTTGGTTAAATTTTGCACTAATATTGCCACTAATTGGCAAAATTTCATATTTATCCGCTACATAAGTAATAAGCCCACCTCCAGTTTTTTTTTCCGTTTGTCTATCGTTTCTGATCTGGTTATAACCATCCAGCTTAATCATGTTATCATAGACTTTTTTGTCAAGCCAGGTTTCGTTAATACATATCACCTGTGTTTTAAATTGATCAAACAATGTATCAATCTCTTCAATCTTATTTAATAAACTTCTCACATTTAAGCTGACTATTTTAAAACCTTTTGTTTCATTGAAACTTACACTATCACTAAGTGATAGATCTACATTACCAACGTTTATCTTTGTGTCTCTCGGTGCTGACACTATCTGACCTAATTGGGTCAGCAAGTTGGCCCAACCCATACCACAACGGTGGTAGTTCTCTATATCATTAGGAAATAATCTAGAGAAATTCCTTTCTATATACAGTAGTGATAATAATAACAGATTGTGGGAGCTTCGGAGAAGCAGCCACAGCATTGGGAGAAGAAAACATCCCTGCTTTGAACTAACACACCATGGTAAATAATAAATGGAACGAACAACTTATGGTGGTTTGGACGGAGAGATACGTGAGTAATTACCTGGTGTTTTCTTATAACATCAAACGACACCTTTAATAAAGATTTCTACTCACGATTACATGTCCATACTTAGTTAAAAGTCATATAGTATTGTGCGGTTATGCATCGCTATGTCCAGGCGGTCGACCATGCGTCCTATTTGCTTGGACCAGTGGTCGTAAGCTCTCTCGGTCAAATGGCATCCATCTATGTCAAGGCGGCAGTAGTAATTCTGTTTGCTTCCTTTCGTATTATGGTGCACGAGATCTGCCAGATATGGGGTGGGGTAGCCTCGCACCTCATTCCTCTGACGAATAGCGAGGTTTACTTCTGTTACGGTGTGGTTCAGGAGGATTTGCTGTGTATTGTAGTGCTGCCCATTGTATGTAGCTAGGTGCATACCTGTTACTGGAGCGAATATAATATTCGCTTGGCACGGGAATAAAGCTTGCTTAGTTCTGGTTTCGACCGTTTCCATATCTGCCTTGTACACTTCGACTGCTTTGTTTATAGTGGGGTGGGCCACTGAAACAATACCGTCTTTTTTTCTAGTTAAGGTACAGAGGCCAGCAGCAAATATAATTGTACCAGGCCTGACAGAACGGATGCGATCCTCTGCCATGAAAGACGAGAGCTTCAGTGAAGCCCCCGCGAAAGACATGACTTGTAAATGCTCGAAGCGTGGTTCGGACAAATATGGTTACAAGTAGGGCTTGATGTCACGTATACGTGAGTCGCCGACCAGGAATATGGTAGCCATCTTAGTAGAAAAATAAAAGTGAATATTACAAAATTGCATGTTATCAGTTCAATTCCAGATGGGTATGTCAGTTCAACTATGGGAACCTAGATTTTGAATCCCAAACGGTTAGTTTTGCTCTAACTTTAGCTCTGTAAGAATTTTACCGAACTCATTACCCGTGACACGTGTGGGGTCGAAACGTTGATCTCCGATTCGGAAACCAGTGCCCCACTTTCTATCTTTAGTCATTTCGAAGAATTTGGTTTGAGGAGTGTTCTTTAGTTTCTGCCCTAAGTCTTTGTTTTGGTGAAATTTTAGTCTTACAATACCTTTGAGTAATTCACGCTCTTTGGTTTGCCAACTTGCTCCCGGTGTAATGTTCGCGGCCTTGCGTTTGAGAACGTATGGGTCATCAATGTTTCCCATTTCTAGTGCGAGTTTCGTATTCTGGGGAGTTGGATTATCTTGAGCTTTCGCAATCTGAAAAGCCTGCTCTACAGAGCTATAAATTGCACCTTTATACCAAAAATCTTTTTGGAAAAAGTTAGACAGATATACGTGGTCTCCCTGAAACCCTAAAGCATTTACATTGGGATAGATTTGGGTTTTCAGATCGTACGGGGTAGCTCCGCTTGGGAGAAGGTGAAGGTCGTCGTAATGGTATGTTTGATCATTGTGAATCAGGTGATTTGCACGAATGGTTGGTTTCTCAGTAGGTTTCAACGCAGTGAGAGCCTTACCACATTGGCGTATAAGGGCACTTTTCCTATTGGTCTCATCAGGGATGTCCTTGTTTATCCAAAGATTGTCCATTTGCGCTTGGTCTTTGATTTCTTTTGCTTGTTTCAATATTTGATCTCTCATATGAACTGTTGTCAGGGATAGAACAATAGAGCGGGTAAATTTTGGGTTAAACTTTCCTCTCCTGTAAGCATGATCTATATGGCTTTGGTCAAATTGATCAACTGTGGGGGCGATAAGATTGAAGAAATAGTCGTCAAAATTTTCTCCTTTATTTTCTGGAACTCCTTGGATGATTAGATTTTTATTTCTTATCTTAATATCCAGAAGTTCATTTCTGTGGTCAGCTTCATGCAGTTGAGCTTTGAGTTTTGCGTTTGAGCGTGCCGATTGGGCCAGTAATCCCTCAAAGTTGGTTTGTTTGCGCCCAAAGTCTCCGATTTTTCTGTTAGTTTCGTTTAAGATTCCTTGGTCGGTAGGTAAAGCTTGAGCCTTAGTGCTTATGTCATCTTTCATTTCTCTGATGTGGGTGTCCCATGCAAGTTTCTCCTTCTTCACCCCTTCGTTTAAGATTTGAATATGTACATCAAGTTGGGTTTTGATCAGCGAGTTGAGTTTTTCAGGGCCAGTTCTTGTTTTTATTTCTCCAAGATTTTGCTCAATTTCCCCTAGGCGCTTGTCATACTTTTCCTGCCTTTTTAGCATTTCTTGTGAAGCACTCTTTATCTTTTCTTCGATTTGGGCTGTATGAGTTTTTAGGGTTGTTTCATTGTGTTTTTTAAGTTCCTCTAAGGAGGTTTCATTGTGGCGTTTTAGGTCTTTCACTAATTCGGCAAAGTAGATTTTCAATGGGTCAGTCAATGGGTCAGTCATTTCATTGGATGGTGGTTGAGGCGAATCTGTTTGCTGCTGTGAATTTGCATTTTGCAAATCCACCGATTCCTCATCTCCCTGAACTAACTCTAGAGGTGCCGCATAAATTATCTCTTGCGTGCACTCGGGTGACCCCGATGCTGGTTGTTTTGTTTGTTCGGCTGTCAGTGACGCCGTTTGTGAAGTGGTTTCTTCCATTTTCCCAATAGTATTCGATGTATTTATCCTTTCTGAGGATCGTCTTTCAGAACCCATTTTCTGTGGCGATCTAATATAAAGTTTTAGAGTTTTAGCTTCTGTCTCATCAGAAATGATGCGTCTCAAAGCGTAAGGTAGTCGTTTGTTGGTACGTGTGGTCGGATCTGCGTTGTCATCGCCCATTGGACGATAATGCAGGATAGTGAGTCACGGCAATTTGGAATTATTAGATATTTCGATCAGGAATGAGTAATATCAGGTAAATGGTCCATGTGTATTCTCTCATGCGTAGTGGCTTTCTGGTGGTACTGTTTATATATTGTCCAAGTTAGTTTTGTGGCATGTTATTGGGCCTTGCTTTCCCAACATTTAGCCAACGTCCGCACCGGTAGACGCCATCTTACACACTAAGAGTACGCATTCAGTATGCAGAAGTGGGGGTGATTATTGCTTGATGTACTGTAAATGTATTAATGCTTGCGCAGTATTTATTTTCGCTATTTTAGTGCACCCATCCTTGTGCGCGAAAATAAATCCTGCGCGAAAGGTATAATTATTGCATAAATAAGGTGTGAGACTTCCTTGCTGCGCAAATTTAAATCAGCGCGAAAAGGTGTCTAAGTACTTAGTGCGCGAAAATGTAGTGCGCGAAAATGTAGTGCGCGAAAATAAATACGTTTACAGTATATATGTGATGTGTTACAGGAAAGTGAGTCACAGGTTGCAAAAAAAAAGAATTTTGAGATATTGCCATATTTGAAAAGATGAAGATGACATCAAGCGGATTCTAATAATATCATACATTAGGACATCAAAAGAGAATGATGATGACGGCTATTCTAGTTGATTAAACAATATTCTGTACTTTGAGCGGAATTATAGTTTCTATATGAGGTATAATGTAAAATAATAAATCATATAGGACAGATTATAATATCATTATTAATTATCATGTCAGTAATTGCACTGTATCGTGTGGTTATCACAGCATACTGTAGCTTCATGCCGACGCTGTACTCTCATGTATGTATTGATGAAGCCGTTAATTAGTTAATTAATTAATGAATCAACTGGCTAACTAATAAATTTGGTTGGCAACATGTACACTTATTTAATTAGCCTCTCCACTATTTAACCTCTACTCTAAGGGGAACGGCTGGAAGAACTGGGAATCTGCCAGAAGTCTCTGGACCTGCTTGTCTTTCTATATGTAACTAATTTTGACAAATAAAAGATTGTTCAAATCAAATCAAGTAAAAAAGTGATATGTTAACATCATCGCCCGTGGCACACAGTAAAGTGTTGGTGGTATTCCACTTCACCGTAAGAGTATGTTCTCTAAAAACACTAATAATTGAAAACAAAGATGGATTTTATTCTAGGTCTGTTTATTGAACACATAATATGGTTAATACAAAACATAAACAGTTGGTGGGTTGGCTACAATGGTTAAGGATAGATATCAAAATTACAACAAAAACAACTTTTGGGATCTAAATTCTGATACGAATTCCCAAATAGAGTCTCATACAAATATGAATATAAACACGAATAATCATTCGGTGGGGAATAAAAGACCAGAAAAATACGATCTGGTATGAATAGAAATGAACACAAAGGTCATAAATAATTATCAAAAGCAGATATGGCATTATTGTTGCGTGAATGCTTTGGTCTCACAGGGCCAGCACCTGCAAAGTTAACCTGCATCGTTTACATGATTAATAGGGAGTTTCAGCAAGTCTGACTATCTCAATTACGTGACCGTATCCGTATCTTTATCCGCATGTTTTATGTATAAAAAGTAAATTATGAGATTAAACATTTTGCTTGATATGTTACGTTACGTTTTTGCCGGTATGTTTTGCTGAACCGCTTTCTTCCTTATAACGTATGCTTGTATATCAGAGATACGTTTACGTTTACGTTAGACTTGCTGAACCTCCCTATTGTAAATTAAGTTAAAAAATACGAATTCATAATTAATACCAAAAAAAATCAGTCACACTTTGAATCGTTTTTACAGAATCAGCCCCCAGATAAAAGAAAAAGATAACCAAAAATCATTGAAATACAAGCAGTACCAGGTTTTTGTAGTAAAGGCTTATAAATAAATACTATGATCAAACAATAAAAGTTTCTCATGACATCAGGCCAAAAGACCTACAAATACAGGAGAACAATAAATATTGTAAATAATTACCAATAAATATCCTAAAACTAAAACATGTGGAATCACAAATCCAATCACAAAAAATCATCACAACACATTCCTTCTCTTCAGATAAGATTGTATCGACTAGAATAACGCAATATAGCATAAACCTGGATCTGGGGCCCGTTGCAAAGGAATATTCTTACTTGAGAGAATTTCCTTAGCTACATTTCCTTGCTAAACAGCTGATAAGGAACTTTTAGGGAATTAATTCGCAAAACAGATAATGCTAATTTTTAATTCCTAGGAATTCCTAGGAATTTCCTGCCAAAGCAAAGGAAAAATAGCTTAGCAGGGAACATTTTAAGTAAAGATTTCTTATACAACAAACAGGGTCTGGTCGTCAAAATTATGTACAACTACAATAGGGGGTTTGCATGTCCGCCATCTTGGATCTTGATTTGCATGCAACCATGGGTGTTGTATATGGGTCAGATTTTCAGAAAATGTAGAATTGCCAGCTGTACACATTGAGTAAATTAGGCTAAATTAGGCTGAAGTTTGGTCAATACTAGGTAAATTTGAGTATATTCGGCCTTGCATCGATTCTAGCAATCTGTTTGGTTAGGTTGAACTGTATGTTGAACTTTATTTTCGTCTGAGATTTGAGCTATTTGAGAAGATTGAATTGTACATTTTTTGAAAATCTGACCCATATCAGTGTAAAGTCTATATAGGGAACATGGTATAAATGTTCAGCATGCAATATTTATCAGTTCAATGTCAATATCTTTTACATATTTCTATAAAACAGGCCGCCATCTTTCTCATCATGCATTTGTTTTTATAGATCATTTACATGATCATTGGTGAAAAGATCCTTGATTATATCCTATAGATTTTTCTATAAAAATGTTGCTAAATATTTGTTAGTCAGATTTGAACTGAATCTATCCCAGCATGCACTGCAGTAGACATGCGCAATGAGACATGCAACTCCCCTATTGACAAACATAATGAAATAGCAAAAGCTATAGCTCAGGCAGAGATTCAAAATGCTGACCTTTTTTTAAATTTTGAATAGATTCAAAGGTTAGTGTGTATAATGACGACCTCTCTTATATGACCTGAACATTCTTATTCCATGCATGAATCCGATCCCTAATACTTGTGGGTATCTTTCAGATTAATAATTAATGAATAATATGAATATCAGATAGTATATTTATCAAATATTACATCAAAAATAGTCTTCTGAGCACTGGAATGTACCTTTTTCTCATACATTTACATACGGTACTCATTCTCTCTCTCCCTTTCTCCTCTCTCTCTCCCTCTTCTTTCATTCCTCCTCCCCTCTCTCCCTCTTCTTTCACTCCTTCTCTCCTCTCTCTCTATTCTGTTTCTCTTTCCCCCGTTTTCTCTCCCTCTTTCATCAACATTCTGTCTCCTTTCCTTCCTCCCCGTGGTATAAATATTTGGCCTAAAATAATGTTTAAAACAAACATAATTCTTCCCCTGCCCCTCGGCCCCATTAGTTCCCCCTCCCCTGCCCTCCTCTCTCCCTCTAACCTTCACATTCCTTTTTACCTCCCTTCCCTTCCTCCCCATAGTGTAAATGGTTGGCCTAAAATACCTTTTACAAAAACATAATTCTGCCCCTCAGTCCCATTAGTTCCCCCCTCCCCTGCTCTCCCGCATGATCCCCACTGCAATATGATTTCTGGCTTTCTCTGCCTTCTCCAGTACACTCAGCCCTAAACTGTTCCTCACATTGACCTTGCCGCCGACCTTCATCAAACAGGTCCAAGTGAAAGGCTTGCTGCAAGAAGCTGCCTTGTGCAACACCGTCTCCAGCTGGCAGTCCTGGATATTAGGGTTAGCACCCGAACGCACCAGGATCTTGAAGTTTTCGATCATGTCACAGCGGACTGCTTTGTGTAATGGGGTTTCCCCGAAGGTGGCGTCCTGTTCGTTGACGTCACTTCCGTGTTTTAGGAGGCAGCTCACTATTTTACCTGAAGATATCAAATTTCAGGTTTGAATATTTGATTTCATGGGTAGTGACAATTATGTACCAGACAGATATTTATGACCGATATTAGACACAGGGAATTGGGATGAAATGATTTAGTGTAGATTTATTTCAGACATTTTCCATTTTTACACTTTTTAATAATATTTACCATGAAATCAATCAAGGGAAGCTCAATATTAGACATGGAGAATGAACTAGAATGACAGAAAGCTATAGAATATTTTCTTTATCATTTCATTTAAAGGCCTTTGATGAAGTTAATTGTGAAACAAGATTCACTTCATTCTGTTTCAATCTGTAAAATTAACCTCAAAATATGAAATGTTATAAACAATTGATATAAAATAATAGCAGACGACAAATTAAAAACAATAATAATAAGAGCAGACGGTAATTTACCTGTGAGGTCGTTAGCAGCAGCGATGTGAAGGGCAGACTGCCCTGAACTGTCCTTCAACTTGACCAAGGCACCCGCCCCTAGCAACACACGCACGTTGTCAAGGAAACCAATCTTGGCGGCAACATGAAGGGGCGTGGCCGTCTGTGTACCACGTGACTCGTCGCGCACATTGGCCCGACCTCCTGAGTGCAGCAGTAAACTCAGTGTTGCGGAGTGGAACTTTCCTGTAGAGGAGATAGTGAGACATGTTTTCTTATGAATAGGGTTGCTCATGAATTGGTACAGGAATTGAAAATATCTAAAAAAAATCCCGAAAATATAGCCCCCAAAAATGTTAAATATTCTCCCTTAGCCTGACCTTTGAAAAGCAGAAACATATTAAAGGCACATGAACTGAATAGAGCACTAAACACCCCAGAAATCAAAGCATTCCTACTCAGAATTCCTATCTTTTGAATAAATCAATTGAATGAATTAATTCTGCAGCTCATGTCTCATTGTTATGTAACACATCACATTTAGATCACATCAATCAATCAGGTATTAAGGGTATTAACGAGACCAAAATACCTTTTGTTTACAGCAGCATATTTTACATGTCTCATCACTATATTGCTTGCATGGATGCCAATATTTAGTCATTTTGAAACTGGATCTGAAGATCATACTGTAAAGGGCCCAGTCCACTAAGCCGATTCTCATGCGATTTTGTGCCACAGGTGACTATTTTACACTAAATTATGTAAGAATCACATGAGAATCGGCATAGTGGACTAGGCCCTTCATTCTTAAGAACAAGAATGTGATGATTAATAAGTGAAGGACTACATCTTCAAAGATAATGTTGATGTAATCTTACAAAAACTCAGAATCTAATAACCACAAAATACAAGATCGCTATAATAATCGAGCATTGTATTGGTTAGTTTCTTAAACAACAAATGAATTGTTAATTATTAAGTATCTTAGTGATAGAATGATATTGTATTTTATTTAGTCAATGGGCGGTCGAGGCAGACCTGCAAATGAGTGGAGGACTGAAACCTATTCTATGTTTCTGTATCAATGTAACTGTAATAATTTAATCTTGAGTCAGTAAGTGAGATTGTTTTACGCCCTTATCAACACATTTAATACGGTTATATCAAGGGTGGGAGAGCTGAGAGTGTGTGAGTGAGTGAGTGAGTGAGATTGGTTGCTTTACGCCCTTATCAACCCATTTAATATGGTTATATCAAGGGCAGGAGAGCTGAGAGGGAGGCAGTTTATGATCATACCCAGGAAATAGAGATAGAGAAGAAGAGAGAGACAGAGAAAAGAGACAGAAAGGCAGTTTATGGTCTTACACAGGAGCACATGAGACTTAGTGGCCTAGGCCCTTCATTCTTAAGAACATGCAATAAAGAAATCCCCTGGAAGTGAAAATCTTACGTTTGGCGGCTAGGTGTATGGGAGACATGAAGGCACTGTCCAGCAGGTTGGGGTCCGCCCCACCGTCCAGTAGCGCCTGGACATCCTCCTTGGCTGCCCGTAGAGCTGCCTTGTGCAGCGGGCTCTGTCTGCTCATGTCTGTCATGTTGGCCTTAGCTCCTGAGGCCAGCAACACCTGGAGTAGGGGAGATATATGTGAGTGATATGTGTTTTTGATTAATTTAATTTATTGTGATCTTTAACACCTGGGGTAGAGGGGAGATATATGTGAGCAATTTGTGTTTTTTTTATACATATCATAAAAAAATTATTTTCATGAATTTAATTAATCAATTGTGATCTGTTTCAGGAACAGCTGCGGTAGATGGGAGATATATGTAAGCAATTTGTGTTTTTAATTAATTTAATTAATTGTGATCTGGAGCAGCTGGGGAGAGGGGAGATATATGTGAGCAATTTGTGTTATTAATTAAAGCTACATTCTCAGCTATTACTACAAAGCAAATCTGACCAAATTTACTCATATAATGACTAAACTGATCTAAAAATCAAATCACTATAATAAATATAAACTTATCCTTGGGCAATCTCCAAGTTCTATGTTACACTTGGGGTACACCTCTCTGAACAACAATCTGTCAATATTTGACTATAATTTATATTGATGATTTCATAATCTTCACTGAAATCTGTCAATGTTTGACTATAATTGTAAATAAGGTATGTAAACACAGTAAAGATTACTCTGATCCTGATATTTTGAAGCACTTTTTATTATAACTGTACCCAACGCATTTCAACCCAAGTGGGTCTTCATCAGGGGTTGTGCCTACATTGGGAGGTTGAACAAGCTTTTTTATAATTAGCGGGTGTTACACATGTGTAAGGTTGTAAAATAGATTAAGAGATAATTGGTTTATTGAAAGAGTGTAGTAATTAAAAAAAACTTTTTACTATAATATATATTGATGATATGATAATGTTGACTGAGGCTGACCTTGATCATGTCCTTCTGTCCAGGGTAGGAGGCAGCGATGTGTAGAGCGGAGCGGCGGCAGAGATCCACGGCGTTAACATCTGCTCCATGGTGGATGAGCAGTGTGAGCATGTCTATAAACCTGAGGTGTTGCTTCTTGTGGCTCTCAAACAGGGTCTGGAGGATGCACCCCACCACCACCTCATGCAGCACCGAGCGGTAGCTGATACTGGGACTCGTGAAGTTAACATCCACTCCTGAAATAATCAATATTTTTTTTTTTTTTAAATAAATTTATTTCTCAAACTTTCCAACAGTGTGGTATTTCTCATTTCAAGAAAGGAAAACAAAAGACAATACATCAAGGATAAATCATATCGCAGACAAAGAACAACAGTAAAGGTCACTCATTATCGTTTACTTCTGAACTCCCAATTATAGTTAATTGCATTATTTTTTAATTTCACCCCCCTCCCCCCAGTACAAGTAAACACCCCTTTTTTTCTTTTTTTTTGGCCTCTTGAAATTTTAAAAACAAAGGACAGAGTAAGTTCGCAAATATAAAAATATTACAATCACACAAGTAACGCACCAATTCATTAATCAATTAATCTATCACATCAGCATAATATGTGTTCCGGAAGAAACTAGTTCTCATATAATACAAGAAATACATGAAACCCTTTCTGTCAAATCTCAAACCTCCAACCACCAATTATATTGATAATAAAATTGATAATGGTATTAAATACATCAAACAGGGTCTGCAGGAGGCACCCCACCACCACCTCATGTAGCACTGAGTGGTTAACATCTACTCCTGAAATTATGAATAATGATGAATAATATTAATAATGAAACTGACAATGATATTAAGTGCTTTATACCCAGTCATCATATCCTATTTTGAATCTTCCCTGTTATCAATGGGTGAAGTCACCAGAAAATGTACAATTCATCTTCACTAATCCTCTCAAATAACCCAAATTTCAGACGAAAATAAAGTACAGTTTAACCTAACTAAACAGATTGCTAGAATCAATGCAATACCAAGTATACTCGAATTTAATTGCCAAATTGCAGTCTAATTTAGCAGAACTTACGCAATGTGTACAGCTGCCAATAGGGGATTTGCATAGCCGCCATTTTGAATCTTGATTTGCATGGAATTATGGGAGTAATGGTACAGTCTAAAATCTATATAAAACATGCTATGTTATGTTCATCATGGAATGTTTATCAATGCTCTAATGTCAATATCCATGTACATGTTTCCATGACATAAGCCTCCATCTTTCCCATCATGCCTTTGGTTTCCATAGATCATTTATATGAGCTGTGGTATCGGTGAAAACGTTCTTGCAATTTTCGATAAAAATGTTGCTAATATTTGTATGTCAGATTTCAACGAAATCCATCCCATGATACACTGGAACAAACGTGCGCAGTGGCACATGCAACTCCCCTATTGTACATTTTCTGAAAATCTGACCCATTGTCTCGCCACTTCATTCAGCCCAACTTATGGGTCCTCTCAAGGCTGATTCGTTTATAATTAGGAAAAAAATGAAATCACTAAATATTGGATCAATGAACAGAATAAACACATTGGACTTCAAAGTAAAACAATGTAAGAAATAACATTATTAAGTCATTGAATTGGTTAATGAATTGGTTCTTTCATTCCAATGAAATAAAGAAAGAAATTGACTTCTTCATTTGCTTTGATGTCATAATTGTCAAAACCTGGTACAAAATTACCCATAATACCATAATGAATTGGGGGTTTGCATGTGACTGCGCATGTATGGCAAGCCGTTTGGGTAACAATTCAAGAAACACTGTTTCTCGAGATAAAACACTGTTTTATCTCAACAAACACTGTTTTATCTCAACAAACACTGTTTTATCTCAACAAACAATGATTTTCAAGCAAGAAACAGTGTTTCTTGAGATAAATCGGTGTTTCTTGAGTTAAATCGGTGTTTCTCGAGTTAAATCGGTGTTTCTCGAGATAAATCAGTGTTTCTCGAGATAAATCAGTGTTTCTCGAGATAAATCAGTGTTTCTCGAGATAAATCAGTGTTTCTCGAGATAAATCAGTGTTTCTCGACTTAAATCAGTGTTTCTCGACTTAAATCAGTGTTTCTCAAAAGATAAATCAGTGTTTCTCGAGATAAATCGGTGTTTCTCGAGATAAATCAGTGTTTCTTGAGATAAAACAGTGTTTCTCAAAAGATAAATCAGTGTTTTTTGAGATAAATCGGTGTTTCTCGACTTAAATCAGTGTTTCTTGAGATAAAACAGTGTTTCTCGAGATAAAACAGTGTTTCTCGAGATAAAACAGTGTTTCTCAAAAGATAAATCAGTGTTTCTCGAGATAAAACAGTGTTTCTCGAGATAAAACAGTGTTTCTCGAGATAAAACAGTGTTTCTCGAGATAAAACAGTGTTTCTCGAGATAAAACAGTGTTTCTTAAATTTTGCAAATGTTGATCAACATTTCAAATGTTTTCTCTAGAACAACAAAACTTATTCTTGCTAAATAGCTATTATGAAGTCTAGAAGTCCCTAATTGATCAAGGTTTATCATTGAAACACATCTTTCTTCTTTTAAAAGCAACTATATTCCTCAATATACAATTCACAAGTGTCTAATTTTGAGAAACACAGTTATAAAAGGGGAAAACGTGTCAATATTGGGAATATTTGCCCTTTCCCAATGGTTTTGTAGCTGGCCATTATCTACAAACAAATATGTTTGCATATAATTATATTGCAGGCGTACTGTTCATATGTACACTACAAATATTTGTTAGTGTTCACCAAATAGTCATGCCAGTCATGCCCTTGCAGGCCCTACCCAGAGCTATATAATTAAGAAACTGTAAGAGTAACTGTTGTACTGCTTAGTCAGTATATATTATTTATCAGTTATTAATGATGTGATCTTCAATAATAATTGTGGTGGATTTAAGAAATAAATGAAATATAATTGATTGTCAGAAAAAAGAAATAACATTTATAGGAATAATGATAATTAACATCATTAAATTTGAAAATCGATGAGAAACACCGATTTGTCTCGAGAAACACCAAATTATCTCAAGAAACACAGATTTATCTCAAGAAACACTGTTTTATCTCGAGAAACACTGATTTATCTTTTGAGAAACACTGTTTTATCTCAAGAAACACTGATTTAAGTCGAGAAACACCGATTTATCTCAAAAAACACTGATTTATCTTTTGAGAAACAATGATTTATCTCAAGAAACACCGATTTATCTCGAGAAACACCGATTTATCTTTTGAGAAACACCGATTTATCTCGAGAAACACTGATTTATCTTGAGAAACACTGATTTATCTTTTGAGAAACACTGTTTTATCTCAAGAAACACTGATTTATCTCAAGAAACACTGATTTATCTCAAGAAACACTGATTTATCTTTTGAGAAACACTGATTTATCTCAAGAAACACTGTTTTATCTCAAGTAACACCGATTATCTCAAGAAACACCGATTTATCTCAAGAAACACCGATTTATCTCAAGAAACACCGATTCTTACCTGAAAATCAATGATTGTTGAAATAAAACAGTGTTTCTCAAGATAAAACAGTGTTTCTCGAGTTAAAACAGTGTTTTATCTCAAGAAACAGTGTTTCTTGAATTGTTACCCAAATGGCTTGCCATACTCATGTGGGTCAGATCTTCAGAAAATGTACAATTGGCAGATCTACACATTTAGTAAATTCTGATAAATTAAACTGAAAAATGGCCAATGCTTGGTATATATGAGTATATTTGGTATTGCCTTGATTCAAACAATTGTTTGGTTATGTTAAACTGATTTTTTGTCTTAATTTTAGGTTATTTAAGAGGATTGGTGAAGGCGAATTGTACATTTTCTGGCGATTTCACCCATGTCTATTACAGTGCTTGCTGAGATGGATTCAGTTCAAATCTGATATGCAAATATTTAGCAACATTTTTATAAAAAAAAAATCCAAGGATCTTTTCACCAATATAGCTAAAGTAGAAGATCTCTAAAAACCCAAATGCATAATGTGCATAATGAGAAAGATGAAGTCTTGTTTTATGAAAACATGTAAAACAAATGGATGTTTACATGAAATCATTGTTAAATATTCCATGCTGAACATAACATGTTTTCTATAGCTGTTACACTGATTCCATGGGAATCAAGATTCAACATGGCGAACATCAATTGGGATCAACCAACCAAACATTAATTGAAATTGAGTTGGTAACTTACTTGGAAAATACTTAGTTGAAAAATACTTTTGATATTTATTCATTTTTATCATTTTTATTTGTACTTTCCACTTTCATCTCATTTAAAATCTAATCACATTTCATAAATTGTTTCGCCTCAAATTATATCTGAATGCAAAATCTAAAATAAATATATTTTACTGATCATCTGTAATATGATTTTGATGTCTTGTTCTTATCTTTAGCAGCACTCTCTTTCAATTACTGATTCAGAATTAATTTAGAATGTATTATTATTGAAACTTTATGTCTGTTTTGATATACACAGTATTTTTTCTATGAGTGATTGGAAATAGGTCGCACGGCAGCTCTTCCGATAGGAAATTAACTGCAGGACATGACTAGTACATAATAAAGCAACACAAAACACTTACATGCTTACCAGTGCCAGATTCTCAGAAAATGTACAATTGGCAGATCAACACTTTTAGTCAATTCTCCTAAATTACACTGAAAAATCGCTAGGTATATCTGAGTATATTTGGTATTGCCTTGATTCAAGCAGTCTCTTTGGTTAAAGCAGTCTCTTTGGTTATGTTGAACTATATTTTGAACCTTATTATTTCTGTCTGAAATTTAGGTTATTTGAGAGGATTGGTGAAGGTGCATTGTACATTTTCTGGCAATTTTCACACACCAAGAGAACAAAGATCCCAGAGGGATCATGCGTTTTTTTTGTGAAAACTAAATATTGTATTGGCCTTAAACTGAATAAAAAATATTATTTGCTTACGCCTTCCGTATTTAACTTTATTTAACTTTAGCTTACCTCTGTTTAGGATTTCTTCGACCATCTTGATATCCATATTACCAGCTGCAGTGAAGAGGGCAGCTTCATCAATACTGAGATCAGGTGCAAACTCATACAACCCATCCGTCACACTCGGTAAACGCGGGAAACACAGCATCTCCAGCCCTTCCTGTACACTCGGTAACCGCGGCATGGGTGAGTGGAGCGGGGTGGAGCAAGAGGGGGAAGAAGAAGTAGAGGAAGAAGGCATGTCCTGTTGTTGGTGGGGGTGGGGAGGCATTGAGAAGTGTAGGATAGGAGATCTGAGGCCAGGAGATAGGAGTCTGGGGGAGAGAGGAGAAACAGGAGAGGTTAGAGAAAGAGTAGAGATTTTAGAGGTGTCAATACGAAGCGTTAGGCTCATCGGATGGTTCTTGGTTGAGGGTATGGGTAAGGAAGAGGTATTCCGTATCTTTGTTCTGGAAGGTAAAAAAGGAGGTTATGTGATTAAAGGGAAACAGGTTAGATAAACCAATGAGGATACCTGTATTTCTGTAGTTTTGAAAAAAAGGAAGATTCATTAAAAATGCATTATCAGCTATTCTTTGAGACGGCCTCTGCTCATCCGGTCATGTGACAGTGCATTCACAAGTCTAGCAACAAGCTCATTTATCAGGGCCTTGTTTCATAATCAGGGACATAGTAATTACGTAGAAAATCACATTTTGGACAATTTCCGTTTCATAATCAAAGTTGAGAACTTCTCAAAGATTCGCAGGGACTTTGAGAAGTTTGCAGCCCATGACGCCTCTCTGTCTGCTATTACAGGTATTACGTAATAAGACAAACACGCATGGCCAGTCCATGTCCACCCTCGCCAGGTCATGGTTGGGTGCACATTGTTGTGCTGCAAAGTGCTGCAAATATGGGCATGTGAATGTGCGAATGTCTCACATTATGAAATGCCAGGCTGGGACATTCTTTGTAACATTTGAACACCATTCGTAAATTGTCCTAATAAATCTGTCCATGTTCCCTTCATTATGAAACAACACCCTGACTTTGAAATATCAACACATAACATAATCATGATATCATGAAACATAATGAACATCGGACTAGTTCACCTCACTGGTGGTCTTCCCCTACTACCCGGGGGCGAGGGGGGATACAAACTGACCCCGTCCCCAGGTGAGCTCCCACAACATGCACCCATGCCACTGAGCTGACCTAGTCATTAAGCCCGCTCCGCCACCTCTCATGCCCAATCTACTATCAAGTTATGGGTGAAATTGCCAGAAAATGTACAATTTACATTCTCCAATCCTCTCAAATAACCCAAATGTAAGACAAAAATCAGGTTCAAAATTCAGTTTAACATAACCAAAGACATTGTTTGAATCACATCAATGTCAAATATAATCGGATGTACCTAGTATTGACCATTTTTCAGTCTAATTTAGCAGAATTCATTAAATGTGTAGAGCTGCAGATTGTACATTCTGTGAAGATCTGACCCTTATATGGAATGAAATGTAGTGTGTGGGTGACGGGGAGGGGACTCTACAATGAGGTCAAATTAGCTGTAGGGGTTTGGTAATTCAGTTTGTCCTTGGGATAGATTGGAGACCATATCGGTTTACCCTTGTCCTAGTTTCAACTTTCAGTCCCTCTCAATTGACAATGTTCTATTAACCTTGGCAACAAAGCCTGGTGCCCGGTGCATAAGAAATACTGTCTCAAGATTGTCCTTGCTTAGGGACTGTTCATGATTAGTTACTGGGGGAGTGGAGAATTTGCAAAAATATTCTTGTACAAAATGGCATGCGCACCCCCACCCACCCCCTTACATCATTGTAGATCTGACTATGTGGAAAAAAAGGTGACCCCCTCCCCCCCCCCCCCCCCCCCCCCCCACACACACACACTTCAGTGTGCACAAAAAAAGGTACTCTGAAAATTCTCCCCCTCCTCCCCCTCCTCCCCCCCGCATACGCGCATACGTGCATATTGTATTTGCTCGTTGTCTTCCCATTTCAGTTCCCCGCGTTCCATTGCGTCAAATACATGGTTAGACCACTTAAGCACGTTTCTCCATGGTCTCTCGCGTGCGTCCTGACAGATCTGGTTTAGATGAACTATCATGTGTTTAACACTATCCTGTGGGGTCATATTAACATCCAACATTTGTGAGGTCATGGCCTGCATGTACTCGAGCATGGACATATTTTCTTTTGCCTCCATTTTGTCTTTTGGGGTCACCACCCCTTCCCTTTCTAGATACATGAACGGGCGTGCGATGTGATGTCTGATGCGTGGATCAAAGTTAATGTTACCTTTGGTGGTTGATTGGTGAAACATCGGGTTTCCTAACTCCATTTGCCCATCGTAGTACATCTTAGCCATGTGATCGGCTATTATGGTCCTTGGGTGTGGGAACGTCGGTGTGTGTGCCCCGGCATGTGGTGTTGGCTCTGCGCCCGGGTAGGTGGGCAAGTCGTGGGTCGCTGCTTTTTCAGTAGTCGGTTTTGGTGGCTCCTCATTATTAACCTTTGTGGACAGATTTGCCATTGCCTTAGCTATTGCTGCAGTGATAGTCTCTTCCATACTATCTGCAATGGCTTTTACCGAGCCTTCAATCTTTTCCACTCTGTCCGCGAGCTCTGTGTCCCCCATTTTGCTTGTGTTGTGCGACGGTGTTATGCAATGGCCGCCGTTGGGACTCTGTTCGATCGCTGGGCTTCTTTGTGTCGGCCCTGTAATGTACTTCTTTCCTCCTTTTTTGTGGGTTTTTTCTTTTGGTTGACTGGGTTCCAGAGATTTTGTTATTTCGTCTCTTGAATTCCTAGTCTGCCTGCTCATTCCTCTCCGTAGAATTTCTCGTAAAAAATTTCCAAAGTATATGAATGAGTGTTTGATTTTTGGTGGTGGAAGAAGAAGGAAGAAGGTGGAGGGGGATTGTGGGTATACCAAAGTCAGCGGCTAGGGGGCAGCACCCAATGCCTCGGAATCAAAGATTCCATCCATATGAGTTATAGTATTGAAGTTATCAATATCCTGCTGTTTACAGGAATTGTATAAGAGAAATCAAATCGGTCGAGAGAACAGAGCAGCAACAGCGATAATAAGTGAAGAACGTGCAGGAAAGGATAAATATAAATAAATACAAATTGTCAAGTTCCAGCCCATCTAAAGGTCAAATGAGTCTTCGATGGGTTGGAATAGAATGGAACAAAAAGTAGAAAATATTTAGTTTGTTATGTTAATGGAGAGTTAACCCATGTTAACTAAGCGTGCAGCTTAGGGGTGAAATCGTCAGAAAACGTACAATTCACCTTCACCAATCCTCTCAAATAAGCCAAATTTAAGACGAAAATGAACTTCAAAATACAGTTCAACATAAACAAACTGATTTCTAGAATCAATGCAATGTGGAATATACTCGAATTTACCCAGTATTGACCAAATTGCAGCCTTATTTAGCAGATTCTAATACATGTGTACAGCTGCCAATTGAAATTGAAAATCTGACCCCTAAGTGGGTCAGATCATTAGAAAAGGTACAATCGCCAGCTCTGCACATTTAGTAAATGCTGTTAATATAGGCTGAAAAAATCATAAATACAATCAAACATCTATTGGTAAATTGTACAGTTTCTGATGATCTGACCAAAGTAAGGATTTGTTCTGCAAAACCCCTGGAGAATCTGATAGCTGAGGGAAAGTGTGACTACTTGTTTTTTAAATTTTATTTTTAAAATGTTTGCACGAAATTTGCCACAAAGGGTCTCAAGTTACCGTTTCCTCTCGCTTGCTAACAAAATTCATGATCAAATTTTACTGGTCGGTTTTGGAAAATGCTATGAATAGAAATGGATTGCGTTTCTATTACAAAGACTTAATGAAGGCTGCCTGAAAATCTAAGAAAGAAATAAGTTCATAAAAGTGATGTTTTGTATATGGGTCAGATTTTCAGAAAATGCACAATCTACAGTTTTACAGATTTATCAAATTCTGCTAAATCCGAGTGAAACATGATAAATAGTACGTATATTCTGTATTGTATTCATTTAATAAATGTGTCTGGTTATGTTGAACTACATTTTGAACCTAATTTTCGTCTTTAATTTGGGTTTTTTGAGAGGATTGGTGAAGGCCAGTTGTACATTTTCTGACGATCTGTCCCATATATATAAAGTCACATGTCTCCAAGTGGTGCTACAAGGATCGTCTGATAAGTTAGGCAATATTGACACTGATATCTTCTAAATACACAGAAAGAAGAGAATAAAGATCAAAATGAAAAGGTTGTGGTGTAATGGTTAAGACATTGGACTTTAAACTGAGAGGTTCTTAGAGTCCAGGATTCAAATCCCATGAGCGCCTTACCACAGCATCACTTCCACCTCCCACCCAGTGCTAGCTGACTGGGTTATAGCTGCCTATGGTTATATAAGTTATACCGGTTAACTAACGAGGTAGTTGAAGGAGCATGAATATTGCACGAGTTGCGTAGCAATAATCTAAGCGACTGAAGTCAATGAGTTAGTTAACAGATTTATCATACAAGCTTCAATCAGGAAAATAGAAACAAATTGAGTCATAAATTTGAATTTCACCCTTAGTAAAAGAAAAGATTGGTTGCCATGACAACCGCACATAAATCACTAGTGAAATATGCACTATGCGTAAAACATTCTAGATAAGTTGTTTTCAGAGCAATGCGTGTATAATAACTATAAAAGAACCATTGCTGATAACCAAAAAAGAGCAGGGTATCACATCCCGTTAGCATGTTTCCTCTCTCGCACTGATACAGTGATAGGACAAAATATATATATCCAGGTTAACTAACAAGTTGGTTGAAGGAGCGTGAATATTGCATGAGTTGCGTAGCAACAAGCGCAATATTCTAAGTGACTGAAACCGACGAGTTAGTTAACAGATTTATTATACATGTTTTCAATGATGATAAAAGAAAAAAATCAAGTAATAAATTTGAAAATTACAGTAATCTTAGTAAAAAAACAGATTAGTTGCCATGACAACCCCAAGTAAATCAATAGTGAAATACGCACTATGCGCAAACCACTCTAAATACATTGTTTTCAGAGCAATGCGTGTATGATAAAAAAAAGTCTAGTGTTAAAAGAGGGCATACTGACACACACACTGCAACTCCAGTGCTCCCCCCACCCCCATCCACCCACTCCAACCCCTGTGTCCACTCCACTCCACTACTTAGACACATTCAGGGGCCAATGCACTGAATAAGTCACGACATTCAGGGGCCAATGCACTGAATACGTCACAGCACAAGCCACTTGGCCTTGGAATAGTACAATGAAAGGCCGCGGGATGTCGTTTGATGATAGTAGATTTCTGCCTCTTGTCCTAGATTATGAACAAGATGAAAAGCGTGTCCTAGAATGGGGATAAGATGAGAAGGACAAGCTGTGTGGTGGAAGCAATGGAAGGAATCATCTGGAAGGTTCTAGAAGATTCTAGAAGGGGAAGGTCGGGTGAAGAACCAAATGTATCAGTCTTCAGTGCTTGTATTTGTGATGTGTTTCAAGAAAATGAGTCATAAGTCGCAAAATTGATATTTTTCAAAGTGTTTTTTTCACAAGATCACATTATTGGAATATTCTAATTTTTAGGGAGTGTATCACTCATAGTTATATCAATCAATGTATCAAATTTCAAGATAATCCATGTAATATATCCCTTCGTTTTAAAGGTCTTCATATTGACTACATTAAGTTACTTTACTGTTTATTGACACCCAGAAATATTGGAAACTGTTTTTTTCAAAAACGAAAATATCAAACTTAAAATCTAGAAATACTTATGAGATTATTAGACTGTTTACTATCATTGGAATCTGCTTGATCTCATCTTTTCAAATATAATGGTATCTCAAAATCTATTTTTTGCGACTTATGACTCATTTTCCTGAAACACCTCACATTTGTGTTATTGATGTGTCGAAAAGTGCTTATACAGCAGTATCTATAGGTGTATGGGGAGTGTTGGATATACATGTACAATAGGGGGCTTGCATGGTCGCCATCTTGACTCTGGATGTGCATGGAATTATGGGAGTTGTATGTCGGAGTAAAAACATGTGATGTTCAGCTTTGTATACTTTTTGTTTAATTTATAATATAAGTGTGAAATGTGTAACAATATCAGATCTCCATGTTTTTTTTTGTTTTTGCAACCGACTTTATTTCTGAGACCTGCCATCTGGGCATATACAAATCTAAGCACATATAAAAGAGGAATAGACAAGGTTAACAGATCATTTTTTTTTTCAGAACAACAATGTTTTCTTCAATATCTTCTGCAATTCGTCGCCATGTTACCTTTTCATTCTGGCTTATTTGTTTGAATCTTAGGGTATATAATACTACTTTGCATCTCATTCGCAACTCAGCTATAATATTGGTGAAAACGTCCTTCAATTTTCGATAACAATTGTTGCCAATTATGTGTAGGCCTATGTCAGGTTTAAATTGAATGACGAGACATGCAAATCCCCTATTGGGGGTTTATAATTTAAGTATTCTGTTGCCTAATTCCAAATTCATTTGTCATTACTTAATAGAGGTTCCACTGCCCCGCTACTTCTCCCGCTACTACTGTTTTGTTGGTCCCGCTACTTTAGAAGTAACAGGAAGCAGCCGTTTCAATTCAAACATGTCTGAATTGAAGCGGC
Source organism: Sthenelais limicola (assembly GCA_942159475.1). Lineage (NCBI taxonomy): Eukaryota > Metazoa > Annelida > Polychaeta > Phyllodocida > Sigalionidae > Sthenelais > Sthenelais limicola. The sequence continues at coordinate 18,717,683 of OW804096.1, read as the reverse complement.
TACTTCCCGCTACTCTCCCCCACTTCTAAAAGTAGCGGGACCAAAGAAACGGGAACAGTAGCTGAAGAAGTAGCGGGAGAAGTAGCGGGGCAGTGGAACCCAGGCTTAAATATGATATACTTTTATTGCATGTAATATATTTTTATATTTTTGTATTCATTATTCTTTACTGTAATTTCACCAGATTAATATTAGTGCTAGAATACTTGTGAATGGTTGAGCACTACATGTCTGTTTCTCTTATCAGTCTCATGGTCCACCTAGTGTGCGACCTTGGTACTAACCTTACTCATGAATATTCATAAGCATATTGCTTATACGATCATTCAATATTAATCATATACAGTTATGCCATTGCATAATCATATGTAATACCTTTGTTATAATTAGGGAAACAATACTGCTCGTGACAATGTATATGCATAATGTCTAAGCTGATCAAATGTGATGTGTTTCAGGGAAATGAGTCATAAGTCGCATAATTGATATTTTTCAAAGTGTTTTTTTCACAAGATCTCATTATTGGAATGTTCTAATTTTTGATGGGTTGATCACTTATAGTTATATCAATTGATGTATCAAATTTAAGAACAATCTATGTAATATATCATTTCGTTTTGAAGGTCCTCAAATGGACTACATTTAGCTACTTTACTGTTTATTGACCCCCAGAAATATTGGAAACATTGTTTTCAAAAACGAAAATACCAAACTTAAAATCTAGAAACACTTATGAGATTATTAGACTGTTTACTATCATTGGAACCAGGTTGATCTCATCTTTTCAAATATAATGGTATCTCAAAATCTATTTTTTTCGACTTATGACTCATTTTCCTGAAACACATCACAAATATCTAAACAAACAAACGATGCCATAAGAAATGTCAACTTTATATATACTACTACCCTTTTCCCTCCGTACATGAACACAGCCCTGAGGTACGGTATGGGTAATACGGACTTAAGAAAACAACACTACCGCTACTATCATATCATATGTGATGTGTTTCAGGAAAATGAGTCATAAGTCGCAAAATTGATATTTTTCAAAGTGTTTTTTTCACAAGATCACTTCATTGGAATGTTCTGATTTTGGGGGAGTTTGTCATTCATAGTTACATCAATCGATGTCTCAAATTTCAGGACAGTCTATGTAATATATCCTTTCATTTTACAGGTCCTCATGTGGACTACATTTAGTTACTTTACTGTTTAGTGACCCCAGAAATATTGGAAACTTTTTTTTTCAAAAACGAAAATATCAAACTTTAAATCTAGAAATACTTATTTGATTATTAGACTGTTTACTATCATTGGAATCGGCTTGATCTCATCTTTTCAAATATAATGGTATCTCAAAATCTTTTTTTTTGCGACTTATGACTCATTTTCCTGAAACACATCACATATGAAAGCCTTAAAATAAGAAGATCTGAACTCAATGGCACTCTAACGATCAATGGAAAAAGGGCCATACAAATTATTTCTATATATCATATGGGTCATATCGTCAGAAAATGTACAATTGGCAGCTCTACACATTAAGCAATTTCTGCTAAATTAGGCTGGAGAAATGATGAATATCGGGTATATCTGAGTATATTTGGTATCGCATTGATTTAAACTATCAGTTCTGTTATGTTAAGCTGTATCCCGAAACTCATTTTGCTATATATAGGTACGCATGTATAATTAAAACCTATTATGGTAGTATACTCCCCCTCCTTATATTTTGGGTAGTATCCCCCCTACTATTCTAGATATGCAAGCCCGCGCATGCGTGCTTGGACGCGTGGGTCACGCCCACACTCACATAGAGAATAAACAGTTAACATCAAGAAGCCGCCGTGTCCACTTGCTTTTTCCCTTACATTATATACAATAATATAACAATTTGTGTCTTAAATTTAGGTTATTTGAGAGGATTGGCGTCATTTTCTGACGATCTGATCCATATGCAACTGTCTTTAATTACAATGCATTGTTCTCTTCGGTATAGTTTCTTTTTTTCAAAATATGTGTATCTGAGAATAACTGCCCCGTGATGATACTGTTTATGCAGAATTAACAATTTAAAACAAAATAAAAATGTACATTCTCAGCCGGCCTGACTCAGATGATTCAAAGTTTGCGCCCTCAAATCGAAACACAAAACCTTACCTTTTTGTGATAAAAATTCAGCAAATCAGCGCTATTTGAGATGGGTGTATTGTTATGTGTTATAATGATAGCTGTCAATGACGAGAGTGCACCACCAGGTATATATAGGTATACCAGCCCCACCTCCTACTATACATATATTGATGAGTCAGGAACTTAGCTTTTGCAGGAGTTGGTGGGAAAGGAGGTGTGAGAGGGAGAGGTGGAGGAGGTGTGGGAGGGGGAGCGAATGCTATAACAAAGGTTGAGGAGGTGTTAACGCTAAAGTAAAGGTGCGAGGCTGTCTAGGCCCAAAGATGAGAGAGTCCCTTCAAACGGAGGGAAAGCCTCTCCCCTCAAACCATAAAGTGCCATTTTAATTCCATTAAGACCGCAAAATATGATTATATTCCCATTAGAAGGCCGAGTCTTAGGCCAGGAAACTGATTAGCGAAGTAGGCGTCCAATCACTGACATACCATTCTTATCTGATCTGAGGGTTTGGGCCTGGACTGCGAGGGACGCCCATCCGTGCCCATTTGATTATGTCTTGCTTCGTACTGTTTAAAGTGCTATATTATCTTGTACTTGTCTAATGTAAATTGAGAAGTAACTGTTAAGTCTTTAAAATTCCAATAAAATCTAATGTACTGAATAACATCATATTGTCTATGTTTCTAAAATTCATGTTTGTATGATTTACGTATTCGTATGTATTGCAGAATGTGAAATATCTACGAAATAAAATTTGTAAAAAATAAAAAGTTCTTTCGCGCACATTAAGGTGTGAAAGCTATACACGGCGTGAGAGCCATATCAGAGGCCACCGCATAAAACTACTTTTCACACTGTTTTGATTTTGCTCTAATGTAAAATAAAAATCTTGGAGCTATGCACAAAGCATCTTTGTATGTTACGTTTTGGAGACGCTTATTATGTAGTTTGGGCTCGCCCCACTTAAAGCTACATTTTCAGGTGGTAACATAACATACATCTTACCAGAGTTATTCATATGATTTATAGGACTGACTTGATCAATATTCTACTGCTACTTATACAAGAATTTGAAGTCGATTAAGGCTCGTCTCCGAAACATTAGGGACATTTAGCACTGACAACGCAACACCACAACGCTAACGTAAACGCTAGTTGCTCACGATAGGGTGGGCCGTACATAGTGGCAGGAGAAAAATATTTTTAGGTGGAGAGGTGTTTTCAAATGGCTAAAAAGGCACACAATTTCATGAAGGAGAGAAGTGTGTTACACCTGAATCCTTCGGAAAACACCTCCCGCTCATTTGTACATACAAATGAAATCACAATTGACCATCATTTTAGCGTGAAATAGACATACGTTGGGAACGTATTGACACACCTTATAGTGTAATTGACGTCCGTATCTCAGGTAGCATGCTAAGAATAGCACACCTAGTGGTGACGTAGTGCTCATAAAAGATACTTTAGCGTTAGTGTTAACGTTAGCGTTGTGGTTGCTAAATCAGCCTATTAATGTGGACCTTTATGACGCCCAGTAACACAAACAAACAGACGAGGTTAATTTTAGATGGGTTGGAAAAGAAACTAGTTTTTGACCGACGTTAAGCGAGGGTGCAGCTTTAATAAGATTCAGTTAAAAAAACTATAAAAAACTAATAAAAAAAATAAAAATATAAGATTCAGTAGCTGGTTGCCAGTTGAGTGCATTGAGCCAGTTGCAGTATATTCCCTTAGTCTATCAGTAAGTTAGTAGTATATGGAATCAGGGGAAAGTGTCGGGCACCAAGACCCTGACATAACTTTAGCATTCGTACAATTATATATTTTATACCTGACGTTTGACATGACTTTTATTTACCCTTTTCTGTTACCATCTTTCTTTCTTTCCTTCCTGTTTCCCTCTTTTTTTCTTTCTTTCTCTCTCTATCTATCTCTCTCGCTATATCCCTCTCTCTATCTCTCTCTCTATCTCTCGCCTCTTCTCTCCCTTTCTCCTCTTCTTCTCTGGGTGACCCCCTCAAACCCGCTATGTCCCTTTCTGGCATTCTGCCTATCTCTGTTCCTGACTCTCTGCCCCATTCTCCCTCTCTCTATCGCTCCCTGTCCATCTTGTCTGTCTCTCTAACTCTCTCACATTATCAGTATCTCTATCTTACATGTCTCCGCCATCTCCCTCATGTCACTCTCTCTCTACTTCTCTCCCTTTCAAACACACACTCTCTCTCCCCAGGGCTCTTCCTCTCCATTACTCTGACATACATGACTACACGTACGAATACACATGTATGTATTACACCCTCCTCCCTTTGTTGGGGCCTTCACCCCTCCCTCCCTCCCTCTAGATCTGTCCCTTCCAAATATTTTTCTTTCTTCCTTTCTCAACTTACACACACGCAAATACTCACTCCATCTCTCTAGCTTTACTTTCCCCTAGCTTCTCCCCTTACACGCGTACCCATAGATACACACGCATGCCCCCACCCCCCGCCCCCTATACTACCCCATCCCCCACCCCCCGCAACAACCATAAAATATAATTCCACTTACCTGTCCTCTTATCCTCTCCTACAGCTCTGTCTTAGACACAGCTTCACCTCGCGTCCCTGACCCACTCTCTCCCTCCTCCCGTCCTCTCTTATCAGGGTTGACAGCCGCTGTCACTATGCTGTCACAGACTGACGCTGCGGTAGTCACCTATAGTGGAGGATAGCTGTCACTACCACAACAACAGCTGTCAGCAGAGAGTGACGCTAGTTATCCCCGGCTTGTTGTCATTGCGGGGCAGCAGCTGCTGACTGCTGTGTTATTGTTGTTGGTCCTGCCTGCAGGTGCCGCCTCCATCTGCCTCCATCTGCTTCCACCTCTGGGCGCTGCAGATGCACTAGTCTCATAGACCCATGCCTGCATAGGGTCTATGGAAGTCTGTATAGGCACCGCCCTGAAATTGCTGGAGGCCAGTGGATTGGCTAGTGTATTAACAAGTTTGATAATTTTATTTTTGAAAAACAAAGTTTGCAATATTTCCGGGTGGATAATTACTACTAAAGTAACAAACTATACTGTATATGATGACCGTAGTAATGCAGGGATATATCCAATACACAGTATTGAAATTTGGTACACGTATTCATAGTGCTTAAAGCGGTAGATATCCCAAACATGAGAAAATTCCAACAAGGAGATCTTGTGAATATAATATTATGGGTCAGATTTTTCGAAAATGTACAATTCGCCTTTACCAATCCTCTCGAACAACCCACATTTAAGACAAAGATTAGCTTAAAAATGCAGTTTAACATAACAGAACTGATACTTTAAACCAATGCGATACCAAATATACTCAGATACACCCAAAATTTATCATTTTTTAGCAGAATTTAGCAGAAATTACTAAATATGTACAGCTGCCAATTGTACATTTTCTGAAAATCTGACCCATATATATTCATTTTTATTTCCATAAAATACTAAACAGAAATAAGGCAAGTACCGTCTGGAATCCAGATCTTCCTGGTGAGCCCGAAAAACTTTATGTTACAATAAGAGTCATCGGAAGAACTGACATTACATAGTCGTTGGAATAATTGACATTAAGGTTACACCATTCAGTTTGAAATTACTGTAGCAAGGTTTATCATGACAAGTCATGGCTCACGGCTTTATGTGCCTGATGGTGGGATTTTGTAACAATGTTACTTGTACCAGCGGTACAGAAATGTATATATGGGTCAGATTTTTAGAAAACGTACAATTGGCAGCTGTACACATTTAGTAAATTCTACAAAATTAGGCTGCAATATGGTCAATACTAGATAAATTCGAGTATATTCGGCATCGCTTTGATTCTAGCAATCTGTTTGGTTAGGTTAAACTGTATTTTGAACTTTATTTTCGTCTGAAATGTGGGTTATTTGAGAAGATTGGCGAAGTTGAATTGTACATTTTCTGAAAATCTGACCCATAAGTAAATTTATACATAAACATGGGTAAAAATATAAGTACCTCTGACATTCATGTCCAATTCAAATCAAATGACCCCGTCCCAAAGCTGCTGAAAGAAAACGGTTCTCAGAAAGGTTAAAAAATCTTTTCTGTTTTTACAGTGGTGGCCCCGAACTTCAAGGTTGTTCCAGAACTCAGGGACTCTGTAAATGAGTGATCTTTTTATTTTATCAGTTCTTGAATAAATCACTTAGGAAAATATCTATTTTAGCGACCTGTGACTCATTTTCCTGAACACATCACAAATGCAGAATGCACTTCCCTCCCCCAACTTGTTTAATTCTATCTATACAGCCAATAATAGGGGAGTTGCATAGCCGCCATTTTGAATCTTGATTCGCATGGAATCATGGGAGTAATGGTACAGTATAAAATCTATAGAAAACATGTCATGTTTAGCATGGGATATTTATCAACTATCTGATGTCAATATCCATGTGATTTACATGTTTCCATAACACAAGCCTCCATCTTTCCCATGATGCACTTGGTTAACATAGATCATTTATACAAGCTATGATATTGGTGAAAACATTCTTGCAATTTTCAATAAAAATGTTGCTAAATATTTGTATGTCAGATTTGAACTGACTCTATCCCAGCATGCACTGCAATAGACATGCGCAGTGAGACAAATCCCCTATTAGTCTCATCATTCATTGATTGTGATATATAGTGTTTACTCTGGATATTCTAGAATCGATGATAGAGCTAGTTCAGAGAACGAAGGTGGATGATTAAGTTATTTAAGTATGTGGGTAATTAGCCCACTAATGAAGAAGGTAAGAGGAGTTGTCAGTACAACTGTTCATAAAGAACTGCTCCTTTATTTCATAGATATCAAGCAGGTAAAGTTACCCTTAAGGTCACATGACAGTATAGGCCAATCGGGCCGCAGTATGGTTACATTACATATTCATGACTCATTAACCAATGAGGGTCAAGTTGGTCACGTGATAGCCGTGCCTGACCTGTTGACCTGGCGAGCATTGTGTTACCTAACATGTCGCCCTGTATTAAGTAACATGTATATATAGATATAAACATGATTATGGATATACTTATACATTTATGAATATTAATAATTATGCTAATTTATATTGATAGTATTATGTAATCTTGCATAACCCAAATGAGGTAATAGGTTAGCATAAAATGGGTGTGACAATTGCTCAGTGATCCCTGAGAGTGCAACACTTTACTCAATATCTTTTTTACATTTTTACATTACATTTCGTAATACAACTCACAAAACCTTTTTCTTATTAATTCTGTACACAATATTCATTTAATCCTAAATTGTATAAAGAGATTTCCGTGCAAACTATAGACAACCAAGCACACAATATGATAAACTAGCGACTCTCTACACAATATTCAATTTATCTTCTGCAGGACTCGCAACATCGCCCCACACCCAGGGTGAGTAAATATAATCTTTTCCTCAAACTTGAGTGTCTATATTTATTAAGCATTACCAAATATCTTATGTTGACAGATCGGATGTAGGTTGTATGTATGTAATCCATGTAAAATTATAAATGAATTAATCCACACATACTTGGTTTATGCTTGCACGGTACCTTCCAAAATAAGGCCTTTGTCAGGCCTCTGCTGCTCCACTAACTGTCTCTAGTCTCAAACGGGTAGGCTCTGTAGGCCTCGACAAATGGCGGCAATATAATATATTTTTTTAATAAATTTGATTTGATTTAATTAATTGATTTTACTACATCATTACATTTTAACATTTACCTTTTTAATGCATTTAATTACATACAGACACTCTATCTATAAACTCACACAATCAAACTAATGCTGTAAATACTTAATTTAATATGCTTTCATTTAGCATAGGTTAGGTGTTTCCTCATTTTTATGTCATAACATCTTATAATATTTGAGATTTTAATTCAACGATAGTTCTTGCGGCTGCCATATTTCATTATACAATGCACATATCGTTTCAGCTCAAAACAATACGATACATTATAATATAATACAAACAATACAATACAATATTTTTGTTGTGGCGCCACCTGTAAGCTCCTGCAACACTAACTTACTTTTGGCGAAAAATGGCAAAACACAACTTCTTTTCTTCTCATCACTGCTCTTAATTCTTTGAGACGGCATCCGCGCTCTGGTCACGTGACACAGGTAGCAACGACGGCCGCCATCTTTCTTTGGTGACGCCATGCAGCTAGCAACGCGTACTGCCCGTGTATATCAACCGCATATTCTCGGGAACTATACGGTGAAGAATTGCACTGTTGGGGATAGTGTAAGACTGTCTCCCCAAGCTGCGCTTATTTTATTACATCATCCTACTCAAACTTCAATTTAATATAATAATTTTCATCTAATAATAGAGGCGTGGTCGGGGTTATTCCCAGTCACAGTACCACTCAAACTCAAAGTATACACCCAACGTCACCCAACCTATAAGCCATAGTACCTGTGCGACTGGTAGAGGCTATTGATGTGTGAATGCACCACCTAAAGTTATAGCCTATTGGCGTTATATTAATATCAATTGACACATCTCCAGAAATTTTTTGGATAAAACCTTGCTTTTTTTGACACATAATACGATAATTAATTCTGAACTATTTAAGGCCCTCTACATAGCTAAAATATATGTATAGCCAATGGCTACGAAATGTAGGCTACCAGGCCTCACTTGATAGTGTTTTCCTTTATTTCGAATAATCTTTTTAATCAATGATGGTGAAGGTGTAGGTCTCAACAGAACAAATCCTGTGAACCTTTTTAGGTTTTTATCATAGATGAACCCCTCCCGCCTCCCCCTGTCTCTCTTTCTCCTCTCTCTAGCTCTCTTTACTCTTTGTATGCCCTCTGGCCTCTCTCTCTTTGGACTCATGGTTATGATATTTGTGTAGGTAGATATCAGAATAATCTTGTAATTATATGCATTGACTTTATAAACACAAGCAAGAACAATTCCTAAAATCCGTCCGTCGACGGCCACGCACACATTGCGCACAGTGCATAACAAGGCTAGCAACACCTTTGTATTCACCTACGCGGGAGTTGCTACTGTCCCGACCGCAGCGCCACCTGCAAAGTACCCGGATTCCTGTCTCAAAGAATAGCAAAATAAACTTACATTTTTATAGATTTGCACAATATTCGCATTAATTTTTAACAATTTTTAAGCTACTTCCGGTACCCACAACATCTTGCAAAATAGTTGTGGGAATCTGCGCCACGTTTGCCATAATTACGATTTTCAAAAACGTCCTCATTTAGTGAGAAAATTCACCCATCAGGTATTATTTTTGCTCTGCACATTTGTCAACATATATAATTTCGTTGGGAATGTTAAAAATCGGTGGTTAAAGTCTTTTTCTATTACATCTCTACTCGTCCAGAAGTGGACGAATAAATAACAATATAACAAACCTCCAGAAATCTATAAAAGTATGACCATGACGAAAACTTTGTAAGAGCACCACGCGATACTTCTGTTTTAAGAAGTGCTTTTAACCTTGATTTACTATTACTGCTTAGACCTCACTTGTAGCATAGAAAATTCTTTCCTTATTACATAGTTGTCTCAAACTGACAGTTATGTGTATGTCCAATGTTAAATGTTGTCTTTAATTAATATTTTCATTTTTTTCTTACCCTTTTCGACTCTCTTTTATATATCTTGCTACTTCTGTAATGTCACTAAGTATGCTTTAACAAACTTAAAAATCTAAAAAATTATTGTAATATCAGGCAATTCTGAGGATAGCATTAGAGATGCAATGTCTTTGGTCCTGAATAAAAATGTTTTCAAATCAAATCAAATAAAAAAAAAGACGGAGATGAGGAAAAGTGAAAAAGTTGAAATCCGTTTCAGTCACAAATACCAGGTGTAAACTGATCAGATAACAGGGATACTATTTTGGTTGTTGGGTGTGTGGTTCGGCTGTGGAGATATCCTGACATTGTAGCCAAACGTTTTCGTCAGAGCTCCTGATATCTCTTTACTTTTCAGAGCGTAGATGAACGGATTGACCCATGAATTGACCCACCATATCATTGAAACAAGCTGAAAGTGAAGATATATGGGTCAGATTTTCAGAAAATGTACAATTCAACTTCGCCAATCCTCTCAAATAACACAAATTTCAGACGATAATAAAGTTCAAAATACAGTTCAACCTAACCAAACAGATTGCTAGAATCAATGCAATGCCGAATATACTCGAATTCACCTAGTATTGACCAAATTTCAGCCTAATTTTGCAGTATTTACTCAATGTGTACAGCTGCCAATTGTACATTTTCTGAAAATCTGACCCATATGCTGAATGGTGAAGTAACCATTTTGGTGATGATATCAAGGTATGTTTGTACTATAGCAAGTATTCTTTTTAATATACCAGATATTTCTTTAGACATCGTTTTCAAAGAAATATGTGACAATGAATATTTATTTGGAGGTATAAATACCATCCCTCTTTCAATCAATGTAAAATGTAAACCAGTGGATTTTTTTCATGTTCAACCTGACTATCTGATAATTCTAGATACTGATGAGGTGGGCATGGAAGCTCGTGAATTTCATTATATCTTATCTACAAGAGTTGCAGTTTCCTTATGAAATTAATAGCAAGTGTGTTGGTCCGCTCTCACTCCGCTCTTGGTCCGCTACTTTAAAGGTGTGATTCCACTGGCTTGCTCTTTTGGACCGCTCTTCATACGCTCTTTTATTTCCCCAGAGCGCCTAACAAGCGAAGTCATAGCGAAACCAGAGTGGTCTAATAGATTCGGTAACTACGCTTTCTATATGCTCTTAAAAACGGCACAACACAACACAATGCTTTTCTGCCTGTTAAAGTAGCGGACTAAGAGCGCAGTGAGAGCGCACCAACGCATTTGCTATTGGTTTTAAAAGGAAACAAGCGGACCAGTAGAATCGCTCTGCGCTTGTCTTGTGCTAAATATATTAGCAGATGAAGAGCGAATGACAAGTGCCCTATAAACAAGCGCAGCAAGAGTGAGCCATGAGCACATATATAAGCGAACCAGTGGAATCGGACCTTAACAGGCAGAAAGAGCATTGTGTAGTTGCGCTCAAATCAAACACAATCGATATTAGCGCAACGTCCAAAATGAGCGCCAACATCATATTTTAAGAGCATATAGAAAGCACAATAACCAATTCTATTGGACAGCTCTGGTTTTGCTCTGTCTTCGCTTGTTAGGCACTCGGTGAAATAAAAAGAGTCGACCATGAGAGGACCAAAAGAGCAATCCAGTGGAATCGCAGCCTAAAGGTATGATTCCACTGGCTCACTTGTATATGTGCTCATGGCTCGCTCTTGCTGCGCTTGTTTATAGTGCGCTTGTCATTCACTCTAGGTCCGCTTTTATTTTTAGCGCAATACAAGCGCAGAACGATTCTACTGGTTTGTTCTTTCCTTGTGAAATCAATGGAAAATCCCTTGGTCCGCTCTCACTGCGCTCTTGGTCTGCTACTTTAACAGGCAGAAAGAGTGGCGTGTAGTTGCACTCAAATCAAACAGGTCAGATATTAGTGCAGTGTCAAAAAGAAGCGCCAACCTAAAATTTTAAGAGTGCATAGAAAGCGCATTCACCGATTCTATTGGACCGCTCTGGGTTCGCTCTGCCTCCGCTTGTTATGCGCTCTTGGAAATAAAAAGAGCGGGTCATGAGCGGACCTAAAGAGCGAGCCAGTGGAATCGCAGCCTGAGGGCTTATAGACCCTCTTATTTTGAAGGGGAGAGGGAAACAGAATTAGAATTAGGCAGATCAACATTAGAAATAGTTCATTCAAATTATATCAAATTGTTATATATATATAAAAATAACAAAATTATAAATATTCAAAATCAAGTTTCATTACCTCCTTGAGGACAAGTAGCCAGGTAGCTTCACCAACAATAGCTATGAGTGTAGACACGATGACATAGGGCAGGTAGAAGGTGAGATAGGTGCCCAGAATCAGGGCCATCAATTTCAGTATCTTCCTCTCTTGCTGAACCTGGCTTTGGGTCTCGGCTGGCAGCTGTTGTATGGTTGCAAATATAAGATTAGATAAGATAAGAAAATCTTTGATATTCCGGACTGCTCGAGGTTACATCATGTTAAAAGGGACAAATAGGTCTACATGTCTATATGAAAAAAGTATTCCATTTCTGCCGACAGTTATCTTTAATTTCGAGTGCATGAATCTTGTACTGGAGTGAGCAGAAAATATGATAGAAGTAATAATGAAAAATAAAAATAAAAACGATCATATAAAGGAGACGATGTATAGATCAGAGGGATCCTATGGCTATATGGTATAGCATTGACTTAAAGTATCGGTTCTGATATGATGTTAAACTGCATTTTGAAGCTCATTTTTGTCTTAAATGTGGGTTATTTGACAGGATTGGTGAAGGCGAATTGTACATTTTGTGAAAATCCGACCAGAAAAAAGGTTTTTCAAATCAAATCAAACACTTACATGGTCAATTCTAGACGTTTGTCTCCGGGCTACAACTGCGATATATCCATATAAACACACTGTAATTACCGTAAACGTGATAAAGAGAGTGTTGGGCAGGCCTGTAACCACACCAGGAATTACATTTTGAAAATGAACAATTCCCGTTTTACAAGTGTTACAATGGTCCGTCAACCCAGTGAACAACCCAGTGATCGTGATGAGAAAACTGAGAAAAATCATAAACCCATACAAACCCGCCATCGACTTGATGTTGACAATGTCATAATACCTCAGAGGGAAAACTATGTACAAGAAACGATCGATTGCAATGATGAAAATGAAAGAAATGTTCAAACCAGCTGAGAGCCGATTGAGAATTTTCTCAGACACACATAGAATAGTCGAGGAGATGCAAGGGGTAATGCAGAAATAGTTGGCGAAGAGAAGTAAACAAGCAATTCCACCGATAATATCTGACAGAGCAAGGCCTATGATGGGACAGTTGGGTAGTGTACGCAGCTTCTCATATCTGAGCATTACAAAGGATATCACGGCATTGGATGGAACAGCCAGTAACCCCTGAAACCCTTTCACAGGAATCCCAATATCATGCAAAACCTCCACTATACCAGTCTTATTGGAAGGTTCAGCATCAAAATATCCTATCCCTGTACCGTTACTGAGGTCAGGAAATTCTTGCACAAGACAGTAAACCATGGTGATGTTGTTAGAACGTGTGTAGCACAAAAGGAAACACTCTAGGTCCAAACCCTCAGGTAAGAATAGTATGTCAGCCTACCTTGCTAATCGGTTTCTCGTCACTGAACTCGGCGTTTTAATGGGATTATAATGACATTTTGCGGTCTTAATGGAATTATAATGACTCTTTGCGGTTTATGGAAGGAGGCTTTCCTTTTGTTTGAAGGGACTCTTTCAACTTTGGGCCTAGACTGGAGAGAAGATGTTGTAGTCTTGAATGAAGTGTGCAATGAATGGTTGAGGCAAGAAATAGGCAAGCTATGAAATCCTGCTGAGCAAGGAACACATTATATACCCACAAAAGAAACCAGGTAAACCTTGATATAAGATATGGACAAGGGTCAAGTGTACTCAAAATACTTGGCTCTTATGTCATGCCACATGCGCTCTTCGGGGTTCACCGGAGTTGAAGTGGCTACAAATCACTATCTTGACTGTTTGTGTTTCGGAAAAATGAGTCATAAGTCGCAAATTTGATATTTTTCAAAGTGATTTATTCACAAGATCTCTTTATTGAAATGTTTTGGTTTTTAGAGGGTTTAGTACTTATAGTCATATAAGTCCATGCAACAAATTTCAGGACATTGTATTAATTATATCCTTGCGTTTTGAAGGCCTTCATATGGGGTATATTTAGTTACTTTATTGGTAATTACCCGTGCAAAAACATTGCAAACCTTTTTTTTTTCAAAAATAGAAATATCACACTTAGAATATAGCAATACATATTAGGTGCCCTAGTGTTTACTATCATTGGAATCACCTTGATCTCCTCTTTTCATTCATGGTGATATCTCAAAATCCATACTTTGCGACTTATGACTCATTTTCCTGAAACACATCACATTATTTTGTCATTTAGAAATATATAATGTTTGTAGTTGTCGAGGGCTTGTGTAACTAGGGACATTTATGTGGAATAACAACGCTATATATATTCCTTAGATTAATTGATACTAGTTAATACTTGTTAATACCCTATTCCCATGACAAAAGCGTAAATCTCTATATCCAGAAAGCGTAATTTGATAACACCTTCAGCTAATCGCAGAGTAAAGGGTGGCCTCCACTGGCTGCGATAAGCTCTGCGGTAAGCCTTGCGATGGTTTGTGCTGGTTCTGTAGGTGGTGAGGAGTGACGAGGACCTTGCCTACATGGTCAGTGAACCATGTAGGCAAGGTCCTTATTATATTTTTTGTGTGAGGTGTGTGTGGGTGTGTGCTGTGGAGCGTATAATTGTTTTGTTTATAATATATGGCCTGGAAGGCATTTGTTTAACGACGCTGGCACACCACTATTACGTGAATATAGGCCTGTGGCCTTTACCATTACAGCTTCACGTCGGGACAATGAATTTCGAATTTCGAACCCAACTTTATGTGAGGGGGAGGAAGTGTAGGCTCAATTCATAACTGCTAGAGAGATGGCTTGTGATGAGGTGTGAGTGACAGATCACCAACTGGAAGGGTGGGGAGTATTGTGTGGTTACATAATGTGGTGTATTCTACACCAACGTCTAAGTACGAAATGTTTCACTGATCAGTGAATGAATTAGATATGGCATGCTCCCCTGATGTCATATCTAAGCTCTCACACCTTACATACAGCTACAAATGTTATCAGATGACGAATGATTGGCACATTTGGTAGTGACACCATTGATCTCATGCCTCTTAAAGGCCTGAGATTAAAAGTATTGGCAGTGCTTCCATTGAGGAATTCAAATGTAATAGAGACGAGTAACTTGACATTAGAGTGCTGCCCTCAGTGCATGGTGGAGGGCTGTGAAATAGGAGCGAGGCAGGAGGTACAGGGATTAGATTTTCAGAAAATGTACAATTGGCAGCTCGACACATTTAGGTATAGTATTAGTATCGCATTGGTTTAAAGTATCAGTTCTGTTATATTAAACTGCATTTTGAAGCTTATTTTTGTCGTAATGTTGGTTATTTGAGAGGATTGGTGAAGGCGAATTGTACATTTTCTGAAAATCTGACCCATTGTATAGTGACATATGGGTCAGAATTTCAGATTGGTGAAGGAGAAAAGGGGGGTTGCATAGCCGCCATTTTTAATCGTGATTCGCATGGCATTTTGGGACTAATGGTAGCCTACATTCTAAAATCTATAGAAAACATGTCATGTTCAGCATGGGATATTCATCAGTGCTTAAATGTCATTATCCATGTATTATACATTCTTGCATTTTTTTTTACAAAAATGTTCCCAAATATTTGTATGTCAGATTTCATCAAAATCCATCCCATGATGCACTCACTGTACCAGACATGCGCAGTGGCACATGCAAGTGCCCAATTGGTGGGCAGGTGTATGCCAGTGACAGTGTAGTTCAGCATGGAATACCTAACAGTGATCTTGTCATATGTTTTACATGTTTCCATAAAACAGGACTTCTTCTTTCCTATCATGCAATTGTTTCTTCTGATATAGTTGAAAACATTCTTGCAATTCTACATATAAATGTTCCATGCTGAAGATGACATGTTTTCTATAGATGTTATACTGTACCATTACTCCCATAATTCCATACGAATCAAGATTCAAAATGGTGGCTATGCAAATCCCCTATTGGTAGGAAGGAGGTGCATGTGATGAATTGTACATTTTCTGAGAATCTGGTTAACATAGATCATTTATACAACCTAAGATATTAGCGAAAACATTTTTGCAAATTTTGATAAAAATGTTGCAAATCATTTGTATGTCAGATTTCATCAGAATCCATCCCATGATGCACTGTACCAGACATGAGCAGTGGCACATGCAAGTCCCCTATTGCACATTTTCTTAGAATCTGACCCGTTTACACGGGTGAATGTGGAAAGGGCAACAACTTGTGTTAACCAGTGGTTGGGCCGTGGGCGGGTGGGATTACTCTATTAACCTGAGGCACTGCCATCTGTGCAGGTATGATGTAAAACAATGTAAAACAATAGTTCTCAACATGATGCTTCCTTTTCCTCCTCCTCAATATCAATTTGTGACGTGCTGCAGCAAAATAGGGGATTTGCATAGCTGCCATTTTGAATGCTAATTCGCATTGAATAATGGGACTAATTGTACAGTGTAAAATCTATATGAAAAATAGAAAACATGTTCAGTATGGATTATTTATCAATACTGTAATGTTGATATCCATGTGTTATACATGTTTCCATGACAGAACTCCCAATCCGTCCCATCATGCATTTGGTTTTCATAGATCGGTTATACAAGCTATATGATATAGGTGAAAACCTTCCTGCAATTTTCAATAAAAATGTTGCCAAATATTTGTATGTCAGATATCAACAGAATCCATCCCAGAATGCACTGCAGTAGACTTGTGCAGTGGCATATGCAACTCCCCTATTAGTCACAGGTCGCAAAAAAATGGATTTTGAGATATCGGCCAAGCGCCTCTCGAGATAGTTAGGCCGAGTTAGGCCGAGGGCATCTGCATTGCAGGTCTCTCAACATATCCCCACAACTGTAATAATGTACTAAAATTTGGTGAATGCGTTAGTGTTGTGTTGGTGCGTTGTGGTTGCTAAATGCTAAATCTCCCTATTAACCCTGAAACCGTCCTCTGTGGCTCAGGTGGTAAGAGCGCAGTTTCTCTTATGTTCTGTAGGTCGGGAGGTCGTGGATTCGAATTCCATGGTCAGCATATTCCATAATTAAATGTGATGTGTTTCAGGAAAATGAGTCATAAGTCGCAAAAAATAGATTTTGAGATACCATTATATTTGAAAAGATGAGATCAAGCCGATTCCAATGATAGTAAACAGTCTAATAATCTCATAAGTATTTCTGGATTTTAAGTTTGATATTTTCGTTTTTGAAAAAAAAAGTTTTCAATATTTCTTGGGGTGAATAAACAGTAAAGTAACTAAATTTAGTCCATAATGAGGACCTTTAAAACTAAAGGATATACTACATAGAGTATCCTGAAATTTGATACATCGATTGATATAGGTACAAGTGATGAACTCTGAAAGAATCAGAACAGTCCAATAATGTGATCTTGTGAAAAAAACACTTTGAAAAATATTGATTTTGCGACTTATGACTCATTTTCCTGAAACTCATCATTATATGGTCACCCCCAACCACTGGAGTGCGGCTCAATAGGGTAGACCGTCTCTATGTGAGATGCATGTATATTTTTAGACGTGCTTTTAAACTCTATTATCATTTTTTGACTGTTTAGGCTTCAGTACAATCTACATGTTTAATAAGGATAAGTTGTATAACAGTTTCAGGTTTCATTAATTGTTGTACATGTTTAGAATGAGATTCCGTATCTTCCACTATGTGATGATTTATAATTCTACTATTCAGTCTATAAAATTGTGGTCTTCCCAGATTGGGTTTCCATGCACATGGTTTTTAAAAGTCTTAGGATCTAACATTTTGTGGGCCATCGTCTGCAGTTTGTTCCAAAAAAATGAAATTCGGTAAAGTATTGACTTTCTTAGTTGTTCATTCCTTGGAGTTACTTGCTTCAAGATTTTTCTTCCTTCAGCGAAGTTTCTCGTATTTATTAATTTTAAATCTATATTTCTCGGGTTCCTTGCAAGACGATGGCCAGCTTGCAATAGGTGCAATCTCTGACGATGTTTCAGCGGTAATATATGGTTCTCAATATAGCATTGGTCCACATTTTGGCCCTGGGTGGGAGCCTAAAAATAATCCTTAGTATCTTGTTCTGAATAACTTGCAGGCAGCTTGTGCCTGTGGTTGTGTGAGAGTCGTGTAGTAAATCGGACTGGTCAATTAGCGGTAGCACCATTACTTTATAGATAAGCAGCAGAGTTTTAGTGGGTAATTTATCTCTTAATTTTGCTAATTGCCAGCTTTTGAAATTCATTTGATTGGTTAATTTCTGTGCTTCAATTTCAATTTCAATTTCAAACATTCTTTATTGTCTTTTTTGGTACAAAACAATATTGGTTATCCAATTCTGGCGTGCCAGATCTTCCTATGGGTGCCGTTACATTATTTCGTTTCAGGGACAATGATTAAGAAAAAACAGTGATTTGAACTTGTGATTTGAACTTCAGGGCTTTATCGATTGTAATGCCAAGGTATTTGTATTCGTTCACCTACTCGAGGGTACTCCCATCCAGAGCCATTACATTGTCCTGGTTCCGGTATAGTTCGTTTTTCTCCCACCTCGACCTCAGAATGTTTTGGCCAAAAAACGTTTGCACTTTGGTTTTCCCTAGATTTAGTGAAATTTTGTTGGTTTTACACCAGTAGTTTAAAGCATTAAGATCATTTTGAAGAATTTCCGTCATTACACCCGCTGTTTGGCCCATGGCATAAATTATCGTATCATCTGCGAACATTTGTATGTTTGAGTTTTGTATAATTTTGGTAAGTCGTTCATATAGATGTTAAAGAGAAGTGGTCCTAGAGTGGTTCCTTGCGGTACCCCACATGTGATGAGTTGTTCGTTTGATTTTAATTTGTTTACCGCTACTGACTGGTATCTCCCTGAGAGGTAGTCTTTGAACCACTCTAGTTCCAACCCTTGTATTCCCAGATTTGCTAATTTAGATAATAATTTTGTATGGTTTACCGTATCGAATGCTTTTCTGAGGTCGAGGTAGACTGCTCTTACAATCTGTCCACTATTTAATGCGTTATGTACTGCATTTAAATAGTTAATTAGAGCGTCTTGAGTCGAGTAACCTGATTTGAAACCATATTGAATTAATTTTTGTCGTAACATCTGCTTGTTAGTTATGCTTATGCCTTATGATTATATTACAGTCAGGCAACACTGAGAATATCAACGTCTTGGCGCTGAAATGTAACCTTGTTCCTGAATAAACATATTTTCAAAAATAAAAATATGTGATGTGTTTCAGGGAAATGAGTCATAAGTCGCATAATTGATATTTTTCAAAGTGTTTTTTTCACAAGATCTCATTATTGGAATGTTCTAATTTTTGATGGGTTGATCACTTATAGTTATATTAATTGATGTATCAAATTTAAGAAAAATCTATGTAATATATCATTTCGTTTTGAAGGTCCTCAAATGGACTACATTTAGCTACTTTACTGTTTATTGACCCCCAGAAATATTGGAAACATTGTTTTCAAAAACGAAAATATCAAACTTAAAATCTAGAAACACTTATGAGATTATTAGACTGTTTACTATCATTGGAACCAGGTTGATCTCATCTTTTCAAATATAATGGTATCTCAAAATCTATTTTTTGCGACTTATGACTCATTTTCCTGAAACACATCACATATGGTCACCCCCCACCCTGGGGAGAGTACTGGCCGTAGGCACAATTGGGTAGACTGTCCACCAGGTTGAGGGTCACTTACTACACTTGTGCGATTTAGGGGGAGGCCCTGGCACTTAAGTCTAAGTCACGTCCTCCACAGTTGTCAGTGGGTGAAATCGTCAGAAAATGTACAATTCACCTTCACCGATTCTCTCAAATAACCCAAATTTAAGACAGAAATCAGGTTCAAAATACAGTTCAACATAACTAAACAGACTGTTTGAATCAGGACAATACCAAATATACTCAGATATACCTAGTGTTGACGATTTTTCAGTCCAATTTAGCAGAATTTACTAAATATGTTGATCTGCCAATTGTGCATATTCTGAAGATCTTACCCATGTGTTCCTGGGCCTGATTAACCAGGATAGTGACAGGTCAGGGGTGAGAGGTGAACCCTGAAAACAGTTCTGAAAACAGGGAAAGCTATATGTCTCCCATTATGGAATATTTCAGTGAATCATCTGTGACGTGTTACAGCAAAATGAGTCACAAATCGCAGAAAATGGATTTTGAGATATCATCATATTTGAGAAGATGAGATCAAGCCGATTCTAATGTTGGTAAACATTAGGACTACACAGTACTTCGCACTTCGATATTTCTTCATGCATGAAAAAAGGTTAGCAATATATGGGTCAGATCGTCAGCTTCACCAATTCTCTCAAATAACCCAAATTTCAGACGAAAATAAAGTTCAAAATACAGTTCAACCAAACCAAAGAGATTGCTAGAATCAGTGCAATGCCAAATATACTCGAATTTACCTAGTATTCACAAATTGCAGCCTAATTTAGCAGAATTTACTAAATGTGTACAGCTGCTAATTGTACATTTTCTGAAAATCTGACCCTTCTAGACCTATCCAGGTTAAAAAGATGACAGGGTCTTGGTGTCCGTCACTTTCCCCTGATTCCATATACTACTCAGGTGAGAAATGGCCTGCAACCAATTACAGTAGGGCCTACCTTTATTTTGGTTTTTGGAAAAAAAGTTTTATTCACAGAAACATGGTAGGCCTGCATTTTGGACAAGTGTAATTTTAAGTGCAAACTATAACATGTCTTCATCTATTTTTTTTTAAAAAAACGTGTATTTGACTGAGATTGTCTTTATCTTATGATGGGATGTAACAAGGTTGGTTTCTGACTTACCGTATGGGTCAGATTTTCAGAAAATGTACAATTGGCAGCTGTACACATTTAGTAAATTCTGCTAAATTCTGCTGCAATTTGATAAATACTAGGTAAATTCCAGTATAGTTGACATTGCATTGATACTAGCAATCTGTTTGGTTAGGTTGAACTGTATTTTGAAAGTAATTTTTGTCTTAAATTTGCGTTATTTGATAGAATTAGTGAAGGCGAATTGTACATTTTCTGAAAATCTGACCCGTATACGATGCCAATAAGTTTTTTTCAACGAGTGGGCATCGTATACAGTAAGTCAGAAATATGGTATAAATGAAATATTCGTGTAAAGAAGCTGTGACGGATTAAAGATGATCGTAATCACGCGTAATTTAGTTTAGGGATGGAAGTAGTTCCTGTATCAATACGCCGCACGGTACCTAACAACAACTTGTCAACATTTGGACAAAGAGTTCCATATCCTCATCGGGATTTCGTCATCAAAACCAATTTTGATGATTTAATAATTAACAGAATTGTTAGTTTGTGTTTAAAACCGATTTAGTACATTGAATAATTTCTTTAGTTATCACTTTTTTTAAAACTTTATAATTATTATTAACATCTAGTAAGTAAATGATTAAAATCTTGGCAAATTAATGCACAGTCAGGAAGAACTAGGCCTACTTAGATGGTTTCGTTTCATTCGAAAACCTATTTACCTACTTTACTGAAAAAAATAAAATAGGAAATTGAATAGCCTATATATTGTAAAATCTACATTCTGACAACAGTAGGCTACTCCTATGTCACACCGCTACCAGAACTCACTTGCCGTCTCAAAGAATATGGTAAATCAGATACGATACCAACCTCATGACATCTAATCCGGTGTTACGATGCACTACAGTAGTGGGAGCACTAATACAGTGGTCTCTCCCAGCCTCACGGTCTCCTTTCATGACCCACCTTTAAGGACCATGTCCATCACATTAAAGTCAGGCAGATGTTCTCCGTGAGACAGACATTAGCAGGCAGAAAAAGCAGCTTATAATACACTTGGGGCACATCGGCTGCCGGCCTGTTGCCCCCACAGGCTTGCTCTCCATTGCTCTCTATTCTGCAAGATTTGATTGCATCCATGGCGAAATGTGTTTCCTATGTGCATTTTCTTGAGTAATTTGTTCTAATACCTTCTTAGCGGCACGATCTAGTCCCTACAGTATCATTGCCCCCAGATTCAGTATGGGTTTCACCATCAATTTCCCTGCTCGCTCTTGTACTTGAGATAGCTGTCAATTTCACTACCATGAGTTTTTGTTTCACTTGTCTCATTTGACTATACTATAGTCTATCCAAAAAGTAGTTGACACATGGTTACTTTGTTCCTTTAAGGGGAGGGAAAAGTGGTTGATTTTTTATTTCTATTTATGACAAGGATCTGTCAACCCTTTGCCTAGCGAGTCGCTCATTGCAATCAACAGTGTAGCCTATGTAATCGCCTCGCACTCTCAGCGAGGGCTATATGTATCATTTCATAAGCAAATTTCCCAGGACTTTTTTGCATCCGGACGAAGCCAGCCCACAACTTCAGCAAGTCTTTAATGAATACCAATAACCGTGAAATGCACTTAATTTACTATGTCCGTCCATGCCGTATACCTTTTAATTGGATTTTAATTCAAGTTCGGGAGAAGTCAGGGATGATACTGTGTCTATTATTGGCCCATATTGACACATTATGTGAATTTCGGTAAACATCACTGATGAATGTTGCTAAACATGGACTAGCCTTATAAGCAGAGACAGAATTACCAATAATGAGGAAGGTTAGGCTTACTGAGATGTGGGACAGATTCCGCAGTTTTTCTGAATGATCACTGTCCGTCCCCGCTCCGGGGTGTGGGAGGATACAGGGATGATACTCTGTCTATCAACAGTGGAGAAACAACAGCAGCAGAATATTGATAAATCCAGTCCTATAAGTCATAATACAAGTGAATTTGGTAAGATTTCTTTGGTCAAAATTAAGAGAATATAGCTTTAAATAGATTTTGGTAATGATATCCTTGGAGACATAATGACTCTGAATGGAACACGAGATGAAGATGAGGAGGAGGAGGAGGAATAGAAAGGTGAAGACATAAATACAGTATACATGATTTTATTCAGCTATTTAATCTTTGTACAGGATAAGGGCGTACTGACCAAGATACACTGGGAAAATACATTATTTATAACTCCATCATCGTAAGGCCTCATCATATAGGACGGACGCAGCACTTTCATTGTTTATTGTCTCAATAATATTCTCATCTTTCAAAGCAAAAAGTGGAAAAATTATACTTTCCAAAATTGCAATACAGTTGTACAGGCAAAAAATAATTGCAGATAGGAGACCTCTACAGTATATGAAGCCATATTTCCATTTTTACTCCGTATGAATCCTTGTATGAAATCATTAATGTTAACTCGTTGTTTTCAAGTGTTTTGAATGTTAACTCTTTGATCAAATTAAAATTATGAAAAAAATGATACAAGTAGGATGATTTGTGAAATTGCAAGGGCAAAGGAACCATGTCTGAATAACACAGATTTAATGCGTTTTATAAAGATTCTATGTAACAAATAGAACACATGTATACACATGATTGGGATATATCATATAATATTGACAAAATGCATGCAACTAAAATAGAAACGCAGTCTTCACATGTAATAATGATCATAATCATAATAATGGTGATGGTAGTAAAAGTAACCATCGTGATAAATATTCAGTAATATTCCTTCGGAATTGATTTTTTTTTTTACTTGAGAAGGAAGGCCTTTGAACTCATTTAATGAAACCACAGACGAAAACCCAACTCTTTGAGGGATATTTATAATTGGGATGGGAGAGGGAGTTTCTTTTGTTAAAAAAAGGGGGGGTCCCCCTGAAATAGGGAGGTTATATATAATATTATACAAAATCCCACTTGAAATAATAAATGAAATCAAGGCAAGATTAGACAAGTTCTCATGATAAACTAACTCAGTTTTAAACATCTTCTCAATCCCAAATAAAAACAAAAATTGTAGAATGAAACTCATCAATTGTATACCTCAATAAGAGTTGAACCAAGGGTAGAAAATATAATATTTCCATGAAGAATTGATCCTCTTACATTGATATGTAACTTATTGGAAATTGTAGTGACAATAGGGAAGTTCAGCAAGCAAACATATCTTAATTAAATAATCGTATCCATCTTTTTTTTGTGAATTACGTCACAGTTTTGGTTATAAAAAAAATTAATTGTGAGATAAAACATTTTGCTTGATATGTTACATTAAGTTTTTCCCGCCATGTTTCGCTGAACTTATATCTTCCTTTTAACGTATGTTTGAATATCAAGAGATACGGATACATTTACGTTTACGTCTACATATAAGTTAGAAGACTTGCTGAAACTCCCTATTGAGGCAATAGCTCGTTTTTCTATGCAACTAGTGGCAGAATTGCATCTTGGGTAAAGTTAAAAAGAACCTCTTTACTAACACATCTTAAAGCCAGTTGCACTAACGTTTTTTTCTTGATTTCAAATCTTTTCAAACTATTGCAATTTCACAATTTATACAAGTTTTGCTAGAATAAATGATTAAATTTAAATGGATAAATAAGACATTTTAGTTCAGAAATCGACCTAGTGCAATGCATCTTTATGGTCTTTAATTGACCTTTAATCAACTTAATCAATTATTATTTGATAATTTTTGTACACCAACCCCCAGAATAGAGGAATCACTCCTGCTATGTATAATACCCCAGACTAGTTACCCACCTTTTATATGTATAATCGCACCTCGGTGGTATTAATATAATTATCATGTGTTCAAGGAAAATGAGTCACAAGTCGCAAAAAAACTATATTTTTCAAATGATTCGCGCTGTTAATAAGCATGAATACATGTACCAAATTTCGAGACTGTTTATCAAATATATCTATGCCAATCTGAGGTCTGAGCTGTCGCGGAATTTCGCAATAAAATTTGTTAAAAAAAAGTCATCCAAAGGTGTATATTAAACGTCTTTACTTGTGAATGACCCTGAAGAAATATCGCTAACATTTCTTTCATGCATAAAAATAATATAGAAATACTTCTTAGATATCCTAATGTCTACCATTGTTATATTCAAGTATGATGGTATCTCAAAATTTATTTTTTTGCGACTTTTGACTCATTTTCCTGTCAGACATCACATATTGTATTTGGGCCAACTTACCTAGACATGTACAATCAACCACCTGACACAATTTATTGAATTATTTTCCATTTAAAAAAAATACAAGCTCAAATTATTGATACATTTGAGTATGTATAGTATATAATAATTTTTTGTTTTTGCTGGGATTTTCAGTGGCACATACCAGACAAATGTGTGCCCTTGGTGAGTCAATTCTTTGACATACAAATATTCATAAAAAAACTCGATTTTCTTAATAAAAAGTTATAGAATTTGGTGTCACATACATATCTTAATTTAAAAACAACCTCCATATATCAAGCTCAGCCTTTGGCTATACACATGGGAGAATTCTTTCATCGCGATTCAAATTACCGTGATCCTTTGCGACTAAGAATCAAAAATGGCATTTGTGCAAGTCCCCTATTGTACACGTCAGGGGAATATAACCCATAATAACCAATAAAACTCCTCTTTTCTTTCTTCAATCATTGGCACAGCGCTTGCTCTCATTTCTATACAATTCTACATAATAAACAAGTGCGTTATTTTCATTTACAAATATGGTACACTCCGTATAGAACATAATCGGTCTATAATTTGTATGTAGGTTTGAGTTTACACACATACAAATGCTTAGTTTAACTTTAAGATCAAATCATTAATTTTTTCCCATTAGCCATAACTCAAGTTCATTTGTTTGAATCCTTGTTAGTCATACTGTACATGTTGAGAAGAAGGGAATATACTAGTGGTATATTTATATACTTATTGATACACTTAGGTTCTTTTCTAAAAGCTGACATGTAAAAAGCATTGCAATGTTAAGGCTGAAGCAAAGAAGGAAAAAAACCTGATTAATCGCAGTATGAATTACTTCCAGGGTAAAACATATTTAAAACCCATATTAAAGAGGAATTAATGACAAAAAAAAACTTGGAAAAGTCATTACAAAAGAGTTCAGGTTATTGAGGAATTAAAATCCATTTTTCACATCTTAAAAACGCAAAATATTCAATAAAATAGCTGTTCACAGGCAAAGTCTCGGTCAAAATTATGAAATGTTAAAACCAAAATAAAAGAATTGACAAGAACAATCAATAGCCAAGAACAATTGAAAACCTTGGCACCTCAACGGGCGACCTTTTTGTCGCCAACACTTTTTTCTCTTCAGTTGCATTTCATGAAATTAACTCAGTTCAAACAGATAATTCAGAGTTTGCCCTTGACAATGTGACCAGCTTTTCCAGCAAAATGAAATCTTTGCAAAGATCATGCCAGAAATAGGCAGATAAAGACTTTTTCCCAGTACTTTTTCTGGAAGTATTCGATGAAGCCGTAACTCAGATTTGTCTTAACTCTAAAGTTTCTAAGTACTTGGTACCTTGTTTTTAAGTACTAGCATCTGGCTGCAGTAACCCTCTTTAATTAATAACTCATCATTTCTTCCACTTTTTAAAATCTTTATCACAGTTTTCCTATTTGAGGAGGGTATGTATTTTCTCTTAAAGGGGACGGATGATCACTTAATTTTGTATCAATTTCTTTTAAGATGATTTAATCATAATACCAATGCAAGCAAGAAGATAAAATTATCTGAAAAGGCAACATGAACACACTTAGGCACATATGTGATATAAAATCTGTTTTTCTATGAACGTAGGTCATTAATTATATATGAAATATAAGTTCTTTTATTCTTAGGATGGAACAAATAAGAGGTTGCTATCAACTTAAGGGAAAAGCCTTCATTAAAGCCTGTAATTTGTTCTTTTTTTTCATCATTAAATCATATTTCATGAATTTCTCATTTGAAATCAAAAGTAATTCATTGTACATTTTGCATGGACTTTTACTATTTTTGGATGGATTCTACAAAGTTTGGATGGATTTGGACGGTAGCGTACAACAAAAAACCTCTCTCTAATTGGAATCAATCCCTCAGATTTGGGTTTTTGTTCTTGTGGAACGCAAGGTATCTTTCTTAAGGCACTGGAAATAAAGTGATACAAAATAAAGGTATACAAAATATTGAAGATTTTTTCAAAAGCTTGTATAAAGTTACCAAAAATTCCCAGTGATTCCTGTCATTCTCTTTAGCCCTAGCTATGTCCTTCTAAAGAGCTGGGGAAATAAAAGCAATGAGTGTACATGATTTCTTCTGAAGTCTCTTATACATGTTAACCGTCTGTGAAATTTCCATTTGTCTTAAACCTTTTCAGAGAAATTAAAAGATATGTATCTTAATTATGACAAGTTAAGGTAGAATAAACATCCCTATTATCAGCTCAATTCTTACCTTAAGACCTTAATTTCCTGCCATTTTGTGACAACAATCACCAAGAAAAAGCTCATACAATTTTGAACATGATAATATCAAAATGTCCCAAGATTTCTTGATGTGTAATAGTTCATATATATATGGTCAACTCATATTTGAACAGGGTAAATAAGATTCTTTTTAAGAGGGAGATAGTCCCAAATGATCATAATACAGAAGCTTTCCCAACTCATTTCAGCAATTCTACGTTGTACAGGGTAAAATGATATGTACATATAACAAATAATGTGGGGATCCATGTACCACACCAATGGATGGCATTTCAAGTTTTCTACCACCAACTTACAAAGTCTTCCTCGTATTTAGTTTTTCCTCCCTTGACCAACATGTCCTATCAGGACTAGTTGTAGAGTATAAGTAGCACACCAAAATAAGGCAACAGTATGGTAAAGTTCATGCTCTTCAGCTTTAAGTATATAATGATGTTTCAGTTGAGCAATAATACCAAGAAATATAGATTAATGCTTTTGAATAAGCGAGGTGTTGGTCCAATTTGTTTAGCTTTAATAGAAAAGAAACATGAGTTCATGTTGTTCAGCTTTAAGAAAGCAAGATGTTGGTTGATACACAGATTCATGCCCTTAAAGCTGTAGAGAAGCAAGAGTTGGTCCACTTACTTTGGCTTTAATACACAAATATAGGAGTTCATGCTATTCACCTTTAAAGAAGCAGGGTGTTGGTCCATTTTCTTCAGCTTTAACTTCAAAACAAGCAGAGGAAGTGTAAACTTGTGTATTTCAGCCTTAAGTGTTAACTTGTGTTATGTCAGCCTTAAGACATGAACTCTGATGCTGAATCTGTTGCCTCCACTTAAGTACATACATGAGAAACATCGCCCGCGAAAGGAAGAACAACGTTTTTGTCAAGTTCTTCAGATAGAAGCTAAAATGCGATGATGAGGATGTTTCATGTGGGGTGTGCTCTACATGCCGTATACACCATATTGGTGCTACCATGGAAACTTCCATCTCATCAAGCTACAGATGGGAACTTTGAAATTAATTAGATATTTTTTGAGAATATCTGGTCATGTTTCAAAGTGCACTTGTGTAGCTATGGCGATAATAGGTGATCTTGAGGATGATATGAGTGCCGTGGATGGGGGAAGTGGTGGAAATGGGTTGAAGGGAATGACTCATCATTTTCTTGTAATTCTATATAAGAGTGTATGTATACATAATAATAACATTGAAGTATTTATAATATAAACATGTCAAGCAGGCCTGATCATCATCAATAGCAGTAATAGCAGGAGGATCCAGTCCCTCGACGACTCAATCAATAGTGAGGTTCAGACTTCACACATATACGCTTACGCTAGCTCTTACGGTCTATACAGAGAACATAAGAGAATCTAGTCCTTGATAAAAGAATGTCATCAGCACTGAATTTTGTCATCTTCAGATATCAGTCCTTAACACTTGTCGTATGAACATGAACCGCAACAATTAACACTTCCTTACACTCACGTACGCGTATGCGTAGCAGGCTTCTTAACCTCTGTAGTGAAACGTGGTCACAACTCAGTGGTGAGATGCACCTTTCTGGCGGTGAGAGGTTGTGGGATGATGCCCACACTTTTGGCAGAGCGCTCGCTTGATCCACTAGATCCCCCATCCCCGATGGGCACATGCCACGGAGAGAGTTCATGGTTACCGTTAGAAGCCTTGATTCCCACCAACTTGGCGTCAGACGGAGTACGGGTAACAGTCACTACCTCTGCTGTTCCTTTTGTGTTCTTCAAACTTGTCGTGGAAACTTTACGTGTCACAGTGTTTCCACGCGAAAAAGAGGTCTCCTATGAAAAATCAAATTAAAAGCACATATGTATTATTAGAAATACATTTTAACAGAGCACTGGATGTTATTTTTCTTTTAATGATTTTGTTGAATTTTCATAAGAATTTGTGTCTTAAGGCTACATTTTCCCCCATTTTGAGAGAATTTTAGGATAGTGTCTACTATAGGATGAAGAAATGCTTTTTAGCAAAGTAGAAATCATTCGAAGAGTACTGATCCAAAACACATCAGCTAGTCTTAAATAATTCCAAGAGTGTGATATAAAAATTAACAAAAAGGACAAAATCTTCACAGATTATTTTTAAAAGGAAATTCTTACATCAAATTTAGTACATAGTGTTATTCCATTAGGTTTTTAAGAAAAAATATTATTATTCATAAGTTAAAGCAAAGAAGACACAAGAAAAATATCAAGATAATTGAAACATTAGTACTTAACTGGAACTAAGGAAAATGAATGCTATAGACGTCTATAAGAACTACACCATTTCACTAAAATAGGGTGAGGTAGTGCACGGCTAAATGTACTAATATTTATGTCTATGAATAGAGCCGAGATCTATAGGCCTGGTTAATAATGCAATATTAATGGATCCAGGGGATTGGGTTTGTTAGTAGTTCTTGTTATATATTTATTTGAAAAAATAACAATATTTGATATTATTGCGTGGAAATGAAAGATGACAAAGTGACCTTACGAGGGAAGAAAGCGTATTTTACTAAATAAACCCTGAATTTATTGTACAGAATAAAGAGATGGAAAGGTTATAAGTGGGAAAAACATAATCAATGAAAAAGACCTTTATTAATAAACCTATTATAATACATTTTTATTCATAAGCCTAAGGACTTACTTACAGTACCAATCCCCCCTTTTTTGCTTTTCATTTTTATATACTTGATTTGAACTCAGCGATAAAGTAAACCTAAGAACGCAGCAAGTTAACAGGTTTTCTTTTACTTTTGATAAATATCTTAACTAAACGCTTTTCCCTTCCATTCTGGGCAGATTTAATACTTAAGTGGTGATAAAATACACAGAGGAGAAATGACCTTTGTCGATTTGGGATTTAAACCCCATATAAAAAATTTAATATCTCGCAGAGAAATTAAATGAAACCTCAGTATATGAAAGTAAAAGTGAAGCTACACATTGATAAATTGGGAAGATATTTAAATAATAATAAAGCAATAATTTATTTGGATAATTGAGGGAGGAGTGGACTAGATCCATTATTTCTCAATCATAGAATATGAAACATTGATCAAGCAACACGCCTAAGCACTTTTTCATGAAATCATATCTACCAGTAAATTTAAAACCACAATATTTATCAAACCTCACTAATATTAAACATAATTCCAGATTCACAATAGTGCTCCTCCACTAAGTCGCAAGCACAAAGCAATTTACTAGCAAGGCCTAGTAATTCTCTCTCAATCGTCAGTACTCGATCGAAAAAATATCAAAATGATTTGATATTTCTGCGAAGGACGAACCAATCACAGGCAATCGCTGCACTTACCACCTAGTGGAGGAACCCCACAACATCGATTAATTTTTTAAGACAAAAGCAGACATTTTTGGTAATTCTACAAAGCAGACGACATTTGTCAAGGTCAAGGACATGAGTGCATGACACAAGATGTATAAAGCTGTACACACAGTGAAACTGCACAAGGTTGAAGGCACAAGACACTACACAGGAAAACTCAAGGTAATCAGTAACCCAGTATATATAATTCATATATTATATATTTATAGTAATATTTATCAAATTAAATACATGGTTCATAGTGGAATGAATTTCTAATTCAGTGTTAATTTTTTCAATGAGAAAAAAACTGAAAAAAACCTCATTTGCATTGAGAGCGCAATTTGCCCAGTCTGATATTTGCTCATACCAAAATATCATCGAATGTTATATTCATATATGGTTTTACAAAACTGAAAATGGAATGTTTCCCAATTGTTCATTGTTTAAATGGTCCTTTTCATGTGATAACCAATAATGTTTCTTCTTGGATATGTTGTTTTGAATATACAAAATCTTCCCATCCAAAACTTATCCATTTCACCCATCCCCGCCAATTTAAAACTCTTCAGTCCTATATCCCAGGGAGGTATTTTAAGAGAATATAAATTCAAAATCATGAATTTCCCTACTTAAGCTCTAGAAATGAAATCATCCCACCATTTTACCAAGAAAATCAAATTCAAATCACCGCTCCCCACTTCCACTATGAACCCTGTATAAAGAGAAGCGACCAGCAACCGAGAATTGTCGCCTAAATACACAAGTTTCCATGGTAACCAAGGGTTTTTTCTGCCCCTACGATTATTTAGGACACCCTCAAGCCAATATCCTACCTTGAATGTGTAATGCTGTGCGTAATTTGAGGGAAAAATGGAATATATGAATATTAGTTGAAGCAACACTTTTAGCTCTTTTTATTTTAGGTCCTTTTTTAACACTTCTCCCGCAGCGGCGACTGGAAGGGCAATTTGCACAGGAGCAACTTTTATCGGGCCCATTTGACGGTAAACCAAAGGATGGGAAGGCTAGTAGCATAAACTAGGGGCCTCACAATAGAGCAGTTGCATCCGACGCCATTTTGGGTGATGGGTAATGTAGTTCCTTGGGATTATGGTAAATCTCAAGTTTTAACATGACAAAAATAATAGCAGACGACAATTAGAGATTTATGTTTGGCGCCTTTTTTTTTCATCCTGCTTTGCCTGGATAGTGGGTAATTTAGATTTCTCAGAATAAATGTAAAATGATAGTTCAAAATGTTTAACAATATATTATAAAGAATTATACAATTATGTAAAAAATAGTTTTAGCCACTAGAATTCATTTAAGATTGAATTGTTATTATAATTACCAATGTGGAAATTTGGGATTTTTTTCCGAAAAATTAATTAAAAAACGTTTTTCAAAATTACCGATTTTAGTCGAAATACACACTTTCATCCCTGAATCTGGCGTGTGAGGAAGACCTATAACCTATCCCAGAAGCCCTTCACTCCTGACATGGGTAGCGGCCATTACAACCCCCCTATTACCTATAGAGCACACCATAGCAGCTCATGCCCACACTCCTATCCTATTATCACCCTCCTGACCTTCAACATGGGATATAAGGGGAATTAAATCCCCCTTTTTTATTCTTTTTTCCCTTTTCATTTTCAATGCAGTGCTTTCAACAGCTCATATTAATTCCTTTTTTGTTAGCATTTTCACCTTATTTGCTTTTGTTATTGTTTCTTCCGTTATGTAAGCCATTTCATAGAAAGGGCAACACTATACAAGTCTTTTTAAAACTCAGAAGTGATAATTTAAAGACAAAATACAATTTTGATTTGCTATTTAGTATACCTGCACATATATTGTCAGTAAATAACTTTAAATTTTGACAATAATTAGTTGAATTAGTAGAACCAGAATATTTATATATTGAGATTATTAACACATTTTCTTCTGACATTTTCATGTTTTCCCAATTTTCTATAGAAAACAATCACCAGGTGTCTTTATGACACCAATATCACCAAATCTGTGGATTTGCTTGGGTTTTATTTCTTTTCGGGTGAAATTGTTAGTGCTGGATGGTTGAAGCAAGGTCACCACACTTTTCTCGCTACAAAATTTAAGGCATTTCGAGGAAATTTAAATAACGTAAACAACTGATGACAATGCCAGAATTTCATGAATGTATTTTCAGCAAGAGATGAAAATGTTAAAGCCTTAAATTTATTGTAGCACAGAAAAGATTTTAAGGATTTTATTTTTCCAGTATGTGGCAACCCTGCATAATATAACGGGAAAAAACAGGTGCGGTCAATGCGGTGTTAATAAAAATAAATATAGAAATAGAAAGCAGTGGGCAAATCTTATCATTATTCATGATATTATCAACATTATTATCATTATTTTATCAGCATGCAGGTCGTCCATCCACCTAGAAACAGAATTTGGGTAAAGAAAGAGAATGAAGAGAAAGGAAGAAGAGAATAAGGCAAGGCTGAGGAGGAGGAGGAGCAAGATTCAGATTGTTGCTTAATGTCTAATGCATGCTTGCACAGGGTCGATGATGGACGTAGACAAGAGGCCAGTGCTTGTTTAAATTTATAGATGACACATGGTTAAACTTATAGTATTTAAAGGGTTAAAATACCAAAATACAGCTTAATTAGCCTTTGTGGATATTATTCAAACTTTCCAATACTTTGGGATATAAATGTATAGGCATTGGCTGATATTTTCTACGGTAGAGGGGGAATGTTTCGCTTTATACTGGTCAGGGCTGTTCATTAAATGATGAACTTGACAAGTAGGTACTAAAGCTGTTGTTTGAATTGGTTTATTTGATATTTTTTTGATTATCCACAATTTTGGGAAATAAAAGAGATATATTCAAAAGCTAGGTTTTAACATATTTGTTGTATCAAAATTTGAAAATATGTTATTTGGTATATTTTTAAAATGAATTATTCCTGGGGTTTGCCCAATAGAATTGAGGAGACCCTCCCCCCCCCCCCCCCAGATAGTACAATATGGCCCATTTCAAAATTTCACTTATTTTGAATAAAAAAAAATATTTTAAATTTTGCATGAAAGCCGGAGAAAAGTTCTAATTTATCATTTTCTTCTTGGATGTTTGATTTAAGGCCAATTGTCCATATTTTGGTGTACAGACCCATATGTAAATAGGCAATTTAAATAAAAAATGAATAACAAATTTAAAGAAACACAGTCACCCATCCATCCACCCATCATCTTAAGGTGCGAGCGGCCTAGTTATAGTATTTCAGCAGTTTGGGCTGAAAAAGCTTGATTTATATATTTTTAATTGATTAAGTTGTTGTAGCTGTAGTTTTCCACTTACAATGACCACCTTTTTATCGTCTCTGCTAGCACTCGCTTGTTCAGGCCTGTTGCTGGAATTGGTGGAGGAGGAGGAAGTGGAGTTGGAGGAGATGGTTGGGGTGGTGACAGTGGTGGTAGAGGAACCGTTTGCAGGGCTAATATAAGTGGTGGGGATGGGTGGGGGGCGGGCTGAGGGTCGAGGGGAGGGACGAGGGGCAGGAGGGGCAGTCGTAGAGGTCAAAATAGAGGTCCCCGGCCGGGAATTGGCTGAATTGGCTGCAGTGGTTTTGGCCCCGATAGAAGCAGTGGAGACTGAAGGCTTAGCTTGCTGCTGAATAGACTTACTAGGGAAGGCAGTGGTTGTGCCTCTGGGCAGTGGGTTGGGTTTGGAGAGAGTGACCTTAGCGGGGGATGGAGCAGTTGCTGAGTTGCTCCCAGTGGAGGAGGAGGAGGAGGAGGCTGTGGTGGGGCGCTTGGTGAGGATATAGGGGATGGCTGGCTGCCCAATGACAGGCAGAGGGCCTTTAGCAGAGTCTTTGTTGGAGTCTATAGGCTTCATATTGGCTGTAGCAGTGGGGGACAGTGGGGTGGAGGATTGGCTGACCTTGACAGAGGCTGGAGCAACTGCCCCTTGTGGTGGTGGGGAAGTGGGCTGTATGAGTAAGGTAGGGCGGGGTTTAGCAGCTTCTATATGGAGGGTAGGAGGAGTGGGGGCAGTGCTTTGTATTGCCATGGAGGCATTGGTGCCTGCAGTTGATGTAGCCACCGCAGCGGCCTGAGCCCGCGCAAGCTCCACGGCAAATGGGTTCTTAGAGGCTTTGGTCTCTGGGCTATAAACATCCTTCAAGAAGGGGTTTTTAGAATAGCGAGGTATGGGCGTCACGTTCTTGGATTTAGGATGGTACCCTATCATTATTTCTCCATCTGTTGAGGGAGAATTTAGTGGGGATTTGGCACCAGCTGCAGTGTCAACCGAAGCACCCCCGGATGGTTTACGGGATTTTGTGGGAACAATGTCTACGGTAGGGTTTGTGGGGTTAATAGCGAGAAGGGGCACTGTATCCTCCGTGGAATCACCCTCAGGACTTTTGACCTTTAACCCTTTTGGCCCTGGGCGGGTAGAGGGGGCGGTTCCTGTATTGACAGAGGCCTGATAGAAAGAAATACAAATTAACTTAACACCAGAAAAATCACAAAAGTTGGCTTTGTTGTATTATTATTATAACTAATTCTTCTTCTGAAGTTTGTGATGAAGTCACTCAAAAGAAGAGAATCAACTGACAAGAAATAGAAAGCAGCTGTAGATTGAATATGTATCTTGTAGAGCAAATAACTGGGGGTTATGCCACGAGGGGGCGTTGTCTGTCAACACCCACTAGAGTTAGTTCTGTGTTCTGTCCCTAGATGTCCCCTCAATGATATATATATATGGAGGACAGAGCCACAGTGCCCTATAAAATAAAATAATTAAAAAAAAAAAATAGTGGGACAAACTGAATTACTGGATTACTAACGAGTACAATAAATGTTAAAGGTAACTTGGAAACTAATGAATTATACATTTGATCGTGCAATTGTTGTTTGGAATATAGTAGAATAATCTCTTTTACTTCTAATGGCACAGATGTAAATGGTTACAGTGAGGTGGCACATCTTTTGTTATTTAACCAGATTTAACTATACTTCGAAAATTAGGAAGGGGTAAGTTTTAATTTAAAGAGGTAATTGGTTTGATCCTATTTATAAAATTCTTTTTTATATGTAAATTTGTGTTCATGTTTGATCTCCACAAGAAAGACCCGCTCGTGGTATAACCCCTAACAACACAAGAGGACAGACGGAAAAAGACCAGAATTATTACCACATTTTAATGTGAAGAGAAATTTAGAAACCATGTGTATCACTCAATACATAAAGGAAGATAATATTCAACATGTTTGATTTGGGAGGGTAAAGTAAGGAAACAGTGATGAAATATGCTAATGAAAAATGTTAAGTAAGCAATTTTTTTTTGTTCAAGGCAGATGGCAAAGGGAGACTGAAGCCGGACTGAAAGGCAAGGGTACCCAGCGAAAAGGTACAAAGATACATTGAATGGATGGAAAGCGAATAAAATATATATCAGGCAAATTAAAGTTTTTGCAATCAAGAGTAATCGGGACCAGCACATTCAGAATTTTCTCACTAAACTTTCCTTAAAAAATATGTTTTTGAACAATTTAGGAACCAATTCTGCATGATTAAATTAACGTTTTAAAGTTTTGTTTCTAATGGATTGATAAATGTAAGGCTTGGTTATCATTTCTTACACTGATAATTTACTTTGCGTGTTAAGATATTATCACTTGTAAATCAATCCAATTATTTTTTTATTCAGCTTTCACAAATGAAAAATTCCCCTTTTCAAATCCTCACCCCAAATGACACACTGTAATACAGGAAAAAGGTAGTTATTGAGGATTCTTTATTCAATTCCCTTGACACCCATAAAACTTGAGACCGCAAAAACTTCAATCGGCTCAGTCGCCATCGTAGATCAAAGTTCTATACCTAGAACATCAGTCATCATGAATTACCTCTAAACTTTGTTAATTTCAAGTTATTTTGTTTTAAAAAAAAAGTCACTTAAAAGTTTTCTATCTGCATCTTAACATTAGTAGCAAGACATTTTTAAGACATGTTGAAATATTTTAAGAATTATTTTGATGATTATTGTAGTGTGTGAAATGATGTTTTAAGACTAAGTGAGTAGAAGTGGATATATACACACATATGACACACAGTACCAAAGCTTAGCCTGAAACTGTGGAACAATAGAGGGAGGGGGCAAGTGCACAGACAATGGACACTTTATATCCTAAATAACGTTTGTATTTATCATCATTATCATCATTATTATATCTAAACCTTTGGGAAGAATTCCCTTCTTCTCAAAGCTTTTCTTTCAAATAAAAAAAGTTGGTAAAAATAAATTGTATTGACTTTAGTTTGATTGAGTTTATATTTAAGCTTTCATTTAAATTATTTCATATCTAAGGAGAAACCTGAGGATCACGACAGCAAATATTAAGAAATGTTTTTAAAATAAAAACAATAAAAAACAATCTTTGCATCAATGGCAAATGACACAACTGAATGTGATTAACCTCGCTTGAGTTTTTTAAACTTTATTTATTTATTTAAAAAAAAGATTGATTGAGCAGCTCTGGCTCTAGTGTAAGAGCAGCCACACAATCACAAACCATTTTTTGTTTTATTATTTTTTGTTATTCTTTTAAGGCCAATAAAATATTTAAACAAAACGTACAAAAGGACGCTGTGGTGTCCACTATGAGTATTGCACTTCAATTATTCCACTTGCTGCCCCTATACTTCATAGGCTAGATCACTTAACTTGAAAGACTTTTCATTAATGATCTTCTTACCATAGAGGCTCGTTCTTAACTACAGGTAATTCTTCTTTATTTCATTGTTTTTGTAACACAGGCTTTCAATCCAGATGTTTTGTGGTGAACGGGCCACTACAGTATAATTATTTTTAAAATTTATTCTTTAGGTATAGATTAGGGTATTTTTGTATTATAGACCCCCACCAAATCTGGGACATACAAAATAGCACTTTTACTCTACTGGACAAATCTTATTTTCTTTATTATAATTTAAGATTCTTAGGCAATTGAGTATAATAGCCCCTATCCCAGGCTTTGGCCTATGAAGCAGTACTTGTACTATATATACAGAACTAGAACTTGCTATGGCCAGAGCCCAGTAGTACAATAGATATTACAGTAGTTAACATACTCCAATACTTACCATCTGAGACGAGGGTGTTTTTACAGTGGGCGATGGCAACTTCATGTTCTCTGACCCTGATGGTGACCGAGGTGAGTAGCTGCTGAAAATTAATGCAATACAAAGAATTTAGAAATTTTCAATAATCATTTCATAAAAACACAAAAGTTCCTAGAAGAGAGACAATATAGTAGAGAGATGGAAACATTATTGGGATTTATTCTCAGTTAATTGACTGAAAATAAATGTCCTCAGAATCCTTCTATAAAAACATTATAAACATTGATAACAAAACATGATTGGGGGTGAAGTTGACTGTGTGCAGAAATGGAAGCATATTTGTGAGACCAAACAACAAGACAGGGAAATGTACACTTCTACACTCAGACTGCCAATATAGAACAGCTATACAGACACATAGGAATCTGAGAAAATTAAGGTACATATTCAGACATGGCAAAAACTTTAGAACTTTCACCGGTCCTCCAAAGGTTTCTCCAAACTTTCATAGACCTTTTTCACTGGACAGTCGGACCAGTCACTGGTCCGACATATCCTATTTTATTAATCAAAGAAAGACTGAAATTTCTTCAATGTATTTTGGAGTACATTTGGCAAGTTCTACATTAATCCAAATCATCTTAATTCAGATGATAATCTGAGAACTTGCCTCCCTGTGTATTTACAACTTATTGTTAAATTTGAGTTATTTGAGAGGATTGATGAGGCGAATTGTACATTTTCTGATGCCCTGAGCCATTAATGAAAGACAATAGGTATCTATTCGCGGACTAGCATTGTCCGGCTACTAGCTTGAGGTCGTCTATCAGGTAATTGCTAAGGTGTAATGTGATCTTCCTGCACAGCTACGGTCAGAATTCCCGGTGTGAAGTCCATTATCACCACTGAGTTGGGCACCTAATCATAAATGCTTCAGTCACTCCTGCTGAGCTTAAGGCGGCAGATACTAATGATTCTGCACTCTGAGGGGGAATCAGATTGGAAGTATTTCCGGTTAAAGCTGCATTCTCAGTGAACATCGGTCAACATTTTTTCCAACCAATCTCTTTTTTAAATTGCATTTGAAAGGCCATGTTTGATAAATGATGAATCAATGATTCACAATAGACAAATACGTGCTATCTACCACAGATGGTCTCAGACATTGCCTTAAAGTCATTAGATCAAAATTTGGGGGATTTTGTCTAGTTGTTATTTGTCCTTATTTGTATTTAGAAGACCAACCCAAATCCTTTTCTATGATGACTTTACTTATTATCGCTCACCAGTGTTTGACCAATTCTACTCCAAATTCTTATGTAAACATATAACAGTAGCAGAACATTGATGAATTTAGTGAGTGAGTGAGATTGTTTGCTTTACGCCCTTATGAACACATTTAATTGTTATATCAAGGGCGGGAGAGCTGAGAGGGAGGCAGTTTATGATCATACCCAGGAAATAGAGATAGAGAAGTAGGGAGAGAGAGAGAGAGAGAAAAGAGACAGAAAGGCACTTTATGGTCATACCCAGGACCAGTGAGTGAGTGAGTGAGATTGGTTGCTTTACGCCCTTATCAACACTTTTAAGTGTTATATCAAGGGCGGGAGAGCTGAGAGGGAGGCAGTTTATGATCATACCCAGGAAATAGAGATAGAGAAGAAGGGAGAGGGAGACAGAGAAAAGAGACAGAAAGGCCCTTTAAGGTCTTACCCAGGACCAGGCACTTTAAGGTCTTACCCAGGACCGTACCCAGGACCAATTGATGAATTAATCCTATAGGTCCTGATATGGATGAATTAAAAAAATGCCAGAATAACTATGGATAAATTTGAAATGAAAAAAAGTTGCTCACCCATTGTGATTGATGTTTGCTGACTTTAGCAAGCGCACTTTATCTTCATCTTGTGACTTGGACATGGATTTCAAACCACTGAATAAGGAAATAAATAAATATTTAAAACTTTTAAACACATGCATACGGGAATAAAAATACTTAAAAGTCCAATCTGAGTTGAAAATATTTGAGAAAAGAAATCCCCAAAATCCCTGAAAACCGACACTTCAATTTTGTTAAAGAAAGAAATGAATAATCTGAATTTATTATAAATTAAGCGACAATGGAATTTTGCAGT
Organism: Sthenelais limicola; assembly: GCA_942159475.1. Lineage (NCBI taxonomy): Eukaryota > Metazoa > Annelida > Polychaeta > Phyllodocida > Sigalionidae > Sthenelais > Sthenelais limicola. The sequence goes on along the minus strand of OW804096.1, from coordinate 18,677,694 downwards.
TTGGAAAGAATACAAAATAAAAAAAGATAATTTAAATTCAACAAGAAGTTTCTAATTACATCACTCTGTTCTATAATTTAATCCATATCTAAAAGTAAAGAAGGATAATTTGTCTTTATTAAAATTGGCTAAATTTGGAAAATTTAAAAGACTAGGTGATAATAGTATCTACAATTCAAAAGCCATTCTCAATTTTTTTCAAAAGCAATTAAGGCAATTTGCTGACAACAATTTGATACCATCCTTTATTAAATATAAGTTTTCTGTAGTAGAATCTAATCTCATTGGTAAAGCCATGTTAGAGCTGATCATGTATATAATAGGACTGATATGACTGCTAGGCTATCTGGAGTAGAGTTAGTAGGTACAACAGGCCTGTCCCACTCACATGTCCGCTATGTTGGTCTCCGCTAAACCATCCAGCCTCACATTCCCCGGGGAAAACACGCTAACAGAGTAGCGATACCCTACACTTTTTAATCATTAACAATGGTTCTTTTTCATGTGTATATAGCTATAGATAGCTATACACATGGCCAGCCTTGGGTAACCCAGTTGGCATGGCAATGGTGGGAAGTCAAATGCTCATGGGATTTGAATTCTGGCCTCAGGGAAAGAGGAGGAAACACACTAACAGAGTAGGGATAACCTGCTCTTTTTGATTATAAGCAATGGTTCTTTTACATGTGTATTGCTATAGGCAGCTATACACATAGCTAGCCTTTGTAAACGCCGGCGGCGTGCACTCAGTGGGAGGTGAGATGATGCTCTGGTAAGGCGCTCATGGGATTTGAATCCTGGACTCTAAAACCTCTCACTTTAAAGTCCAATGCCTTAACCATTACACCACTCCAACCCCCTCCGATTCCCAAGATTTTCTGTATATTTCGTTTTTTCAAGCTTTTTGAATCAAGGCAAAATCCTAAATTTTGAATAAATTACTTTAAGAAAATTTGATAGAACAAGATTGGGTGTTTTTCTACTTTATTTACCAGGACTTAGTCCTCTTCCACTAGTGCCTGATGGGGAGGAGTTGAAGCCAAACTTGCACCCACCCACGCCAGAATTCAAACCCAAAGGCAACCCAACCACCCACCCTGCACCCCTTTTACTTCTACCCAGGCTTTCGGAGGGGAGAGCATGATGCTTGGAAAAGCTACCAGTAACCCAAGCCAGAATCACTGCTGCAATCCACTCCCAAATATTTCAACAATACTATTTATAGATACATCCATGCAGGAACATGGATTGGAGTGCTCTGGGCAGGCAATGAGTGAGCCTTAATCCTTGGGTTTCTGGGTTTCTTACGTTAGAGCCACGGTGAGGCGACACTTGGATAAGGCGCTATGGGACTGACACCCGGAGCTCCTTTAAGCCCCAGGATTTGAAGCCATCCCCATAGACCACTGGACTACCTAATCCCCTCATAGTGACTCATGGTTAATAATTCAGGTGGGGCTCTATATCCCCGGCCTAGTAGTTAGGCGTGTGGCAGGGCGTTAAGCAAAAACTGACATAGCGGACACCGGCTGAGACAGGCCTGTGCAAAAAGGCACACCCGAGTACTACACCCATTGAACATGGGTGTAATCTATTCCTGTAAAACGGCCTACATTTGATTGAGGTACCTGTTATGCATGAAATTAGAAGATTATCCTTTAAATTTATTAAAAAACATGCTTAGAAATATTCAATATTGTTTTAAAATCTCAGAAAGTCTGCATATAAAATTCAAAATTATTAGTACAATATTGATATTTCTTTCAAAATAATTTGATAAACCAATAGAAAAGTATATTTACTACACTTTTAAAAAGACATGAATACAAAATACGATTTATAATCATTACATGATCCCAAAATTACAAATAAATATCTTGGGTGTCTTAGAGTTTATGTGAAACTAAAATACCAAAGCAAGTGACTGGACAAGCACCTTACAATTTTAAAAAGTGCATTTTTACTCTTTGAACAAGTGCATGTCTATTTTAATTTGGACAAGTGCATTTTATATTTTCACCGGTGCACTTATTTCCTTTCAAGGTGCATTATAAGTTTCTGTCAGGTGCAGTTTTACCTCTTCAAAGTAGGCCATTTGTGTATGATATAAACTGCCCTATACCTCCTCAATAACCTCATGTAACCCTTTACCTTCCCTGCCTGTAAGAAAGCTAAGGACCAAAGGCTAATCATACTTCACTGGTAGAAGGAGGTGGAAATGGTTCTTAAACAGGGGAAAAATCAGTTATCTTCCCCGGCGGGAGCACTAACTACCATACGACTCAAGTCAAAATAGCAATTTTTGTTTCAATTTGTAGTTTGGGGGTTACAAAATGAACACAAAAAAATATGTAAAAAATTGTCATCTTGACGGGCGACGAGGTATACGCCCAGCCACAGTGCTACAGGTCATGGTGCGAGGGGTCAGACAGGTCAAGGCCCTCTCAGCCAATCAGAGGTTGTGACCTTGCCCCACTGAAGGACATAGCAATGTGGCCGGGTACATAGAGCAGTAGTACCACCCCCCCCCCCCAAACACACACACCTAGGTGTGATTAGTAGCTTAAGTAGAACAAAATTTCCTATTTTTTTGGTAGATTTTGATGCCCCATATATGAAAGCCACCAAGAACATTTCACAAATCTTGCCATTTCTTGTATATCCTAATGTACTTTCCCTGTTTCCTGATCCAAAAAATAGGCAATGGACTAAAAATTCAGAAAATCTGTTTTTATCCAAGAAGAACCGAGCAAGATCATGCAAATATTCTGGTAGCTTTCAGATAGGTCAAGGAAAAAAATCAGCCAATAAAAGAAATGTCCACCGTTTCACTGATATGGCTGATGTTTTGCCCCTACCCCAGAACCACTCGGTTCCACCTCCTTCACTGAACCCACGTTTGTGAGACGTAACCAGCCGGTTGCGCTCCCCCCGTGCTTTTAGTGGGACCTAAGCCACACCTACATCTACCTGCAAGTTCCTCACTATGACACACCTTATATTCTTGTATATTATTTTGTATTATTGATTATAGGTCACCACACACATTTCATCCAGCAATGTGGAGATTATTATCATCAAGCAGTCAGGTCATCAGAAAATGTACAATTTGACATCACCAATCCTATCAAATAGCCCAAACTTAAGACCAAAATTCGGTTCAAATTACAGTTCATGATAAACGAACATATTCTTTATATAAACACAATGCTAAATATACTCAGATATACCTAGTATTAAGCATTTTCCCGGCTAATCTAGCAGAATTTGCTAATTGTGTAGAGCTGTCGATTGTACATTTTCTGACGACTTCACCCTAATACTCTCAGTTGTAAATAATAGAAATCAGTTGTAGATGGTGGAAAAATTGGAAAACCATTTTCGCGGATGGTTCTCTTTCATAGACCTATATTATTATTGACAGTTCATCCATATGAAATGGTAGAAGGGCCACATTGATTTTTGTCATGAGAATAAATAGAAAGACTATCTAAGAAACACTCAGGAATAGTTATGAAAAACAAGAATGACAATGTAAAAAGCAAATGGGAATGGAAATATTCTGGGAAGCATAGCAGCTAGGGTCAAAAGATAAATTTAGAAAGTGGAAATTCCTTTCTGTCTTAGATAGCTTTAGGAATAATGAAGAAAATTTAACAATATTTGAAGGGATTAAGCAATGTGGCTCTTCAAAGAAAGACTAAGTCTCTTGGGAGGCTAAGAATTGGAATGCGTTCATATACTTGATTGTTTACCCATACTGTAAAATCACAGGAAATTATACCAAAGTAAAAATAAAACATTGAAGAAAATAATACCTAAATACAAACAAATTAATAGCAAATAAATAGGGAAATGCCATGGAAATTGAATGGTTAATCCAAAGAATGACCAAAAGTAGTTTAAAATAAAGTTTTGAATTTTAAATTTAAATTGTAATTTGTGATACAAATTGGGTAACAAAACAAAATTTTGTAAAATTATTGCTATTATCATTATTGCTGTAATGCATATGATGGATCTGGAAAGCCTCACTCCTGATATTAATGAAATGATTTTTTTAAGAATCTTATAAATTCATTAAAAAATAGTGTTTTAACTCCATCCCATTGAGGAGAACCTAAACAAATGCAAGTATATACATACACAATCAAATTATTAGCCTCCTTCCTATTTCTTCTCATAATAGTATTTTCTACAAAGAATTCCTGTTCAAGTTTTATACATTATCTCCTAGTACACATATGTAGCTAAAGAGTTAACACTCTCCTCTCTCTGTCTACCTAAGGGTTAAATCAGTTCCTCGCGGAGAAACAAAATATACAATACAAATAGCGAAGAATATAAAAGAACGTAGAAGAGGAGAGAGGAAAAATATTCATGGAGTTCCTTTTGTGTGATTTTACTATGCTTTCCTCCACTTGAAACAATTACAAGTGGTTTCCTATTCAATGTATTCAGCGCGGCGGTTTGAATGGCCTTCATCGCAGAGAAAGATTGTGAAGCTTTCGTTTCTTTTGTTGTGGTTTGGCTGAAGGAGGAGTTGGAGGGGTTGGAGGTCTCGGCCATTACAGTGGTTTGGCAATGAACGAAGGCCCAGCCACAAATCCAGGAGAGAGGGAGGAAGGGGGCGGGGTGAAGGACTTTTCCCCTCTGACTTGTAAAAACTATTATCTTTTCTAATATGACAATTTTAAATTCTTTCTAAAATTATATCATGAAATTCATTTTTTATATTCTGTAGTGCATAATATATATATCTTGAAAGCATTGTGTATATTGTCTTTATTAAATTAATTAATTATAATTTATCAAAAGATTAATTTAGATTGTGCTAAAGGGTTGCACTTACAACATAGTGGGGAATGTCCGGGTAAAGTCTTGAATATTTCACAAAATTCAAAATCTTAATGGACAGAATATTCTCACCAACATATCAAGCATCCCCCCCCCGCCCCCCCCCCCCAACTATTACTGGAGTGGTGAATAGCTGACTGTTGCCAGAACCAGGTTGTAGCCAGAAGGGGGAGTGGCCTGAGGCAGGGGGAGGGGCTATTGTGTCGGGGGGGGACTATTGTGTGGGTTGGAAACAGGGGGGAGGGGGGGGGGGAAGGGGAAAGGGGGGGTGGCGTGCTCCTCCCTCACATGGCCTTCAGATGAGGAGAAATAGACGAGAGATGATGGCCTTGGATTGGGTCAACTTGGCAGTACAAAACCAGCCTATAACTTCAAAGGTTTTTAATGGGTTTTTGTTTTTAAAGGAGAAATTTCTTGCCATGAAACATGAAAAACGGAAGTTGTATTTTCCAGCTGGCTTTAGATTTGATTTAAAACATGAAACCTTTGCTTTCCGCAGAAATTCACCATACATTTACAACATTTTTTGCAAAGAACCTTTTTGGTAACATTTCACTATTTTTCAATTTAACTCATGTCATTTACACATTTACTTTCATTTATTTGTGGAATTAAGAAGGAAAGGGAGGATACCCCGGAGTGTTGTTCCTCAAGTGCTTCCACCTATGGGCGACGATGTAAAACAGGTTAATAAAGGGTTAGTAGCATGCAGCTTAGTGTCGCTTAATAGCGCTAGATGTCAGTAGTGTGCTAAACAAGACAAGATGGCGGAGGAGGAGTTGTTGTTGCAGCCTTTTGACACCAGATGGCTCACGTGTAGCCATTGAAGTGCCACTGGCAGCTGTTTCCAGTGGACAAGATGTAAAATCGATTTTCCAACCTGTAAGTTTATAATCCTTTTCTTTGAACATTGATTTTATACTTCCTGCTTTTCAATTTAAGATTAAAGTCATTCCACAGAGTCTTACAAAGTTGAGCAAAAGCTTATCAAGACTTTTTCAATTTATTTTTCAAAGTTTCTACATTGGTTCAGACAGTATATAAAGGCATTCAAATTTCTGATTTTAAATAAGATTTTTTATACAACAAAGTATAATATTTTAGGATGTGATACTGCTGTTGCAAAATGTCAATAGAACAATTTAATCAATGCTCAAAACAAGTTGTTTTTTTGTCATTTGGAGAGATAACCAAACATTTTGAATGAACATGTCTAACCGGGCAAAAAATTGATTCTATCTAAAAATTCTCCCTTGGTTTCTATGAATGCTGGATTCCTGAGTCTAAACATGCATCATTTGTCGCTATCTGTTCATCAAAGTCCAAATAAAGAATGCAATTAATCAATCAATTAATCAACCATTGGAAACAGCTGAGGATGGCATTTCAATGGAAGCCAGTGTAGGTGGTGGAATCTATTACAATGATGGAGTCAAAAAATTGCTGAGTCATATTTGACTGATGGCGGTGGTTGAGAGGGCTCGCCACAAACAGAACCAAACCTGCTGCTTCCGCCGCTGCTGCTGCTATGTTTGATGAATAGAGTAGGAGGGTGGTGGTGGTGATGGTGGTGGTGGTGGAGGGAGGAATGTGGAGAAGACATCTCAAACGTGTCAAAGACTTCATCCTCATCTTCGTCGTCATCGTCATCATCATCTTCACTAGATGAGGACGACTCTGTGCCACTAGACAGGTACAAGCCGACAAAGCAACGAGCGACACAATCGTTAGCACACAGAGTTGGCAGCAGGCGAGTTAAGAAATTCTAATTTTGGGAAATTTTGATGAAATTTTGTTAATATTCATAAATGGTGGAACTTGGGAGAATTTTGAAAGTTATCAAAAATATTGGTTTGAGTAGAAATGGTGAATATTTGCTGAATGATGGTTGACAGTTGCTTATAACTTGTTTCACAAATTTGATAAGTTTATAAAATGTTCATGTGACCCAAATAAAATATCCAGCTGCACTGATTTGTACACTGTAAAGCATGATGCCATAACAAAGTTTGGGACAGCATTTTTTTTTTACAGTGTCTTCACATCTCTCTGTTACTTTTAATAAGGAATGAACATAAACCTGAGACAAAATAATGGATTTAAACAATATGAAGATGATAAAAAACATGGTTGTTATGAGTCAGATGCACTAGTTTTTGTCAACTATTTAAAATTTTTAGTCACTAAAACATGCTTAGAAGTTGCTGAACAGAACAACTATGGACTTGCATGTTCGCCATTCCACATTAAAAAAATAATTGTAAAAGAAAAAGTAGATAAATAGGTTTTGAAAAAATATGCTGAATTCAGAGGGCTTTTGGCAGTTTCTTCTGTTCAAAATGTTGTATATTTTTGTTTTCTTCCCTACGCGGGGAAGTAAAAGTACTTTGAACCCAGTACTAGTCATACCCGGTCTTTAAAAACGATTGAATTGAAATTGAATTTTACTTGAAAATGAACATAAGTAGTCTAATGATTGAATGAATCTTTTACAAGTGATACAACAGTTGGGTTGTCAAAGCATGGTCACAGCAAAGCAAGGTTCCCACAGCCTTTTGAAATTTTGTAACTCATTTAAAATCCCCCTCAAAATTGATTCCAGTTTTAAAGCCTCCTCAAAATTGATTTGTCTTCCCTGAAATATCTAATATTAAGTATAGGTTCATAGAGGTATGCTAAGGATATTTGTAATTTTTGATATTTATAACTTTGTTAAAATAAGAATGAACTTGATACCTAAATTAAAATGCAGTTTAATCATTTTTAAAGGCTGTAGGACTATCTCAGATCTCCATTTTTTTCTTTCTCGAACAATACGCCCAAAATGTAACTACCCATGAAGATAAAGCATTCAACACTACTAAGCACAAAAATATTTACACAAATGAATCAAAAGAAATGAAGAGAACCAAAGAAACAAAGCTGCCATTTTTACAGGAATAGTTGTTTAAAATATTATTTAAAATTATCATTACTGTTTTTATATAACTTGTCTAGTTTGTTAAGTTTAGCTGTTCCTTCCTATCTTTAACATTTGTTTATCGGATTTTAAAATATTTTGTTTTGGGGGTCGAACACTAAGTCCATGTCAGTCAGTCGCATGCAGTGTTTCAAGATTCACTAGGACAGGGATGCCAGGAAAAAGTTAAAATAAATAAAATTAAAAAGGTTTAAGTTAAGTATAAAGAATATGAGAGCCTGTACAGACCTTAAGTGGAAAGAGATCAATATAAATTGTTTTAAGTATCATCCAAAATTTTATGATATCAAATTCAGTCTCTTTGTCATCATTTATGGTGAAGGGTCAAACACAAAATGGATTGAAAAGCGAAATTTTGTGGTGGAAATTCAAGACAATATATCATATGGCAACACTTATTAAAAAACATAAATAAAAAAAATAATAATACACAGATTTTAGAACAAGAAAATTTGAGAATTTAAATAATTAAAAATATTTTGGGGAGGTTAATTTGGCATCCCTGGAATTGTTGGTCACAATGCACGTTACAGTGTTACTCACTGCATGCTTTTAATAAACATTGTTACATGAATAATAATAATAATAACGGAGTAGAGAAAGAGAGTATATTAGTGGCAAGTGATCCTCCTTCAGTACCAACAATCCACTCATCTTCTATTTTTGTATTTTTTTTTACATTTTTACCAGGACAAGTTCACCTTACAGTGGTCTCCCACTTGAGGAGGGGTTGAAACTGTAGAGTGCCAGGGGTTGAACCCACAACATGCCGCTCATGCCACTGAGCCGACCCAGCGCTTTAGACCGCATGGCCGCCCCACATCCCACATTATTCTTTCCCAACCACTGCTAAATAGGAAAGTGTTTGAAGTTGCTGGGTGGGCAATAAGATGCTTCAGTTGTCTAATAATAACATCGCCTCACTATACAATATAAAGCCTGGGTTCCACTGCTCTGCTACTCTTCCTGTTTCTTTGGTCCCGCTAATTTTAGAAGCGGGAGAACGTAGCGGGAGGTAACCGTTTCGATTCAAACATGTTTGATTTAAAACTGCTACTTCCTGTTACTTCCCGCTACTTTAGAAGTACCGGGACCAAAGAAATGGGAGGAGTAGTGGAGCAGTGGAACCCAGGCTTAAGAGTCAGCAAGCCTGTATAGCTTTAACAGATATGGTTTCAACAAGTTTTACCAGAAGTTTTATCACAGGAATTATGACACTAGTGTGATAACACAGGATTTATCCCATATGTCATAATTCATTTTCAGATCTTATATGTGTATGTAATACACTGTTTGTCTTACTGAAGATAATGTAAGACATTTTATTACACAACACTACAACAAACAGATATCATAACCTAGCAAGGATGGCGTTGGTCCAAGCTCAGTATTGACTAACTGGACTCGCTGCAAAGGATCAGTAACTTACCAATCCAGGGAAAAAATCCCACAGGACAAAATTTCACTGCACCCCAGGACAAAAGCCACTAAATCAATGCCCCATTATAGTGTCCCAGGGCAGATATATACAAACGGCTTTTGTCCAACTAGGTTTTAGTCGTGAAAGTTTGATCCAACAGGATTTTCACCGGTGGGATTTAGACATAGAATAACGACGTTAACGATGACTATGATCTTTCTCCAGCTGATGCTAACATGTCATTAAAAAAAAAAAAAAAAAAAATATAGACATAGAATCATTATAGATAAAAATAATAAAGACATAATAGTTTGTGTCTACCATAAAGTTCACCCAATATCAGATCCCAATGATTAAAACGCAGAACAGAGCATTTTTGCTCGTTCAGGCTAAATCTTTCTTAGCCAACCTTCACAAGGTAAAAAGACACCAATATAAAGATATATATTGATATAGCTATGAGCAAATATTGCTTTCATAGCTAATATAAGCAGGTATTGTTAATAGTGCAAATATGTACACAATCTCTTACCTGTCACTGTCCTCTTCTTCATTTGGTATGTCAACTGTTAATTTGCCTGAAAAATATCAAAGAAAATATAAATTAGTTGAGTTTAATTACTTATTAATTAGAGAGAACATAGGAAAAGTCTGTTTAAAATCCCTAGACCATCCTCTCCATTCAGACTACACTATGGGAGAATTCTACAGGGCAAACCCAACATGGAGATGAATTAAACAAACCTAATAAAATTCATTAAAAAGGTTTAAAAATACTAGAAATGATACAAAGAAAATTCTGAGGTTTTCCTGTCATCAAAATAGACCTAAGAACAGCTTACCAATAGTACATAGTTGAAGCAGTGGTTTAAAACTTAAATCTGTACAAAGTCCCACCAAATAGATTTGGTTAATCTAGTATGACCTGAATGCCTACTACTGTACAAGCCTAGACCTGGCCAAAGTTAGGTATGTCTGAATGGCAGGTATAATAGGGTTCCAGCTGTCCATAGCGCTTAATGACTGATTCACATGATTTTAATAACTTTTTAATGACTTCTTAGCAACAAAGTAAAGGGACTTTTTTGTGCCTAGTCTTTTTTGTGACTGTAATGACGAAATAGAGGATTTTCTATTGTTCTATTCTTTAAAAAAAATGTTATATGAAGCATATTAATTTATAATTTGGAAAACAAATATTAAATTAGACCAAGGAATATGTTTGGATGAAATATTAAAACCTTCAATGAAGACGAGATGACTATTTCCACCTAACCTAGTCTGTTTGGTTTCTTACATCATCTTATCTGGCTTCAGCACCTAATTCATTTACTAGAATGTCAGCCAAGATATTTTTCACTCAGTTCACTCAGTACTTCTTAGAGGATAAAATGTTGATACATCATAATATTTTCAGTCTAAGTTTTCATCATGATGAACTTGTAATAGACAATGAGATTTTCTTACATATTCTCCTTGTTTTGTGGAAGTTTGCTAATTTTATTTTCATTTCATAAAACATTTAACCACCAATCTCGACATCCCTAGATTAATTGACACTTGGTAAAAAGACTAACAGAAAGAGCTAAGACCTGTTGTACAGAAGATACAATTAGGAGAAATGTACAAGAGTGAGCTCAGGTGTTACAGGTATTGATCAGGGCTGGGTGTGTAGCCTTGGTGCAGGGGTATGTACTATACACCTATAGATACACCTGGCGTGTTACCCGTGTCTCAGGCCACACCCTGTTATACTGCGGGCTCATGTATCAAACCATGAACCATCACCAGATTCTACTTGTATTAAAGCTGCATTCTCAGCTATTACCACACAAATCTTACCAAATTTATTTATATTTCACAAGATTCTTTTACATTTTTTTTAAAAACATTTTTTACCAGGACTAGATCACCTAAATGGTGGTCTACCTCTAGTATGACTTATAGGACTGAATTCATCAATATTCTGCTGCTGTTATATGAATATGTGAATTTTAAGTTGAATCGGTTTAGAGAAATTGGCTGCTGATGAGCGATAATAAGTAGACGCAGGAAAGCAGTTTGGCAGGTCCCACAAAATATCGGTGGGGACTTTTATGAAGCCCTCTGGCAAAAACAACCATACAAAAACCTTCAAAATTTACATGGAAATAATCTATATGAACAGGTCTTCCAGACGAGCCGATAGTAATTAAATCAAATTTAACTGAGAGAAACTTATTGTCAAACAAGTACAGGTAAAGGTACAATGGTATTTTCCTAACCATTCCCATGGATACTAGATCCAGTTTTACAGTTTTTATACCAATACACCGATGACCAACACTAAGTCTAATGCTGTGAAATAAAAGAGCAAAATTTGTTGAACAAACCGTAACTTTAAAGCACCTAACTCTCCCTATCCACATTCAGAGAAACATAAACCACCTAAAATGGAAGACTTCAGATCTCAACCTAGAATAAAAACTTTTTCTTATTTCCTTAAAGCATCGCCTGCTGTAAGAAAGCCAAGTGAGTGCACTAAAGAGTTATACATTGAACTAGTGAGTATCTAAGGCTGAAAGCTTATATATATGTTTTAAACTAGAAAGGTAGTGCCTGCGAGAGAGAAACCATCACCCAAATAAATATCTAGATTATACCTGAAGAAGGAAAAGAAACATTCCATGGAAGAGTCAGAATTGGAATAATTGCTTTGCTTATTGGGGAAACCTTTGAATTTATTTGTAAAAAAAAAAGTAAAACAAAGGAATTGAAAAGGTTGAGATATTACTCTCTTTTACCTAAAATTTGGTACAAGGGCCACTTGATGTGCCTTTCCTGGTGAAGTTATCAGTCCATACTTATACATAGTTGACACAAAAATTTAAAAAAAATATTTTCTTTTTAAAAATTATCTTCAAAAGTCGAGCAAAAATTATCCATAACTATAAACAAATATATTGAGCCATGTTGAAATAAGTTCCTGAACATTGGAACATTCCATTTTTAAAATATCAAAGATTTTTTTATGCTTTAAAAAGTAAACAAACGTTCTTCCATGGAGAAAAATCTAAGAAAGGTATGATTAAACAGAAAGTTATGACGAATGGCCTAAAGACCTTCCACATGCGGTGACGAGATATGAGTAAGGCTAAATATACCCTTTACTATCTGCCTCAAGTTACCATGGCAATAGACTTTATATTTTATTATAGTATAGCAACCTGGACCTTATTACTGTACCAGCATCAATTACTTACATGGATATTTATTTGTTTCTGGAAAAAAGAGAGGTTGGTGAGAAAAAAATGATGTCAATGCAACAGAAAAATAAAATATATCAAGTTTGACAAAAAGAAAAAAGAGGCGATGGAAAGAATAAAAATCAATTGAAATTACGTCCTTCCATCCAAAGGGTTAAATGATAAGGATGAAATATATTATTAAGAGGAGGAGAGGGTTAATGGTGTGTGTGCTGATTGAATTCTTGGTTGGTTTTGAAAGGTTATGTGCAAAGATATAAATATTGGTTTGGAAAATGTTGTAAATGATATGTTTGAAAGGATGGATGGGTCCAAATGAAATATTCCCAAGGAATAATAAAAGAAAATATTCCCAAGAATGGAAAAACCTGGGAAACTATTAAATTTTAATTCAGCCAATTAAAAAAGATTTTTTTCTTTTCTGAATCTCCATTTAATAAAGAACTGTTGATTAATATGTATTTAATTTATTTAGTGTTTCACACAGCTATTAGAATCTCAAGTGTATTATATAAATTCAGAATCAGTCTAGCTAACCCCTTCTCCCCAGCCTCCACTAGGGGTGAATTTTCTATAATTAATATATATGTTTATATCTCAATCAAAAGTAGAACTTAACACATTCCTGAGTTTTGGATGTGTAGGATGTTTGATGTTTGCTTTTGCACTTAATTTTGTAATGTTTCAAGAATTAAAAAATTGTAATTAGTTGAAACTGCTTTTTCAACTGATCAGGTTTGGGATACTTCACTCAAGGCTTCCACACTAAAGTCTCCACATATATAAGTGATGTGTTTCAGGAAAATAAGTCACAAGTCGCAAAAAAATGTTATTATTCAAAGTGATTTATTCAAATATATTAAACATAAAAGCTAGAAACACTTCTTAAATGCCCGTCATGTTTACATTCATTAGAATCGGCTTTATCTCACCTTTCAAATATAACCATATCTCAAAATCAATTTTTTTCGACTTATGACTTATTTCCTTGTAACACATGACATATTATTTCCTAAAGAAACTAACTATATTCCATTTCACTGATGTTATATTACTCACCTTTCTTGTACTGTTCCTCTGCTTTAGCCTTGAGGATGTTACACTTGATCTGGTCTGGTGGCAGTGTAGGATTGCTGGGTACAAACTTGAGTGAGTTGTTGATGAACGTGTTCACGTCTTTGTGTGGTTTTGGTGCCGACCGTTCGGGGCCGGGGTCATCCAGGCCCTTCAGCCGTGCTTGGGCTTGTTCTGATGCCTCTGTTTAGGTACAAGATATGTTTTATAATTAATATTATTATTCTGAGAACAGGCTATTCTACGTTTTGGACACTAGTCACTTGCATAATTAAGGTAATATTTGTAATTCAATGTAGGTTTATAGCGGAACTCCACTAGAGGAAAAACACCAATATCTGTATATCCTGAGAAATATAGTGATATGCCAGATATATCCCAGCTGTGTTTTGAATCAGGAGATGACTTGAAGCTAGATAAAATGGCATTATTTCTCAGTCTTGCGACCATTGTAGAAAATGTGAAGCCTCCGCGATGCCAGAGCAAAACTTTACCTTTGAGGGTTAACTCTTGCGTGGTTGTGGTGGGAGATGTGGAGCCACTCTTGGTACTACTGGACACTGAGTGGTGTGGTTGGGGGGCGGTGGTGGTGGTGGACGAGGAAGGAGCGGTGGTGGTGGAGGTGGTGGCAGCAGCGGGCTGATCGGCGGATCCGGGGCCCTTAATCAGGTTATCAAGGCGCTCCATGGCCGACTCGGGGGATCCCAGACCACCAAGGTTACCCTTACCAGAAGCACTGTCCACTTCTGATGTGGACGGCCTTGGTGTTGGCTGGGGTGTTGGCTGCGGTCTGCAACAGAAAAACAGATTTTTTTAAAAAAATGTTACCAGGATTTTATAGAATAAAGTTAGTAAAAGATCCTCTGAAGAACCCCAAGAAAGGCGAAACGCGTCAGGAACGCCAATAAACCCGCATAATGCCAACTTAACTCTTCCCATGATTGTTTTAGATGAGTTGCCTTCCTTCAATCTTTTAGTTAGTAAAACAGATTAAAATAGAAATATTTGAATCTGCGTCAACAATTTCTTTTCTACAAGAGCTGAGAAAAACTTATTTATAAATGTTATGTTCAAAGCCTTATTCATTATCAGAGTTTTGTTGGAAAATTGAATATTTCAATCAATCAATCATTTCAAAAAAATTAGTTAACTTAATAATGACTAAAACTAGGTTCTAAGGTGGTGTCTTATTTATTGGGAGAATAATATATAACTATTGCACACAACAATGAAGTTTATCTAAATCCCACCAATAACAAAACTTAATAATTAATTATCATACAAAACCAAAAATGAGGTAAGAGAGATGAATCTTTGTTTTACAGGGGATCTCTATGGACCATCTTCAGTGATCTGAGTTGATTGGTTTTTATGTTGGTACCTTAACCAAGGGATTGATTGATTGATTGAAAACTGAATTAATTGATTCCTAAAATGATAAACAGGCAGTACTTCTGTACAAATATTGTACTTGTTCTTATATTTCCCTTACTCTTTGTATATTGTAGAACCTATATAAAATCGTTCAGAAAAATTGAAAAGAAAAAAAGCTTTATTTGCTAGTTATGGATGTTTAGACAGCCATTCTGCTTATTCTAATTCTTCCATTGCAACATTGCTATATCTAAGGTAGATTGTATAACATGATTCTCCCAGTTTCTAAGTCAAGTATTTGGGACAAACAGGAATTCTGAAGCCTAATATTTCTACCGGGTCAAATCTCATGTACAAGTTCCATAGGGCAGAAGAGGCTTCAACCAATATGAAAGCCTCTTCTTCCCCTTCAATTTCTTTCACAAATGTGAGGTTAGGTGTGGTAGTGGATATTGACCGTATGTAAGCCTCAAGCCTTGCAAGCCTCAAGTCTTTCAGTGATTGTCTTAAAGTTGGTTCCTAATGTTGGATCAACTCATTAATCATTAATTAATTATTAATATCTCTGTACTGAGACTGCGATGACCCATACAGAATGTCCTCAGTACTGAGAAAGGACGAAATCGTAGGACTTGAACCTCAGAAACTGATAAAGGAAACTGATAGAAGTAAACTTAAAGCTGCACTCGAAGCTAACGTCGGTCAAAAACTAAAGATTTTCTTTTTTTCTGTTCTTTTCCAACCCATCTATAAAGTCATCTGACAAAAATTTTGGAGGATTTTTCCAGTTATTTTTGCTACAGGGCTTCATAAAAGTACACATTTATATTTTGGATACCCGCTGAAATTCTTTCCTGGGCCGGCTTCACTTATTATCGCTCAGTGACACCCGTTTTCTCTTTGTTGATTTGGCTTTGAATTAATTTCTAGTATAACATATGACAGTCGCAGAATATTGATAGATTCTGTCCTATAAGTCATAATATGAGTAAATTTGTAGTAAAAAATGAGAATATAAATATCTAGAGACTCACTCAGAGATGGATCTGACAATGACTGTCCTTGCTCTATCCCTCTCGCTCTTCTCAAACGTGGGTCTCCGGGAGTAGCGCTGACTCGCCTTGCGCTCAAACTTAACACTCCGCCTTGTGCGGTTTGTCATGGTTTGCTGGAATTCTGTGCGCCCACTAGAAACAAAACATACCACAAAGTTAATTGTGATATTTGATAATACATGATACTGATAGTTGGTCATGATATATGCTTGTATAGCTGGTTGTAGTAGTAAAAACTCATTACTTCACATAGAATTTATTTGTGATGATGTGAGAGTAAATGATAGATGAAGTGTTATAATAATACATACCAGAAAAAGCTGACTGTAATAATTGTAAAGAATTTGTACCCCTACACCTCCAATATTGAGAATTATCACGCATGTGAAAATTGACCGAATAAAATTTGTAAAAAAAAAATTAAAAAAATAGCAGCCTGTATGTACCTGTATCTAAAGCGAGAGCCCATCCTCATAAAGGTCTGGCGCTGGTTGGGTCTGGCGGGACCCTTCAGTCTGAAGAAGGCGTGGTGCTCGACCGCACACTTCCACAGGTGCTTGCAGGCCCGTTCATGCAGCAGGCGGAACACGAAAGTGTGCTCTTGTTCATTGCCCTGTAAATAGTGAGAAAAGAAGAAGCTATAAATAATGCATACAGGAATGAGTGGGGTTTAGCAAAAAGTACTTGAATATTTCTGGCAAGGGGAATAGGCCAGTAGAGGGGTGAGGAAATATGACCCAAAAAATATCCGATTTTGAAATTTGGGATGAAATTTTTGTGAAAATGTGTTCCAAATGGTGGAAATTGGGAGAGGTTTGACAATTTTTTAAAAAGGTTTGTGAAATGTTGATTTCAGCAGAATTCTGAAATCCTTGATCTTTAATCTTTGTTTTTCTTAAGGGGCAGAATCACTTTGGTCCACATGACTAAACAGAACGAGAGCAATTTTTAGCTGTTTCTCGCCTTGATAATGATATGGGTCAGATTTTCAGAAAATGTACAATTGACCGTCACCAATCTTCTCAAATAACCCAAATTGCAGACGAAAATAAAGTTCAAAATACAGTTCAACCTAACCAAACAGATTGCTAGAATCAATGCAATGCTGAATATACTCAGATTTACCTAGTATTGACCAAATTGCAGCCTAATTTAGCAGAATTTACTAAATGTGTAGAGCTGCCAATTGTACATTTTCTGAAAGTCTGACCCATATATTGGTGTTATTTTTACACTGTTAAAGGGTAACAGTGGAACTATTACACCATAAACAGAGGTGTACTTTATATTTGTACCCTTTTCAAAAAGGATTTTTAAAAGAACTAGAAAAGGACAACCACTTACCTGCTCATCATCTTCAACAACTTTTAAAGTTAACTTCTTCTTCTTGAAATCCAATCTGGTAATTTTTGGCCTGAAAATCAAGAGAAAAATCAAGTTAAGACCTAAACATTCTTGATCTAATAACTTCTCACATTTGTATTGCCATACTTCCCAACACCAGATGGTGTGGAAATAAATTTAACTATACCTGGAAGTCTTACATGATATTACTTTACTTGATAATCCTATTCAAAATGGTCTATGTTTTGTTTATCTTACATGTGTACATTATTTCATGCTTACCAGAAGAAGAGGCCTATTTTTTGGTCGCCTTCAAAGACAAGTACTCCGGTAGGTGTGAGACCGAGGCTGTAAGGGTTGTAGTCCTTGCCCTACAAGTGTGAGAACATTCAGAGTTAGTGGTTTAGAGACAACTCTTGGCATAACAAACTTCATGCATTCATTCATTAATACTTTTACTTAAGCTTTTTATTTTCTATAGCTTTCTAGCAGGTCATATGGAATTACGCAGGCCATAGACTACAGTATTGGCGCTCATACCACATACAGTGTGTGATATGGCATGTTTATTATACCTCTGGGAGGGATGGTATGGTAAGCCATAGGCTACAGCATTGGAAAACCGTATTACCCTCTGGGCGGTATTTACATATCATATTGCCCCCTGGCGGAATTTTTGTTGAAAAAATAGGCCCATGTTCACATCCTTATTTTCTGTATTATAATAATTATTTTCGCGGAAAAAAGACTTGAAATACATCATGTAATGATATAATTATAATTATAATAATAAACAACTGTAAAATTTCGAATTTATTGCGTATTCAAATAGAAAAATAGACCCCGAAAGGAGTGAGGTGGACTGGAAGTGAAGCTAGATGAGAGTATAAACAAAACGAGTGGCGAGGAGAGCTTGTTGTGTGACCCTAAATTCCATCGAATTTTCACTATTTTTTCACACAAAAACATTGGGAGAGGTATAATAAATACAAAATAGACTTCTGGTCGTGTGGGAGGTGGTTATCTCCCTTGGGCTACCCAATTGCGATGGGTGCTACGCACCCTTACGAAATTGGTACTCCCGCGGGAGATAACCACCTCCCACACGACCAGGAGTCAATTTTGTCTATATATTTACTCCCATGTTGCTATGCTTTCTTCATATGGCTATGTTTACCGGGGACAGGAAGTCATACCACACGCGTGGAACTGGAGCAAATTACCAGATTACTCCCGCCCATACAAATAGCATGTGGTACATGCATCAACGTGGAGTAAAGTATTGGCGCTCATACCACATACAGTGTGTGATATGGCCTGTGTATTACACCTTTCTAGTGGGTAATATAGGACATCATAGGCAAACAGCGGGTACCAATAAAGCCAGTACCAATTCAATCAAGTTCACTCAGTACTTCTTAGAGGATAAAATGTTGATACATCATATTATATTCAGCATAGGATTTCATCATGATGAACTTTTGGGCTTTGTTAACCGAACTTAGTAGGCTTCCTTACACTTATAAGTGCAAATGTGATGTGTTTAAGGAAAATGAGTCATAAGTTGCAAAAAATAGATTTTGAGATATCATTATATTTGAAAAGATGAGATCAGGCTGATTCCAATAATAGTAAACAGTCTTATAATGTGATAAGTATTTCTAGATTTTAAGTTTGATATTTTCGTTTTTGAAAAAAAAGTTTCCAATATTTCTGGGGATGAATAAACAGTAAAGTAACTAAATTTAGTCCATATGAGGACCTTTAAAACTAAAGGATATATTAGATAGATTGTCCTGGAATTTGATACATCGATTGATATAGCTTGAAGTGATAAACTCCCCAAAAATCAAAACATTCCAATAATGTGATCTTGTGAAAATAACACTTTGAAAAATATCAATTTTGCGACTTATGACTCATTTTCCTGAAACACATCACAAATGTGGTCTACTCACCATGACAATGTGCATGTCGACCCCGTACATCTCCAACCACTTGGCTTTGTTCAGGTAATGTAACTCTGCCTGCGCAGGCGTCATCCCACTGTACAACACATACAGCAGCACAATGTTAAATTGGGAAATATCTTTTTTTTTAAAATAATTGTATTGTATTAAAGGTCAATTACATAATATTTATCAGAACAGTTGAAAAACGTAGGTATGACTAGGTGATGTCTATGTACGTTGCCTTATTCTCATGTTAACTGTATTATAATCAATCTACAAAGCTCAAAATCACAGACACTGAAAATTATGTTATATCTTCGGTACATTATCCATGCACACAAACAATAATACAATAGATCCATTATAACCTCTTCTTAATTAGGTCACTTGTTCTCCAAATATTTATTTATTAGACATAAGCTCCAATGACATTTAATGCATGAACAACGTCTTAATTATAAAATATTGTCTATGTTTCTAAAAATTTATGTGTATGATTGAAACGTATCACAAATTGTGAAATATCTATGATATAAAATTTGTAAAAACAAAAGAAGAGAATAACAGTAACACTAGGATTATGTTTCTTCTTTTCAGGACATCGGTTAATTATAGGTTAATGATAAAAATTGATATAGTGATTAATTGACTGAATTTGTATTGGCACAAGACGATGGGAAGGCACTTCAGTTCAAGCCTTAGATCAGGGATGCAAGTTGGGTATGGTAAAATAATCTGAAGATTTTCCAAGGTCCAATGGGAGGTATATTAAGGCGCACATGTCATATAAGGACCATGTGTGTATGTACAACAGTGCGGTCTAACTAACAGTGGGTAACTAGGTCAGTCCAAGGGGCCACCTGCTGCACCCTTCCCAGAGTTCTTCAGCGAAGGCACTCTGGGATTTCCGTGAGTTCCATTGACTCAATGCTAAAGACTAACGGAAATATCGGGAATCTCACTTCAGTTATGATCTGAGACCGCCTTTCCCCCGACAGGGATAGGCAGCTCCGTTAGCTCCAGGGCCCGTGAGAACACTTAGATAGATGTCTCTACACATCATTCCCCTAATATTGTCAAATGGGATTTTGAGAAAATTTTGGTATTTAGGAGTCGATTTAGTGTATTGTATGGGACATTTGCTGACTTTTCCATATATCTGAATTCAGTTGATAATCTGAGAACTTGCATCCCTGTTAGATGAAATCAGCAAGACATTTTGAATTTTCAAAAATGATCATATCTAAAATTTGGTTATAAATTGTGGGGTTTGGTGTTTGTTTTGTTGTTTTTGTGGGTGTTTTTTGGGGGGTGGGGGTGGGGGTATATGACACTTCTACATAAACTTCTACAACTACTTCTCATGAACTTGAGACAAAAGACTGAAGCCTATTTAATGAGTTATTATTAATTACTATTGTGCTATATCTCACCTCAGGGATCTATATGTTTCTAACGTTGCTAGCTCCAGTTCCTCAGTTTGTTCTGGCACAAAGCGAAACTCAGAGATGTAGCCTGGTGTGTGCTCCTCCGGGTCATAATCCCCTAACTCAGCTGTGGAGGAGAGAGAAAACAAGACATTAATTTATTTTTCAAATTTATTTTTTCAGGAATCGTTACAAAAATTAAAGCACTCTTATCTGTGGATGATTTACGTAGTGCCCTGAGATACTAGACATAAATATTAGACACCAAGAGATGTGATAGGTGTGATGAGTTATTTAACTAGTTAAGTACAGATACAGTAATGATAACAGTAAATAACAAGATCAAATTAAACTTTCTATCACACCTGATAGTTATTTCTATATTTCTCCCAATTTCCCAACAGATGTAGCCTGCAGATATACAGATATACAGATATCCACCGTGGGATGTTGTAAAAATTTGTAATCTTGTTTTTAAAATATCTAGAACTTAATTGGTATAATATGATAATGCATTTGAAACTGTTAATATATTGAAGATATTGTTAAATTTATTTTGTTAAGTAATATTACCTTGATGGAGAATAAATTGTATATGTGCAAGGCATGACAAAAAATCACCTCTGGGGTGAGATTGTATTATATTGTTGCTAATTCCTGAATAAAGATTTTAGTTAAAAAAAATATCCATCTGCTTAGGGCAGAAATGAAACAAGATCTATAAATCATCTATAAAATTGCAAAGTTTTCTAATATCACATGTGCTTTCAGAGTGATTTTGCTATGCTAACAATATCACTCATCTCTCAATTTCTCAATTCTCTCCTTCATGGGTAACCTCACCAAGAACATGACTTTAAACATGAATTCATTACGTTTAAACATCACCAGGTAATTTACCAAGTTTTATTTGTAAAAGAAAACAAAATGTAACCGCAATTAGAGACCTTGAAAGGCGGCAATTAACTTGTATTTAGTGAAAATTAAATTCAGCACAGCTCTCTCAGAACTGAGATGGAATTTATGAGATGAGAGGTCACTATCACAATGAATGAAAGTGACTTTAAAGACGGTTTATACTGGCAGTCAGTGCTAATCATGGCGTGTAAAACCATTAGAAACTGGGCGCATCCTAAATCATCACCAAGTGAATTACGATGTTAAAGTTGTAATACAAGCAATTTTAAACCCGTATCACCAGCAAATCTAACCAGCAAATTTAAAGTTGCATTTCCAGCAAATTTATATCAACAAATTATTTCACTGTTAGAAGAGCAGAATATTAAACATTTCGAGAAAAAATCCTGAATTCATAAAAAACATTTGTCATTTATCTTTATCATCATTATTAAAATATTCTATTTTACAGCGGAATAACAGAAAAAATTGAGACAAATATTTTGGGGTTGTTTTACCAAGGAAGTCAACTTTAAACCCAACAAAAAAGCAGACAAAATCCGCCAAAAGGTGGCGGTAGAGGCAGCAGGGTACAGGGAGAGATAGAGGAAAGTGCAGAAACAATTTTCTAAGAAAATTTCAGAATATACCAATTAGATAAAAAGTGCCAACAGCTACTCTCTGTTTGAGCCGTAATTGGGCAACTAGACAGCAGCAATTAGAGAACATAAATAAAAGTAATTAAAGTTAATTACAATACTTACATTGTAATGCATAGGCGCAGAGTTCTACTAATGTTTCAAAAGACGGACAGTGTAATCTACCCGTTAGTATGTCTAGTTTCAGTTGCAAGAAGAATTGGTATCTGAAAAGAAAGAAAATTGAAATTATTATCATATTCACATTTTATATTATCAATTTAAATGACCTGGAAATTAAAGTAATTAGAATTTATCACCTATAATTGAACAATTTAATGTGACCCACAACCCTTTAGTGTGTATAAAATTTTAATAGGAATTGGTCAGTCCTTGATCAATATTAATTTTGGTAAAAAAAATATTTTGTGAATTTTCTTCCATTCTTTCCCAATCCATCTAAAAGTTACTTGACTAGAATTTTGGAGGATTGTTTGGTTGTCTTTGCTACAGGGCTTCTAAAAGGTTGGATTTGGGGGACCTGGCCTGATTTATTTCCCATCTCTCACCGGCGGCTGTTTTCACTTGACCAATTCTACTCCAAATTTGTGTATGAACACATAACAGTAGCAGAATATTGATAAATCCAGAATGGTAGGGAGATGTCAAGAGAAAATATGGCCCCACCCAGGCGGTGATTTCCCTTAGTTTAACGCAGTACCAAGGTGTGTCACAGGGTGGGGGAATATCGTCAGGTTTTATACGTTTTATTTGCAAATATATTGGAATAATGTGACCCGTGGGGTCAGGGATTTCATGATATTTCCACAAATGCTCAGAACATTCCCCCATACCCCCAGGGGTGGGGGAGGGGGGGGGGGTGTAATTGACAAGTGCATTACTACATACCCCTAGCAAAGAATACAAACAAGTAATATTAGTTTTAATTGCATGAATCCTGGGTGTTGTATGTCAGTTAAAGCTACAATCCCATGTCCAACAAGGACTTGTCCCATGCTCCTTAACCTAAGGGTCAGATTTTCAGAAAATGCACAATCTACAGTTCTACACATCTCTCAAATTCTGCTAAATTAGAGTGAAAAATGATAAATAATGAAAATATCTGTATTGTATTCATTCAATAAATCGGTCTGGTTATGTTAAACCTTTTTAAAAACCTGATTTTCGTCTTAAATTTGGGTTATTTGAGGGGATTGGTGAAGGCCAATTGTACATTTTCTGAAGACTTGACCCCTAAGGCATTGTGTGCCCGACTTGTTCATACCTTTACAAATCTAGTCCATACCATGGACCATGTTTTCTGTTCAACCACTACTACTGGCACAGTGGGCCTAGCGCAGTGGGCCTAAGGGACAGAGGAGCTGTCTGCCCCGGCCCTAATTAAACCTGTGACCTCCATATTACATGTCTGGTGCTCTTACACGCTAAAGCATGGGCTCCACTCAGGCGTTTCCCCCCTGTGAGCAAATCGGTGGAGTGGAACCAAGCCTTAAGTACCACAATGGTGCGTGTGTAGGGGGAGGGAGGGGATGTAAGGGGGGGGGGGGGGGGAGAGAGAATGACATCACTAAGAACTGGATTGACATCACTAAGATCTGGGAATCTCCCAGAAATCAGTCGACCTGTTTGTCTTTCTAAATGTAACTCTATTTTTTGACGAATAAAAGATTGTTCAAATCAAGTGCACCACACATAAGATTAGGAATTTTAAGATTTAAGATTGTGTTTATTCAGGAATGTCATTACATCTAGGATGGATGCTGTTCTCAGTGAACCCTGTGGTCATTTTACAACATGATCTCTGTACAACAAATCTATATAAGGGTGAAGTCGCCAGAAAATGTACAATTCGCCTTCACCAATCCTCTCAAATATGCCAAATTTCAGAGGAAAATAAAGTTCAAAATACAGTTCAACCTAACCAAACAGATTGCTAGAATCAATGCAATGCTGAATATACTCGAATTTACCAAGTGTTGACCAGATTACAGCCTTATTTAGGCATTAGCAGCATTTACTAAATGTGTACAGCTGCCAATTGTGCATTTTCTGGCGATTTCACCCATAAATGCAATAAAGGTAGCTGATGACATCTTTTATTCACGATTCATCTTCCAATATCATTATTTAGTTTGAAGGGACTAGACTGTAATGGAAGTGGTGATGCTATATATATGTTTCCCTTATTATCCTCTATTCAGGGACAATTCTGCACCAAAACAGAAACAGTAAACTTGAACAGTCTAGGCTCAACCTCTCAGATCAGATAAGATTGGTATGTCAGTGATTGGACGCCTACTTCGCTAATCGGTTTCCTGGCCAAGGACAAGGCGTTCTAATGGGATTATAAAGACATTTTGCGGTCTTAATGAAATTATAATGACATTTTGCGGTTTGAGGCGAGAGGCTTTCCCTCCGTTTGAAGGGACTCTCTCATCGACCAGACTGGGGACATTTCTGCACCAAATCAGAGAGAGTAAACTTGAATGAGACAAAGTGACCAGTCATACTGAATACCATGGGACACATTCTGCCCGGGAGACAGTGCTCACTTATGGGTTCAACAAGTACCTTGCATTGTTTTTGGTTTTATTTAACCTTTTATTGTTAGTCTTATGTCATCCTTGTTACTTAGGAATTTCCAGGATTGCCACAGTTTTACAGAAATAAAATTCCATGACTTTTCTATGTTTCAACATTTAGCGACAGAAAAACCAAGTTATCCATGACCAATGTAGTATACTTATACAACGAAAAACACTTTTTTAAAGTGAGAGTCAGTGTAACTGTCTATGGTTATTCTGAATAAAAATATCGTTAAAAAAGGTTCAACTTTTTCAATGACTTAACATTGATTTTCATTTTCCATTTTCATTTTCAAGGTAATGGGAACTAATGCGCCTAAACAGTTGTTTAGATTTAATCTAATGTAATTAATAACAATTTTACATTTAAATACTTGATGATGTGCAGAGTGTCATTGTCAAGAGGAGTAAAGCTGAATACCTAACTGTCTCCTTAGCTCTGCTGTTATTCTAATACGGGAATTTTGTGAGCCAATAAAAGATTTATTTCACTAGGACTGGGGCGGATCCTGATATGGGTCAGACTTTCAGAAAATGTACAATTCACCTTCACCAATCCTCTCAAATAGCCCAAATTTAAGACGAAAATAAAGTTCAAAATACAGTTCAACCTAGCCGAATAGATTGCTAGAATCAATGCAATGCCGAATATACTCGGATTTACCATGTATTGACCAAATTGCAGCCTAATTTACCAGAATTTACTAAATGTGTACAGCTGCCAATTGTACATTTTCTGAAAATGTGACCCATATAAACGATATGGATAGTAATAATGTGTCCATTATGTCAAGGTTTTGTGTGGTTTGTGGTTAGTTTCCGCCCTCAGAGTCATGTATGAAGGGCGGGACGTGAGGTGACGTTCTAGGAAGACCACTTATATGTAGTTTGGGTTGTTTTTTTCTAGCAAATATGAAGTTTTTGATGAACATCAAAGCTGTGGGGAACCCCGCTCCACCCTACCTCCCCCCTCCACCCCACCCTACCTCCCCCCTCCACCCCAACCTACACCCCCCCCCCCCCCACCTCCACTAGCCCCACGCACTGCACCAGTGCCACATGTATTTGGGTGTTGGCTGACTAATAATCGGTAGTAATTTCATTTATTTTTGTATCTCCTTTTTACATACTCTACCTGGACTATATTACCTTGAAGAAATGCGGGTCATTCTTCGTAATAATTCAGGGTCAGTAGTTGGGCGAGAAATTAATCAACGCAACACACAGAGATGTATGCTTCAAATCAGTACCAGCCTCGGAAGAGACCGATTTCCATCTTTCCTTTATTTTTATACTAGACAGATTAGGACGAAATACACTGGTCCTGCGCTGATTGGCTTTGGTCTCGTTGGTCCAATTAATTGACAGGTTACATTAGAGATCCAATCAGCCACAGGATAACAATGACAGACACTTATTAAAAACGAGGCTCAGAGTGACCACTGCCACTCTGACCAATCTCTTTGGGTGGTGACCAGGTCACGGGGTTATCTCCCCTCCCCTCTCCCTCCCACTCTTTAATCAGTATTCCCTCCCCTCCCTTGACCTGGCGGTCAGCCCCTCCCCTCCTTTCCCACGTGATTGACTTTGAGATAACGGTCAGACCTGGACCTCACCTGTACCTTTGGACTTTGGGATGATAAGAAATCCGCGAGCGTTGTGGCGGTAAGAAAGTGTGGGTAGCCTTCTGGCCGGTAGGGGCGCGACGAATGTCTGGCTGAATGAGACAACTTTAACTTAAAACTAGACAATTTGGGCTTGTCAATTTTACATACGTCCCAATCTCATTTGGTTCGGAGAACTGTGTACAACATAGTTCTCCGAACCACTCTAGGAGCAGACAACACATCGACTCAACCCTCATTTTAGTTTCCGGCTGACAACCCCCGAGCAACCCCGAGTATCACCGAGCGGCGACCCCCTTGGCTGACCGAGTTCTGCCGAACCGGAACCCCCGACCTAGAACCATAAGTGGGCATCACTTTTCTTCCACTCACGAATCCATTGCCATCCCCAGTCAAATTCTACCCTCTTGCTTCATTAGATTTGGGAGTTTTGATGCCCGATATCTAATTCCACATGAGGAACCTTTATTTACGTTGGGGCACCTCGATCCAGTATTGTTATCTACGGGATTTTTAACCTTTGGCCCGCCGGACGAATTCACAGCGGCCATCCCTATGTGGATCGAGGCTCCCTTTCTCCCGTAAGTACATACATGTTTATACAATTGAAAAATGCAACAAATAGGACAATCTAGAGGAGTACAGAGAAAGAAATCACTCCCCTAAATCAAAATAATAGCTAAAGATTTTACAATGCCTTAGCGTAAAATTATTACTGAGGTACGGCGAACCCGCCTCGGATAATTTGTAAACACAGTCTCTTAAGAGTTTTCACTAGGTGGCGTATTACCGCACTGTCTTTTGAGTTTAATGTATTGTTCATCAATATCTCGGCTTTGCTTGTCTATGGGTTCTCCCCGTAGAAACGTCTCAGGCATTTTCACGCAGTCTTTGAATATTGCCTTATACTTTTACTCGTTCTTGGGCTGCCTATCACTACTTAACGTCCGTAAGGTGGCAGCATGTATCTTATACACTTTCTAGGTACCTGTCGCCGTGAACATCCTCAAGGTGGCGACACTGGTACCTACTTATACATTTCCTTTGGGAGCCTGGCTCCTCTGGTCTAGAAGACTGACACGATTCTTTTATATTTTCAGCCCTTCTCTCGACCCAAAAATGGCCCGCTGAGGTGTGCACATCGGTCTAGTGACTACCGACCGTTCCTAGGCTGGTCTCCGTGGTATCACTACTCCATCAACAACGTGACAACCTCCCATTTTTGCTTCACCCTACTTTCAGAGAACGGGTCCTTCATCGTCCTCTCTCAAGTGGTGGCTTATTCCTTCCCATAACAGCTAGCTTTCTCACCCTAACTTGAGCAGAAGAGTGCGTCCCACTGCAAGCTAACACCGGGCGTACTTACTAGGTAGGAATTGGTGACTAGACCAATTAATTAAATTCTACGAAAGGGGTGAGGACTTTGTCCACAGTCCAGCACTAGGCCTGCTTTAGAGTAAACTAAACAGCTTTCGTGACAACACCTCCTTTGTAATTATTACCATTAGATTCCAATTAAATTAGCACTACAAAACATTTTAAAATCAGAATCTGCTCACATTTGCACTTAAGACTAACATTATATCGGCTTAATTTTATCTCACACCACATATTCATCTGAGTCGTTGTTTTAACACACTACTCCACGGGGTACTGCAGATCTTTGCTTCATATCCATCGATCGAGGGGGTTTTGGGGGGGTATTCTGTCTAAAGGAGGATAAGGGGTCAGTTTGGAGGGGTTGGGTCTCCGGGTTTTCGAGATCGTCAGTACCGCCAAGGGACTGGGGTTCAGAATCTTGCAGTGGAATCTCTTCAGCGGGTTGCTGTTGGGATGGGTATAAATTAGAAAAGACATTGGGGAAGGAGGGAAGAGGGGCAGAAGGTTTACTGGGTAGTCTATCTAGACTCTGGTTAGGACGTTTACCTAAGAGAGGGAGGCAAGAGCCGTCTCTCTTCCTCTTCACATACACCACCACTCCTATCAATCCAATCACGATTGCTAGGGTGAGCATGAGGGTCGCGAATCCCCATGTGGTGGATGCGGAGAAGGAAAAAGGTTGCACCGTAGGAGGAAGGGGAATATCGGTCAGAGAAATTAGGGGGACGTCGATTCTGCTGTTGAACTGGAGTTGTTGCTTCAGCTCAGGATAGTCTTCGAACTTTCTATAGGTTAAGTTGAGAGAGGGTAGGGACAGGGCTTTGGGGGGTGGAATTCTGATCGTGGAATTATGTTGCTCGATGCTGCGCACCCTCCAATCTTCACTATATAAGACGCAGCCACTGTTTACTGTGACCCGTGTGTGTTTGGTAAAAACATTTCTTATAGGTTTCTTACTGATACACCTTAATACAGTCTCGACTGGAAAGTATACTGCAAGGATAACCGATGACAGTTGTTCAAAATCTCTGAATATTTCGTTACTGACATTGCCACGCTTCTTAATCTCTATCTGACACTTTACTGGACCTTTGCCTAAAATTATTTCTGTTTCACATGTTGGTTTTAGGTTCTCCAACGCAGAGGAACATACAGCTGGGCTGTATCCCATGCAGTGGTTAGGAACAAAAGAGGCACCACTAGAGACACTGTCCATCGCTAATTCAGCGATGCCCTTGATGATTTTGAGGTAGGATGGCCCATAAGGGGTAGGGAAATACCTTAGTTTATAGTGTAAATACTTAGTAGCCGAAACTGCAGGGATGACCACCTGATAAACTAATTGCTCGTCTGACTCAGATATGATTTGAACTTGTACACTTCTGTAGTACCAACGAACATCGTCTATTGGTTGGTGTCCCCTCTCACTCAATTGGTGAAGAATTTCATTTAAATGTACTTCAGGTAATATTTCATCAGTCAAGTACCCGTGCTCTAGGTGTGTTCTCTGGCGATGGAATAAATCGATTTGCCTATAATATACCAGCATAATGCGGTCAACTTGGCTTAGGGCCTGATCAACCTCTCTTCTCATATGCATACGATGAATATCTCTAGAAAAACCATTTAAATGATGAACAATTTCAGATACCTGGTCAGTCAGATTTTGGCTTATCTCTTGCAGGTTTTGGATGTCGACTCGATTCTCTCGTAGGAACAGACGGGTCTGGTTTACCACAGAAACCATCTCTGACTGGAAGTGAGACATCACACCGAGGCCTGCCTGCGATGCCTCCACTGCCGCTCGGAGCTCGTCGATCTGGTCTGTGGTAGCTGTACCGAAGAGAGATCGGCTGATCATTCCTACCACTCCTAGTAGAGCTCGCTTCGTGCGAACTGGTGGAGTGGGTAGATGATCCTTGATGAATTGAACATGAAGCCGCCATGTTCTGAGGTCGGTGATTCCTACCACTTGCTGCTCGTGTAGTCCTTCCATCTTAGCTTCAAGGATGTGGAGCCACGACTCCATAGGCGGAGGAGCAGGGGGCTGGAGGAACATTAATGCAGTCCATGTTGCTGTGAGGGCCCTTACCTCCCCAGCCGAGTATACCAGCACACCTTCTTCCTCGAAGATGTCTGCTTGGCTGCAAATGAGGTAACAGGTGAGCAACAGTAACCCCTTAGTCACTGTCCCCACCGCCATCTTGTGCATCTGGTGCTGAGGTTGCCTGCGTGTCCGGTACTTGGTCAGTAGAAGCTGATGTTCTTTTTGCTCTCTTTCCAGGTTTAGGCTCGCTCTCCTTCAGTGGACTAGGCTCTCTAGGGCTAGCAGGCACTCTCCGCTTGGCATGGAAACGCCTATGTAAATGACGCTGAGGATTGTCTGGTGGGAGCACAATCCGCGGAGCTGCTATCAAGGCCCTTGTCTGAGACCTGGTGCGTATATGAGGAGGTGGTAGAGGAGTACTTGGAGTCCTAGGTGTTGCTCTTCCAGTTGGGTTAACTGGAGTCTCTTCTATGTTTGCAGGAGTCCTGTACCTCATCTGAGGTGGTGTGAACGGTGCTGGAGCCGGTGGTGGAATGACCAAGGCTTGGTTCTGGTCAGCATTATAAGGAGGACGACGGGGCGGATCCGGAACCTCTGGTTGGTCCACGTCACTACCCATATCTTCGTCGGCTGAATAGAATTCTTCCTCGACTTCCGGTACCATTTCCACGTCCGCAGCGCCACCTACAGCTGGATCTTCCGCCTGGAGATAGACTTGATTCACAGGTGGAAGCAAAGGTTCATGTATTAAAGCATTGGGGTCAACATTTAGATTTTGCCCAGGAGGTTCAGGGGGGAGTGGCCTCGCTGCCCGAGCCCGTATTCTCGCCCGATTGCGCCTGCCTTGGCCTGCCCTGTTTTGCCTATTCCTAACTGTATCCCAAGCAATATCCCCAGATACCAATTTTATTCTCTCCCGATTTATTAGTTTTCTCTGACCTTGTGGGTCTCTTACGATCACTACAGCTCCCCTTACACCTAGGACTGTATACCCATGATCCCATCTAGGATCTAGGGGCGCTCTGGCGCCTGCTAATACAACTACTGAGTCACCTACACGTAAGTCACCAGCATTTGCCCGAGCTCTAAGCCTCTCATAATTATACTTACGGCTAGCTTCAGTATTTTCTGCAGCCACCCGGAAAGCATCTGTGAGGGCTTGTAATCGTTCACTTAACACTTGGGGTTCTGTACCATCCGGCCCAGGGAAGATCTTAACAAAGGGGACCGGGGGTTGACGACCAAAGGTGAGAAAATAGGGAGTGAAATTCGTGACTGAAGAGGTGGAGACTCTATGGGCCCAAAGGGTGGGTCCGAGTTGATTCTCCCACTCTGCTGGTCGCGCATTGATGAATTTTTTTAGGATATTCTTAAAGCTTTTGTTAAACCTCTCCGTCTTACCGTTAGTTTGGGGGTGCCAGCCAGAAGTATGTCTGACTTGCGTCCCAATGGATCTTAAATAACCTTCGACTTGTTGATTCATGAATTCTAGACCCCTGTCAGTAATGATTACCTCTGGGGGCCCGTACCGGGGTACATATTCATTTGCCAGATAGTCAGCTATATTTTTCCCAGTTTTTCTATCAATAGGTTTAACTTCCGCCCATCCACTACAATGATCAATTACAACTATAATATAACGATTCCCATTGTCTGAAACAGGAAAAGGACCACATAAATCCATTCCCACTATCTGACCTGGGTACCTTGCTATAGGCATAGCTGTGGGAGCAACCTTATCTTGACCTGCACGATTTACTGCACACTTATCACAATTACTCAACACACGGAGGGTATCTTTCCTCATAGTAGGCCACTTGTAGGCCTCTAATATCCTATCAAGGGTTTTTCTCATTCCCTGATGGCCCACTTCAGTGTGTGCTCTTCTTATCACTCTGTAACGAGCTGATTGCGGCAACACCAATCTAGGATAAGCTGGTTTATTGGGTGGGGACATGATTGTAAACAATAATCCGTTGATTAGTGTGTAATCGTCCACCTCCTCTAGGCCCAACTGATACTCAGCCATCTGTTGCTGCTCTGTTCTGACTTGTTCTCGCTCAAGCTGATCAAACTCCCAGGGGATTTCCTCTGTTTCCTCGAGGGCACCTACTTCAAAATTACTGAGAGCGTTCCCCTCCCCCTGGTCATAAGTTTCATGAGTCTTTATGCGAGA
The DNA here is from genome assembly GCA_942159475.1 of Sthenelais limicola. NCBI lineage: Eukaryota > Metazoa > Annelida > Polychaeta > Phyllodocida > Sigalionidae > Sthenelais > Sthenelais limicola. The sequence goes on along the minus strand of OW804096.1, from coordinate 18,645,597 downwards.
TAACATATCAGCCCGTACATTGTTCTTACCTTGTCTATATTCGATGGGGGCACCGTATTCTGCTATTAAAACAGCCCAACGCTGAATTTTTGTATTTTTAACCTCACCAAGAAAGAGCGATTTGAGGGGTTTATGGTCAGTATAGATGGTAAAATCACTGCCATATAGATATGGTCTAAGTTTAGTTAGAGCATAAATAATGGCAAAAGCCTCCTTTTCTATAGTCGCCCATTTGAGTTGGGGACCTGAGAGTTGTTTTGAAATATACTGAACTGGTCTTTCCACTCCATTCTCGTCAGACTGGACGAGTATGGATCCCACTGCGTACTGACAGGCATCTGTATAGAGCTTATAAGCTTTTCCAGGTTGTGGATGAGCCATGATTTGGTCCGAAGTAAGAACGTCTTTTAATGTTTCGAACGCTTCTTGTTGTTCAGGACCCCATTTAAATCTAGCATGTTTCTTTGTTAACGCCACCAAAGGTGTTACAATTCTTGCATAGTCAGGAATACACTGACGATAATATCCACAACAACCTAGAAAAGATCTAATGGCGGACACACTGTCAGGCGGGAGCATTTCTCGAATGGCTTTGACTTTGTCCGGATGGGAATTTATCCCTTGTTTAGACACCTGAAAGCCCAGAAGATCAACCTTGTCTTGAAAGAATTTACATTTACTCTTTTTGATGGTAATACCATGTTCGGATAAAGTGTCAAAAATGATTTTGAGATGTTTTTCGTGCTCCTCCCGTGTTTTAGAATAAATCACCAGGTCATCGATGAATATACCAAGAAATTTCCCAATATATTCGGCGAATATCCGGTTCATTGCCCTTTGAAACACAGCCGGGGCATTAGTTAATCCGAAAGGCATTCTACGCCATTGAAATAAACCTCTATGGCAGACAAAGGCCGTTTTCTCTATGCTTTCAGGGTGCATTTGGACTTGCCAATACCCAGATTTGAGATCTAGAGTGGAAAAGATCGCTGCTCCTGTTAGACTATCAAAGATATCTTGTATATTTGGTAGGGGGTGGGCATCTTTCTTGGTGACAGAATTTAATTTTCTAAAATCTGAACAGAACCTGGTTTCCCCATCTTTCTTAGGTACTAAAGTTATGGGACTAGCCCATGGTGACGAGCTTGGTTCAATCACACCTAACTCAAGCATTTCGTCAATCTCCTTATCTACTATCAGCTTTTTGTTTAAGGGAAGGCGATAAGGTCTCTGATTAATAGGGCGGGCATTCCCCGTGTCAATCTCCATGTATACATCTCTTACTATGCCTAATTTACCATTTTTGCCAAAAACTTCTGGGTATCTTTCTTCCCAGATTTCTTCCTCTGTTTTGAGGGAAGCAAATTCAGAATCTATTTCTTCTTCTACCGTTTGACTTTTATATTCTCTACCTCCTAGACGTATGATTCTTTTTCTGTGCCAGATTACTGAATCCAAAATGTCCAGAGCATCGTCCCCTAGTAGGAGATCGTGTTGGAGGTTTTTAACAACGTATACAGGAAGATGACTACCCCCAGCCTTAATTATCGCCCTGCCTTCTGACTGCAAAGCGTGACCACTCAGTGACCGTAATTGTTCACCTTGTTCCAAAATTAACGGTCGGTGGTTTACCTTATTGAAATGTTTCCACAAATCATACTTAACTAAACTTCTAGTGGCGCCGGTGTCGATAAGTGCTTGTGCTTTCCTTCCCGCCACAGGAAGGGCCACACGAAACCGCTTATCCGGCGAATTTATTCCCCCGAAGGGAGAACAAAGGGGTTTGTGGGAACTCTGGGAGTCAATGCTTGTATAGCCGCTATAACGGGTTGCATTTTGTTATCCATTACTTCTTCCATGTCTGGCCGTACAGCCGCTCTCATTTGTGCGAATCGAGTAGGGCATTCTCTAGCAAAATGTCCCTCTAATCCACATTCATAGCAAGTATTCTTACCTCTAAACCTTTTTCCCCCCTTCTGTGCCCCTCCCTTCCTTTTCTGACCCTGTTGTGACTCTACCTGATTAGAATTGGCAACCGGGGCAGGGTTTGGAGCGCTATAAGGCGGAAATGCAGGCAAATAGGATGGTTGCACAAAGGGAAACTGAGTCTGGTTCTGAACTGGTGGTGCATGAACTGTTACCGATGAAGGTTGAGATCTTTCCCTCCCTAAGAGTTCTACCATATTTCTTAATGTTTTTAATTCGTCCATCACAGCTTTTGTTTCAATATTGGTCTCCCCAGTAGGGGTCGGTGGAGTCAGAGTTTGGGTTGGCGTCCGAAGTTTTGGGAGTAAGGCGCCTATTTCCATAGGTTCCTCTCTCCTTTCACCTCTAGCTGGAGCATCGGCTAACGTATGGGTATACGCTGCCGTTGTCGCCAGGTCAATTGCTTCCCCCAAAGTCTCTGGTCTTGTTGAGAATACCTCGCACCGTACCTGTCTATCGGTGAGCCCACGTATAAAATCTCGAGCTAATTGTGACTGAATTACAGGCAAGGCCAAAATGCCTGGTTCATAAGCCCTCATAGCTGTTTCCAGGTATTTACGGCCATAAATTCGTATGTCTTCGTATGGGAGTTGATGGATCCCCTTCAACTTCTCTCTAAGTTGAGTGGTCTCCTCTTCTCCCATAAACAAGCGAATTATTTCCTGTTTTACACCCTCCCATGTGCGTTCATCTCCTCGTGCTTCTACATAAGATTCGATGGAACGTGCTAATGATCCCTGCGCTAACAATATAACTGCTTCTATGGCTATGTTATCATGTGCCCCTACTGTGATTCTAACTCTGTCCAACCCCTCTAACCACTCTCTGAGTGATTCTTTGTTGGTCCCATCGTTAGGACCCAGCAAGGTTGCATGTCTCTCCATACGCCTTCTAACTACTTCTATTGACGCATAGTGTGCTTTACGATCAGCATCATTGAGTGCATTTACCTCTTCGGCGGTGATATCCCAGTTAATGGGTGTTGTCAACGCCATTTTGGAGGTACTTGAATTAGCTGATTATGTGTAAAGATGAATTACTATTACCTGCTTGATTTGGAATATTCTATTTCTATATAGAGAATTTGGAATATTAATTTTTGCCTAGATCCAACGTAACAATTTTTGTGCAGGTATTTCCAAAAACAAAAATTTTGATCTCTTTAGTCCCTATTCTTACTCATTACATTTTATCCCAATGGTAAGACATAGTTTCTAGCTGTTCACTGCTGAACTGAATCACACTTTCAGAGGTGCCTACGCAGTCGTTCCAATCCTCAGGTTCTGCGATCGGTGGATAACCATCATTGAATATCTCCTCTAGGAAAATATCCTCAGCTTCGAGGTATTGTGGGAACTCTTCCACATACTCAATTCTTTCCGCCGGTGGCATGTCTAAAATACCATCTCTACAGGATAAAGTAAGATAATACTTGTGTGATCAGCTAATGCACCTTCCAATAAAAGCCCAGCTCAGAGTCCCAAACATACAACACCCATAAATACAATGGCAGTTTTGAAAAAGGCACACTCACCTGACTCCTTTTGCTTGCTTCTAAGGTCGGATACCGATCTGACCAACTAACTAGCCCCTAATCATGGTCGCCAATGAAGAAATGCGGGTCATTCTTCGTAATAATTCAGGGTCAGTAGTTGGGCGAGAAATTAATCAACGCAACACACAGAGATGTATGCTTCAAATCAGTACCAGCCTCGGAAGAGACCGATTTCCATCTTTCCTTTATTTTTATACTAGACAGATTAGGACGAAATACACTGGTCCTGCGCTGATTGGCTTTGGTCTCGTTGGTCCAATTAATTGACAGGTTACATTAGAGATCCAATCAGCCACAGGATAACAATGACAGACACTTATTAAAAACGAGGCTCAGAGTGACCACTGCCACTCTGACCAATCTCTTTGGGTGGTGACCAGGTCACGGGGTTATCTCCCCTCCCCTCTCCCTCCCACTCTTTAATCAGTATTCCCTCCCCTCCCTTGACCTGGCGGTCAGCCCCTCCCCTCCTTTCCCACGTGATTGACTTTGAGATAACGGTCAGACCTGGACCTCACCTGTACCTTTGGACTTTGGGATGATAAGAAATCCGCGAGCGTTGTGGCGGTAAGAAAGTGTGGGTAGCCTTCTGGCCGGTAGGGGCGCGACGAATGTCTGGCTGAATGAGACAACTTTAACTTAAAACTAGACAATTTGGGCTTGTCAATTTTACAACCTCACCTATATATATTTGTGTTATACCAAATGGCTCTATGGTGGTTTGTAATTGACTCTAGACTGTGTTGAGATCAATTACAAATTTTACAAAGTGATATTATGTATTTATTACATACTGATTTGTCGAGAAGGTAGTTTGTTTTTTAAAAAAAAGTTTTACCTTTTCAATATCTGTTAACGTTGGAAGAGGCAATACTCAATATAATCCAGCGGTAGGATTGAGACATGCCTTGTGGACAACGTGTCATATATGAGTCAGATTTTCAGAAAATATACAATTGGCAGCTCTACACATTTAGTAAATTCTGCTAAATGAAGCTGCAATTTGGTCAATACTAGGTAAATTCGAGTATATTCGGCATTGCATTAATTCTACCAATCTGTTTGATTAGGTTGAACTGAATTTTGAACTTTATTTTCGTCTGAAATTCGGGTTATTTCAGAAGATTGGCGAAGGTGAATTGTACATTTTCTGAAAATCTGACCCATATAGGTCATGAGTAATCAGGTCATCATCACTAATTGATCACACATCAGATCATGAAAAGCACTCACACATCACTCACTTATTAACCATCAAGAATGTATTACCAAACCCAATACATGCATGTATTAGGTTTAGTTCAGTATTATATTACAGTTAAATTTGTGGGAAAAGAAATAGTGACCCCATCGAGCACTTAACATATAATACATAATGACATGCTAACAATTCGACAGGTTATAAATCCCTTCCGTTGGAGAGGTACATGTTTTTAAAATCTTAAAACTTCTGTACATATAAAATAAAAAGGTACATGATTTTAAAATCTTAAAACTTTTGTATAAAATTCTGTATCCGTCTTTATAGACCAAAGTTTGATTTTAATTTCTTGACAAACTGCCCCCCCCCCCCCCCCTCTAGAGCCCTAGTTAAACTAAAAGGAACATCAAATATTTCAAATCGTCATTCTTCCACAGTCTACCAAACGTTCACGTGGCCCCTCTACTTTACCAGTTAGTAGTGAAAACTCCCCATTCTAGTTAAACTAAGTTCCCTAAAAATGTACAATCCTCTCAAATAACTCAGATGTAATACAGAAAGTTAGCTTCAAAATGCAGTCCAACATACCCGACCAGATATCTTGAATCAAGGTCATACCAAATATACTCAAATATATCCAGTCATTTTTCAGACTAATCTAGAAGAATTTGCTAAAAGTGTAGAGTTGCCAATTGTACATTTACTGATGGCCTACTGGCCTGGGGCTATGGGGGAGGTGTGGGACGGATACAGGTGAACTCGTGCACCAGTCACCCACCCTGGTGCTGATATTGGTGTCATATTCCACTGCCAATGGTGCTATTCTCATTCCCCACTACACATATTAATTTCACATCTGTTGTAGACATGGTGGTGGACAAGAACTGGAGATTTATTATGTGGATTTATGACACTGGGAGAGTAGGTGAGGGGGACTGAGAAAGGAGGGACAGAGTGGAGGGGAGAGACAGAGTGGGGGGCAAGACAGAGGAGGGAGAGGGATAGAGGAGGGGGAGAGAGGGAAAGAGAGAGGAAGGGGAGAGAGAAAGAAAGAAAGAGGAGGAGGAGGAGAGAGAGAGAGAGAGAGAGAGAGAGAGAGAGAGAGAAAGAGGGAGAGAAAAAGTAGAGAGAGAGAGAGAAAGAGTAGAGAGAAAGGGAGAAAGAGAGAGAAAGGGAGAGGGAGAGAGAGAGAGAAAGAGAAGAGAGAAAGGGAGAGAGAGAGGGAGAGAAAGAGTAGAGAGAAAGAGTAGAGAGAAAGGGAGAGGGAGAGAGAGAGGGAGAGAGAAAGAGAAGAGAGAAAGGGAGAGAGAGAGACGGGGAGATAAGCAGACAGACAGAGACAGAGATACACAAGAGACGTTGATATTATATATATGAATTAACAAAAATAAACTAACGTTAATTACTGAACCTCAGGTGTTAAACTCGGACAATGGTCAGTATTCGGACCACCCCACCCCCTGCTATGAGAAGTATTTGGGTGGGTTCCTGGTGGGATGGAGGCTACAATGAATGGTCAGTTAAGACAATTGGTCAGCAGGAGGAATGTCCATTGGTATTGCACACCTTTGTACTCCCAGTATTATATACCGGTAGATGCTAATTCACACATTAACATGTCCTTATATGGGTGTTGGTGGTCATTATCTCTCCTACTAGAGATGGGTCAGATTTTCACACACACACCCCCCCCCCCCCCCCAAAAAAAATTTGGCTAAAGATATTGACTAAAGATATTGAGAATATTTTACATATTCCTTAATTGATTGTATTGATAGTCGAAACGTTGGAATCATTACTACCTTACTATTGACTTCGTAATAAAACTAACGCAGCAACAAAACTGGCTTGTCTGTCTTGATGTGAAAACCATTATAATATTCTAAATATTTTGACGAAATCTGGTTATAAATTATGAAATTTGGGGGAGATTTGGCAATCTTCATTACAGTTTTTGTGTTTGCCATCAGGAGGAGCCTGATTGCGGGAAGACATGTCTCTCCACGTCAGACACATTCCACAGCTTATTGTCATTGCTTGAAGCGCGATGAATAAAAGATTATTGTCATTAAATAGGTTTTGTGCCCAACTGTGCCAGGTAGATCTGTAGGTCATCCTCCACAGTGAGTCACATACACCTGATGTAGGTATATCTCATACCTCGGGCTCCCAATGTAGTCATATATAGTGCAAGCCATTACATTATTTCCTTATATGGGTACAGGTACTGAAATGTACACTGCAGTCTGGGCTATCAGATGAGATATTGGGAAAGAATTGACAATTATTATAAAATATTAATTTTGATTTAGTAATTGTGTGAGGAAGGTGATTGTTTGGTGGAGAAGAGAAGAGGAGAGTTTATTGGAAGAAGGTAATACAGACGGCCGAAGGCAGGGGGCGACACCAATGCTTATCAACATGCTAATGGCTTTCCAGGCCCCGGAGTAGGCCCACCAATACAGTCCTAATGGGATTCAACGGTCAGTTTCCCTAAGTTTCGAGGGATCAGTTTGGATCTAAGCCTAGACTGACTGGGAGATTTCCACTGCGGAATAATAAATATTTTAGAATTAAAAATATTGCCTGATAAGTGAATGAATATTATGATTGGGAGTTCTCGTGGACTCTCGTCCAGCCCCATGAGAGTCGGCGAGAAAAAGAATCTAATATTAAAACCTTCGAAGCTGAATTATTGATATGAGAATAATTCAAATGTTCCCACATTTTTATGAGTATTAAATTGTTCACAATATTCCTGAGTTTGAGTGGTTCGCTCTCTCTCTCTGCTACCACAGTAACCACTGAATGAGTCAAAACGCTCCAGTACGTGACGTCACTTTGGTGTGACGCAACTGAACACCTGTTACAGGTGATATCATTGGTTATCACTTAGTTGTTGATTTTGTAGTAATATATTCTGATTTATATTGAATTTTACATCAGTTTATATCGGTTGCCTTGTTATTCTTTCTCGCCTTTAGTAGTTTGCAGAAATGTTGCACAAAATATTCCTGAGTTTGGGTAAATTTGTCTTAGTTTACAAAATTCTACAAAGCAGGCCAGTGTACACATATGGTAGGCTGGACCCATGTCATATACACCGTATGATCTGGCATTATAGGGCAATGAGGGCGGTTTATACTAGGTTTATACCGAGTATTACCAGTGAGAGGGTTATTATACTCCATCAATAGGTGAAACACACCGGGAGAAAGGGTTTATATATGTTATAAGTTGTACAATACCAGTATAAATAGAGATAAATGGGGGATTAAGCTCACCACCACCGCTACCACAGTGGTTTAGTTGGCGTAGAATCATACACGTATATATTGGGGTCAGATTTTTAAAAAGAGTACAATTGGCAGCTGTACACACTTAGTAAATTCTGCTAAATTAGGCTGCAATTTGGTCAATACTAGGAAAATTCGAGTGTATTTGGCATTGCATTAATTCTAGCAACCTGTTGGGTTAGGTTGAACTGTATTTTGAACTTTATTTTCGTCTGAAAATAGGGTTATTTGAGAGAATTGGTGAAGGTGAATTGTACATTTTCTGATGATTTCGCCCATGTGATGGTGTGTCAGTGATTGGACGCCTACTGCGCTTTTCCGCCCGAGGACTGGGCAACCTAATAGACTTATAATGCCATTTTGCGGCTCCAATGGAATTTTAATGCCACCTTGCGGTTTGGAGCGAGAGGCTTTCCCTCAGTTAGAAAGGGACCTTTCACTCTAGGTCCAAACCCTCAGATCAGATAAGAGTGATATGTCAGCCTACTTTGCTAATCGGTTTCCTTGCCTAGAAGTCGGCGTTTTGATGGGAATATAACGACATTTGGCGGTCTTAATGGAATTATAATGGCACTTTGCGATTTGAGGTGACAGGCTCTCCCTTCGTTTGAAGGGACTCTCTCATTTTTGGGCCTAGACTGCCTTTATCTTAGAGCCTAGATTGAAAGGTGCTCATGGGACTCGAACTCACTACCCCTTGAAGGTTCAGGATTCCAACCCAGCGCATAAGACCACGGCGCGGCTGAGTTTTATAATATTCATTTCAAGGCCAAGACATTCAAATATACTAAACAAAGTTCATATGTAAAGATGTATTGTCCACCATGGACGTATTTCATGGGTCAGATTTTGGGGAAATGTACAATTGGCAGCTCTACAAATTCAGGAAATTCTCCTAAATTAGGCTAAAAAATGATGAATACCGGGTATATCTGAGTATATTTGGTATCGTGTTGATTTATAGTATCTGTTTTGCTATGTTTAACCACATTTTGAAGCTCCTTTCTGTCTTAACTATCGGTTATTTGAGAAACTTAGTGAAGGCGAATTGTACATTTTCCTGAAATCTGACCCTCGAATACGCTGCCTGACGGATTGACGGAGCTTTGTTCTAAGACTCCTGACAAAGTAACCAGGCCTCACTGTGGATCCAGGACAAAGGCAGACCAGGAGGACTCTACTTATAGGGTCAGATTTTCAGAAAATGTACAATTGGCAGCTGTACACATTTAGTAAAATCTGCTAAATTAGGCTGTAATTTGGTCAATACTAGCTAAATCCGAGTATATTTGGCATTGCATTGATTCTAGCAATCTGTTTGGTTAGGTTGAACTGTATTTTGAACTTTATTTTCGTCTGAAATTGGGGTTATTTGAGAGAATTGGTGAAGGCGAATTGTACATTTTCTACTGACTTGACCCATATAGGAAGGCCCAGCTTATGGGTCAGATCGCCAGAAAATGTACAATTGGCAGCTCTACACATTAATGAAATTCTGCTAAATGAGGGTGACAAATGAAGAATACCGGGAATATATGAGTATGGTTGGTATCGCATTGATTCAAAGTATCAGTTCTGTTATGTTAAACTGCATTTTGAAGCTCATTCTTGTCTTAAATTTGGGTTATTTTAGAGGATTGGTCAAGGCGAATTCTACATTTTCTGGCGATCTGACCCATATACAGGTAAACCAGTACATACCTCGTTAACTCTTCGTGAAGATTGTTTGGTTCCGATGAGTAGAATTTGACTTTAAGGTGGAATGTGTATGGTGGCCCAACTGCAACAACACAAGAAAACAACGCCATTAATTCACAATCAATTATATTCAAAATGATGTATTACAATCCACGATATAGATATATGGCTCCAACTGAAAAAATAAAGACACGATTTTTCACAATTTTGGAGTCATTGCAATGTGCAATGACTGGGCATTGACGCGAGACCAACCCCCTCCCACACTTACCATAATCCTTACTAACTCGCGTCACTGGTCACGCGCTCTCTACCTGCACCGGCCCTCTCCCCTCACTTCGCTTTCGCCAGCCAACCTACACGGTTCGCAAATTTTTACTATTGGCATCGCGAAGCTTATTGCTACCCTACCCTCAACTTCGCCTCAAATTCTAAACATTCAAAATGACGAGGAACAGGAGGAGAAAGCCAGGGGCCGAGGCACAGGCAGCAAATACTGCTCCTGCTAAAGAAAAGGAGATAACTGATATTACACGCGAATTGGTTGGAGATACGGCGGTCAGCGAGACTGAATCCTCCGAGGAGGAAGCTCCCCCTGTGAAACCGGCTAAGGCCACGGCAAAACCCAAGGCCAAGCCTAAACGAGGGGCCATAGTCGAGCCCGAGACTGAATCTTCTGAGGACGAAGCTCCCCCTGTGAAACCGGCTAAGGCCAAGGCAAAACCGAAGGCCAAGGCTAAACGAGCGCCCGTACTCGAGCCCGAGTCGGACGAGGAAGAGACCCCGCCTAAGAAGCCTAAATCAAAGGGGAAGGCCGACCCTAAGACGACGAAACGTGTGACTACACATGAACTTGACTGCCAGATGAAGTCAATGCAGCAGGCTGTGGGCGGACTACAGCATTGTGTCGAGAAAATGGCCAAGCAAATGGCGGACGTGGCGAGAGGAGTTGCTAAGAGAAACTTGAAGGATAAGCCACCCCAGTTCAGTGAATCGTACAGTGACAGTGATAGTGACAGCGAGGACAGCCAAGCACGTGCCCCGTCGCCACCACCAACCCGCAGGTCCGGGCGCCGCTCACGCACCTCCCGACCACCTATCCTCAGCAGACAAATGGACGCAGAGCGCTACCTAGAGAAGGAGGTGGAGCGGGAGAAGAGGGCGTCCGGCCTGCAGGGTAAGAATCAATATATCACTGATATTCATGCCTTAAACATCCAATCGAAACCTTACATGTATATATCTCGTGATGGTATAACCACAATAAAACAGAAGCTCGATGTCAGGACATCAATGTCTGGCATGGAATATGTAGATGCATTTCTAGCCCTATTAGAAGACCCTCGGGCGTATAAGAAACGCCATTATCACCACATGGTATACCATCTCAGAAAAGTTACACGTGATGCTCTAGAAAGGCCGTGGCCCGCCGTTAGAAGGTGGACACAATTCGTATGGGACTCGATTGAAGGGGGCACTTTATCATGGGATGACAGACTCGGCATCCAGGAGGAGCGAGTCAGATTATGCCTGACAGCAGGAGCATACACGGGGGCCAGTACAGGCTCGCATGGGCCTGCCACCGGGGGACATAGGCTAAACAGTAACTCTCACAATAATAATAAGAGCTTTGGCGGCCAAACTGAAATGGTGTGTAGACAATATAACTCTAGACAGGGATGCAGGCACACACAGAACCACATAGAGGGATCCGTTGTGGCTTTGCACATCTGTTCATACTGCGACTCGGTAGGGCGAGCATGCACACACACAGTGGTAGAGTGTAACAGACGGCAGAGACATGCCACGCCCACAGTCGAGGTAAACAACCAGCGCACGGGCACTGGCGGGGCAGGACAGAGCGGGGCAGGCACATATCGCCACCCCAACCACAAGCACGCTAGTGGCAGCGCTCTCTCTAACACTCAAGGTTTCTCAAAAAACGAGTAGGCGGGGCACCTGTATTTCTCAACCCACAGGCGCCCCCATTTATACCTTCAATGAACAATGTTATTAACCATGATCTCTATAGTTCTCATCCACATGTTTACGAGCACACAGCCACGGGCCATGACACTTCGCGCGAGCTCTCGCCGGAAGTCTCGAGGGGCGAGATAAACACCCAAGATGGCGGCCGCCGTGCCAGCGCAGCCCCAGACTCGGAAAGTTCCACCTCTCGACCCACGACTCGACATGTATATGATGGTTTCAGTGCTCAAGAAAATGCAGGAAACAATATAGTAGGTCATGACATTAAATACTCATCCATTAGAGACATGTGTGCAGGCAAATTAGATAGGGATGACTCAGACTTGGGACCCACTACGTTCGAACGTGACAGGCAACTACGGTGGCCCAAAATTGCTATAAGACACTCTCATCCCACTCATGCTAGCATATATGATACAGTGGCTAGTACAGGCCTACCCAACGCTATAGGCGCTAGAATAGTATTGCCTACAGAACTTAACATTGACGCTTGGGATAAGTATCTAGGTGACACAGACGACCACAGACAGTTGTGCGACTTTGTCAAATTCGGTTTCCCCATGGGCTACCTTGGCCCAACATCACACAATGACACGGGCAAGAACCACTCTAGCGCGGACCAATATAAAGACAAAATAGACGACTTTGTACGCAAGGAGTTGGGCCTCGGGGGCCTCATAGGACCCTTCAAAAATCCTCCATTTAGAGAATGGTACCATTGCTCCCCGCTAATGTCACGCGAGAAACGAGATACAGATGCCCGCCGCGTCATAGTCGACTTGAGTTACCCGGAGGATGCCTCCGTCAACGCCTATCTCATGAAAAACAGCGTGTGGGGCGTCGAACGCGCCCACTCTCTGCCCACTGTCGAGGGCTTGGTTGAACACCTAGTGGAAATGGGACGGGACACACACATGTCCACCATTGACATCAGCAGGGCGTATAAGAACTTTAAATCGGATCCAATGGACTGGCCATTATTGTGTCTTAGATGGCAGGATGACTTCTTTCTGGATGTTACGATGCCCTTCGGTGCCCGAACATCATCTTGTCATATGCAACGCGTCGCAGATGCCATAGTGGGCATCCTGGCATCGGAGGGCATCACGTCCAAGATGTATCTAGATGACTTGATTATTATTTCGCGCAATAAATCACAGGCAGATAAGCACTATGCCAGGGCAATAGACTTGTTCAGAGAGCTAGGATTGCCCGAAGCGGTCGACAAACGCCAACCCCCCGCGCAATGTGTTCGATGGCTAGGCATCAATATCGATGCCCGTAACATGACCCTCAGCGTCCCACATGACAAGGTATCAGAAACCATCGAAGTAGTCAAGCGATATATCAAAAGAAGGTCGATGTCACGCCGCGAACTCCAGTCTATTATAGGTCGCTTAATACATATAGCGAAATGTGTCACCCCTGCGAGACTTTTCATAAATAGACTGCTGGAGAACCTCCGAGATATGAAAAGCAAATACATTAACATCAACTCTGAGATGAGGCGCGACTTGCAGTGGTTTCATGAGTTTTGCGCCCAGTGGAACGGCAAGTCTGTTATTCCAAGCCGCGCCCCCACCAAAGTTATCGAAGTGGATGCATGCCTGTCTGGCATCGGGGGAGCAGACAATCAGCGTGCGTACGCATTCCAAGTCACATCCCCAGACTCACCAGTGCATAATATCTCCGAGCTCGAGGCTATAAACATTCCCGTCGCACTACACACCCTTATAAACGAAAATGACCGAGGTGGACACGTCGAGGTCTTGTGTGATAACTCCGCGAGTGTGTCAGTATTCCAGACGGGCCGCGGCCGCAACCCAGTCATCTTAGAGGCAGCACGCCTCGCCTGGATGATCCAAGCAATATACGACGTTAAGATATCGTACCGCCACATCCCAGGCATAGACAACACACTTGCGGACAGGCTCAGTAGACGACACTTGAGCGATAAATATGACAGTGACGCTAGAAATATACTTACAAAAAGAAACTTGACCATCATTGCCCCATGTGTATTTGCTCTCAAAACTCTTTTCTTTCACCAATCTAACAGGCAGAAGAATAGGCCAACTGCTGAACCGAGCAATGAGGCGTCAAACCACAGCATGGGCAGCAGGCACGAGAGCAAACCAAGAGAGTGCGATAAGACGGTTTACAGCATTCACGACTGCAAACGCGATCCACCCGCTGAAAGCATCGAACATGGTGATATGCGCATACATAGAAGAGCTGCTCCTGACAATAGCATCCCCCAAAACCATCCGAAATCATATTTCGCACATCCGGACCCTATACAGGCAACTAGACTGTCCCACCACAGAGCTCGACCACCAAAGGGTGCGATGGGCCCTGCAGGCGGTGGACAGGGATAAAAGTTTCACACCCAGGGCGAAACAGGCCGTACCAGCCCAAGTGCTACGACGGGCAGTCGACCTTATCCCTGAAGACCACATATCCATCACGACCAAGGCAGCCATACTGGTAATATATTATGGTGCGCTGAGACAGTCAGAAGTGCTAACCCCGCTGGTATCGAAGTATGACCCCAAGCGCCATCTCACCAGAAACGACATCATTATAAAGAAGCGAAGCATAGCCATACGAGTGAAAAGCGCTAAAAATATGCAGTCAGCGTATGAGCACAAAATTGTAAAACTGAGAGCCTCACAAGAAAAAGACATCTGCGTCGTCAACCACGTCAAGCAAATGATCGCTGGCCTCCCCACAACACACAAGGATGAACCAGCATTCATGTTCCCTAGCAACAGGACCCCGATGCCTGCCTCGTTCATAGCAAAGCAATGGAAACATCTCCTCACACAAATAGGGGCCGACCCCAGTATATACTCACTACACAGCCTGCGAAAGGCGGCCGCAACCAATGCCGCAAAGCAAGGCTGCTCGGAGCTACAAATCCAAAAATACGGAGGTTGGAAATCCGATGCCTACCGCGTCTACATCCAATCAGATACATCCAGGGTCAACAAAGCACTCAGGAAAGCAATAAGCTATGCCCCATCTCCCTAGAGAACCAATAACAAAAGACTGCTCGCTCACGAGCTACTAAATACCCCCCCCATACCACCACCCAAAATATTATTAAAATGCCACTCGGCACAAGCAATACCATAAGACAGTCCGCTTACGGCATGAACAATCGCCATACATGGCAGAGACTATGCATTTACATAGCATTTTATCGCCTACGGGCATTTTACCCTCTATTTATTCAAACCTATACCAATCACCATTCTTTATCCCACCCCATATTACCATCCCACAAAACCCACATTACAAAATTGGCAGTTTTGGCTAATTAACTCTTAAAATCAAATTATTTTAATCACCATTCACTAATTTATATCAATTCAATCATTTTATACAAATCATTTACCAATTTTACTACCCATTTTACCTATTTATATTTTATATAAATCAAACAAATTAAATAAAACTTTAATTTCCCAAGACTGCCTTCACTCCACTCATTTATCAACTTTAAATAACGGTTCTCTGCGTCAATGTTGGAGTCATTGCAATGTGCAATGACTGGGCATTGACGCGAGACCAACCCCCTCCCACACTTACCATAATCCTTACTAACTCGCGTCACTGGTCACGCGCTCTCTACCTGCACCGGCCCTCTCCCCTCACTTCGCTTTCGCCAGCCAACCTACACGGTTCGCAAATTTCCCACCCACCCACACCTTTTTCTCATCTCTACCTTCCTACTAACTAATTAACTCTTAAAATCAAATTATTTTAATCACCATTCACTAATTTATATCAATTCAATCATTTTATACAAATCATTTACCAATTTTACTACCCATTTTACCTATTTATATTTTATATAAATCAAACAAATTAAATAAAACTTTAATTTCCCAAGACTGCCTTCACTCCACTCATTTATCAACTTTAAATAACGGTTCTCTGCGTCAATGATAATACAATTATTTATACTGATTTATTGAAAGAAATAAAGTACGAAAGAATTATTTGACGATTATGACTCGAATAACAATAATGATTTCACATCATATTAAAAGATTTGGGCAATAAAAACGTTTAAAAAAGAGTCCAACTGAAAAGAGCAATGGCGAAGGATAGGGAAATGAAAAGGTGGATTTGGGTGTTGGTTTATTAACGAGATCTTTGTACTTATTTATTTATTTGTGTATGTATTCATTATTTGTGTATGTATTTATTAATTCATTAGGCAGAATATAGCAGTCTTCCAAGATGACCTTCTATGCTACAAACATAACAAACAAATGATAGTACTTATTGGGTATTACAGGATTAAAGATGGTCTCCACTGTCTGCGGTAAGCTCTGCGGTAAGCCTTGCGATGGTGTTGTGCTGGTTCTGTAGGTGGAGAGGAATGATGAGGTCCTTGCCTACATGGATCACTGGCCATGTAGGCAGGATCTTGCCACTTCTCACCATCACAACACCATCACAAGGCTTACCGCAGAGCTCACCGCAGCCAGTGGAGACCACCCTTTAATGACCGATATTGGAACAGGCTGCTGGTATAATGGCTATGCGCAATTATTAATGGCTATGCGCTATACAATATTACGCATAGTCAACTAGTCAACTGTATAACTTAGAACTTCTTATATGTTCCAAACAACGGGGTACTCGGAAGAGCTGTGAATAGCACAGACTGTATTCCAATTCCATTACTATCTTTTGATTTAATTCATATGTAACTGTGAGATGGAAATAAAATCTATTATTATTATTATTACTTTGGTACAAAACCCAGAGGTGAAGTGCGACCTCAATATCGGTTATAAATCCTTTAATTTACTTATTTATTGGTAATAATCGTGGTTCTTGTCAATTTAACAAAATCTCTCTTCCTACATCGAGTTCAGCTTCTTGGGACTGGGTGCACACATATTAAACATAGATTTCACATGACGTCACACACCTCGCTGGGGAATCACAGTGGCCGCCATGACAGGGGTCAGCGCAACCCTTGCATCTATAGCGTGTTTATAAAAACAAAGCTGATAAACCCCACAATGTTGGATACTTTAGTAATAATTTACTAAAGAACGATTATCTATCATATCAACAAGGGTTATCCTGGGTTCATTAACACTGGTAATGGTTAAAACGGCCGGAAAACAGTACTTTCGAGTCTTGGACATCTAACGTTTACCTGGGGTAGCCCCCTAAAATGGTGACGCCTGTGACGTCAGTGGAATCTATTATAACCTATTCATCGTGTCTCTCCAGCTTGCACAATGCTGTGGTGACCACAGGATTCAAGGAAAAGTAAAACCAGTTGATCATCTCCCATTGTTCTACTGGTCAGTGCTAGAGATAGCCCACACCTATACCCATTAACACGGAGAGCCAATATTGACAATGGTCAGCTTTCCCTCTCACCTTATCTGCTTATGTAATATCCGCTAGATTAGATAGAGGAGTTATAAAAAGCTTTTGTCAATTTGAGATGATAAAGAAATGGATCAGGAGGTATATTCAAGTCTTATCTTTCTTCCTGATATTGTGGTCAGATTTTCGGAAAATGTACAATTGGCAGCTGTAAACATTTAGTAAATTCTGCTAAATTAGGCTGCAATTTGGCCCAATACTAGGTAAATTCGAGTATATTTGGCATTGCACTGATTCTAGCAATCTGTTTGGTTAGGTTGAACTGTATTTTGTTCTTTAATTTCGTCTGAAATTTGGGTTATTTGAGAGAATTGGTGAAGGTGAATTGTACATTTTCTGGCGATTTCACCCATTGATGTATTTTGGTTTGTTTAGATCAGCAGGGAGGTGTTAAAGGTGGTAAATGAATCAAATTTGATCAAAGCACTCTAGGCCCAGAGTTCAGACAGTCCCTCTGAACTGAGGGAAAGCCTCTCGCTCCAAACCGCAAGATCCCATTAGGACGCCTACTCCAGGCCCGGGAAATCCATTAGTTCCTAATGAGAATACAGACTTCTTCTGTGTTTCTATGATTAGATTCAGATGAGAGGAAATGGAAAAAAAACTTAAAAAGAGAAAATAAATTGGATCCCTCAAAACATAGTGAATGCTCCTGCTAAGTTTTACCTATGTATTTACAACAGACATTTTTGTATAAATAGAAAACAGATTTCATATCAAGTGAAAAGGTCCTTAAATTCATAACAAATACATTCTCAAAATTGACATTTTACAAGTTTTTATATCAGAATTTGAGGGGAATGGGTGGGAAGAAATTGCGAAGTGGAACAATTGGGTTGTTTGGGTGAACGCCCATTTTGGACAGAAGAGTTCAAAATGATATTTTATGATGTTTAATGACAGTTATTGTTCACAACAATAGTGCAACGTCTGGCTGGCTTAAACAAGTGGGGGCAACGAGTAAACGGCAGTCCTAACAGCAACAAAAATCAGGGCATGCGGAAAACCGGTGTATGCATCGAAATTGTTTTGGTTAAAATGTACACACCTTCTGAATAAAAATTTTGTCCAAAAAAAAAACGAGTAAACACCTCTCAGGTCATAGTAACTACGGTGGAACAATCTTTTGTGGGAACACAAGTTCTGTAAAAGGTAACCCATAAGAGTCGGGCGTCAGAAAATGTACAATAGGGGAGTTGTATGTCTCACTGCGCATGCCTAATGCAGTGCATGCCGGGATAGATTCTGATAAAATCTGACATACAAATATTTTGCAACGTTTTTATCGAAAACTGCAAGAATGTTTTCACCAATATCACAGCTTGTATAAATGATCTATGTTGGCCAAAAGCATGGTGGGAAAGATGAAGACTAGTTATGGAAACATGTATGTGTAGAGCTACCAATTGTACATTTTCTGATGCCCTGTCCCATATATCTATTTATATGTATTATTCGATTGTTATTGTATTTGTTCTATAACATGAGAATAGCAGGTTAATCCTGAAATTGTTTCAAATCAAATTTCTTTTAAAAAGAATACATGTTTCTCAGCCTTAGCTGGTATAGTTACTGCATGATGTTGGTTGGCTTGACCTATAAGCCTACTACTCCAGGTATAAGTGTGGTACATTATACAGCAGAACAGACAGGATGATATCATGTATGCAGCACATCATATGATCAACATTAACCTGGTGATGATGGGTGCTGGGCCAATCCATGAATGACCAGCACGGTCAGAGCTTCAGAAAATGTACAATTCACCTTCACCAATCTTCTCAAATAACCCAAATCTAAGAGAAAAATGACGTTTAAAATGCAGTTTAACACAACGAAAGAGATAGCTTTGATCAAGACAATGCCAAAGATACTTGGATATACATAGCATTTATAATTGTCCGGTACAATTAAGCAGAAGTTACTAAATATGTAGAACTGATGATTGTACATTTTCTGAAAATCTGACACAGCACATCAAAAACGGTAAACTCAGGGATCTCTTCATGGGAGTGGGGCATTAAAGAAGATGAAAATAAATTGCAGTCTGACCAAAAAGACCAATACAGACAGTCGGGTTGGCACACGCCATTAGGCTATGGGGAACAAATATGTGTTTCCCCTCCCCCACCTAGAAATACATACCCTACCTAATTGTGGGGGGTTTTTTTGGTTTTTTTTGTTTTGCTTTTTTTTTTGGGGGGGGGGGGGGGGGGGGGTTACAAAAAAACGCTAATTAGAGCAGGAAAACAATTTTTCCTAACCGGAAAATATTTTACTTGTTTAAAAGTTACCATCAACACAGCTATATGAATGTGAAACAGAGCTATTATTATTGGCCTAAGTGGTATTTAGTCAGTGACTGTGTCCTACCCCTGCCCTGCCTATAGTGTATAATGGGGGCCTGTGTATTGTGCATGATTCACCATATACACACATGAGCCAACCACAAGATACAGTAACAAGACACAAGCACAAGAACAAGATATATAATGGCTCAGGTCGCCAAAAGGTGTACACTTCACCAATTCTCTCAAATATCCCAAATTTGAGACACAAATGAGGTTCAAAATACAGTTCAACACAACCAAACAGATTGTTTGAATCAAGGCAATACCAAATATACTCCGATATACCTAGTATATTTCAGGCTACTTTAGCAGAATGTACTAAATGTGTAGAGCTACCGATTGTACATTTTCTGACGCCCTGTCCAATATGGTCGTCAGAAAATAGTTTCAGAGTGAGTGAGATTGGTTGCTTTACGCCCTTATCAACACATTGAAGGTTATATCAAGGGTGGGAGAGCTGACAGGGAGGCAGTTTATGATCATACCCAGGAAATAGAGATAGAGAAGAAGGGAGAGAGACAGAGAAAAGAGACAGAAAGGCACTTTATGGTCTTACCCAGGACCAAAATAGTTTCACATACATAATAGACGGAACAGAGGTTAAGTATACATTATTTGGTATTGAAACATGCATTACTTTGTACATTATTCAGAATGCGATATGAAATGAAATGATTAACAAAAAATATTCCCAATAATTAGTTCGCTTTTTGCACAGTTGTGAATAAGAAAATTGACTTCACATATCATGAGGACTTCCCCCATACATCGGAACAGAGATACATGGACAACCTTCATTCTTGAGCTTTTGTCCAACAAAAAGACTGAAATATTAAAAGGTTTTCATTTTCTATATTCAAGGTTACGACCTATAGTGGCTGTTGTCTAATACATGCAATGACTCAGCCGACAGGTCTATAGATGAGCTCATATTTGGCCAGTTCATACATGAGTAATGAGAGAAGATTAATGTAAATCCACCTATAAATAAGTCAATGTCTCTTAGAGCTTTTTGCCAAGGGCTTCATGAAATAAAAAGAACAGAAAACGTCGACAAGGTACAGGTTCATGTTTTATGAAGTATCATATTTGAGAATTTTAATTTTTGAAATCATATTTTGAGAATAGAAATGGTAACATTTGAGGGCGGGGGGGGGGGGGGGGCTAGGGAGATTTACAATTATGGAAGTTGTAAGTACAAAATTGAAGATTAAGAAATAAACTGAAGTATTGAAAACCTCAAATCATGTTCAATTCTGATGAATATCACCAACACCATATCATCACAAAACAATAATTATTGTAAACAACTGAAAAGTAAAAGTAAAAGTAAAAATTGCAGTAGTTGAGGAGGAAATGGACACTACTCTCAGATGCAGATAATTCCTCTACATTGTTTTGGTATTGAAACATGGACTACTTTGTACGTTATTTAGAATGCGATATTAAATGAAATAATACAAAAAAAACTCAAGCTGAAGGAAAGCCTCTCGCACCAAACCGCAAAATACCATCATAATCTCATTAGGATGCCTACTCATGGGTCAGAAAAACCATTAGCGCAGTAGGCGTCCAATCTTTGACGTTCTCTCTGACCTGAGAGGCTTTGGGCCTCCTAGACTGCTAAATCAAATTAATCAAATCACAATAGCAACTTTTCTGCGATAAACTGAGATATAGTATTGAATATTTTATCATATTTAGCACTGCATTGACGCTGCTAGTACTAGCAATACTAATAGCAGGTATGCAAAGTGTGATCATTTATCTATTCTATTTTTTGGATGTGCATGTCCGTGCCAGTCGCGTGTTAGGTGAGATAGAGTAGGAGCAGAGGCCATCGTTCATACATAAATGTTTAATCGTGAATATAATATTTATGTCACAAGAGTCCAGATCAGAGGGTTCTACATGCATAACATACACCAGTCATTAAAAAGTTGCAATATTTTCAACTTCTTTTCAACATTTCTGTTTTTTAGACGGGCTCAAAAACAAACCAAGCAAAGACAATAATACATACGGGTCAGATTTTTAGAAAATGTACAATTGGCAGCTCTACACATTTGGGAAATTCTCCTAAATTAGGCTGAAAAATGAAGAATATCGGGTATATTTTAGTATCGCATTGATTTAAAGTATCAGATCTGTTATGTTAAACTGCATTTTGAAGCTTATTTTTGTCTTAAATGTGGGTTATTTGAGAGGATTGGTGAAGGCGATTTGTACATTTTCTGAAAATCTGAGCCATACAGAGAAAGCATTCATTGTATTGAAGAATACCATACCGGCAGGGGGTGTGGCGGATGCGTTTCTGAATAAAACTTTAAATAACAGTCAAGGTCAATCCGAGATGACCACCAACTTTTACAGTATCATATTGAATGAACTATGGCCAGATCATCCTCTCAAAATAATTTTGACAACCAACAAAAAAAATAAAAAAATATTATTTGTATGACCAAGTGGGCAAGCTATGTGACCACATGACGGGATCAGCATAAGTTGCCTGGAGCCATTGAGACAACGAGTGTAGAGTATTAGCAACCATCCCATAGCTTCCCTATCAGTCACTATTTGTGGGTGAAACCGCCAGAAAATGTACAATTCCCCTTCACTAATCCTTTCAAAAAACCCAAATTTAAGACAGAAATCAGGTTCAAAATAAAGTTCACCATAACCAAACAGATTGTTTGAATCAAGGCAATACCAATTATACTCAGATATACTTAGTGTTGACGATTTTTCAGCCTAATTTAGCAGAATTTACAAAATGTGTAGATCTGCCAATTGTACATTTTCTGAAATAATTGGTGATATTGACATTATGACATCACAAATGGGTGGTCTAGTATCCAGGTAATTAAACCCAGCTGATCGTCCCTTGTATCCAAGATGAATGAGAATTAATTAGTCCGTCTTTCATGGACATATCATAAGGAAAATAAACAAGAAACTTTTAGGTGGGGTAAGTTCGGAAACACGGTAATCGGAAACACACCTATTTATATATATATTGCATTTTTATTCAGAACAGACAATAACATTCCGAAACTGGATACATACTCTCTGCCTAAGCAGGTCTTCCTGAGAGATCCATTCCCTACATTGGTGCCTAATAACATGACAACGGTGAAGTCGTCAGAAAATGTACAATCGGCAGCTCTACATATTTAGTACATTCTGCTAAATAAGGCTGTAAAATGATAAATACTAGATACATCTGAGTATATTTTGTCTTGGGTTGATCCAAAGAATATGTTTGTTTATCTTGAACTGTATTTTGAACCGAATTTTGGTCTTAAGTTTGGGTTTTTGAGAGGATTGGTGAAGTCAAATTGTACATTTTCTGATGACCTCACCGACAAGACTGGGTTCCGGATCAGATCAACACTACCAGGGTCAGATTTACAGAAAATGTACAATTGGCAGCTGTACACATTTAGTAAATTCTGCTAAATTAGGCTGCAATTTGGTCAATACTTGGTAAATTCGAGTATATTCAGCATTGCATTGATTCTAGCAATCTGTTTGGTTAGGTTGAACTGTGTTTTGAACTTTATTTCCGTTTGAAATTGGGGTTATTTGAGAGGATTGATGAAGGTGAATTGTACATTTTCTGGTGACTTCACCCACCACCTCTCCACCAGTGCAGCAAATATTGCACCAACAGGAAAATTAAAAAAAAAATCGATATTCTGTCAGTCACACAACCAATAACAAACTACACACTGCACCGGTCGATATTACCACCGGTCCACCATCGATTGCCTGCAACGCATTGAACCAAGGCAAGTCAACTTCATTGATTACAAACTGCACCATCCTATTGAAAACAGGTTTTTAGTAAAAGAATAAATAGTAAAATTATATAAGAAAATAAAAAACAAGCCGACTTTGGCCTACCCGTAGCCCTTTATCTGTTGATTTGATCGATTGTTTGATGGAAGAAAAACTTAGTAGTTTAGTATTGCTATGTACCAAGCCAGCCATTACTGGTAGCACAAAGAGATGATGATGTATAACATTAAATGTTGGACTTTTTAGAACAATGTAACCATTTTAAGCCGTCTCAAATAATGAATGAATTAATTCATTCCCCGATTAGATGATGGATTGATTGATTAGGAACGACTGATTGATTAGGACCAATTAATAACTTACACACAATCAAAATATAAAGTTCCCAGGACGACAATGTTTGAATGTATATCAACTCACATCATTCATAAAAACATTTTTGTTCCATTTTCTTCTAATATTGCTCTGTAGTTTTCACCGCAGATAGTGACAGCACTTCTTTTTCCTACCAATTAATTCATTCATTTAATAATTGATTCATTTATACAATCTTTTTCCTGCCAATTCGACTTCTAAGTACATTGGTCAAGTCTTCAGAAAATGTACAATAGCCCTTCACCAATCCTCTCAAATATCCGAAAGTTAAGACGAAAATCAGGTTCAAAATACAGTTCAACATAATCAGACAGATTTATTGAATGAATACAATACAGAATATACTCAGATATACTCAGCACTTTTCACTCTAGTTTAACAGAATTTGATAGATGTGCAGAACTGTAGATTATGTTATCTGACCCACTGAACAACATGGGTGAAATCGCCCGAAAATGTACAATTCACCTTCACGAATCCTCTCAAATTACCCAAATTTAAGATAAGAAATCAGGTTCAAGAAACAGTTCAGACAGACTGTTTGAATCAAGACAATACTAAATATACTAAGATATACCTAGTACCGACGATTTTTCGGTCTAATTTAGCAGAATTTACTAAATGTGTTGATCTGCCAATTGTACATTTTCTGAAAATCTGACCCATATATGAATATTAAATAACTGTTCCTCGCCCAAATTGCCATGAGTTTACGTGTCACCACACATGTAACGGTTCCACCTTAAATATAACTTGTGCAAGTCGTACCAGGCATGTTTCACATGGA
The DNA here is from genome assembly GCA_942159475.1 of Sthenelais limicola. NCBI lineage: Eukaryota > Metazoa > Annelida > Polychaeta > Phyllodocida > Sigalionidae > Sthenelais > Sthenelais limicola. The sequence goes on along the minus strand of OW804096.1, from coordinate 18,621,134 downwards.
TTGCCAAGAAAGACAACAACTAGCATGTACCAACAGGCAGACTTTACACAGAATTAGACCCTGTGTTTATATATAGCCACATATCACTGGCAGCATTGTCGGGCTATATATGGGTCAGACTTTCAGAAAATGTACAATTGGCAGCTGTATACATTTAGTAAATTCTGCTAGATTAGGCTGCAATTTGGTCAATACCGAGTAAATTCGAGTATATTCGGCATTGCATTGATTCTAGCAATCGGTTAGGTTAGGTTGAACTGTATTTTGAACTTTATTTTCGTCTGAAATTTGGGTTATTTGAGAGGATTGGTGAAGGTGAATTGTACATTTGTTGGCGACTTCACCCATTATATATATACATGGGGGGCTAGGGCACCAGAACATGTACAATAGGGGAGTTGCATGTACGTTAATAGGAAGTACTGAAGGAATTAACCTTGGAATTGCATGTGTCACTGTGCATGTATGAAGAGTGCATGATAGCAAAGGTACTATAGGATTTTCAGGAAATGTACAATTTGCAGATCAACACTTTTAGTCAATTCTGCTAAATCAGACTGACAAATCGTCAATACTAGGTATATCTGAGTATATTGGTATTGTCAATACTAGGTATATCTGAGTATATTTAGTATTGCCTTGATTCAAACAATCTGTCTGGTTATGTTGAACCGAATTTTTAAACCTTACTCTTGTCTTAAATTCGGATTATTTGAGAATATTTGTGGAGGCGATATTTGTGTGTACATTTTCTTACAATTTGAGCCATCTGCATAATTCTTTTCTTTTTTATAAAAGTAACTAAGCAGCAACCCATTGATAATTTCAGTTCTATCGATCAAAAAATAAGAAAACAATTGAAATTTACGAATACCTGACAATGTCATGTCGAATATGAAAGCAAATTTATTTTAAACATACAAATTTATTTTAAACATACAAAATAAAATATAAATAAACATGGCATCTAGATTCGAGAACAGATGTCTATAAACACCCTGCTTAATACATTTTATTAATACTTAAAATGTTAACAGCCTCAATAAAAAACATTTCGAGCAACTATAACGGGGCAAGGAGAGTGGGGAGGTCTCTAGGTCGGCCTTTATACAAACACTACACCAGGTTTTAGTTCTATTTATTACGGGTGCTTGGACAAGAGAACCAGACATTTATTGCCTCGCTAGAAGGTCAGATCTTCAGAAAATGTACAATAGGGGAGTTGCATGTCTCACTGCGCATGTCTACTGCAGTGCATGCTGGGATCGATTCTGTTGAAATCTGACTTACAAATATTTGGCAACATTTTTATTGAAAATTGCAAGAATGTTTTCAGAGCTTGTATAAATGATCTATATAAACAAAATGCATGATGGGAAAGATGAAGTTGTGTGTTATAGAAACATCTAAAACAAATGGATATTGATATTGGACCACTGATAAATATCCCGAGCTAAATATAACATGTTTTTTTTTATAAATTTTTGACTGTACCATTTGTCCCATAATTCCATGCGAATCAAGATTCAAAATGGCGGCTTTGCAACTCCCCTATTGGCCTTCACCAATCCTCTCAAATATCCCAAATTTAAGACGAAAATTAGGTTCAAAAGACAGCTTAACATGACCAGACAGATTTATTGAATGAATACAATACAGAATATGATCAGGTATATCTAGTATTTGATAGATGTGTAGAACTGTAGATTGAGCATTTTCTGGAAATCTGACCAAGCAGTCACTCCACGTGGGTGAAATCGTCTGAAGATGTACAATTCGCCTTCACCAATTTTATGTTTGTAACACATTTTTATTTCGCGAAAATTCACAAGTCAGTGATACTTTTCATTCAACGAAATGTAATTGATAATCATGGTTTACTATCGTACATCAAAATAAGTTTAGCATTGAATAGTCTACCTCTTTATATTGTGACTATAGTACCTTTCTTCCTTGAATCAACCCAATACCAAATATACTCAGATATACCGAGTATTCATCATTTTTCAGCCTAATTGAGTAGAATTTACTAAATGTGTAGAGCTGCCAATTGCACATTTCCTGACGACCAGTCCACATCTAGGAACGCAGGTTGCGTCCGTTCATTCACACAGCTATTAACCGTCCAGCTCGACCATCCAACCTTTCACCCGTTATTACACCGGCAATTTAACACTCAATATGAGCCCAAAGTATCTGTCTAGTGCATACATTTATCTTTATTTTTGTGTTAAATATTTATTTCATAAATTTAATGCTCATGTCTTTGTTACGCTAGAGATTTTAATTTGAAACTTCAAAGATTCTAAATATAGCTGGTGGTCTGGCTATGTTCTATATCTTTGGGTTTTTGTTATTCTTTGATACATTGCACTGGCAATTTACATTTTAAAACTATATAATATTATGAGCCCCAAAATATTGTTTTTTACGGGTACTTTGTATACAGATTTTATTGGCTTGCTTAATATTTATTTAATTTCTATATGATTATTTCTTTGCGACGCTCGAATCTTTTATTTGAAAGATTCCAAATATAGCTCAAGGTCTGGATATCAATTTCTTAGTTCCTAGAGGGTTTTTTTATTCTTCATATCTTTTACACTGGGGATTTCTAACACAGAATATGAGCCAAAAATATTTGCCAATTGTCCAGTGCATATATTTATATTTATGGCATATTAGTAATGCTTTGGCTACATACACTTAAGAGATTTTGATTTGAAAGATTCTAAATATAGCTCATAGGTCTGGATCATAGTCAGGATCAATATTAAGTAGGCACTATTTGATACGTTTTGTAAGAAGGCACAAGAGCGGATAAAGCAAACAAATAGGTTTCCTATATTAATAACAATTTGCAACAAATTATTGTGTTTCAAAAATTCTTATATGTTATAGGCCTAATCCTCTCATATCTCTGGGCAAGGATCACGGCACCTTCGAACCGCTACTTATGCGTATTGTTTTCCTTTGTTTTTACCCATGTTTCTAATGAATAAAGATCCGATGTTGGACAAAAAAAAACAAAAAAAACCAAAACAAATAGGTTTCATGTTCAACCTATAACATATAAACAGTCTAGGCCCAAAGTTGAAAGAGTGCCTTCAAACGGAGGGAACGCCTCTAGCTCTAGTCTAGGCTCAGAATAGAGTCCCTCCAAACTGAGGGAAAGACTCTCACTCCAGCCTCTAGCCTCAAACCGCAGAGTGTCATTATAATTCCATTAAAACCACAAAATATCATTGTATTCCGGTTAGAACGCCTAGTCCTAGGCCAGGAAATGGATTAGCGAAGTAGGCCTCTAATCACTGACATACCATTCTTATCTGATCTGAGGGTTTGGACCTCACCTAAAGATGTATTTACCCTGCCCATTATGGGTTTTTATTTGTTTATCCAACACTGAACAGTGTTCAGTATCCAGAAATCAGTTGAAAAGTACAATTCTCGTGTTTAAAATAATAAGCTTTTTTTTAAGTTCCTGAACAATGGTTCCTTTTTCTTTAAAAAAATGCGCCTGGCCTTAATAATGATTTTTTGGACGATTTGGACGATTTTGCCGTTTAACGTTAAGCAACTTCCCAATAATCGATCAATATTATTTTCCCTTTAGTGGGGAAAAAATTAATGATACACCAAACCCTATATGGGTCAGATTTTCAGAAAATATACAATTGGCAGCTGTACACATTTAGTAAATTCTACTAAATTAGGCTGCAATTTGGCCATTACTCGGTGAATTCGAGTATATTCTGCATTGCATTGATTTTAGCAATCTATTTGGTTAGGATGAACTGTATTTTGAACTTTATTTCTGTCTGAATTTGCGTTATTTGAGAGGATTGGTGAAGATGAATAAAGAATTGTACATTTTCTGGCGATTTCACCCTTCTAGCATTACTTTATTAGATGTGAAGATCTATAGCTAATGTTGCAGCCATAAGTCACCAGAGAGCTTATCTGGACTAGACAGGTGGAATACATAAATGTCTGCCTACATTAAACGTGGCAGCACGACAGACACAATACGCTAAACACTGCTAATGTGCAGTCACCAGTCTAGGCTCAGAGTGTAGAGAGTCCCTTCAAACTGAGGGAAAGCCTCACACTCCAGTCTAGGCTCAGAGTTCAGAGAGTCCCTTCAAACTGAGGGAAAGCCTCACACTCCAGTCTAGGCTCAGAGTTGGAAAGTCCCTTCAAACTGAGGGAAACCCTCCCGCTCCAGTCTAGGCTCTGAGTGGAGAAAGTCCCTCTAAACTGAGGGAAAGCCTCACACTCCAGTCTAGGCTCAGAGTGTAGAGAGTCCCTTCAAACTGAGGGAAAGCCTCACGCTCCAGTCTAGGCTCAGAGTGTAGAGAGTCCCTTCAAACTGAGGGAAAACCTCACGCTCCAGTCTAGGCTCTGAGTGGAGAAAGTCCCTCTAAACTGAGGGAAAGCCTCACACTCCAGTCTAGGCTCAGAGTTCAGAGAGTCCCTCCAAACTGAGGGAAAGCCTCACACTTCAGTCTAGACTCAGAGTTCAGAGAGTCCCTCCAAACTGAGGGAAAGCCTCACACTTCAGTCTAGGCTCAGAGTTCAGAGAGTCCCTCCAAACTGAGGGAAGAAAGCCTCACGCTCCATTCAATGCTCATTTATACAATCTATGATATTGGTAAAAACACTTTTGCAATGTTTGATAAAAATGTTGCTAAATATTTGTATGTCAGACTTGAACGGAATCCGTCCTACCATGGCATGCACTGTGACAGGCATGCGCAGTGGCACATGCAACTCCCCTAAAGCTTTTCTACTTTTGATATTGTGTGAAAGATTCAAAATGGACAAATGAATCGTCCTTGTAACCCGAAAAATGTTTTATTTGTGATAATCTATGACTTTCTTGTTTCTATGGAAACCGGCTGTAACAGGAAGACCGCCCCATTTCATTTTGTATTTAAATCAAAATAAAATAATTTATCATTCAATCAATCAGGTACTGAAGGTTACATCAATCAAACAATCAATCAATCAAATGATTTCATAAATTATTGTATTTATTTTTTGATTGATTTAAGAATCAGTCATTTATTGCATTTACCGATTTAAGAATTAACCTAATTTACCTTATTCGATTTAAGAATGCCATTAACCTGTATCGAGGCATCACCTGACCCACTAACCCATATATTCACATTAATTAGGTCACGCATGGAGCTACCATATAATTGTACACAGAGATTGGTGGCATGTATACCTGAGCGTTAATAGTCACTTTGATCATGATGGGCAAATATTTATTGAGTCTTTAATTAAGAAAACGTCAATACACAGAATTAGACCATGTGTGTTTGGATCAGATTTTCAGAAAATGTACAATTCACCTTCACCATTCCTCTGAAATAATCCACATTTCAGACGAAAATAAAGTTCAAAATACAAGTTTATGTGAATAAAAGTTTCTAAACGTAGAAATCTAAACCACCGAGCATAGACCCTAACTCACAACCTCCACCCTGAAAGAAAACTATACATAACATAAGAGGGATGCATTGCACATTACTTGTGGGGGAAACAATAACAAAAAGCAACCAATACATGTAAATGAATTATTACCCGTGGCTAAATACTAAATCATGCACGCTCTCTCGCCTCAACTCGCTACATGCACCCTGAAACAAACCTATACATAACATATATGGGTGAAATCACCAGAGAATGAAAAACCAATCTTCTCAAATAACCCAAATTTCATACGAAAATAAAGTTCAAAATACAGTTCAACCAACAAAACAGATTGCTAGAATCAATGCAATGCCTAATATACTCGAATTCTCCTAGTATTAGCCAAATTGCAGCCTAATTTAGCAGAATTTACTAAATGTGTACAGCTGGCAATAGTACATTTTCTGAAAATCTGACCCAAAAGGCATCCATTGCGAAATAAACAGCCAAAACAGGGATTAAAGATTAACACAAATCTCTAGCCCCCACACAGGGTGGTGCAGGTTTTGAAGCATCTGAGGTTGAGCCAGAAAAGGAGCAGAGAGGGGGAGTGTGTGTGTGGGGGGGGGGGGGGGGGAGGGGGTGCTACTTAGGGTGCATTCAAGTGTTGTGGATCTGGCTTGGCCTAATTAAGTGGGACCGATCATGTAAGTGAAATGGTTCCCCTGTCCTAGTATTTCTTCTACTACTACTTTATACTACTTGGGCCTGGATTTCAGAAAGTGTACAATCGGCAGATCTAGTTTATGTAAACTCGGACAATAAGCAATGCTAGTTATATTTTTTGTTATTTTTTCTGTATCTTTGTAAAGTTGAATTAGCAAGTAGCGGTCTAGCACATTATGAGGAGAAGTTTAAGAGTAGCTTATATTCTTGATATTATCCGCTCCGAGGAAAAGAATTTGTTGACATTGAATAAAGATCCGGTGTAAAAAAATAAAAAATAAATAAATCTGGTATTGGGTTGATTCTAAACACATGTTTGGTTATGTTGAACTGTAGTTTTAAATCTCAAAAATGCTTTAAAATTTTTAGAATTGGTGAAGGAGAATTGTACATTTTCTGACGACTTGAGCCACATTCCTGGTGGTTTATTACCCGCTGTGGGAGAGAGGAATGAGGTCAAGGCATGGGGCGGGGATTAAACATAGTGTTGTTCCCACCCGCCAGGTGAGGCATACTTTACTCTCAGTTAACGTCAGGGCGTCAAAAATGTACAATTGGCAGCTCTACACATTTTGTTATAAAAAAACAACTTTTTTATTCTGGCAATCTACTGTTTCTACTTAAGTGCTTTTCATTAAAACTGTGCTAAATTAGACCTTAAAAGGATAAATACTAGATGTATCTGAACAATCGATTATGTTAAGCTGTATTTTGAACCTTATTTTGTCTTAAAATCAAAATATTTGAGGGGATTGGTGAAGGTGAATTGTACATTATCTCACTCCCCGACCCATACATAGAATGCACTGTAGATCATAATCGTTGCTCTCCTACAAATGTTTAGATTTGAGAGCATCCAAATAAATCATTTGGACGGCAGCAAATTGATAGCAGAGTGTAGGAGGAGGAGCGAGGGTGTGGGTGTCTGGTTCTCTACAGTGGGTCAGATTTTCACAAAATGTACAATAGGGGAGTTGCATTGCCGCCATTTTGAATCTTGATTCGCATGGAATTATGGGACTAATGGTACAGTCTAAAATCGATAGAAATCATGTCATGTTCAGCATGGAATATTTATCAGTGCGCTAATGTTAATATCCATGTGTTATACATGTTTCCATAACACAAGCCTCCATCTTTACCATCATGCATTTGGTTTTCATAGATGATTTATACAAGATATGATATCGGCGAAAGCATTCTTGCAATTTTCGATAAAATATTGCCAAATATTTGTATGTCAGATTTCATCAGAATCCATCCCAGCATGCACTGCAGTAGACATGCGCAGTGAGACATGCAACTCCCCTATTGGCAGCGGTACACATTTAGTAAATTCTGCTAAATTAGGCTGCAATTTGGTCAATACTAGGTAAATGCGAGTATATTTGGCATTGCATTGATTCTAGCAATCTGTTTGGTTAGGTTGAACTGTATTTTGGACTTTATTTTCGTCTGAAATTTGGGTTATTTGAGAGGATTGGTAAAGGTGAATTGTACATTTTCTGGTGACTTCACCCTTGTATGTAAAGTTAGGTCAATGACTGATGGCAAATCGTCCCAGATCCACACAGATCAGGGTCAGATCATAAGAAAATGTACAATTTAACCTTCCCCAATCCCCCAAGTATATTTGGTATTGCCTTGATTCAAACAGTCTGTTAGGTTATGTTAAACTGTCTTTTGAACCTGGTTTTTGTATGGTCCTGGGTATGACCATAAAGTGCCTTTCTCTCTCTTTTCTCTGTCTCTTCTTTTCTATCTCTATTTCCTGGGTATGGTTATAAACTGCCTCCCTCTCAGCTCTCCCGCCCTTGATATAACCATATTAAATGTGTTGATAAGGGCGTAAAGCAACCAATCTCACTCACTCACCTGGTTTTTGTCTTAAATTTGGGTTATTTGAGAGGATTGGCAGAGGCGAATTGTACATTTTCTGACGATTTCACCCATAATACCATGATTGCTGCAGAAACGAAGGCCCTTTGTACCAATATAGTGTTCATCGCCCTGAGGTATGGTCGATTTGTTGATATATTGAATAACGTCTGTTATTAAAAAAAATTGCGGCTATGCAAATCCCCTATGGGGCTTGCACGCGAGAATAGTGGGTTAGATTTTCAGAAAATGTACAATTGGCAGATCTACACATTTAGTAAAATCTGCTAAATTAGGCTGCAATTTGGTCAATACTTGGCACATTCGAGTATATTCGGCATTGCATTGATTCTAGCAATCTGTTTGGTTAGGTTGAACTGAGTTTTAAACATAATTTTTCTTTTAATTTTGGGTTATTTGAGAGGATTGGTGAAGGTGAATTGTACATTTTCTAGTGATTTGATCCTTGTCCTGGAATTGCCGGGTATTGCAGTAGGTACACAAGAGACTGAGTGAGTGATGACAAGCGGGGCGAGGTGCATACAAACACTGAATAACGCCCATGGGTCAGATTTTTAGAAAATGTACAATTGGCAGCTGTATACATTGAGTAAATTCTCCTAAATTAGGCTGCAATTTGGTCAACACTAGGTAAATTCGAGTATATTTGGCATTGTATTGATTCTAGCAATCTATTTGGTTAGGTTGAACTGTATTTTGAACATTATCTTTGTCTGAAATTTGGGTTATTTGAGAGGATTGGTGAAGGCGAATTGTACATTTTCTGAAAATCTGACCCCCATACACACCAGGTTACTAGTGTTGCTATGGCTACCAGATGTCTTCCGGGTATGCCCGCCCCGCCGGCCACTCCCACTATAGACAGAGACCAGTACATAACTGCCTGGTCACTACACCACACCTGACCACACCATTCCTCCAGTAGTCACACCACCATCACACACCTATGTGGGGGAAATCGCCAAAAAATGTCCAATTGGCCTTCCCTATTCCTCTCAAATAAGCCCAAATTTAAGGGAGAAATGTGCAATGTGTTACAGGAAAATGAGTCACAAGCCTCAACAATGATATTTTTTTAAGTGATTTTTTCCACAAGGTTTCTAAATGTTTTGATTTTTTTTCCCTTTTTTAGGAGGGGCGGGGTGGGGGGCGGGCGGGGTTAGCAATTTTGGTCATATGAATCGATGTACCAAATTTCAGGACATTGTATTGAATATATCCTTACGTTTTGAAGGCCTTCGTATGGAGTATATATAGTTACTTTACTGGTAATTGTCCACCCAGAAATATTGCTAAACTTTTTCAAAAATAAAAACATCAACTTAAAATATAGAAATACTTATTAGATGTCCATAATGTTTACTATCATTGGAATCAGCTTGATCCCAACTTTTTAAATATGATGAAATCTTAAAATCCAATTGTTTCAAATTGTGACTCATTTTCCTGAAACACATCACAAATGAGGTCCAAAATTCAGTTCAACATAACCAAACATAGTTTTTGAATCAATGCAATATCAAATATACTCAGATATACCTGGTATTGACCCTTTTTTCAGTCTTATTTAGCAGAATTTACTAAATGTGTTGAGCTGCCGATTGTACATTTTCTAAAGATCTGACCCATATTTTAGTGTTTATGCCCTTGTCACAGGAACAAAAACATGTTCCAGATCATAATATCAGACCTTCATACATCCTATACATGAATACATTGTGGTGTAGAATTGTTGCATAAAATTCATAATCAATGTATATAGGAAAGCCTGGTATTCCTATTTATACCTAATGGCACAATGGAGGTTTGTAATCGCTTGTGTCAAATCGCACAACACCCCAAAGGGGTGGAGTGTGATTTGACCCAACGTCTTGATCGATTACAAACTGAACAGAGTGCTATTAGGTATTTATTACATACTAAATCAACAAGAGAACTCGATTATAATAGTATTTTACCTTTGTTTCCATCAATCTTGTGGATATTCGACTCAAATAGCACATAGGTGCTATTTGACTTTTCAAATAGCACCCCTGAAATCACATACATATGTAATAAAATATAGAATAAATACACAACACCTGAGCTTCGAGAGGTTTTCCTAAAACATAAAATGACACAGTACAAGACCTGAGCCTTGAGAGGTTTTCCTAAAACATAAAATGACACAGTACAAGACCTGAGCCTTGAGAGGTTTTCCTAAAACATAAAATGACACAGTACAAGACCTGAGCCTTGAGAGGCTTTCCTAAAACATAAAATGACACAGTACAAGACCTGAGCCTTGAGAGGCTTTCCTAAAACATAAAATGACACAGTACAAGACCTGAGCCTTGAGAGGTTTTCCTAAAACATAAAATGACACAGTACAAGACCTGAGCCTTGAGAGGTTTTCCTAAAACATAAAATGACACAGTACAAGACCTGAGCCTTGAGAGGCTTTCCTAAAACATAAAATGACACAGTACAAGACCTGAGCCTTGAGAGGTTTTCCTAAAACATAAAATGACACAGTACAAGACCTGAGCCTTGAGAGGCTTTCCTAAAACATAAAATGACACAGTACAACACCTGAGCCTCGAGAGGCTTTCCTAAAACATAAAATGACACAGTACAAGACCTGAGCCTCGAGAGGCTTTCCTAAAACATAAAATGACACAGTACAACACCTGAGCCTCGAGAGGCTTTCCTAAAACATAAAATGGAACAATACACAACACGTGAGCCTTGAGAGGTTTTCCTAAAACATAAAATGGAACAATACAAGACACCTGAGCTGGAAATAAAATTGTTGCTTGATACTATTTACCTTGTTTGTGATTCTGTAAACTTTTATAAGGCTATAACTAGTTTATAGGTACTAGTAATCAATCTGACATTCACTCAAACATACATTCATAATTCATTCATGCATACATCTATTCATAATTCATTCCTTCATGCAATCAGTTTTTCATAATTAATTAATTTGCACAACCATTAATTCATACATTTATTTATTCATAATTCATTTATACATACATTCATACATACATACATTCATGCAATCATTCATGCAATTGTTCATTAATAATTCATTAATTCACATTCATTTATTCGTAATTTATTTATACATACATATATTCATGTAATCATTCATTCATTCATAATTCATTCATGCAATCGTTCATACATAATTCATTCATTCATGCACATCATTTATTTATGCAATCATTCATTCCTTCATCATACATTCATAATTCATTCATACATGCATGCATTCGCCATACATGCATCATTCATTCATTCATACATAATTCATTCATTCATACATTATTCATGCATTCATCCATACATACATTCATTCACCATTCATTCATACGTATTACATTGAATATTCATAATTCATTCATTCATACATGCATTCATTCATACATTCACCATACATACATACATAATTCAGTCATTTATACATTATTCATGCATACATACATACATTCAATCATGCCTTTATTCCACAACTAGTGTATAATTTACTGTGAGGGACTAATCACTAGATCCCCCAGTACTTACACATGTAGCCTTATTGTCACATCACCTGCACCTAAATAAAGGAAACCGATCATCTCCTGATTCCTCCACTTAATGAATATAATGAATCCACTACTACTGACCTACAAGTACCACAACTAATGCTGCATCTTGAATGCACAACCAACTTAGCACTGCACGGGCTGCACGCATTGACACATCATACATGCTTTATAAGGCCACTCAAAAAACTGGTGCGTTTCTGATTTAAACCCTATCCCCACCCACCCCCTTTAGCTAGAAAACTTGACCCGACCTAAAAAATATTTTGACCGGCCAAATTTTGTGTTATTATTTTCATTTTTACAAAATTAGATTAAACCAGTAACATAAAAGTCTTCCTAACCAAAATACCTTTAAAAGGTATATTTCTCTCGTTTAAAACAATTTTACATTTAACTAAGACAGTTTTGATGGAAGTTGAATATTAAATTTTCAAATTAAACGAGACTTACCTTGGGAAGGTGAAGTTTAATTTTAATTTAGTCGAGGACACCACGAGGGGTGTGGAGAATCAAAGATATCACTACTAAGATTTAAATAAATAAAGATTTAATTTTTGTTTTAAATTGTTACGAAATAGAATTTTTGTTTCAGTTTCAGAAATTTGTTTCCCTAAATAAAAGAAAGAATGAAAAGTTGTCCCCCCCCCCCAACCCAAGCCACTTTAAATCAGAAACGCACCTATTTTTCTTGGCCTAAAAGAGAATCAATGGTCGTACTACACTTGGTGGTGGTGTAGATTGTGGACAAGACATAGAGTTGTTGTTATTGCGGGCCATGCTGAGACAAGGAGACTAATACTGGCTGCAAGGCCTTGTACAAGCATCATGGTTTACTGCACCATGTGGGCAGGTCTAGTCACACTTTGGTCCACACAGCTGCTTTGTATGGCAGGATTCGAACCCAGTACCCTTTGGAGGTACCCCTTGTAGCCTCTGGGTTCGAATCCAGCCCTTTAGACCATTAAGCCATCTCAACCTTCCACAACAAGCATTTTTATTGTTGGTGGGGAGGTAAAATGACCCATTGGTTAAAGCTGTTTTGTATAGGATTTGAACCCAGTACCCCTTGGAGGTACCCCTTGGAGCCTCTGGTTTCGAATCCAGTGCCTTAGACCATTGAACCATTCCAACCTTCCACCACAAACAATCATTTTTATTGTTGGTGGGGAGGTGAAATGACCCATTGGTTAAAGCTGCTTTGTATAGGATTCGAACCCAGTACCCCTTGGAGTGGATTCGAAGCCAACACTTTATAAGGGTGGTATCCACTGGTTGATTCACTTGCGATTTTCACTCGCAGCAACATCGCACAGAGTTTGTTAAAGTGGCGATGTGATCGCCACAATCTCTTGTGGTATTTAAGTGACGTGCTGCGAGCAAGTAACAATCACCAAGATGTCTGACCACAAGGTCTCCCTTCATCCACTAGATCACAAGATACATGCGATTTTTTAATCGCAGGCATATCGCAAGCACCTATGACCCAGTGGAGGAGGTTGTGATCAATCTGCAAGCAGTGATTTAACCCTAGTGCTTATAGGTCAGATTTTCAGAAATTGTACAATTCCCCTTCACCAATCCTCTCAAATAACCCACATTTAAGACAAAAAATGAGCTTCAAAATGCAATTTAACTTAACAGAACTGATACTTTAAATCAATACGATACCAAATATACTCAGATATACCCAGTATTCATCATTTTTCAGCCTAATTTAGCAGAAATTCCTAAATGTGTAGAGCAGCTAATTGTACATTTTCTGAAAATCTGACCCATATCAACGTGGAGGAATCCTCTCGGGGACGGACCAAAGTGCCATACCAACCTACCCACATGTACAACAAATATTAATACAATAAGGCATTCAACATCTGCAGCTTGCGATGCGGACGGGACCATGCAGTAACAAGGAATCAGAGGTGGTTTAATAATGATGATTATTATTGTAACAGACTCATGTAAGAGTGTTTAATCACGGGGTTTAGTCGCAAGTACCCATTCACCTTACACAATGTGGAAGCAATACTTACTCGCTTTATCCCCATACGATGACTTTTCTGAATTAAATAATGACATGTTTTGAGATAATCGTAGTGGAGAAGGTTCCATGATACAGACGCTTGTCTTGCGCTGAGGTTGATGTAGGTTTTGTATGCATTCTTAATTAATTAACATCAGACAAAAACTAAGGGATTGGAGGAAGACCACCGCAATGGTGAGCCGATGGGCTGTTTTATGAAATGAACTGAATCTAAGAATGGTGTATGTAGCTTTCAACCTGAATAAAAACGAATTAAAAAACAACAAACATTTTCTACTTTAGTGCCGTTCCTAACCCATCTTCTAAAATCATTTGAGCAAAATTCTGGAGGAGTTTGTCTATATTGGCCACATGACTTCATAAAAGACCATAATAATATTTCGGTGGCCCGCCGAAATCTTTTCCTGTGATGGTTTCACTTATTATCGCTCATCTGCGACCATTTTCTCTCGACCAATTCGACTTCAAATTGTTGTATAAACATAAGAGCGGCAGGATATATCAATGAATTCAGTTAATGAGTTCACGTTTCCCAACATGTAGCTTAATTCTATTTTTTCTTTATTTCCTTTTGCCCTTGTATTTCTATATTTTCATAGACATCCGTGTCCAATACAGGTAAAACCGTTAAATAAACGGTCTTCCATAAAGTAAATATTTAATAGCGAATAGGGGAGTTGCATGTCTCACTGCGCATGTCTACATCAGTGCATGCTGGGATGGATTCTGTAGAAATCTGACATACAAATATTTGGCAAGATTTTTATTGAAAATTGCACGTATATTTTCACCAATACCATAGCTTGTAAAAATGATCTATGAAAACCAATTGCATGATGGGAAAGATGGGGACTTGTGTCTTGGAAACACATATAACAAATGTATATTGACATAAGAACATTTATAAATATTAAATGCTGAACATGGCATGTTTTCCATAGATTTTACACTGTACCATTAGTCCCATAATTCTATGCGAATCAAAATTCAAAATGGCGGCTATGCAAATCCCCTATTAATCCACAATACAACGTCACGACAAATACAGCCCACCTTGGCCTGTTGTTTAATATCAACAAAATCCAATATAACATTTTAAAATATAATGTTCACATTTCATGAGAAACAGAGCAGCAGGGTCTGTCTATCTGACGTTAAAACAAATTAAGTCCCATTTACTCTTCACTCTTAGTTTGATTAGAACCCAGGCCGTTGGGCACCAGGAAGCTATTGGATAACATCAGGCGCTGCATGAAAACATCCCTGAGGGATATTGCGTTTTTTATATGATTATTTAAATATTGTATTGGCCTTAAACTGAAATAATGATATATAAATCCATAATATTGATATCCCTATCCCTAGGGTATGATATTGTGTATGACCCTCAATGTGTGAAATCTAAATCAATTGTACACTCTACAATGTTCAGAAAGGTAGTTCATCTGATAAAGCGATCTCTTATCACAGTTCAATATAGAGTTCATGCTATTAGGAAAGGACACATGACCCTCAATGTGTCAATTCTGTAATTGTTTAATCAATTCAATCCACGGCCGCGTATATTCTAGACCTGCGGCATATAGTCTATAGAGCTCTCGGCTGCATAAGTGCAAATATTGTCATTCAATTATATCATGAACTGAACCGAGACCTTTAGTAAAAATATTACCATTCTATAATTTCATGTACTGAACTGAACTTGTATTTAAAATTATCATCATTCTATAATATCACTGAACTGAGACCTTTAATACAGAATATAACCTTTCTATAATATTCGAAATGTAGAAAAATCACTCAAGTCATCATCTTCGATTTGTCATTTTTATTGTCCAATATTTCGCCCTATAGGGGGGGGGGCTTCCTCAGGGACAGTAATCATATAGAAGATTGCTGCTAAAATTGCTTTCTATAATATCTTGACTGAACTGGAGACATTTAGTAAAACGATGGATTTTCTTCTTTCTTTTGGATGTAGTTTTTAAACCTACATCAACAGAGAAGGCAACCGACTAAGGGAGATGGAGAGATATGATCCACTAGGCGGTATGGCACCAAACTGACGGACTGACTGAGTGAGTTTAAATGGCTTGAAACCATTACCGATACAAAGCAGTTCATATTATAGTCAGTTAATTAAAAGTAAACTTTCAATTCTAACTGTGATGTTTGCAAAAGGGAAGAATGGCATAGATGTGATGAAAATAGTCACAAGTCGCAAAAGAATTATATACATGTATTTCAAATGTCTTTTCCCAGGAAACCTTGATCAGAATATTTTGGGGTTTCAAAGTTCATCCTATGAAGTATATTAGTTTATTTACTGGTTATCTCCCACCAAGAAATATTGCAAACCTTTTTCAAACATAGATCAAACATAAAATATAGAAAATCTTCTTAGATGTTTACTATCATTGGAATCGTCTTGATCTCCTTTTTTCTAATATGATGATATCTCAAAATCTATTTTTTGTGACTTGTGACACATATCAGATGGGAGGGCGGGAGGGTGGGGGGAGAGAGGGAGGGAGGGAGGGAGGGAGGGAGGGAGGGAGGGAGGGAGGGAGGGAGGGAGGGAGGGAGGGAGGGAGGGAGGGGGCAGGGAGTGTCCAGGGGGCGAGGGGTTGGTATGATTAGCCTGTATATAATAAGGAGATATAGAGGGAAGAATGGCATATATTGGAGGGAGGGAGGGGGGGGCAGTGTAGTGTATTATTGGAGGGAGGGGGAGTGTGTCCAGGGTGGTATGATTAGCCTGCATATAATAAGGAGGAGATATAGTGGGACGAATGGCATACATTAGAGGAGGGGGGTGTAGGGGCGAGGGGAGGTATGATTAGCCTGCTGCATATAATAAGGAGGAGATATAGTGGGACGAATGGCATACATTAGAGGAGGGGGGTGTAGGGGCGAGGGGAGGTATGATTAGCCTGCTGCATATAATAAGGAGGAGATATAGTGGGACGAATGGCATACATTAGAGGAGGGGGGTGTAGGGGCGAGGGGAGGTATGATTAGCCTGCTGCATATAATAAGGAGGAGATATAGTGGGACGAATGGCATACATTAGAGGAGGGGGGTGTAGGGGCGAGGGGAGGTATGATTAGCCTGCTGCATATAATAAGGAGGAGATATAGTGGAGGAGGAGTATCTATGTAATAAAGGCAGGCCAGTAAGCCCTGAGGGTATCGGTGATACAAAGGTCTAGAGCTGGTCTATCCCTTAATACCTGCCCGACCTACAATACCCACTCCACGCCACAAGTACCTCTCCACTGGGGCTAAACCATGGCCGTAGGAATTTAATTTGGGCGAAATAAAATTTAAATAGTCACCATCGAAAACCACCACCGAATTATTGCAATTTCTCCTAATGGGGGAGGGTGTGTGTGGGAGGGGGAGATTGATATGAAACCTAATGAAGGGTGACAGGTCTAAAATGGTCATCTATTTACATCTATATCAGTCTGTCCGCCCATGATTAATAAAGGCCATCACTAACATGAGGTATATATATCTATACTGACCACTGGTCACTCCTACCCCCCATTACCCCCGCCCCGCCCACAATTAACCCCCTGCTCTGCCCTACAGTCTGTCCCACATAACCTGATGCTGGAGGAGCTAATGCAATAGAAGGGTTGAAAAATGTTTTACAATGGTTGACAAAGAAATCTAATTAAAGTAGCAACCCTGCTTAAAACAAACCGTTCTAAAACGAATGTATTGTAATGAAATAAGATTTTTTTCAGTGAAGGCCAATATTAATGATTTAAATACCGGAAACACAGCTCTATTTGTACCAGACTGTTGATGAGGGTGTAAAGAAACCATAAACCAAACAAAATTCTAAAGAAGGAAGAATGACCAAAATTGAGGGGCTGCTGGTGCACTGTTTGGTGTATAATCTCGCGAGGAACTTGCCATGGCAGCACCAAGTTGTTAACTTGTACACAACAGACTGTAGAGACAGGGTCGGAAAAGTCCTGTGCCCCTGTTGTCCGCACCACTCATGTCTGCCCTGGGCGTCCGCCGGACAACCAGGATTTATCTATCTTTAGTGTGAGCGGACAACCACATATTTTGTTATATATATGTCGGACAACCATATTTTGAAAAGTGGTTGTCCTTTTTGAAGCGATTTTTCCAACCCTTGAGAAAGTACGTCGTCGTGAAGTCAGCACCAAGTTGTAATTATCACACTGTAAGTGCACCAAGTTGTACATACCACACTGTAGAGTGCACCCAGCCAGCACCAAGTTGTACATACCACACTGTAAGTGCACCAAGTTGTACAGACTACACTGTAAGTGCACCAAGTTGTACATACCACACTGTAACTGTGTAAGTGCACCCACCCATGGCCACCTTATCAGTTCACAGACAAAGCGTGTCATCAGCTGATTATAGAGGCCTGCAGGGGGAGCCACTTACCCTGCCTGTACGTTATCAGTACAGATCATTAGCTGCCCTTATCTAATCCCTAGCCCCCTCTATCAACCACACAACCTTATTACCTGACCCCCCCCCCACAATCACCTATCATAACACTGCCTCCTCCTCCTGCTCATGGGATGAGGCTAATACCACTGTACCCTTATCAGGCTCACTGCACTGCTAATGTGGGAGAAGAGTTCTGTTACTAAAGGTAGATGGTAGTATACTACCCCAGGAGCCATGATGCTAATGTTGGACTGCCTGTTACTCTAAGGTAGATGGTGTATACTACCTCAGACAAGATGCTAAAGTTTGTAAAGAGCAAGAATATTTTTTCAATTACTACAATTACATTTGGTAGTATACTACCCAGGAACTAATGGTAAGTCAGCTATCGAGCAGAACTAAACAGTATGGAAAACTGATCGTATGGTAGATGGCAGTATACTACCCAAGGGCCTAGTGGAAGGCCAGCTATAAAAGCTGAACTAAATAGCCTGGTAATAGATGGTAGTATACTACCCAAGGACTTAGTGGAAGGCCAGCTATAAAAGCTGAACTAAACAGCCTGGTAAAACATACAATAGATGGTAGTATACTACCCCAGGAGTTAGTGGAAGACCAGCTATAGGAGCTGAACTAAACAGCCTGGTAATAGATGGTAGTATACTACCCAAGGACCTAGTGGAAGGCCAGCTATAGGGGCTGAACTAAACAGCCTGGTAATAGATGGTAGTATACTACCCAAGGACCTAGTGTTAGACCAGCTATAAAAGTTGAACTAAACAGCCTGGTATAGAGAGTAGTAAGTACACCACCTCATCAGAAGGGGGAGACCATCAATAAAACAAGAGCAGACAAAGAGACAGCCTGCTAAATTAAAAAGAACCACTCGTTCGTATTCAGGCTCTGCTTAATACAGACTTGAGTCCGAGTGGTTGACCAGGCGACGGTTCAAGGCATTCAAGTGGTTGACCACAAGATGCATGTCCACAGACATTAGTTTGTCAGATTTTCAGAATATGTACAATTGGCTGCTGTACACATTTAGTAGATTCTGCAAAATTAGGCTACAATTTGGCCAATACTTGGTAAATTCGAGAATATTCAGCATTGCATTGATTCTAACAATCTGTTTGGTTAGGTTGAACTGTATTTGGAACTTTATTTTCGTCTGAAATTTGGGTTATTTGAGAGGATTGGTAATTGTAATTATTTGAGAGGATGTGAATTGTACATTTTCTCTTGTTGTACAATTGTACAATGTCAAGGGCAAGAGATATTCAAGGTTCAGAGTTGAGACGAGTCCCTCCAAACTGAGGGAAAGCCTGTCGCTCCAAACAGCAAAATGCCATTAAAATCCCATTAGGACGCCTACACCTCGGCCGTAGCGCAGTAGGCGTCCAATCACTTACATACCACTCTGATCTGATCTGAGAGGCTTTGAGCCTAGACTGAGAAGTGAAATTAAGCTTTTGGAAGGTTGTGTGCCATGAGATGCAATGCCAAACACTGTCGAAAATTTCGTAAGAAAATGAATTAATTAATTACAAAAAATTGAAAAATGAATATTCTGGTTAATTGGTTTGTCTGTGTTATACATTAAGTATTTACTATGAATAAAATTACATCACATTACGATGCGCTATGGCATTGGATATTTGTAGTTTTGAAAAAATTCAATTGTAAAAGTTTTGTTTAATGACGTATATAATACAACTTTTAATTCATTCCAATATGTTCTGAAGTTGTCTCTATGAACAACAGACTATTCTCTAGTCTTATATGCGTGATATTGAGAAAATTCTACAGATTCTCTGCGGTTTCTTAAAAGATATTTTTCCTTTTTTTGCTAAGTCTGTGGTGGTCTGGTGCATGTATAGGAGGGACCTAGAGTTTCTCACAACTTCAACCAGCAACAGCTGCTACTGACATGATTACAAGTCAATTTATTCTTTATTTTTATATTTCTCCTTTCCCACGTAAGCTCTGTTATGTACTTGGTGCCCAACCCATCCATGAAATATGCTATAATACCAGTCTACACATTTGAGATCTACTTGGAGCGGTTCAATCTAGGCCCAAAGTTGAGAGAGCCCCTTCAAATGAAGGGGAAACCTCTCGCCTCAAACCACAAAGTGCCATTATAATCCCATTAAGACCGCAAAATGTCATTAGATTCCCATTAGATCGCCGAGTTCTAAGCCAGAAAACTGATTAGCAAAGTAGGCTGATATCTGATTATCTGATCTGAGGGTTTGGACCTAGAGTGGGTTCGCCATAGGGTTACCATTGGGTTGCTTTGGTGCTAAGTAAGTCTCAAACAGAGTGTAGGCTCAGACTTGAGAGAGCCCCTTCAAACTGAGGGAAAGCCTCTCGCTCGCAACCCATTAGGACGCCTAGGAAATCTATAAGCGCAGTAGGCGTCCAATCACTGACAAAACCATTCGTATCTTATCTGAAAGGTTCTGATTTTCGGGCGTGATTTCCCTTCCTCGGGGAAGAGGAAGTTTTAGATAATATTCATTTATACTTCAACACAAATATGGAAGTTTGTATACAGTCTAGGTCCTAAGTTGAGAGAGTCCCTTCAAACGACGGGAAAGCCTCTCGCCTCAAACCGCAAAGTGTCATTATAATTCCATTAAGACCGCAAAATATTCCAAATAAAACACCCGAGTCCTGGGCCAAGAAACTGATTAGCGAAGTAGGCTGACATACCATTCTGATCTGAGGGTTTGGACCTAGAGTGTTTGTTCATGGACAACTTGCACAAATTGAAATAAGGGGAAAAATCAAGTTGCCCGCACGAATTCTGGTTGAAATGTCACAATTAATAATTAATAATTGTAATTAATTATTAATTCCTTGGTAAAATAATTAATAATTCCTTGGTAGAAACCAACCCTTACTGGCACACCTGAATATAATATCTACCTGACATACGAATATTTACTAGATCGGGCCATAAATGTGACCAAAAATCTTCCCCTCTGTGATATAATAACATTCAATTGCGTATGTTTAGGCATGAAAACCTGCGCAATATAGATCCTATCTTGGAGCTATAAAAGATGTCTTTGAACTGTCTAATTGTATGTATGACCCATGCAGAGATACACGAGTGTAAGAAATGACATAAATTGGCGTTAATAATGTATAATTTGACACACTATACAATGTCTAAAGCCATCGCTTAGACACACATAATACCCTCAGACTAGTATACTAATTCTCCACAATACATACAATGATTCCCCGGCATCCAACCCTCCTACCACACATGTCAATAACCTCTAACACTGGCAATAGTGAGGTTGTATGTGCACCTTGGTTAAAACTACATACAATTTATTATTGTGTGAATGATGTTCTTGCAGAAGGTAAATAAAATTATTTATTATATATAATACACGTTAATTATAAGGAGTTGGTCGCAATATATTCTAAATGCAATATTCGAAGTGACTGAAACAAGTTAGTTTCAGAAACCAATTCCGTTGTTTACTATTTCATTAATATTATATATTCTTTCTTTTTTTTTAAATTATATTTTATATTTATTAAAGGCATATATAAATCCCTTTAGTAATCTAAAAGAGAACATTTAAAGGTAATAAATAGTTGGATGGGTCAGATTTCCAGAAAATGTACAATTCAACTTCACCAATCCTCTCAAATGACCCAAATTTCAGACGAAAATAATGTTCAAAATACAGTTCAACCTAACCAAACAGATTGCTAGAATCAATGCAATGCTGAATATACTCGAATTTACCTAGTGTTGACCAAATTGCAGCCTAATTTTGCAGAATTTACTAAATGTGTAGAGCTGCCAATTGTACATTTTCTGAAAATCTGACCCACATATGGTACCCAACGCGAATATAATAAAAAGAAAATATACATGTATGTCCGTTAAGGTGCAAACCCAAGATAAAATTAGATTCGGTTAAAATCTGACATACATGTATGATATCTATATATTAGGCAATATTGTCACCAAAAATATTTATGTTTATAAAATACCATCTCAAATCTGAATACACGATGGGAGGGATGATCATAACATTTGCTCCCAAATGATCCATAGCAATTTACCTGAGTGCAAATATAAATCGTCCATTTTAAACATGGAATAAATTCCCCTCTAAAACCCCCTGTATTTACCAGATTTTAAATATAAATTTTCCATTTTAAACTTGGAATATTTCCCCTCTAAACCCCCTTGTATAATTCCCATGATTCCGTATGTCACAATCCAAGATGGCGGCTAAGCAAATCCCCCTATCGAGGATTTATTATTACAGCAAATAAGGTATACATTTCAATGCAAATAGCTTGAATGGGCACAGACCAGCCTGCGAGCCTGCCAATGAAGAAGCTAGCTCAGAATAATATAAAGGCCACACGTTCAGACAGGGCTTTCCCTAGATTTGACTCACAAAAATAAAGCTTGCCTTGGGGGGATCACTAGCCAGGGTGATGACAGTCCTTAAGTCGTAAGAACCTGTGCAAATCCGCAAGTCCTGAGCAGGAATAGACGACTTAAGGAAGATCATAGAAGCTAAAGGTGTAGCCATAGAGACAATGGCAATGGCCGTAAGGCATAACAATCTAAATATATGTATATAAGTACATATTATGCAGTCTAGGCTCAGAGCTCTGAGAGTCCCTCCAAACTGAGGGAATGACTCTCACTCAAGTCTAGGCTCGGAGTTGAGGGAGTCCCTCCAAACTGAGGGAAACCCTCTAGCTCCAGTCTAGGCTCAGAGTTGAGAGAGTCCCTCCAAACTGAGGGAAAGCCTCTCGTACCAGTCTAGGCTCAGAGTTGAGAGAGTCCCTCCAAACTGAGGGAAAGCCTCTCACTCCAGTCTAGGCTCAGAGTTGAGAGTCCCTCCAAACTGAGGGAAAGCCTCTCGCTCCAGTCTAGGCTCAGAGTTGAGAGAGCCCTCCAAACTGAGGGAAAGACCCGCACTCCAGTCTAGGCTCAGAGTTGAGACACTCCAGTCTAGGCTCAGAGTTGAGGGAGTCCCTCTAAACTGAGGGAAACTCTCGCTCCAAACTGCAAAATGCCATTATAATCCCATGAGGAGGAATACTCCAGGGCTAGAAAAGCTATTAATTAGCGCAGTAGGCGTCCAATCGCTGACATGCCATTCTTATCTGATGTGAGAGGCTGTGAGCCTAGACTGTGTATATAAGTGCATTATATATGTGTGTATATTATATATGCATATAATATATCTATATAATTTATGGCAGATGGCAAGATAGCATGGCTTTAAAGTGGTTTTAGACAGAAACAGACAAAGAAATTGAGAAAAAATGAATAAAAAGAAAGTCCCTTTTTTTCTAGGAGCAGTGTACTTACTGGAAACTTGTTTCTTTATTGTCTTGGTGGGGTCGAGCCAATGCTGAAAGAGAATAGAAAGTCTGTTAAAATATTCAAAGAAAAAAGAAAATGTCCCAATTTCCCATGATCACTAATCTTCTGAAATAATCCTAATTGTATGCCAAAAACTGGCCTCAAAATAATACAGTTCAACATAATGAAACAGATTTATTTAATCAACGCAATACTGATATGACTAGTATTATTCTGGGAAGTATGGTAGAATCGAGAAGGGATAGTGTTACTGCAATGCTAGATATTCTTACATAAGATTACGTAACGATAATTAACGTACAAAGGTGTTATTTATAGTCCTGACAATACCAAATATCCTCAAACGTACATAGTAATTATCAACTTTCAGTCTAATCTATCAGAATTTACTAAATATGGAGCTGCCAATTTTACATTTGAGTCAGACCATCAGAAAATGTACATTTGGCAATTCTACACAATTAGTAAATTCTGCAAAATTAAGACTAATAAGGGATAAATACTAGACATATCTGAGTATACTTGGTATTGTGTTGGTTATGTATATCTTTTTGGCCGTGGTGAACTGTGTTTTGAAGCTCATTTCTGTCTTGAATGTGGGTTATTTGAGAAAATCGGTGAAGGTGAATTGTACATTTTCTGACGATCTGACTCATTTACTGGTGAACTGATACACAAGGGAAGTTTAAAATGTTTCAACGAAGAGCATCAGCTGGAAAGAGGAAGGGTCTGAGAAGTTGTTGGTGGATGAAGAAAGGTTACCCAGCTGAGAGAGCCAAAACATTTCACGCATATATGGGTCAGGTCGTCAGAAAATGTACAATTCGCCTTCTCCAATCCATTCAAAGAAACCAAATTTAAGACAAAATGTTGTTCAAAATACAGTTCAACACAACCGGACAGATTAATTTAATCAACGCTATATAGCAAATATTGAAATTTCTATTTTAAAAAATGATAAAATTTAATGTATTTGAATACCTCATGAGGTTAAAATTTACATTTATAGAAAACATAAATGAATTTACAACCAGACTTCAGCTATATTATTTGGGTAGATGGCAAACTTCTGAACTCTTAAAGCTGCATTCTCAGCTATTACGATAAAACGGCCGCCGGTGAGCGATAAATATCAAAATTAAAAAAAAAAAAAATTACTTTATGAAACCCTATAGCAAAAACCACTGGACAAAATTCTCCAAAATCTTGGTCAAATGACTTAAAGATGGGTTGGACAAAGAGCGGAACAGAAATATAAAATATTTAGTTTGTGAGCGACATTAATTCACAGAGACTGCAGCTTTAATTGTCCGCCATGTTTTGGCAGCGTCCAAACACATGTACAATATACCACCCCAAGGTTCTGCTCTCCTTGCAGTAATGTCTCGCCAATAATTACAAGGCTACATCTCTATAAATACAGTGGTCTGTTTGCTTCCTATTATTACCTCTGTCATAAACATAGGATACGTTTAATTATTGTATTTAAAAAAGAATTATTCAGAAGACAAGATTATGTAACAACGTACATTACTCTCAGGGAATCCTGATTATTGAAAATCACTACCATTTATTGATACATCAAATTGTATACAAGAAAATATATGTAATATATGAATATCAATAAAAATGTTAAAAATCAACACCGACGCGTGGCTCAATTCATGATATTCAATTTAGTTATGACAGCTATAGATATGATATCCTATAGGTCTATACTTTAAAATATTATTTAAGTTTTAATTCAATTTTTGGCTTTATTATTTGTTTCTTCCGGAGCTTTCGGGGTATGTAGAGTTGATCATTTTTTTAATTAAAGGAAAGAAGTAGAACCCTGTTGAATTTAATGTATTTGCTGATTATTTTGGGATTGTGAATGTTCCTTAAAATGTCGACAAAGCGTTATATAAATTCAATATGTGCCAGCTTTTTATAAATTTGAATGTTTGAGCGTTTGAGAACATAAACTATTAAACATTACACATCGACTTTGATATAAAGAAAGTGATTCAGTGAAATTCCAACCCAACTCCTGCCTTCATCAAATAGTGCTTGCTTTTAGGACCATGTTTAGGGGCCCACATCTATTTATAAATATATTTTTTAATTTTGAGAGATATCTTCGAGGCAACTCGAGGGTTTGCAGGGAATGCATGTTCTCATGGATTCTCGGCCTACCCCTAGAGAGTTGGCGAGAAGATATTGAAGAATTCATGGTCATTCTTGGTTATAAAATTAGAGTCGACAATCAAGCGAGAATTGAATCAACGCAACACTCACATATGGTTATGTTTCAAGTCCAGAACTCAATGCACAGAATTGTGGTCGAGTCAAAGTCCAGGCCACAATTCTACAATATAATAATAGCCGATCAAGGCTGTTCCTCCCAATAATTACATAGCCGCATTACACAGTGGTCTTTTCTACCTACAATACCTTTCTCGTCATCAATAAAAATACCTCTACTTATATACAGCGCTTAGGAATAACTTCAGTCAGAACCGCCCCAAATATGAACATATTAGCCTACATACTAGTATGTACAGTCAGAATATATGGGTCAAATCTTCAGAAAATATACAATCGGCAGATGTACACATTTAGAAAATTCTGCTAAATTAGACTAAAAAAATGGTCAATACTAAGTATATCTGAGTATATTTGATATTGCCTTGATTCAAGCAATCTGCTTGTTTATATTGAACTAAATTCTTAACCTCATTTTTGTCTAACATTTGGGTTATTTGAAATGATTCTTGAAGGTGAATTGTACATTTTCTGACGATTTCACCCATATGGGTCAGATTTTCAGAAAATATACAATTCAACTTCGCCAACCTTCTCAAATAACCCTTAGACTCTAAGAATAACCCAAATTCGAGACGAAAATAAAGTTCAAAATACAGTTCAACCTAACCAAACAGATTCCCAGAATCAATGTAATGCAGAATATACTCGAATTTACCAAGTTGTGTACCGCTGCCAATTGTATATTTTCTGAAAATCTGACCCTTACACCAAGCTGCATTACAAACGATTGGCCAGCAAAGAGTTCCTCCACCTATAAGAGGATATCATTAGGCTTAGCATCTAGTGCATATAACTTACATTGACATTTGAAGAGTCTGTGAATTGCAGTCCAAAGTAATCCTTCTCAATCAAGTCGAGGTGGTAAAATACTTGCTCCAGTAGCTCCTGTCCCATGGACTTTTTCTGCGGAGAGAGAAGAAAGAAAAGATTGTAATAATGGATGTTGTTGAGTCGGTGTATTTTGATAAAGGTGCAATTAAGAAAGGAGGAATTAATGAGCTGAAAGAAGTAATTAAGGTCAGGTAATTAGCCTGGGGGATTAGGAAGCGTTCCATCGTCATGATCCCCCGGGGATTAGATGTATGGGGATGGGGGCCATGACCTAGTTGTTAGGGAGGAGGGGGAGGGGGCAGGTGTGTGTGTAGGGGGGGGCATCTACAACTTCAGACAGTATCACCTCCTGCTCTACTCTTAAACCCTGCCCACACACAGCCGATTTGCCTCCCGATTCTCCCCCGATTTGGGTCTTCTGATGAATCCTATGATTTCATTTCCGATTTTGGTTTATGTTATTTCAAAAACATAAACCAAGATGGGAAATGTAATCATAGGATTCATCGGGAGACCCAAATCGGGGGACAATCCGCTGTATGTGGACAGGGTCTTACTCTACTCTACTAATTAGTATGGTAGGTGGAGAGTTTGAGCGAGTCCCTACAAACTGAGGGAAACCACTGGCTCCCAACCGCAAAATGGCATTAGCGCAGTAGCCGTCCCAATCACTGACACACCACTCTAATGTAACTGTTGTAGGCTGTAAGCCTAGACTGTTCAAGTTAGTTTTGTTTGGTTGGGGTTTTGTTGGGTTTGGGAGTTGTTGTTTTGTTGGGTTTTTGTTGTTGTTGTTGTTTTTTTGTTTTTTGTTGTTTTTTTGGGGTTTTTTTTGGGGGGGCGGGGGTGGTGGGTTGTTTTTTTGTTTTTGTTGTGTTTGGGGTTTAGGGGTTTTTTTTCGGGGGGGGGGGGATATTTTTGTTTGTGGGAAGGGTGGGTGGGTGGGGGGTTACATTAAATTAAAACTAGGTTCAAAGTGCCAATGGGAAAGTGGCCTAAGGAGCTTGCTTTGCACCCGTAACTTGGCATAAGACTAGGGTTCGAACCCTGCATCATACCAATGACATGAGTATCCCTCGTTAGTGTACTCTTCTACGTAAAGATGGGGAGCGGTCCTACACACAAACACAGCCCTTGAATACATCGCCGCTTTTAAACTTTCAAATAACTTGAAAGTCTCCACACAATATGTACACATTGGGGTGCACTACTAGTGTAGCAAAACTTTGGGCAAGGATGGGCGCCGACCATCGATCAGGGAACAATTTAACGTACATAAAGACATGTAGCTAACATAAAGACAAGTAAATATTCCCCTGTTCCTGACAGATTTCATACATTGTATGAGTAACATGGCCAATACAAATGTCTCAATTAAATGAAAGTCAGTTTGAAGTCAATTAAAAGCCCACAAATTAAATATAAAGTCACAGAAATATATGTATACAGTCTAGGCTTACAGCCTCTCAGATCAGAAAAGAATGGTATGTCAGTGAGTGGACGCCTACTGCGCTAACGGCTTTTCTGGCCCTCGAGTAGGCATCTTAAAAGGCTTATCATGGCGTCTTGCGGTTTGGAGAGAGGCTTTGCCTCAGTTTGAAGGGACTCTCTTCATCTCTGAGCCTAGACTGGAGTGAGAGGCTCTCCCTCAGTTTGAAGGGACTCCCTCACCTCTGAGACTAGACTTGAGAGGCTCTCCCTCAGTTTGAAGGGACTCCCTCACCTCGGAGCCTAAACTGGAGGGGCTTTCCCTCAGTTTGAAGGGATTCTCTCATCTTTGAGCCTAGACTAGAGCTGGCAATTCGACCTTTTCTAATGATCTGACCCGTGCATACTACATACGGTAACCTTCAGCACAACCAGTCCAACCTTGGCACTGGGGCATAAACCAACAACCAAGCCTGGTTAAACTTTAATACTTAGCCTTCCGCCGCACAAGTATGTCAGTTTGGGGAGGAAATTCCAGTCAAAACAAACCTTATCAGCCGCGATAAGGGCCAGGGAAGGCCTTGAGGAGGCTTTATTTATACATTCTTCAATTTATGGACATTTTATACATGTGTTCTGTGGATTTGGCATGGATAGGTCCGTCCACAACAAGCCAGTGGGGTGGAGTGGACATCGCAATATTGATATTTTTCAAAGTGGTTTATTTACAAGATCTCTTTGAAGGAATGTTCTTATTTTGGGGATATCTAGCGCTTGAAGTCGTATGAATACATGTATCAAATTTCAAGACAGTGTATTAAATATATCCTTGCCGCTTGCGTCTCTAAAAGATATAATATGTTTGAAGTGTAACTGTGTTTCTTAACAGGGAATGTTTTGATCTTTGCGGTGTAGTGCTCTTAGTCATATCAGTACCAAATTTCAAGATTGTATATCTAATGTCTCAGCATTTCTAAGGGCATCCTAAATAAGACTTTACAAGGGACTGTCCATACAGAAAAATCAGTCCCTAATTTCGCACACATACTGTTATATTCATGCCATAAATATAATTACTATGTATCAGTGTAACTCCCCAATATACATATATATACCAGTGAAATCCAATCCACTTTCTTTATGTCTTCGAAGTAAACCCTGGCTCGAAACACATACAAAGATATAAAAGTACTTATTAATATTAATATGCTAAAGGATAACATAGTGGCAATGCACCTGACCCCATCTTTTAAAATATGATGGTATCTCAAAATCTTTCTATTTCGACTTATGACTCATTTGTCTGTAAATAACACATACATAAACTTCCACAGGGGTTGAGGGAACATATATACGCCTCCACTTGCGTGATTTAATCTACTTATTGCAGGTTCACCAAGTGTGACATACTACATACACTGACCGGAGGGGATAATTTGTATCTATTGTACCAGTGTGGGTGAATATGTTATGCTCCCAAAAAGCTGTCAGGGACAAGTAAAAAGCTGTCTGGACAACTACTCTGCTAGAATATATTAGAGAAATAGTGGAGAGATTATATCTAGAGCACCTGAGAGAATGAAGAATTGTTATAGCTAGATTATATTTGAGGAAAATAGTGGACTGAACAGCCTCTCAGATTAGATAAGGTTGGTGATTGGACGCCTACTGTGTTAATACCTTTTCTGGCCCAGGAGTAGGCGTCCTAATGGGATTATAATAAGTTAGCGGTTTGGAGCGAGAAATTTTCCCTCAGTTTGAAGGGACTGTCTCAACTTTGAGCCTAGGCTGGAATGAAGATAGAATACGACTCGTGTATACATACATTTATGTTGGTTGTATATTGTTATAGCTTTACATGCCAAAGAATGTAATGTGTACATACTGACAAGTTTTAGCCCCTATTCCACAACTGTGATTATTTAATTTCGGTCCATCAGTATTTTTGACTTTCCACCCATCCAAGTCACAGGGCATTTGTTTATTTAAAAAAAAATTATTTGAGGTTTATCAACAGCTCTGGGTGCTCCTTTTCTCAGGTTAATATGTGATATGTTTCAGGAAAATGAGACATAAGTCGCAAAAAGGATATTTTTCAAAGTGTTTATTTTATAAGATCACTTTATTGGAATGTTTTGATTTTTGGGGAGCATATCACCTATAGTTACATCAGTTGATGTATGAAATTTCAGGACAATATATTAAATATATCCTCTCGTGTTAAAGGTCCTCAGATTGAGTATATTTAGTTACTTTACTGGTTATTGCCCCGCAGAAATATTGCAAACTTTTCTTTTCAAAAATAAAAATATCAAACTTAAAATCTGGAAATACTTATTAGATTATTAGACTGTTTACTATCATTGTAATCGGCTTGATCTCATCTTTTCAAATATAATGATATCTCAAAATCCATTTTTTGCGACTTATGACTCATTTTCCTGAAACACATCACATATACGGTAACTGAGCCTTCATGAATAGACAGTTAACAGTCCTTCAAATTGGTTGGATAATTTTTAACAAAGATGTTGGGAGGGGGGCTGCCAACCGTCTGAATTTCAGATACTTTTTAGCTTATGACTTGGTTGAAAAAGAGTTGTGGAGTGGAATTTTTTATCAAAATAATATATATTTTCAGGAATATAAAAGTAATCACATGCAATTAAATTCCATTCATAATCCCATTAAAATATGATGGCATGCCCGCCTCAACTATCTTTGATCACCGAGGAACAACGTAGATGTTTCAGACTGCCACTACAATTATTTTTGATTTCCGAGAACCTTAAAGCTTTAAATTAGACCGTGTGACCTGGGAGAAAGCCTTAGCGCTTACACTGGCTATTTACTGGTAAATCCTCCACCCCATGAGCCTGTATATAACAACACATACAATGTGTGAAAGTCTATACAAGAGCCTGGTTTTACAACATTTGACAGGACAAAATTAAAGGGGCACTCACAGCTAAATCCGGAACAAATTAAAGCTACAGTCACAGTCAAGTCAATAAACAAAATCTTTTTCTTATATTTTTGGTTTTCACCCATAGCTCTGCTATTGAAATGGAGGGAAGAAAGTGATGGCTCCATTTTTAATACATCTTTGTTTTTTGTTAAAATTATTATCAGATGTTTCGCTTCGCCAATATATCAAAATTGGTATAAATTATTTCTAATGGAATTTGGGGCTTTCTTGGTATAACTCTTCCATACTCTATATGCTAAATTGTGCCAACAATAAGTTCTTGTGGATTCTAGGTATGAAATCAAGGATGAAACACCTGAACAGTCTAGGTCCAAACCCTCAGATCAGATAAGAATAATATGTCAGTGATTGGACGCCTACTTCCCTAATAGGTTTCCTGGCCTAGGACTAGGCGTTCTAATGGGATTAAATGGTATTTTGCGGTCCTAATGGAATTATAATGGCACTTTGCGGTTTGGAGTGAGAGGATTTCCCTCAGTTTGAAGGGACTCAACTTTGAGCCTAGACTAACTTCTTGTGGATTCTATGTATGAAATCAAAGAGGTAACACCTAAACAAGCAATAGCGAATTTTAATTTAATTATAGAAAATAAATTCTATATTTTATTTGACCAAAAGTAGCAGAAAATGCAGCTTTAAATACTACGTGTCAGATTTTCAGAAAATGTACAATTCGCCTTCATCAATCCTTTCAAATAAGACGAAAATAAAGTTAAAAATACAGTTCAACCTTACCAAACAGATTGATAGAATCAATACAGTGCCAAATATACTCGAATTTACCTAGTATTGACCGAATTGCAGCCTAATTTAGCAGAATTTACTAATTATGTACAGCTGCCAATTGCACATTTTCTGAAAATCTGACCCATATAATAATGGTTTGTTGGGAGGATGAGAATATGACACCCCTACACCCACTATCGACTATCCACTCCACAACATATGATTATCGGCAGGAAAAAGGCATGTGAATGTTTTGGTGCTCTTCCCAGCTCTCGCTGAAATTGTTTTCAAAATAATGC
Organism: Sthenelais limicola; assembly: GCA_942159475.1. Classification (NCBI taxonomy): domain Eukaryota; kingdom Metazoa; phylum Annelida; class Polychaeta; order Phyllodocida; family Sigalionidae; genus Sthenelais; species Sthenelais limicola. The sequence continues at coordinate 18,589,058 of OW804096.1, read as the reverse complement.
AGCTTTTATTATTGGCCAGAATATCTAACACATGTAGTCACATGTGTTTCATATTCTTGTGACACACAGCTTTTTTATATGCCTGCCATTTTGTGCAGCAGCATTATTCAACTAGGACACATCTCTGATGCTGCTACTTCTAGAATCTAGTATTTGGATTGCTAGTGACAGAGAGTGGTGTAAAAAGCACCATCCACGAATTGTTAGAACTTCGGGGCTCCTGTGCTAGATTCAGGGATGCTAGTTGGGTCATGCCACAGAGAGAGAGGGGGGGGGGAGAGGAGGGAAAGAGAAAGAGGAAAGGGAGAGGGAGGGAGAGGGAGGGAAAGGGAGAGAGGAGAGAGAGGGAGAAAGACAGAGGGAGGGGGGAAAGGGAGAGAGAGGGAGGAGAGGAAGAGAGAGGAGAGGGAGAGAGGAAAAAGAGAGAGAGAGAGAGAGAGAGAGAGAGAGAGAGAGAGAGAGAGAGAGAGAGAGAGAGAGAGAGAGAGAGGGAGAGAGGGAGGAGAGGGAGACACATTATTATCTAAGGCCATCTATTGTATGTAAAGTTAATTTCAAACATTTGATTAAATGCTGACCATATATCACGGTTATAAATGGGTGGGATTCGGGGGGAGATCATTAGACAGCGTTGGGAAATTATCAAACTACTGATATCAGTACATATACTGAATACTTACTTGATCCCTGTATATCTTCTGGTGCAATAATAAGGCCATTCGGTCTATGCCATAGTTGAGAGTCCCTTCAAACTGAGGGAAAGCCTCTCAGATCAGATAAGAATGGTATGTCAGTGATTGGACGCCTACTGCGCTAATGGATTTCCTGCCCCTATACTATGCATCCTAATGGGATTATAATGGCACTCTGCGATTTCCAGCGAGAGGCTTTCCCTTAGTTTGAAGGGACTCTCTCAACTCTGAGCCTAGACTGCCATTGCAATAGCTAATCATGAATGCTCAATTGAGTCAAGGTAAAGTGATTCACTAGGGAATATTGTATTGATGATTTGGCAGCGGACAGATATGGGTCAAGTCTTCAGAAAATGTACAATTCACCTTCACCAATCATCTCATATAACCCAAATTTAAGACAAAAATCAGGTTCAAAATACAGTTCAACATAACCAGACAGATTTATTGAATGAATACAATATAGAATACACTCATATATTGTCATTAATTATCATTTTTCTTTCTAATTTAGCAGAGTTTGAGAGATGTGCAGAACTGTACATTTTCTGAAAATCTGACCCATATGCTCATGGTATTTGTTAATTCGAGTGGAATCATATAAACAAATTTATTATATGCCCTGAGCCCATGCTGTACCTAAAGTGCAATAAAGGGGTGCAATAAAAATGTCCATATTGGACAGGTACCAACTTTTAGATTCTTTATTACGACTCAGACTCAAAAACAAAAGTTTATATTATTCTCTAAAGGCATATCATAAATAGTGAATGTTACTAGCCGAGTTCAAACCTCTCCATGCATTAGATTGCAAAATTCGTTCATTGCATATAACACATGTTAAAATTGCAATTATTCGGCATTACGTTCCCACGTAGTTCCTTAAGTAGTATCTCTTTTGTATTACAATGCAACGTTCTACTGCATATGTATCAGCCTGTGATATATTCAGTATTTTTTGTTTTTTTCACAAGGAATAAATTCACAAAATGCATCAGGAATTTTAGATCTTACATGTCACTCATTGAACCTAGTTGCAGATTTCAGAGGTTTGTTCCAAATAGTTTATATTCAATCTAACAGATAGATCTATACAAACGCAAAACCCAATAAAGCAGGTTCAATATAGGTGAATTTAGATTAACCTAGGTGACTTCTAAATTGAATTCCCTAAAGTGATTTTAAATACACATGCAAACTCACTCAATAGTATATTCCACCTAGGAGATTTTAGTTTTAACTTAGAGTAACTGACTAAACCCAAGTATATTGAATGTAGGTGATTTTAGAAATAAGTACAGCTCCCCAGCTGAACACCCTATCTAGAGTTCTCACCTCAATCTATAGATGCTATAGCTAGACCGAGCACCACCACCCCCACCACAACAACAACTATCCAGTGGCCCCCCCCCCCCCCCCCCCACCACCACCACCACCCCAGAAAGGTCAGGCACCCCACCCAAATACATCTATTTTATTCATGGAGCAGGCCTGTCGACAGCGACACAACAACGGGACTTATGACGAGGAATACATGAATAAAAGCATCTATAAATACAGACAGCAGCAGACAAGCAACAACCGCCAATTCATGACCCATTATAGGGACATGCTGCCTCTCATTCAATTGACTGAGAGATTTAGGGGCTTTTTTTCTAGGTGTGACGCGAACATGTAAAAGGCGAGGAAATTGGGTAAATTACAATGGCTTATAAAATGGTGAACAGCTGTCTATACTGTGGGGTGGAGGACTATAAAGTCTCAGAACCTGTATTATTAACGTTAAATCCCTTAATTGTTCGTTGCCATGGCTGGGTAGGTAGATATGCATGTCCTTAAAGTGTGCTGATGGAAACTTTATTCCATTTATATATGTATATGGGGAATTGGGTTGCAAACTGGGTGACCTTGGGGGAGTTTAATCTGAGAGAATAGCCTTTTATTAAGTTCTAATACTTATAATATGAAGAGGAATACTATAGAAATATGGGGGGGGGGGGGCAGAAAGACACACAGAGAGAGGAAAGAAGAATGTTGAGACAGAGAAAGAATGGGGGGGGGGGAGAAAAGAGTGTGGAGACAGAGAAAAAGAGAGAGAGAGAGAGAGAGAGAGAGAGAGAGAGAGAGAGATATGGAGGAGAGAAAGAGAGGAGACAGAAACAGAAAGAGAGGAGACAGACAGACCCAGAAGGCACACAGGGAGAGTAAAAAGAGACAGCCAGAATGAAGGTGAGAGAGACAAAACAGAAACTGGCTAGACAGGCCAGGGACACAAGAAGAAGAGAAAGCTACAAGTGGTGGACCTTTAACTAAAGCGTCCATCCACCCATTCACATTGAACCATGGTCTTATTTTCGTCTTACTAGCTCCGTCTCCTCCTTCTTCTCCACTTAACTCGGGGGTGAGTGAAATTTCTCCTTCAATAAACATGATTACATTGAGGGCTCACTAGCCGGGTGGTTGATGTTGCCTTCTAGCTCAAATCCAAGAATGTCAGGGTTGCACTAAAATATCACCAAATGACCTAATTTGTTCTCTCGTGGGAGCAATATGTGACGAGACTGACCCAGATGTGGCTAGTTCTTGCCTTGGCCCTTCACATCGTCGTCTACCATTCCTGAAAGGTCTCCTTTTTCCCACACTCCTGTTGCTGCTATGCTTTATTATATACATCTTTTTTACTTCTTTCAATTTGATCTATACGGGCTACAGATATGTACTCTACTAGAAGGTAGATCTATAAGAACTGCTATTATAGGAATGGATGTATGAATTACAGCAGTTGAATAGTAGGTACTTGTCTGTAATAATATGTAAGGAAAAATAAGAAGCCAAACATGAAAGAAATGGTTAAGTGCTGAGAAATAAAAAATGCTGTGGTATCAGCGACGGTCACGCAGTTTCAATAGATGTATCGGAGGGGAATGATGAATAGGTTTTGGGCAAAGTTTCATACATTTCCTTCTAATCATTTTTGTCATAGATAGATATTATTTTTGCCATAAAGAAATTCGTGAAAAACTGATTCTAAAACTTAATATATTGCTGATAATTTTATTGCAATTGGGTCATGACATTTTAGAGGAACTCAGATAAATGGATGGTCAGTATACGGTATATTGATAGTGTCTAGGCTCAAAGTTAAGAAGAATTCCTTCAAACTGAGGGAAAGCCTCTCACTCCAAACCTCAAATTACCTTAAGGCTTTATAATTTCATTATGACCTCAACATGTAATTATAATCCCATCAGGACAATAGAGGTATTAACTCAGTAGGCGTCCAATCACTGACATACCATCCTTATCTGATCTTGGAGGCTTTGAATAGGACAAAATAAGTCCTGCCCATAAACCTACAATCGTGTAAGACCACTAAGAGGAGCTTAAGTAGTACGTTCTTCTTTTTTTCTCTCCTTTAGTCATGTTACAAGGTTCTGTTCGTGTTTAGAAAGGAACAGACTTTCCACTCGCTAGTCACACAAGAGAGGAACAGAAAAAAAAGGTAATCGCGATCCAGTCAAGACAGCAACAGGTGTATACAGTCTAGGCCCTAAGTTGGGAGAGTTCCTTCAAACGAAGGGAAAGCCTCTTGCCTCAAACCGCAAAGTGCCATAATGATTCCATTAAGACCGCAGAATGTTATTATATTAAAAAAACCCGAGTCCTAGGCCAGGAAACCGATTAGCGAAGTAGGCTGACATACCATTCTTATCTGATCTGAGGGTTTGAACCTAGAGTGTATAAGAACATGCACAGCTTCAACTGGTATAACATAGATTAGATTCAAAACTCAGGGCTCTGATAACACACCCGTTGTCAGCACGCTGGATGCTAACAAGGTCAGCTATGTTTATCAATTTGATCAATCCATCAAGATTAATATTTGCAAATGGGATCGTATGAACCCACGCAAAAGTTGACTTGTTATTGGTTCAACACAGATTTCTAACGTCAAGTGGGTGTGGCTTGGGGCCGACCCTTTCTCCCTGGCCTGTCAAAAATACCCAACCTAGGGTTAAAAAAGGTCTCATTGTTTGGACAAATCACATCTCACAGAAACCAACCTGATCGTGTCGTCGAGTGGTTGTTTTATGTAATGTGACACTGGACATTTTTGTCATTTTTCTCAAACAAGTCAAGAGGAAGTTCGTACGCTCTGACATCAAGCCTGATCTTAGTTAGAAACATGAATGATGAAAGTTGTTGCCATCTTGGGAAAAGTTATTTAATTACTATATGAAATTGGCATCATGACTAGAGTATTTCAAAATTAAACTTAAAGCACTTGACTAGCAAAACTGAAACAGAATCAGAAATGTGATCTTTAAAAGGCTTGAGTTAAAAGTTGATATAGAGTTTGTATTTGGAAATATAATTTGTTACTATAATCTGGATCTGAAAGAATACATTCTGATATTGTCTTTGATAGCAAAATTTGTCATAATAAACAAACTAATACTTTCAAAGGGATGGTCATAATATTCATTGGATTCTCTTAATTGAATCCAATAGTTCATATGTTCATGAGAAGGAAGCATAGAGACAAGGTATTTTGAGAGGATTGTTAACTTGTCTCTAAGGCTTTAACAATATTTACCCCAAGGATGGGTTTCCTAGATTTCAAAATATGGCCTCCTCCATTCTAGACCTACTACTACCACTGACTGTTCGTGTAGGAGTGCCACTAAGTTCAGTCCGTCCCATTTTTCATGCTCGCCAACTTTCCATTCCATTTTGATGGATCACTTGGCCTTGGCAGAAAGAGCTCAACACAAAACATAGCAGTGTGCACGGACTAGTAACATCTTCGACCAACACTACTGGCCAGTTCGTCCATTACCAAGTATGGTCTTGGACTTCCTCATATCTAGTTCCATCTAGTCTCTGAATCAGAGAGAGATAACTTCTAACTTCGCCTGTCAAACTCCTCCCCACATCCCAGGCCCAGAAATAGGCCTACCAGTCTAGTTTCCCAAACAATGCAATGTTTATGGCCTAAATTCATGGAATTGTTGTGATTTTCAGGGCATTCTTTGCGCTGAAAAGAAAGATACATACTTCGGAAAGAGTTGTAATACTTACAGGTACATCAACACTCATATCTGTTCCATCGAGAAGCACAACTTTGCAAGGTAGTATCCCCTTCCTTGGTTTTTCCACAACTTGGCCATCGGGTACTCTTCGACGGGCGCCTTTTCGGCTCCGTCTACTGAGGAACCGAATAATACTGGACATTTTGCCCACGAATCAGTTCAAAGACGGAGTCAAACCTTTAACTAAGAACATATATCAGGTGATAAACATCCCATACGCTGTATTTGTGAATGCACAGTGGCGTATTTTGAGCGAAATCCACGGAGTACAAGTGGGACAATCGTCCACCATACACACCTACAGCAACTCTTGGCACTTGAACTGAGTGACGTCACCGGAAGAGGCGATGTACTGAATACGCGCGATAGTTGCGGGATCGAAATGAATTTTAGCTTTGGGAATGTGTATTCAGGAATTTACTGAAGAACTGTTACTTTTAATTGATTATCTGTATTTTTTATTGATCCACTTGCCGTTTTTTATTTTCTAGGGTGGTATGCCCAAGAACCTAACGGGCATTTTTTAAAAGAAAGTTGTTTGATAAAAAGTAAAATAATAAAAATAATTATAACCAAAATGTGCCTTTATTCTATGTAATCCCAAATGAATATCACCCATTAACGATGGATCGCTAATATTTTATTCATTATTTTATTTTTGTTAAATCGTATCATATATCGTTATTTTGGTTGAGTTTTAGGGGATTTCTTTTTCTTTTTTTTAAAAGGAGGGGGATTTTTTAAAATCGGGCCACTGTGTAATGGAATTTCATTTTAGGAAATAGTTATTCTCAACTTTGATCGTTATATATACATATTAAACTGTTGTACGATCAGTCAGCACTTTAGAAATAATAAGAAAGAGAATCGCTTTCTTATGCAGAGCGCATCGGCACATTTATCTACCATTTCGGTTTGAGTCTGACTAACTTCGGATTGTAGCACATCCAAGATGGCCGCGCCCATGCCAAACATTTGAAGGGTCCGTGGAGGTCGCCGCTACTCGTTATTTAGGGCCGTTATTGCCCAAGACAGCCACAAAGATGTAGGATATAATTATATATTAACATAATCATTGAATGTGTTTCAGATAGTAAGGTTAATACCCCAGATTCACGTCTTTTCCTTTGATTTTTGACCGGTGTTTAGTCTGACACAGTGTCGGCCTCAGTTGTCTACCTTCTGACAGGTGCGGGGGTCCGGGCAGAGGCGGTTGTGCTTGTTTGTATCTCATATTCCTATGTAACTAACTTATGTGAAGACATCCCCGGGTTTTAGCATGCTAGTGCTTACTTACATGAACAACTATGTCTTTGAACCAATATTTAATCAAGGGAAGTGTGCCCCATATTGTACGGAACATAACTTCATGGGCCCTATTTATTGATATATTCGAAGTCTCAATGATAGCTAATGATTGGACTGCCTGGTCAATTTTCAAGCTTAGGCTAAGGTGGCATTATTTAGTTCAGTGCTTAACATGGCCTTTCTGGATATTAACTGACATCAACGAGTTGCTGTATTCGGTGTTGTCATTAAATTAAAGTGGAATGAAATGTAAAATACTGAAGTCTAACACCTCCCAGTGAAGCCTTGTCTCTCCATTCCGGACTACTGTCTAGTCCACCATCCATCCCTAATCGGCGATTAATTACTATTTGCTCACACATAGGTTCTACCACTAGATCCCCAAGGGCCAAACCATGTGGCAATAACCGGTCGTCTTAATCATACGGGGAGGGGCTTAGCCCTGCGATTATAAACAAATATTCGTCCCGTGGACCGAGGCCAGCTAAGCTACCCTGTTATTTGACTTAGTAATTACATTATGATTAGATGATGACAACAGTATGTAATGATGGGGTACCGTTGTTACCTCAAACATAGAGTCACACGTCATGTTATTATTTTTTGTATTTAAAGATTTTTATTCAGCAAACAATCATTATGTAACACATACAGTACAATATTCTCAGAATGCGCTGATAAGTTACTGTTAAATTACGAAATTTAAGATACATATTAACAATTGATAGTCAAAGTACACTTTTGATCAAGCTAGATAATTAATATATTACTACCGTGAATTATATTATATGAGTTATTGTTTCACAACTTGCATTGACTTTATCCTAAGCTACAGATTGATAAGTTGAGGATTGACTCAGGTTAATTGAAATGAAATCCCCGTAGAGAGTACATAGATGGAACCTAGCAAGGGGGAAGTCTGTACACTTGTTATTGACCGAGGGAGCGCGGGAAGTTAGAGGGCGTTAGCCCGAGATCTTTTGTGCTCCCGAGGTCACTAACAAGTGTACAGACTTCACCCGAGCTTTGTTCCATATTTATTACACCCCATTAATAAATAAAAAATATAAATAATTAAAAATAAAAGAAGTAATTTACGTTTTGGGCGGACCTACTTGTTCTATGTCCCCAGGGTGACATAACTCACATGTTATGCACCACTTTGACCAAGTGTGACATACAATGCTGAAGGTATAGGAAGCAACAGCACAGGGGTGTAATAAAGTATTTTCCATCTTCATCCCTCATCACATTATTCACTCACTTTAGCCACATGTATCTATTTCCGTTAATTTTGTTTCAACACGTCAGGAGAGGTACAGAAGACAGGGACCGACCGAGACCCATATTTTATTTTTTTTGTAATTCTTTATTCATCCAGGTGATTACATAAGGGTCTGGCCTTTGCCAAATTATGTTATTATGTTTATTATATACAGGTAGTTCTCCTGAATAAAATATCTATATTATGATGAAAATATCTATATAAAAAAATGTATTGTAACATGTAATATTTATTCTTTTTAGAACTGCACATAGTGCGTACAAAAGCCTGTACTGAGTTTAATATCAACAAAACCTATCTACAATAAATCAAACATTTAAAATAGGGTGACCTGGAAGATCTGTTTACAGATTGTTTTGTAAGATAATATAATTTATCCTCTTTGATCCTTTTTCCATGATGTATTAGAATAAGATATGGAAATAAAACTATTACAATACAATATTATTTATTTATCTCTAATTTGTTCTATTGTGTATTGCAGGGCCCGAATGTTAAAGAGCTTCAAGAAGAACATCCAAGTGTGGGTGGGTATAGGGACTGCAGTGTTTGTCAGTGTCAGTGCCTACCCACAGTCTCTGGGTGTCAACACATACCGTAAGTTTGCCGCTCAGTATGAGGGAGAGAAAGAGCAGCCACTCGATGAAAACACTGAGAAACTCATTGAAAATGTAAGTCTAAAAATTCACCCCCTAAAAATTGAATTTAAGATTTGTATTAATGTCCAAGCGAATCTGATCCTTTCTAAATTAACTGTCATTTCTTTTCAAAGTTAAACCTCAATAGCTATTAATAGGAAATTATCTCTGTACAAAGTCAAAATACTTGTGTTCTATGCATACTTTGAATAGTTAATTAAATAAACACCTTATAAACCGTCGCCAATGTTTTTAAGCAGCTTCATGATATTGTACACCCCCTCCACCGTTCAACGTTCTCAGACCTGACCAGCATAATAATAAAAATAGATTTTTTTTTTTTTTTTTTTTTTTTTTTTTTACAAAACTACATAGTGCAAAATAGGTAGTACACTTCAGATTAAAATCTGGTCCAGTGAATACCAAGAAGCTACTGAAGGTAGATAGCTACAGTTGGGGGCTGAGGTCGCTAATAAAAGAAGGGGCGATTTTTAAACTGATTCTTATGGGTCAGATCTTCAGAAAATGAACAGTTCGCCTTCACCAATCCTCGCAAATATCCCAAATTTAAGACAAAAATGAGGTTTAGAATACAGTTCAACATGACCAAACAGATTCTTTGAATCAGTGCAAAACCAAATATGCTCAGATATATCTAGTATTTATCATATTTCAGCCTAATTTAGCAGAATTTACTAAATCTGTAGAGCTGTCGATTGTACATTTTCTGACGATATGATCCTTATATTCAGTAACGATTTGTTATTTTCAAGCATAGTTGGGTACCTTGACCGCCCCCCACACACACCTACCCCCTTTGCCCCTTTGTCCCACCCATTGTATCTTATTGTATTTTAAACCCATTGTATCAAGCACTTAACAATATCTTCCCTAATATTCCTTAATGGATCCGCCACACAATTATATCTTTACTCTCAGACCTGACCAGCATTGCTAACATAAAAAAGGGGCGATTTTAAAACATATTCTTACATTTAGTAACGATTTGTTATTGTCAAGCATAGTTGGGTACATTGACTGGGTACACACACACCTACCCCCTTTGCCCACGCGTCCCACCCATTATATCAAACACTTAACAATATCTCCCCTTCACACCTGACAGATCTTGGTGGCCACTGACCTCAAACCAGAAATGGAAGCCAGCATTGACTTCTTCACGGCCTACGGACAGGACCCGACACATCGCGGTTCCTGCAAGCTCCGTACGGGGGCAGTAGTAGGTCTTCCAGCCACCTTCGCCTACCACCATGTTAGCCAAGTCCAAACAGACAAAATCCAGCTGAACAACCAACCCATTGAGTGGGACTCCAAGGCCGGATCCCTCTTATTGAACTCCATTGTACTTAGTGAGAAGGCTAAGAAGTTTGCTATTGCTCGTGAAATCCAATACATCGACACTAATCATGTGTTTGTTGAAGGCTTCTTCAAGCTATCTTTCACATTGCTTGCCTATTCCACTGGCTTCCTCTTAAACAATCTAATGCAACTGAGGAGGGTGTTAAAACCATGGAGTAGAGGGGTTGTATACGGAGCTATAGCCAGTGCATATGGGGTCGTTTACCTGTTCGCTGATGATACTTATTATTGTTGGAGGGACGGAAAAGTTGATAAAAAAGCTGTACAATTTGGAACTGAATTCGCTGAGGGAGGGGTGGAGTTTTATAATAGGTTGTTACAGAGGAACATGGCACTGAGAACACTTATGGGTTCAGAGGGAGCTGCGTTGTATACTGTGTATGGGAATCATGTTGCCTCTTGGAGAAAGCCTCATGCCACGTTGACTGAACGACGCGATCATCTTCTAACGTACCTAGAAGAATTAAGAAAAGAGGAGAAGGAAAAACAAGCGGAGAAGAATAAAAATAAACAAGAAGAACAATCGTAACCTTGTATAGGTCGTAACCTTGTATATAGATGCCCCCGTGAGATATTGACAATAAATATCTGCTGATGCTATTCAACTCTGTCCTTTGTTTCACTGAATGTTTTTGTTTGTTTTTATATTTTTGTCTTCAAATATTCCTAAGCTTAGCGTTTCGGGCTATTGGAAATTGTACATTGGGTTTTCCCTCTGGCGATTAAAACAAGTTATTTGTGCATAAACAGGAGATATTTTTTTGTTTGTTTTGAACCTGAAATCTAACTTTTGGGAGGTGGATACTTGTACAAATTGCTAACAGCGAGACTTCAGAGTTATTTAATTTGTGAAGTTTTCCTATCTTTATTTCATTCATTTTATCGGCCCTAATTCATCTAGGAGTGAATATAGAGTTAGACCTTGGCAAAACTGGGTCGATCAGTAATTGAAGCCAGTTTTATGCCCAAAGTTGAGAGAGTCCCTTCAAACGGAGGGAAAGCCTCTCGCCTCAAACCGCAAAGTGCGTTATAATCCATTACAACCGCAAAATGTCGTTATAACCCCATTAGGACACCTAGTCCTAGGCCAGGAAACTGATTAGCGCAGTAGGCGTCCAATCACTGACATACCATTCTTATCTGATCAGAGGGTTTGGGCCTAGACTGTTGAAGCTCGTTTTTCACCCCGTTCTGGACTATGTGACTTACTGAGCCAACAGGTTTATTTCCAAGAAAGGGTAGGCCTATCCGAGGGGATGTAATTATGAGGTATCATGAAAGTGGTTAAAACATTGATTGCTCAGACTTCTCAGTGTCATTAAACGCTATTAAACATGAAAATGTGTTTTCAGTCATTGAATTTCCTTAATCTTTAAACCGGACCTTTTTTGCCTGTCTATATCGTTATTATATGATTTATAGAATAATCTATTTTAATAACGATAATTCTGCTGGTATTTTGACCGAGTTTTGTGATAAAAAATAATTCAAAAGTCGAGTCATTTTTTTTAAGTTGTAAAAGGCCATGATTTTACCTTAAAAAAGGCACATTATTTTGATCTGCAAAAGTCATTATTTTCCCACCGACTCAAGCCGTATGAACCTCGTTTCTGAGAACTATATGGCCACTTTGCAGTTTCTTCCTAGTATATGACTGCATGGGTTAATTATATATCCGACTTTCCATGAAAACAAATATTTCCTCCACCTCGACGTATAATATTTGTTATTCCCTCCTAGATTTTCAATTCGATTGGATAGTTTCCAAATATTCGATAGTATAGTTTCCAAATAAAAAGCATTGTTTTGTTTGTAAGTGGTGTTATACAGTGTGTTTTAGAATGACGTGGCGTGCTGAACATGCCTACGCTCTACACTCTATACGCGTCCTGTAGGCAGCGGCGTGCCATAGGGTTAACCATAGAGGGCTTTGATGTTTACTGCCTACAGCACACGTATAGAGTGTACAGTGCGCTTGGCATTCCTCCTGTCAGTGTAGTGCACTTTTTTTCTCACCAGGTAGAGGCACCTATCAGTGTCAAACATATTCACTTTTCATTATTCCATTTTCTCCTGATATAAGGGAGCGTTCATTATTTATGCCAGGGGGGGGGGCTGCCAATTTCCAAGCAACGCTTTGTACCAAAATCCCGGCCCCCCCTTCTGCTGGTGCACCAGAATTGTGGCCCCCCCTTCAGCTGGTGTACCAGAATTGTGGCCCCCCCCCCCATGCCCCAACAACCTTCATAATGTTAACTGCTTCGCCACAGAGCTAAAATGGACTGTATACTACTTGATTTATACAAAGCATTTGAAGTGCCTCACCAAAGCCTTTTTAACAAATGTCACAACTATCATATCCATGGGAATGTAATAGCCTACTTTGGATTGCCAGCTTCCTAGAAGCCGAACTTTCACTGCACGGGAAGACATTAGAAACACAATATGTAATATCTGTATTGAGTTCCCCCAAGGAAGTGTGATGAGCCCCCTTCTATTTCTCATTTTCATTAATGATCTACCAGAATAGGAACATCAAAGGCTCAACTATTTGTACGTATTTGACCAATCAAGGAGTATGCTTCAATATTCACCCATTTTTCTATATTCACCAAGTGACACAGAAAACATAAAAAAGTTAGAAATGGTCCTGAAAAAAACTGCTTGGCTAGTTGCTGGGGACTACAAAACTACCAGCAGGGTGATAAGAATTCTGGAGGAATGAGAATAGACAACACTTCAATAGCGTGGGAGAATAGCAAAGGCCACCAAGCTATTATATCAAATAGAGCAACTTCTGGCAATACTAAGAACACCAACCCCAGACCTAGAAGAGTGGAAATTTCAAATTCCTCCTTCCTTATTCTAGGCCGCAGAGTCACACAGTCTTTCTTCCTATCTATAATACAGCTGCAGAAAGATTTATTGGCGTTGCAAAAAACTCCAACGTTGGAGAGGTTCAAGGCCAACCTCCAGGCAGCTACTCTAACCATATTAAGCACCTCAGTTTTGAACTACATTGGCTTTTATCGGAGCTTGCAAAGAATTTGCTTGGCACCAGCTTTTTAATGAAATACATTCTGTTTAATACACCTGAAAACTGAAAACAAAGGTCACAAGTAGAAAGCATAGTAGATGAAAAACAAGCAGAATTTGGAGGCCACACCGCAACAGAACAGAATATTGGGATTAGGATGCTCTGTGAGATATAACAACATCAACAAGATCTATACCATGTCTTATTAATTTTAAGAAAACCTTTGATAGACAGTGGTACTAAGCCTTCTAGGTTACAATGAGGAAATACAACATCCATCAGAATATGGTGAATGACCAACAAAGAAGGCTGCATCAATAAAGCTGTACATGCAAATGGACAAGCCCTTGACACCATGAACAACTGTCTCAGATGAAGGATGAAAAGAAGATGTTTTGGCCAAAATAGCCCAAGCATAAGCAACACTGGTACAGATCAAGCCAATCTTGAAAGGCAATGCAAAACCTGGTGTCTATTCTTGTACAGTGGAACCTCACATAAAGACCACCTCATATAGCGACAACCCTCTATTAAGACCAGTTTTTCCAGTCCCAAATTATTCCCTCTCATACAATTTATAGAGCCCTCTAAAGAGACTAGTATCTTAGGTTTCTTGACTCTAGTCTCTGGGCCCTAGTATCTGTACCCCAACTTTCTAATAACTAGTCAGAAGAAAACTCAAATGGTATAGACATCTATCACATTCCCGTGGACTTGCAAACACCATCCTCCAAGGCACAGTTATTAGTGGTCAAAGGAGGAGGGGAAGACAGAAGAAAAGATGGGAAGAGAACATCAAATAATGGACCAGTCTAGACTGAACCCTAATGTGGTCCCTAGGGCCGGAGGACCATGCAAACCACAACAAAAACAAACAGGTCCCCACACTTACACTCTGTACTCTTTATCAGGTATACAGACTGGAAGAAATAGGCAATAACTTGAAAACTCCTCCTGTGCACCTCTCTTTCCACCATGGAATCTCACTGGTGCCTGCACGCTATTCTAGATGTACAGCAACAAAATCGCCTTCTTAGAAGAAGGCGCAGCCAGCATATTGGACCCCCATCTGTCGCCCCAGGGCTTCATGGTTGTGACCCAGACTTAAACAGATCCTGTACAGATCAACCAGTTTTCATATAAATTTATACATACTGATATTCTACTTTCTTACCCAGATTTGACAACTATATTAAGTATCCTCAATGTTTTGTCCGAAGAAATAATACATCTATTGTTTACAAAGGATTATCGGTATATTCCTATAGGCCCCTACTATTCCTATGGCGTGTTCATGGCACCGCCATTTGTGCGCACACAAGTGCGCACACAACCTCTCAGCCAATGATGATGCTTGAAGCTGTCATGTGATCAGGAGACTGGAATTAGGTCGATCCCTACAATGGCTTCCAAAACAAACGTAGAGAATCTAGGATTTATCACATAAAAAAGGTAACACAGTGTAGAATCTAATTGTCTGCGGGCATCTAATTGCTATGCCATCAGATCGCTGGCAGACCTCGCTAGGCAAAACCCTTGACAACCCTTCTTTCTGAACAGCAACACGTCTAGTGGCGGGGTCTCCCGGCTAGTAAAGGGTGTGGGACGGCGGGCACATATTGATGCTGTCATTCAACAATTTATAAGGTTAACTTACTAAACTAACCATGCAAAATCGTTACCGTAGGCTACACCTAAACTATCTGGTGCGGATACTTCTGGACAAAGAAGCCCAGCACATTTTTGTCGAACAAAGGTATAGGATACTGTGAAGAATCAAAACCATTGCCCCAGTTCTATGTCTACATGGCCAAGTTTGCATCAACTCGCCCCATTTACATGTTAAATCTTTATAATTCTTCCAAGGCCACACAATTTTGTACAACTTATTAAGGAATAAGTTGTTGCTTTATGTTCTACATCAGGAGATATCTGTGTTTAAAGAAATGCTGCATTTTAAATGGCTCTCTCTTTAATCACTGGTTATGAGCCCTGCAAGAGGCATAGAACCTGCACATAAAGTGCAGGGATATTCATTAATAAGCATAGGGACAGAGGGAGGGAGGGAGAGGATCATGACAATGACCATGTACCATACATACAGTCTTCTTACTAAGCCAGCAGCGCCCCTCTTGTGCCATACTTCTGGACTTTCAGTCTCACAAACAGCCACAAAAGACTGACAAAGATTCTGGCCAGTCCTTCATCAGGGCCCCTATGAACACAGGCTACAGCAATGATGAGACCGACCCATGCATCATAAAAATCAGTGAGGCCATCTGGACACAGTGCCAATATATAAGGTGTGGAAATAAATAACAAATGTTCCCAGGTAAAAAGACGCGAACTTCGCGAAACACAAATTTCGCGGGACCTAAAAATTGTGTGCACCAGAAAAATGGCCCCCCCTTAAACTTGCGCACCAGAAAAGTGGCCCCCCCTTAGACCGGTGTACCAGAATCTTGGCCCCCCCCCCCTATATGGCAGCCCCCCCCCTGGCATAAATAATGAATGCTCCCTAATTATAACTGTATCGGATGGTAAAGGAAAACTTTAGACTTTCTGTCCATCTGTGTTTAGCTGACGGTGGTTTCCCTTTGTCTGTGTCCTTCTCCTTCTCCTTTTCTCCCCCGCCCCGTCTCCCTTTCTCTCTCTCTCTCCTTGCTTAGAACAGTTTCTTCTCTTATGCTCTTATGGCCACAGGCTCCCGTTTATTAACATTTTACATGATTTTTTTTTAAAAAATACATGAAGATGAGATCATCTCTCCCACTATCGTAACAAACAGTAATGACAGTTAAATTCTGGGTTTGAAAACATACCTGACCTTTACCGATTTAAAAATAAATATATTTATAATCATAATTGCGTAAAAAGGAAAGTGTCCAGGATGGATAATATTAATGGAACCAATAGTCTCCGTTCATAAAACCTTAATTATGGAACGCGAGTGTCAATTTAAAATCCTGGTTACATAACAGTTAATTATGTCAAACTATCCGTACTCATACTGACTAAATTACTCATTCGAGGTCCAAAGATGGGAGAATCCCTTCAAACGAAGGGAAAGCCTCTCGCCTCAAACCGCAAAGTGCCATTATAATTCCATTAAGTCCACAAAATGTCA
This sequence comes from Sthenelais limicola, assembly GCA_942159475.1. Taxonomy (NCBI): domain Eukaryota; kingdom Metazoa; phylum Annelida; class Polychaeta; order Phyllodocida; family Sigalionidae; genus Sthenelais; species Sthenelais limicola. Next base: position 18,572,498 of record OW804096.1, on the reverse strand, counting down.
TTATATTACTATTAAAACGCCGAGTCTTAGTTGGCGATGAGACGACATACCATTGTTATCTGATCTGAGGGTTTGGACCTAGAGACCTATTAGGCCTACGGTATCTTCTTTTTGATATTAATTGAATAACCAATTGAGCATCAGTTTATAATTTTCTTCTTTAAAGCTGCGTTCCCAGCTAAAGCGACCTAAACATATTTTTCTCAGTTTTGTCTTTCCTTTATCCTGAGTACTACATTTTCTATTCCGAAACGATTCCCAAAGTTTAAGATAATATAGAGAGTCAGACTAAAAAAATGAGATTTCGTAGGTTTCTCTAAATAATTATTTGGGGAGATAATGACATTTTACACCAAGTAGAACAGGTCAAAATCCTATAATACTCTATAAGGGTAACCTTTGGGTGGGTCTGGAATGAATAGACCACTAAATAGACAATTTGATTCGTTGACGGAAATTAGCTGAGAATGCAGCTTTAAATAGGGCTTGGACCTTTAAACATGAAATAAATTATATTCTCTGACTTCTCCCATCTCTTTTATTTACTCTATATTCCTGTAGGCCTACCACATTACCTTTACGTCCTCCTGTACCTTCTCTGTCCATCTCTCTGTCTTCGTTCCCATTCTCTTTCTTTAATTTTTCTTTCACTAACCATCTCTCTATATGGATGAGTGAAAGTCGCCAATAAATGATTTTGAAATATCATCATACTCGAAAAGATAAGATCAAGCCGATTCCAATGATGGTAAACATTAGGACAGCTTATAAGTAGTTCTTTATTTTTGTATGAGTGAGACGAACGTAAGGGATATTTCTTTATGGTCAATCACTATAGTAAAGTTGGTAGTTAATATACCCCTTAGGATAACCTCAGATAACATATAAATATTAGTCGTATTGATAGGTATGAAGAAATAGAGAACTCGTGATTGACGATTCCGTAGTTTATTTCTGAATGTTAAAATGATGACAGTATGGTATATATTCAAAGGATATTTCATGACGTACAGGTTCCTATCTAATCTCTGAGTTCAATTAAGACCATTCTCGTCATAACAGATTGAGATTTCTATACCATTCTCGTCATAACAGATTGAGTTTTCTATAGCATATTCTAAAAACTTTTTAGGATCAATGATTTGATGGGTCTCGGTTTGAAGCTTGTTCCAGGAATACGAACATAGAACAACCAGGAAGTACTATTCTTTTTTTATTTAGGAAGTGGTATTCCTAACCTTTGATCGTTGCCCCCGGTATCATGAAATGGTCAGGATGTCTTCTCTTTTTGTCATGATGCCTTACGGCAACATTCAAACAGCTCATTTATACTGACAACTGTGCATCTCTAAATAAAAGTAAAGAATTGTAGGTTGGAACAATAAGATATTCGATCGTCATTATTCTTTACAAAAAAGCCACCGTGAAAATTGCACTTTTGGAACGTATCTAGCTACCAAAAATCTTTTTCTTTTTTTTCCTTTTTTTCCCCCAAAATATCAAATATAGCGGCCATACCAGATTTCAAATCGGGATGAATCTTTGGAGTTGTTTTTCTGGAGAAAAACCAAGAAGAAAACCTTCCATGTTCAACATATTTAATTGATCTTTATTGCCAATAGGGGAGTTGCATAGCCGCCATTTTGTCTCTTGATTCGCATTGAATTATGGGACTAATGGTACAGTCTATGAAAAATCATGAAGCCCAGAACTTTCCCCTATTTTTTCCCCCAAATATTGTCCTAATCTGCCATCAACAGGTAAAAAAACATGTATCCAATGTGCAGTGGCACACACAAGTCCTCTATTGCAAACTATTTCCTCAAGGAGGTTAATTGTAGAATCTCCTTCGACTCTTTCCTCAATAATGGACATACTTCGTGCACAATTGACACAGAATTTAACCCATGCCTTGGACAAAGAGTGCATCATCGGATATAAAGCTTTCTATGGGTCTCGTTAACCTTCACTTAAACCTGAAGCATCCATACAGTCTCCGCAGGATAACAACACCACCTCCGTGGAATTCCCATTAAAGGCTCAGATATACTGGTCAGATTTTCATAAAATGCACAATCTACAGTTCAACACATAATCAAATTCTGCTAAATTAGAGTGAAAACAAATAAATACTAGGTATATCTGAGTATATTCTGTATTGTATCCATTCAATAAATCTGTCTGGTTATATTAAGCTGTATTTTGAACCTGGTTTTCGACTTTAATTTGGGTTATTTGAGAGGATTCGTGAAGGTGAATTGTACGTTTTCTGAAGATCTAACCCAAATAGTAGTTAACCAACAAGGTGACACATCGACAAGGTGACAAGGTCAATGATCACTGAATAAAAAAGGCAAAATCATGAATAATCTTATGGACTTCCTCTACCGCCATGTTATTGCACCTTCTTGACATTGCTACTAAATCAGACTCTAATTAACTTCCTCTTAGATTCTCTTCTTGCTCTAGTTGGGTATTCCTGAATGAGTAAATATTCATCGGCGTGGATTGCTGACTGACACCCGGCACTTTTTTCTTCTCAATATTATGGAGATTTTCGCAACATCGATATAATCTATAATTATAATATATTTTGGCAACATCAATATTTCTTTTTAGTTAAAACATTGGAACTTCAATTCGCATAACCTGCCAACTGGGTGTATGCAGTTTTAAGTGCTTACTTATACACTCTATACGCGACCGTAAACATCAAAGCCCTCTACGGTTAACTCTATGGCACGCCGCTGCCTACAGGACGAGTGTAGAGTGTAACGACTCTTGGCAACATCTATATTAAATCAAACGTGATGTGTCACAAGGAATTGAGTAATGAGTCGGGGAAAAATGGATTTTGTGACATCGTTCTTTTTGCAAATACGAGATTCAGTGGATTCCAACGATGTTAACATTTAGGAAATCTACAAAGTATATTTTATGTACCTTGTTTGTATGTTTGAAAATTAAGTTTGCAATATTTCTGGGTGGATAATTACTAGTACAGTAACTAAATATACTCCCATGCTCCATAGAATGACCTTAGAATCGCAAGGATATATTTAATGCAATATCTTGAAAATTGGTACATGTATGCATGCGACTTACAGCGATATAGATACCCCAAAATTGAGAACGTTCCTATAAAGGGATCTTGGTAATAAAGCATTTTGAAAAATATCAATTCTGCAACTTACTGATTCATGAAATTATATGCCCATTCAATCACTATGACCACGTTTAAAAAGAATTGTATGCATAATTCAAGATGCTGGGATAAAACATTTTTTTCTCAGAATATCTTTAATGCATGTTGATAGTGTTTGTAAATGTAATTAGGTAATGGAAACTAGTAGACGTTCTAATATGATGCAACTGATTCATAACTTGTTTTGGTGACTTAACAAGAAATAGTTAACAGTGATCAGTTTACATTTGTATATTTATTTCCGGTTCATGTAGAAGATTGCGTTTCCAAGGGAAACGAAGATTGATGTCAGTTAAATATAAAATTCGAGAGGGAGGTATAGTAGGAGGGAGTGGAAGGGGAGACAGAACACATGAAATCCTTATCCCATATATGACTGGTCAGTCCATGTAATTCTGTTGGTCCCTTTAACACTTTACATATGAGGCATCTTATTTCTCAGCTTGCCACTTTAATTCACACATGGTCTACCCTTTAATTCACACCGAAACGCCATCCCCTCCCCCTCCCAGCCATTACCAGCATGATTCTGATCCCATCTACTGATATCAGAAACAACAGATTCTTCACACTGATATCCAGGATGGGAGGAGCCAAGATGCTATCAATGATTGACAGATCTCACCCCAATTCAATTAGATTGATGATAACATCAATCTAAAAATGTTTAAGTTGGGCGCAGATAGTACATCACCACACATTAGAAGCTATTCTCGTGGGGGGATTTTGTGGGTGAATTACACGATCCTAACAGTGATGTGTTACAGGAAAATGAGTCACAAGTCGCAAATTAATAGATTCTGAGATAGGCCCTACCATTACATTTGAAAAGATGACATCAAACATTAAGGACATTTAAGAAGTGTTTCTATATTTTTGTTTGATATGTTTATGTTTGGAATAAAATTGCAATATTTATCGGTGAGTAATTTCCAGTAGAATAACCAAAAATCAGAACATTCCAAGAAAGAGATCTTGTGAATCATTTTGAAAAAAATAATTTTTGAGACTCATTTTTCGGTAATACAACACATTTCATGTACGAATCTTCACCTACACATTGCCATATTATATTTAGGAATTAGTCCATCAAGAAAATGAAACTGATAATCCTTTAAAGGAACACTGGGGATAAGTTTTAAATCATCGAAGTATATCTTTTTAAAGGCTTTCATTTATTCAGGGACGACCATAATTATGGCATATGCCGTCATGGTTCTTGGTCGGGATTGCTCCCTGCAGTCTTCAGTCTAGGCCCAAAGTTGAGACAGTCCCTTCAAACGAAGGGAAAACCTCTCGCCTCAAACCGTAAAGCGCCATTATAATTCCATTAAAACTGCAAATGTCATTATATTCCCATTAAAACCGATTAGCAAAGTTGGCTGATATACCATTCTTATCTGATCCGAGGGTTTGGACCTGATTGAATTCCACTTAATGCTTTACAAATCCGCACACAGTTTGTGGTATAATGATAATGGAGGGATGGTGAAAATAGATTACAAAAGATAGGATGTTACAGGAAAATGAATCACAAGTCGCAAAAAATTGATTTTGAGATACCATCATATTTAGATGAGATCAAGCGGATTCTAATGATGGTAAATATTATGGACATTTAAGTAATTCTATTAATTAATTTTTATTTTTGAAAAAGTTTACAGTATTTTTGTGTGGCAATTGCTAGTAAAGTAACTAAATATGCTCGATAGGATGACCTTAGAGATAAGATTATATTTATAAGAAACAAGATTATATTTAATACACAGTCTTGTAATTTGGTAGATCTGTATTTATGCCACTAACAGCGCCAGGAACCCCCAAAATGAAAACATTCCAATAAATTAAGAGATCTTGTGAATAAATCAGTTGAAATATCAGTTTTACTAATTGTGACTCATTATTCCCGCAACACATCACATATGACTTGGAGGTACAATATAGAAGGACAACGTTATATTTGAAAGTGTAAGATAAGGTATTATTGATCGTAAAAGCTAGTTTGTGAACAAGACATCTGTTAATTTAAGAGACAGTTATGGGGGAAAGTATGTGAATTCGTGTAACTTCCGCAGCGAAAGTGTTATGAATATATATATTCTGATAAGTTGACATTGCAACATGTGTATATCATGCACATTTACAAGGGAATTAATTCAGGCCTCTCCTAAATAAACGGAAACTATATGGTGATTCCTTAATTAATGAACCTGTTCCGGAGTCCCATTTCTGCGAACTCAACCTTCTACGTAGTTTCTTTCCATTTATAATGTTAAAGATGTATTCCCTGCTAATTTACCCAAAACATTTGTAATGTGAAAAATGAGGAAATGAGTCACAAGTCGCAAAATTTCTATTTTTCGAAGTGTTTTAAATATATCCATGCATTTCGAGGGTCTTCTTATAGAGCATATTTAGCCACCTTACTAGTAAATGTTCGCTCAGAAATATTGCAAACTTGTTTTTTTCAAAACTAAAATATCACAATTAAAATTTGAAAATCATTATTAGATGTCCTAATGTTTACTGCCATTGGAATCAGCTTGATCTCATCTTTTCAAATATGATGGTATCTCAAAGTTACTACCCAAGCTACACTTTCACTTTCTTCTTATTTTTTTTTATAGAATTTATGTCTGTTATGAAACATTTTTATTGGTCACAAAGACACAATCAGAAAATATTATGTATAATCCTTTCAGAATTGTTGTTTTTCTAATTTTCCATATTTGGGGTTCCCAAAAGATTTTTTTTAATTAATTCTCTTCTTCTCCAGGGCTTTCTCTATGTATTGTATTCATTCAATACATCTGTCTGGTTGTGTTGAACTGTATTTTAAACCTGATTTTCGTCTTAAATTCGGGTTATTTGAGAGGATTGGTGAAGGCCAATTGTACGTTTTCTGGCGGTCTGACCCCAATATATATATATATATATATATATATATATATATATATATATATATATATATATATATATATATATATATATATATATATATATATGTGTGCTTCTTCCATTCGTACATCTTATGTATCTTGCTATAATTTGGTTATTTGGATAGAAAGACAAATTAATGTTGGGATACATCAAAGAGCAAAACCTTATAATAATTTCATGATTTTTTTCACTTCCAAAACCACAGGAGAGAGACAGGGTAACCCACCACCTGCTCTCCCATAAAGAAAAGTTCCATCTTTTATATTTAGGCCCCAAACTTATCATGGTGTGCCTCTTTAAACACCAACCCGCATATCATACATTACTGGCGGCAACAATGAGACATCCTCTAATTATCGCTCGCTATCAACATTTCTAAAACAAAATGGCCCCGGGTTAAAGAACCGACATCGCAACTTCATACATTCCATCCCAGACGGGAAAATGCTGGGAGGTACATCAAAATGTGCATACCAGGCGATGCGCTGCACCTTTCCTAATGAATAAACCAATCAATTACCACAAACGAACCTAGTATAAAAACCAGCCGATTGCTGTGTTGGTATCATTCCACTGCTGAAATCACTCACTCACTCACTCACTGAATCACTCCTCAGTTCCTACCATACACAATGGCTCGTACTCTCCTTCTCCTGTGTTTGATGGTGGTGTGTGGAGCCATGCTCCTGGGTTCTACTGAAGCCCTTCCTGCTCCTGCACCTGCTCCCGGTGGTTACGGTTATGGTGGTGGTTACTACCCAAGCTACAGTTACTACCCAAGCTACAGTTACGGTTACTACCCATCATACTACAGCAGCAGCTACTACTGAGGAGAAGGTCGTAGGCGCTCGCAGTAACAATGGTAGGTACATTTATTTAATTGATTTCATTAATTTTAAGCCCTTAAAACTGGTATAATTATTTTTTGTATCCATTATATATAGGCCCTAGTCCCCTAAGCCGATTCTCATGCGATGTTGTGCTACAGAGGACCCTTTTCCATTAAGTTCTGTGAGAATCGCATGGGAATCGGCTTAGTGGACAAGGCCGTTATGTTGTTCTAGATGAAGCGGGTAGAAGATACCGCTTAATTTTATCGATTGGAATATGTATGGGACTTTTTATATATTCATGTCAAATCTTATGAATTGTTTGTGGATGAGGGCGTCAGGAAATATATAATCTAGAAGCAAAGAAATGACTTTTATATATCATTATCTGAAAAGATGAGATCGGACAGATTCCAACAGTGTTTAACCGTTAGAAAACCCAATAAGTATTTCTATTTTCTTCATGTTTGACAAACAAGTTATCGATATTACTGGATGGACAAAGTTACATACACTCCAAAGGATGACCTTAGGAATGCAAAGATATATTAAATACAATCTGGAAATTTGATATTCATATGACTAAAAGAGCTAAACACTCCAACAATTAGAACATTCCTACCAAGAGATCTTTCGGGAAAAGCGGAAAAACATTAATTTTGTGCCTTTAGACAACTTTTCTGTGACATATCACATTTGATATATCCAGTTCATGTTCCATACGACATGACATGCCTATTCCGTATCTTATGGGTCTGGGCACCTGAAGTATTTTGAACCATTTTATATAAATCACCATATTGAAAAAAAGCTGAGAAGAACATGATAATAAATAATCCAGTTTTGGACAGTTTTGCAATGTTAATGATTAATATTTGTGATAAAATATTTGTGTTCGTGCCTTTGGTCATTAATTACCCTATCATAAGATTCTTTAAGAATTCACATAGCCTTATTAAGCTGCTTTCATGCGTTGCCATATGATTCATTTTTCATATCCAAATATACCAACAAAGATCAACTACACTTACTGCCACCATTTTAGTGTGTGAAGTCCAACCGATATTAGGTTTAATTCTCTCTAATTAATCCATATCTGCTGAAGTCCAACTGATACTAGGTTTAATTCTCTCTAATTAATCCATATCTGTGAAGTCAAACTTACATTAGGTTTAATTCTCTCTAATAAATCCATATCTGCTTAAGTCAAACCTACATTAGGTTTAATTCTCTCTAATAAATCCATATCTGCTTCAAAATTTGACATGAACTGTTTTTTTTAATTTCAGGCAAATACTTGGTGGCAGACAAAAACTAGACACTGGACACTATCTGCGGACTCTCTGTGCGGAGACGGCAGACTCGTCCCAACGCAAACTTTCTGTACATATTTATTGTTTCCAATAAAAGATGTTTAAAACCTATATTCAGTGTCCATTGTTTGTCCTTTAAGTATCATTGCATCTTCTTACTAATATTTTTGAATTGATAGAAGTTAGAAATTGTTTGAAGGTTTATTTATATCGCATAGTGGGTACATCTGTGATCCGTTTTAGGAAAATGAGTCATAAGTCGCAAAATATGGATTTTGAGATATCACCATAATTATTTGAAAAAAGGAGATCAAGCGTTTGCGTTTGCAATGTTTCTGGGTGGGTAATTACCAGTAAAGTAACTAAATATACTCCATACAAAGGCCTTCAAAACGCAAGGATATATTTAATATAATGTCCTGGAATTTGTTACATAGATTTATATGACTATTTAAAATGCTAAACCTTCTAAAAAATCAGAACATTTCAATGATGAGATCTTGTGAGAAAAAAAAACCACTTTGGAAAATATCAATTTTGCGACTTGTGACACATTTTCCTGGAACACATCACATCTGACTTCATCTGTAGTCCAGGGCCTGTTGCTTAAGATATTCATCTTTTTTTCTTTTTTTCTCCTTACGAAACGATCTTCATTCAATCTATGAACAGCAATCTCACTTCTCACCAGAGTAAATAACATCGAAAGTACACAAGTTTGCTCCTCTTTTCCTTTTTAACTCCTACTAAAACATATATTTTATTAACCAACCATGAAAAAATACAGGGTTTCTCTTGACTTCCTAGCAAGACAATTATTGGTCTTACATTGAACAGATTATAACCATATTATTATAGATACTTTATGTCGATTCAAAACCAAAAACAAAGTTTTATATTTCAATATTCTTCTATATATATATTATATATACCTGCTAGGGCATATGATAAATAGTGAATGGAACTCGGTACTAGTAGTTACTGTACCAATAAATATTCATATAAATATTCGATTACTAGTACCTCGTTTCATTCTCTCTCTATAAATAGATTATTGACTATTGAAGAGAGAAAAGAAGCTGAGAAGATAAGTTAGTTCATTAGTTGAATAGGGGATTTGCATGTCTCACTGAGCATGTCTATGACAGTGCATGCTGGGATAGATTCAGTTCAAATCTGCCATACAGATATTTAGCAACAATTTTATGGAAAATTGCAAGAATGTTTTCAACAATATTATAGGTTGTGTAAATGATCTATATAAACCAAATGCATGATGGGAAAGATGAAGTTGTGTAAATATTCCAAGCTAAAGATACCATGTTTTCTATAGATTTTATACAGTACCATTACTCCCATAATGCCATGCGAAACAAGATTCAAAAGGGCGGCTTTGCAACTCCCCTATTAAGCGTTTTTATATTTACCTAATGATAATGATAATTAAAAATGAAATGATGTAATTATTAACTTAGATTATATCACGTAATGATGCATAACAATATGGTTATTTTCCTTATATTCATGAACTTCAATTTCTTGGAGGCCCAAGGTTCAGGACCATTGTAGACCAAATATAAATTCGTGCTAATAGAGACAACGTCCTTGAAAATGTACAATTCATCTTCACCAATCCTCTCAAATAACCCATATTAAGATATAGAAAAGAATTGTATTAGAGATTTTATTATACATGCATTGCTCTTAAAACAACGTATCTAGAGTGATTCACGCATAGTGCGTATTTCATTAGTGATTTACGTGGGGTTGTCATGGCAACCAGTCTGTTGTTTCTTTTACTAAGATTACCGGTAAAATTCAAATTTATAACTCGATTTGTTTCTATTTTCATGATTGAAAGTATGTAAGTATTAAGAGGCTACCATCTTAACGAGCTATTACTGGACTAGAAAAACGTTGCACCAGAAATCGAAATTTGCAGCTTGAAAAAGAATTGTTCAGCTCTTTTCCTACCCACCTAGAAGTCATGACCATTTGGCGGATTTTGGTTTATTGTCCATAAATATATATCCATGGCACGTATTAACATGAAAAATACACCCAACTATTATTATCACAACCATTACTTATTTTAAGGAAAACAACAACAAGAATTAATATATACAGTTTTATTCCCCAACATGGCGGAAAGTTCCGGAAATGTACACTGGCTTAGGAAGGTCTTTCATCTATCATCCCATCCTGTGCTCGGTTCTCCTCCCAACTCTCCTATTGCATTCTTCTACTCTGTTTCTTCGCCTGAAAGCAGATAGAAAATAATTAATTAATTAATTACACACATCGAAATGTGGTCATAAAGTGACGTGTTACAGAACAATGAGTCACACGTCGCAAAAAATGGATTTTGAGATACTATCATATTTGAAAAGGTGAGATGAAGCCGATTCCAATAATGGGTCAGATTTTTCAGAAAATGTACAATTGGCAGCTCTACACATTTAGGAAATTCTGCTAATTTAGGCTGTAATTTGTCCAATACTAGGTAAATCCGTGTATAGTTGGCATTGCATTGATTCCAACAATGTGTTTGGTTAGGTTGAACTGTATTTGGAACTTTATTTCTGTTTGAAATTTGTGTTATTTGAGAGGACTGGGGAAGGTGAATTGTACATTTACTGAAAATCTGACCCTAATGTTGAAACGTTATAAAACACATAGCTATATGTAGAAATGGCAGATATGCAACAATTTGTGAATTATCAATTCTAATATTGCCATTGTTCTCCTCTGATCATTAACCAACCTATCCTAACATATTACGAAAATAAATACATATATTCATGTGCAATGAGAGTACAATGTGACATATACAACTCTAAACCGCAAAATGCCATTATGATCACATCAGGACCGCAAAATACCATTATAATTTCATTAGGTGCCCTCTTTTGGGCCCGAAAAACCATTAGCGCAGTAGGCGTCCAATTACTGACATTCCATTCTCATCTGATCTGAGAGGCTTTGAACCTAGACTGTATAAAATACCCGGCCATTTATTTGTATGTGGGTCAGATTTTCAGAAAATGTACAATTCACCTTCACCAATCTTCTGAAATAACCCGAATTTCAGACGAAAATAAAGTTCAAAATTCAGTTCAACCTAATCAAACAGATTGGTAGAATCAATGCAATGCCAAATATACTCGAATTTACCTAGTATTGACCAAATTGCAGCTTCATTTAGCAGAATTTACTAAAGGTGTACAGCTGCCAATTGTACATTTTCTGAAAATCTGACCCTGAATAGGCCCACCCGTTTAGGGCGAACTATTGGATAGTTAATATAATCTTAAGAAAACCAAGAAGATTGACGACTTGGGTGCATCTACAGAAATGCTAAATAGGGGAGTTGCATAGCCGCCATTTTGAATCTTGATTCCCATGGAATTATGGGACTAATGGTGCAGTGCAAAATCTATAGAAAACATGCTATGTTCAGCATGGAATATTTATCAATGTCTAATGTCAATATCCATGTGTTATACATGGTTCCATAAAACAGGCCTCCATCTTTCCCATCATGCATTTGGTTTCCATAAATCATTCATAGAAGCTCTGATATTGGTGAGAATATTCTTGCAATTTTCGATAAAAATGTTGCCAATCATTTGTATCTCAGATTTCAACAGAATCCATCCCAGCATGCACTGCAGTAGACATGCGCAGTGAGCCATGCAAATCCCCTATTATGTGGCAGATATTCCACAACCAGCATATGGGAAGGTATGCGACAATTTTTTATTTTTTTTTAAAGATGTTTATTCAGCAAGATGAAATTATGCAGTTACACACTATTCTCATTCGAGGCTGACGTTAGAATTTTTTTAAGCATATAAGTACATTACGAAAAGAAAAAGAAATATTACGAAGTGATAAGAGAAAAAGAAGGAATTTTTTAAATTTGGAAAAAAAATTCGGCCAATCGAGCCCAGATAATAATACAGGGAAATACATAAAAACCACCACCGGGGCAGCATCCTTTTACTACATTCCTCAGAGAATATTTATTATCATCAATCCTAATACTTCCTTTGTTCTCCTGTGATCGACAGAAAATAATCAATTGCATAATATATACATGTACAAAGATATAAACATGGCAAGAATGGCCATAGTTAACATACTGAATGGTATAAGGCTATTTATGAGTTTTCAGCCACATTGTTGAAACAGTAATGAGCACTGGGTCTCCCTTTGTTGTCATAAAATGCCTGGAGAAACTGTTAGTATAGCGGGAATGTGTGCATGAGATATGAATACATTACCACACGGTGCGTACTCAAGTGTGTGATAAGTTATGATTTATTGTATGGGTGAGTATGTGTAATGTGTCACAGGAAAATGAGTCACAAGGCAAAAAAAAATCGATTTTGAGATACCATCATATTTGAAAAGATGAGATCAAGCCAATTCCACTGATAGTAAACAGTAGGACAGTTATAAAGCATTTCTATATTTTCATGTTAACATTTTTTTCTTAAAAGTTTGCAACATTTCTGGGTTGACAATTCCTCGTAAAATAACTAAATATACTCCATAGGGTGATTTTAGAAACACCAGGATCTATTTACAGTGACTCTTGTGTGATGTTGTAGACAAATATTGATTTTTCGGACTCTGTGTATGGATGCACGGAGTCAATGATCATCCAAAATCCATGACTTCACATCATCTTTCTCAAAATCATTCATTGTCTTACCTTATACCTAAAAGGGAAAAAGTTTACCTGTATAATATTATGTGTCGCGTCAGATGGCTAATGCCGACGACTTATTTGACTAGAATTTAATTACGTAATTAATTTGACTAGTGATTGTATGATTTCATAAAGTAATTTGTATTATTATTATTTAATTATGTTTATATAGGCTGAAAATGTTGTCATTGATACATGAGCTTATGAATAAAAACAGACAAACTGAAGTGTCTTCAGATCTGGTGCATGTATTCATATCATCTCAGGGACTAGACACTTAACAAATGAAAACATTCCAACAAAGAGATCTTTGAAAGATATTAATGTTGTGACTTGTCTTTCCTTATATACTTTTCCTTGCTAATTAGCAAGGAAAAGCTTGAACATGCAAAGCTTGAGCAATACTTTGATATTTTTAAAAAAAATACATATCAATTCTCGTTACCTTTAAGGAAGTTTTAGGAAAAGAATTTGTTATACAGACAATGCTAATTTTTATTCCCCTAAGCAAGGAAAGATAGCTTAAGAAAGGGACATTTTAAGTAAAGATTCCTTATGTAACAGACCCTGACAAAATTAAAGATGGAAATCATCAAATTGTTCTCTTTAAAGTAATAGATAAATGTGTATAGAGAAAATCAAATCGATAGTGTTCTGAACAAAGATGTTTACATAGTTCTATATAGTTTTACATATGGTTTCCATCGTACAAGCCAGTCCATTGGAAGGGATTGTTTAGATTGCAGAGTTATAGTTATCACGTATAGTATCTTTGACTAATATACCTCCCGAATTACAAACTACAATTCTAAATCAAACCAAAATATTAGACAAAGGTTCCTTTTATAAAATGATGGCAATTCCATACAAAAGTAATAGAAAACTCAGAGAAACATAGCAACTTTAGAAACCATTTCATCAAAACAAAACTATGGCTCAATCCCAAACACCACAAAGAAATACTTAATACTTAAATATCACATATTGAATATTATATTATTGTGCGATGAACTTTGTATTAATTAATTGGTAACAAGGATTATTACAGAACTGGTAGACTACTTCTAGGATATCTCAGCCCTTCCAGTACATTTATTGTGAAATAAATGAGTTAATTATAAGAATAAGTAAATTAAAAATCAACTTTATTTTAAGTTAAATAAATCTTGATAATTTTGTTTGTATGGGAAACATTTCAGGCTATAGTCTCTGTCCCTACAGATAGTATCTATTGGTACATGTATTTTTTTAAAAAGTTTTTTGACACGTTTGATAATTCTGTTTGTCACATTTTGTTTGTACTGGTACAACATGATAGAACGGAATAAGTATGTATTGGTATTAGAAAAACCAATGTAAGTCTTGGCTCACAGCCTCTCTGATCAGATAAGAATGGTAAGCCAGTGATTGGACGACTACTGCTCTAATGACCTTTTCGGCCCTGGAGTAAGCGTCCTAATGTGATTCTAATGGCATTTAGCTGTTTGGAGCGAGAGACTTTCCCTCAGTTTGAAGGGACTCTTTCAACTCCGAACCTAGACCGAATGTTTCTCAAATTTTTTAGGAGAAAAAAACAAAAAAAGTCTATGTGTTTACTGTAGGTATGTATATTCCTCGGTAGAGGTACCTAATGTGTACAACAAACGAAACCTGTAACTTAAACAACAAGGTGTAATATCAAACCAATAATGTATTAATGATTTAGTTTAAATACTTAAAATACTTAATTCATTGTAAAACAACACTGAACTTGCTTCATTTGTATCTTATATCGCTTTTGAATTTAAATGTTTTTCTGAACTACCATGAAATTATCATTGTATGACAATGGATCCAATAAAATTTGTTAAAAAAAAGAAGTAAAATAAAACAACCACTCACCTTCATTGCTCCCGTCTAAACATGGCCGAATCTGTTTGAACCATATCCGACGTAGTCCGAAAAGTGTGGTAGATTATTAGAGGGCGTTTCAGGCAGTAGGTAACTATTGTAGCCATAATGTGGCTGATACCCTTTATACCCATACCCATGCCCATGCCCATGCCCATACCCATACCCATACCCATAGCCACCAGCATCCACCCTACCCATGGACAGGAGCAGGACGAGGGCTAGGGTACAGCAGGTGGACAATAGTAATCGGATCATGGTGATAGCTCCGTGTTATAGACTGGTCTGTGGTTGTTGCTCTTTCTTATACTTCTGCTTCTTGACTTGATCTAGGTTTTCATCCTTGACATAAGATCTAAGGCCGGGGCGTTTCCTTGAACTATTTTAAAGAGGGGAGGAAGAAAATGGGGGGGGGGGGGCGGAGAGAGAAATGGAGGAGGGTCAATGTTTCTTTATGGTGCTTGGATGTGATATCTTAATCATTATAGTAAATTATACGTAATGCCCACTGCCCTAATTGGGCGTAAGAAATCAACTCTATTTTACTTAAACACGATTTTATTAAATATACTAAATGGGAATTTTGGGTTCAAAATGTTGACCATTGATATTTTATTCCATCCAATAGGGCGAGTATATTATTGGAAAGGTGACTTTTTGACTCCCATGAATCATTGCTTTATTTATTATAATTATAAACTCTCTTATATTTAATCAAATATCGAGAAAATAACTTTTTTTTAACGATTTTAGGAACTGCGACCCATTCACCCACCCCTTGCAACTTGTTCTAGATCTAGCAATACTAGGAATATTGATTGATGACCGTCGTCCGGAAATTGAGCCTAGCTACCAGGAAAATGTTGAATATGGAAAACATTACCAAAACTGACCCGAGCCCAAAATATGCAAATAGGCCACGGTTCATCAGCAGGTATGCATACCTGTCGAAGATGTATATATTAATGGACATTCTTCCCAGTTTTCGGTAATTATTCAGTAATTAACTGTTATTGAATGTGTAATTCAGAGTTTCCATGGAAACTGCGCAGAAAGCAGCTAACCTCTGACTTCCCAAATTACTAGGACAATATGGTCTAACCTAGGTCAATAAATATGGTAATGTTAAGCTTTTATATAAAAAAAAAGATGGCGGATGATGATGGGACTTTGTCCTAAGAGGTTTAACTGCCCCAAGTATTTTAGCAATATGTGATGTGTTACAGTAAATTTTTATTAAGAATTTCTATATTTTAGGTAGGATATTTTTGTTTTTGAAAAGTTTGCAATATTTTTTAGTATAGACAATTACTAGGAAAGTAGCTTAATATACTGTATAGAATGACCTTAGAAATGCATAGATGTATTTAATACACATTCTTCAAATTTGAGACATGCATTTATGCTACCAGCGGCTTCAAGAACTCCAAAAATGAAGACATTCTAAGCAAGGGCTCTTATAAAAAAAATACTTCGGAAAATATCAGTTTTAATTTGTGACTGTGACTCGAATATCAAGATAAATATGTCAGTCATTGAATACTACTGTACATCAGAGAGTGCAAGTTTTATTTCCAAGATAATGACATAGAGGCGCGAAGATCTATAGAGTGAGGCTGCCGCCGACTGTAGCAAACACCACCACGAGAAATCGTCCACGATCTGAATTTTAAAAAATGAAAACATTGAGCAATTCTAAAGATTTTCATTGAAAATTTCTTTCTTTCCGATTTGGTAACGGTTAGGACCTATAGACGACATAGAGTGTTGAGTCACTGGAAATATCTATATCATTTAATTTAATTTAATGTAAAGTTTACATTTATAAAAGGCATCACAAAAGAGTCGACAGGGGAAAGATTTTCAGAAAATGTACAATTGGCAGCTGTACACATTTAAAATGTTTTCTTCCCAAATGGGTAAAACCAGGAAGGTTGATGGAATTTGAAAACTAGCTGTACACATTTAGTCAATTCTGCTAAATTAGGCTGCAATTTGGTCAATACTAGGTAAATTCGAGTATATTCAGCATTGCATTGATTCTAGCAATCTGGTTGGTTAGGTTGAACTGTATTTTGAACTTTATTTTCGTCTGAAATTTGGGTTTTTTGAGAAGATTAGTGAAGTTGAATTGTACATTTTCTGATAATCTTACCAATGTACTGAATTTCAGGACAGTGTATTAAATTATACCGTTGCATTTCAAAGGTCGTCTTATAGAGTACCGTAACATAAACCTAGCTACTTTACTAGTAAAATGTCCGTCCAGAAATATTGCTTCTGTTTTCAAACTAAAAATATCAAACTTAGAATATAGAAATATCTATAAGATGTCCAACTGTTTACTATCATTGGAATCGGCTTGAATCTTTTCAATTATGGTGGTATCTCAAAATCCTTTTGTTACATGTGACTCATTTTCCTGTAACACATCACAACTGGCCTCGCTGATATATAGCAAGGAGGTGAATTTCAAAATACAGTTCAACATAACCAAACAGATCTTTTTTTAATCGAGGCAATTCCAGATAATACTGAAGTATACCTAGTATTTATGATTTTTCAGCCTAATTTTGCAGAATTGACTAAATGTGTACAGCCGCCGATTGTAATTTTCTGGCGACCTGTCTCATATATATAAACAAATGGCGAAACAGGTTCACATATATGGGTCAGATTTTCAGAAAATGTACAATTCAACTTCGCCAATTTTCTCAAATAACCCAAATTTCAGATGAAAATAAAGTTCAAAATACAGGTTCAGCCTAGCCGAACAGATTGCTAGAATCAATGCAATGCCGAAAATTTTCGAATTTACCTAGTATTAACCAAATTGCAGCCTGATTTAGCAGAATCTACTAAATGTGTACAGCTGCCAATTGTACAATTTCTGAAAATCTGACCCATATATAAAAGCTAAAATAATTATTTATAATATTCCAATTGGAAAACTAATGTGGCGTGGCTGCGCATGAAAACAATCGCTCCCGTTCGGGGTTATGCAAATGGGTCAGATTTTCATAAAATATACAATTGACAGCTGTACACATTTAGTAAATGTGGCCAATACTAGGTATATCTAAATATATTTGATATTGCCTTGATTTAAACAATCTGTTTTGTTATGTTGAACTGAGTTTTGAACCATATTTTTGTCTTAAATTTAGGTTATTTGGGAGGATTGCTGAAGGTGAATTGTACATTTTCTGGCGATTTCACCCATATATTTTTATCTGACACCGTGACTAAAATAGTATAGCCAATATTGAAAAAAACAACAAGAATGGTAGAGGGGCTATATATCGGGTGGGACACGTTGTCAAACGATATTTTCACTATAGAGATCAAATCTCATTATAATTGAGTATAATATCTGGAACTAGACCTTGAAATGAATGACCTTGACCTTCACCCAAATGACACTATAAATAGAATTAATGCCAACATCTAATGGGACACCAGAATTCGACGATTACGGCGATGAGTAATTTAGTAGATAAATAAATTCTAAATAATGCTCAGAATCCAGTTGTATGGCTTCTCTCCACCACACACACACACCCACACTGCAACAGTCAGCGCATGCAGTCATGGGTCAGATTTTCAGAAAATGTACAATTGGCAGAACAACTTATTTTGTAAATTCTGCTAAATTGGACTGAAAAATCGTCAACACTAGGTATATATGGGTATATTTAGTATTGCCTTGATTCAAACAGTTTTTTTGATTATGTTGCACAGTATTTTGAACCTGATTGTTGTCTTAAATTTGGGTTATTTGAGAGAATTGGTGAAGGTGAATTGTACATTTTCTGAAAATCTGACCCTCATGGGTAGCTGACGGGCAGGCTATGAAAGCCTGGTATAAGTATAAATGGGTCAGATTTTCAGAAAATTCACCTTCACCAATCCTCGCAAATAACCCAAATTTCGGACAAAAATATAGTTTAAAATACAGTTCAACCTAACCAAACAGATTTCTAGAATTAATGCAATGCAGAATATACTCGAATTTACCTAGTATTGACCAAATTGCAGCCTAATTTAGCAGAATTAACTAAATGTGTACAGCTGCCAATTGTACATTTTCTGAAAATCTGACCCATATACGTAATTGCTTTAAATGAACGTTGGAATGGTCACTTTTGTAGTAATACCGCTATATTTGGGGGAAGGTGCGAAAGTCCTTTTTGGTGAGAATTACCCTGAGGGCCTTTTAACAAAGGCGTTCGTCGCTGAAAGTTGAAAGGTAAGAAAGCAAGAAAACAAGAACAATACCTTATAAACTAACCGCCCTAATATCGCCCATAATCGCCATAATCTCCATAGTGAGGAAGGTTATTGGATTTAGAGTCGGGGAGGAGGTATTTCCCCTGGTAATATCCACCAATATAGGGCTGGTATGGATTATCCTGACTGCTGGCTCTATACCCAAAGCCTTGTAACTGCACATGGGAGGCCAACATGACTAAACATAGTGAAATTAGACAAAACTTGGTCCTCAACATGATGGTATTGAGTGTAGAGATCGTTTCTTGGCTCTGAACTTTGTCTTTTATACATGTATAGCTGTCGGTCAAAGGTTGGATGGGGAGGTGGGAAGGGAGGGTCATACCCCATCTTAATTGATGTGATATATTTTAGCACTTTGATTAGATATTAGACTTCATTTGACTGTTACTTGCTTGAGCATTTACGTAAAACTTATTGGATAAAATCAGGCTATACTGAGAAAATGTGTACTCAATGTATGGAAATGTATATGACTTTTATAATATTTTCTAAATCGAAATAGAAAATGTAACTTAGTTAAAGTTTAAATCCTAACTGTTATTTGTTTAGGCATGGCATGTGTGCCTCTGATGAGAAAACTGACCAGTGCTAAGACATAAAAAAACAGTAAATTTATAAACATTTATATTGCATTTTTCAAAGCCCTCTTAAGCCCCTTTTTCTTAACGCCTCTTAGCTTGACCTGGAATTTCTCAGTCCCCACAAACAATTCTGAGACATAATCATGAAATTGATCAAAGTATTGATATTTATATTAAATTTGGATAGGTCTCTGAGCCACCCCCTCCGCCCGTTTGCCCAGCCCACCTCCCTGCTTAACCACCAAATTCTCCACTGCTCTTCGATGTGTTTTCCCACAAAAAGCTAATGATTGATCAGTGCCAGACGTGCATTCAGATGGTGCAGGACAATACGTAGTGATAATAATTAAATCAACTGCAATGGGTAATTATGCTATGTATGGACAGAGAGCACAGTTTCCCATCAACGACAGTAAAGAAAATGAGGCATCTCTCGGATGACTTAAGAAACAGGAATATAGAAAAACCCTCTCAATTCATACAATTATGGGTGTCGTTCGTAAGAAAATGTACAATAGTGGATTTGCATAGCCGCCATTTTGAACCTAGATTCTCATGGAATTATGGGAATAATTGTACAGTATAAAATCTATAGAAAACATGCCATGTTCAGCATGGGCTATTTATCAATGGTCTAATGTCAATATATATCCATGTGTTTTACATGTTTCCATAACACAAGACTCGATCTAACATTCCAATCCATTGTGATATCATTGAAAACATTCTTGCACTGTAAGTTTGTAACAGACATGCACAGTGGCACATGCAACTCCCCTATTCGCCTTTACTAACCAAGCCCAGGATAGAAACAGACCACCTTCTCATCTATTCTTATTGTCATGTATATACCCAATTACTTTTCTAATTGCATTGTCTTTTCTGTTCATTTACTCATATATAAGCTTTCAAATGACTTTTAGCAATGATGGCCAGCAGATGAATTCAGTCCTATAAGTCATGATATTAGTAAACTCGGTAAGATTTTGTTTGTCATAAAAGCTGAGAATGCAATTTTAAATGAGAATGGCCTTTTACTGATCAATAATTGTGTCTAATGATACAGACTCATGTATTCGGAATAATTTATTAATTATATTCTCCTGGACATGTATGGACTTCCAGAGAATAATGACATTACGGCAATTAGGGAATAACTTAAGAATAATGAATAGGTTTCACATACATGAGACCTCCCCACTGCCTTGCGGTTCATTTGCAAGGGCTTGCGATTCTTGATCGCAGTCTAATCGCAATAGGGGGCTTTAGTAATGGCGGACTATTCACACTTGAGGGCGCCAAGAACCGGACCCAAATTTCAGACAAAAATACAGTTCAACGTAACCAAACAGATTGCTAGAATCAATACAATGCCAAATACTCGAATTCACCTAAGTATTGACCAAATTGCAGCCTAATTTAGCAGATTGTACTAAATGTGTAGAGCTGCCAATTGTACATTTTCTGAAAATCAGACCTGTATGTAACACACCATGAGCACTAAACAACCCATAATATTAATTTAGCGACTTATAGCGGAACTCCACTATAGGTCAAAAACGGCGCCAACAGGCAAAATTCGTCGCCGACATTTCTAAAAATTCGGAAAATTCGACATGACTAAAAATTCTAGTGGATGAGGGGGTAAAATAGGTTTTTGGCAACACATTTATTTGTTGCCAACAATTGCAAAATATCTAACTTGATTAGATATTTCGTCGCAAAAAATTCGTCGCAGCCGTTTTTGCCTGTTGGCGCCGTTTTTTACCCATAGTGGAGTTCCGCTATTATGACTCAGTTTCTATGATACAACACATTTGATATACAATGAAAGAGTAGGGAGATTCCGCAAGCAAACCTATCTCAATTATGTAAACGTATCCGTATCTTTCTTGTGAATTACGCCACATTTTTGTGTATAAAAAATAAATTGTGAGATGAAACATTTTGTTTCATACGTTACGTTACATTTTCCCGCCATGCTTTGCTGAACCTCTTTCTTCCTTTTAATGTATATTTATATGTGAGAGATACGTTTACGTTTACGTTTAGGTTAAGGGTGGTCTCCACTGGCTGCGGTAAGCTCTGCGCTACGCTTTGCGATGGTGCTGTGATGGTGAGAAGTGGCGAGGTCCTCCCTACATGGCCATGCAGTAAACCATGTAGACAGGACCTTGTCATTCCTCTCCACCTACAGAACCAGCACAACACCATCGCAAGGCTTACCACGGAGCTTACCGCAGCCAGTGGAGACCACCCTTAAGACTTGCTGAACCTCCCTATATACAATACCTCATATTGCTCATCTAGTAATATCCATAACGGGTGTAATCGCTGTAATCTCCAAAGTACGGAAGATTGTTATCTTTGCTGTTTGGAAGGAGATATTTCCCCGGATAATATCCGCTGACATAGGCCTGGTAGGTATTATCCTGGTGCCCTCCATACCCATACCCATTGCCATACTGGGCACTCGCCATCACCACCATACAGGCAACCAAACACAGAACAAGTACACACAACTTTGCCATGGTTAGTGTCTATGACAACCCTTGACAACGGGTGAATTGTGTCTTTATATATAGGCACAAGATTGGTATATATTAATAACGATTATTGAATGGTAATAGCGAGATAGAGGGGTGTAGCGAGAACATGTATACCCCCGTGGTTAGAGGAATAATTGACCTTTGCTCGTATATCATATTGAGGTGTCACTATACAATGTCTATAGCTCACAGGGCCCTTGGGTCAGTGTGTTGTAGCTATTGTCTTACTTGAAATGGATTCATAGAGGCTTTATATGTATTCAATATACCTGGATATCTTGCACATATTACATATAGTTGATGTGTTCCGGGGAAATGAGTCAGAAGTCGCAAAATCTTTATTTTTCAAAGTATTTTGTCCACAAGATCTCTTTGTAGGAATGTTCCCATTGTTGGTGTATTTAATGCTGCAAGTCATATGAATACATGTACCAAATGTTCTATAGATGGGGTCAGTATGGTAGTGAACATTAACACAATTTGCTTTTGTATCTAAAGATATTGATTAAATCTATATTTTGTGAAAAGACATATGGGTCAGATTGTTAGAAAATGTGCAATTGGCAGCTCTACACATTTAGGAAACTCTGCTAAATTAAGCTGGGAAATGATGAATACCGGGTATATCTGAGTATTAGTATTGCATTGATTTAAAGTATCAGTTCTGTTATGTTAAACTGCATTTTGAAGCTCATTTTTGTCTTGAACGTGGGTTATTTAAGAGGATTGGTGAAGGCGAATTGTACATTTTTTGAAAATCTGACCCATATACCTTCTGGAAGAACTGCTTTGGCAGATGATTGCGTCCTTTTCTGATTGTAAACTGTTTAAATCGGAAAACAAATTCAATATATATATACATGATCATGTATTAAATGTATCTAAGCTCATCCTATAGGGTATGTTTAGCTACTTTATAAGTACTTGTCCCCCCAGAGAGATCGTAAACATTTTTTCAAAAACAAAAAAATAATCAAATCTAAAATATAGAAATAATTACTAGCTGTCCCAATGTTTACTATCATTGGCATCGGCTTGATCTCATCTTTTCAAATAGGATGATATCTCAAAATCCAATTTTTGCGATTTGTGATTCATTTCCCTATAACACATCACATATAATATACTGTAAACATATTAATGTTTGCGCAGTATTTATTTTCGCTATTTTCGCGCACCCACCCTTGTGCGTGAAAATAAATCCTGTGCGAAAGATATAATTATTGCATAAACAAGGCGTGAGACTTCCTTACTGCGCGAATTTAAATCTGCGCGAAAAGCTGTCAAATTACTCAATGTGCGAAAATTTATCTGCGCGAAAATAAATAAGTTTACAGTATATATTTTTTGTATGTGTCTATAAGAGAGTTTATAGCTTGGAGGAATCAGTTACTGAGAAGGGCAGCTATACATAGGATGTGGCTATTCTTGAAGTTCTTGGAAGGTAAGAGTAGAATAGAGATTAATTACTATAGGATGAATTCTTCATGGAATAGAAAAGGTAATATGCCACGTGTCAGAGGAAAATGAGTCATATATCGCACAAAGTATTATTTTTCAAATGAATTATATCAAAAGAACACTTACTCAGACAGTGTTTGGGGGCGTCTAGCTCTGCTCGTAGCATGAATAC
This sequence comes from Sthenelais limicola, assembly GCA_942159475.1. Classification (NCBI taxonomy): domain Eukaryota; kingdom Metazoa; phylum Annelida; class Polychaeta; order Phyllodocida; family Sigalionidae; genus Sthenelais; species Sthenelais limicola. The sequence goes on along the minus strand of OW804096.1, from coordinate 18,548,547 downwards.
ATGCTCCAAATTTCAAGACTCTCTATATATGGGTCAGATTTTCAGAAAATGTACAATTCAACTTCGCCAATCTTCTCAAATAACCCAAATTTCAGACGAAAATAAAGTTCAAAATACAGTTCAACCTAACCAACCCGATTGCTAGAATCAATGCAATGCCAAGTATACTCGAATTTACCTAGTATTGACCACATTGCAGCCTATTTTCGCAGAATTGACTAAATGTGTGCAGCTGCCAATTGTACATTTTCTGGAAATCTGACCCATATATTGAATATATAACTACATGACTAGTGATTGACACTCAAGAAATATTGCTAACTTTGTGTTCATGCATAAAACAACATAAAAATACTTATTATTTGATGTCCTAATGTTAACCAACATTGGAATCCCCTTGATCACATCTCTTTAAATGGGTCAGATCGTCTTTATAGATATCTTTATTTTTGAAAAAAAGAAGTGTTCAATGTTTCGGGGGGTGGGGTGGGGGTGGGGGTGGGGGAGGGAGTAAAGTAACTAAATGTACTCCATACGAAGGCCTTCAAAACGCAAGGATATATTTAATACAATGTCCCGAAATTTGGTACATGGATTGACATGACTACAAGTGCTAAACCCTCTAATAATCAGAACATTTCTACTTAGAAAACTTGTAAATAAATCACTTTGAAAAATATCAATTTAGCTATTTGTGACTTATTTTCCTGAAACGCATCACATATATCATTTCTAGCAGTGTCATTAAATGAGGCGTATAAATGCAGAGACTCTTAGTCGATGAACTCTATACATGTATGACTTCATTGACAGAGTCATATCCAAGATACAATTCCTGTTACGTTACATATCAACAGCATCTCACTTCGACACCGCTTTTCATTTTCTTTTATTTTACATAAAAGGGAAACAAAGGATAATAGGGGAAAGGTAGAGTTTTTTTGTTTATTTCTCAATGTTACCTTTGCATAGTCTTAGTTATCAAGTCAATAGTTAAACTAGTGCTAATTGTGAAACATGTAAGTCTGTTCTTTTCGGTGCTAGGTATTTCCTGAAAGAACAGAATTAAACCTGCATTCCCAGCTATTACGACAAAAAGAAACCTATTAAATTACTCATATTATGACTTATAGGACCAAATTACCTATATTCAGCTGCTCATTTGAAGAATTGCACGAATTTAAAGTCGAGTTTTATGCCTATGGGCCTATGTACATCTCATCTTACCACATTATGGGTCAGATCGTCAGAAAATGTACAATCGGCAAATCTACACATTTAGCAAATTCCGTTAAATTAGACTGAAAAATGGTCAATACTAGGCATATCTGAGTATAATATTACCTTGATTCAGGGAATTTGTTTGTTTATGTTGAACTAAATTATGACCCTCACTTTTGTCTTAAATTTGGTATATTTAAGAAGATTGGTGAAGGCGAAGTGTACATTTTCTGACTACTTTATATATGGATTTATCTTAAGTGTTCCCAATACATTTCCTCTACTAGTTCTGGGTCAGATTTTCAGAAAATGTACAATTGGCAGCTGTACACATTTAGTAAATTCTGCAAAATTAGGGTGCAATTTGGTCAATACTAGGTAAATTCGAGCATATTTGGCATTGCATTGATTCTAGCAATCTGTTTGGCTAGGTTGACCTTGTATTATGAACTTCGTCTCAAATTTGGGTTATTTGAGAAGATTGGCGAAGTTGAATTGTACATTTTCTGAAGATCTGACCCTTCTGTTCACATCGCCCGCGTGGCGGGAAAGTTAAACACTATCGCCACCTAGCGTCTTCATTGAAAACTTCTATTAGAACTGTTAGTGCTGCCACCTAGTAAATAATTCTTGATAGGTGGAGCGGATGCGTCAGGACTTCCGAAAATGAACAATTCGCTAAAAGTCTCAACAAATCCAAAGGTGAAACAGCAATTTTAATGAGGTTTTCTGTTAATAATAGGGGATTTGCATGTCTCTATGAACATGTCTATAACAGTGCATGATGGGATGGATTCTCTTGAAATCTGACATACACCAATTTGGCAACATTTATTTATGATTTTTATCGAAAATTGCAAGAATGTTTTCATCATATATCATGGCTTGTATATAGTGATCTATGAAAACCAAATGCATGATGGGAAAGATGGGGACTTGTCTTATGAAAACATGTATAGCACATGGATATTGGGATTAGAACATTGATAAATAGTCCATGCTGAAATGCCATGTTTTCTATAGATTTTACACTGTACCATTAGTCCCATAATTCCATGCGAATTAAGATTCAAGATGGCGGCTATGCAAATCCCCTACTCAGATATACCTATAGTATTTGGTTATTTTCCAGCCTTATATAACTGTGTTTGTTTTACGATAAGCTCTCATTGACAGCTATGATACTTTCAACTTAATGCATAGAAGAATATATTTTTTAAGCATAGACGAATTATAAGTTTACGATCATACATGTGATCCGTTTTAGGAAAATGAGCAAGAGTTCACAATGTTTCTCGGTGGGGAATTACCACTAAAGTAATTGAATATACTCTATATACGTAGGCCTTCAAAACGCAAGGTTATATTTAATATAATGCCCTGAAATTTGTTACATAGATTTATATGACTATAAGTGCTTAACCCTCTAAAAATCAGAACATTTCAATAATGAGATCTTGCGAGAGAGAAAACTTTGAAAAATATCAATTTTGCGACTTGTGACTCATTTTCCTGGAACACATCACATATACCGGTACCTGCTGTATGTGAGGTATTACGCCAGGGGTAATACGATTATAAATGGGAAGCGACTAGATACTAGGTGCCAGGTCACTAACACAGGTATATAAGATAAGATAAGAGGTTTTTTATTTGTCTTTAAAGGGGTACAAATATACAACAGTATCTGTGAATTTTTTTATGAGAGAAGACCAATTGGTCGACGTACCATTATGAGACCCAAGAGTTCATTTCTTCTGGCAGTTACCATGAATTTAGAATAAAACTATAATTAAGAGAGTGCTACGATTTTAACATAATTACTACATAAAATAGAAAAAGTGACTTAGGTATATCATAAGTAATAAATCGATCATACAGTCATACAGTACAGCATGATGTTTACATAATATAAAGTAATTTAAGGGCCCAGTCCACCAAGCCGATTCTCATGCGATTTTGCGATGCAGAGGACTCTTTTGCACTAAATTCTATGAGAATCGCATGAGAATCGGCTTAGTGGACTAGGCCCTTTAGGTATATAGTGAGTAATAAATCATTCATAGGTGAATGTGGATACTATAGGTTAGTACAGAGTCATTAGCTGAGTGGCAGCAATATAGCCACTCAGCTACAGCTACTATAGGATAGTATAGAGCCCATAGCTGAGTGGCAGGAATATAGCCACTCAGCTACAGCTACTATATAGGTTAGTATAGAGTCCATAGCTGAGTGGCAGGAATATAGCCACTCAGCTACAGCTACTATAGGTTAGTATAGAGCCCATAGCTGAGTGGTAGGAATATAGCCACTCAGCTACAGCTACTCTATAGGTTAGTATAGAGTCCATAGCTGAGTGGCAGGAATATAGCCACTCAGCTACAGCTACTATATAGGTTAGTATAGAGCCCATAGCTGAGTGGCTGGAATATAGCCACTCAGCTACAGCTACTCTATAGGTTAGTATAGAGTCCATAGCTGAGTGGCAGGAATATAGCCACTCAGCTACAGCTACTCTATAGGTTAGTATAGAGCCCATACCCGAGTGGCAGGAATATAGCCACTCAGCTACAGCTACTATAAAGGTTAGTATAGAGCCCATAGCTGAGTGGCAGGAATATGGCCACTCAGCTACAGCTACCATAAAGGTTAGTATAGAGCGCATAGCTGAGTGGCTGGAATATGGCCACTCAGCTACAGCTAATCTATAGGTTAGTATAGAGCCCATAGCTGAGTGGCTGGAATATAGCCACTTGGCTACAGCTACTCTATAGGTTAGTATAGTGTAAAGAATTGCAATTCTTGCGAGCGGAATTTACCCATAGAGTGGCCGTCCCCCCCTCCCCCTCTTCCCCCCCTCCCCTCCGCCTGGGCCTCGACCGCCACGCGGGACCTGGGTGGAGCGGGGGAGAGCGGGGCACTGGACATCTGTTGTTATGTGTCTACCTGTTTGATTGTCTTAGCAACCGAAATAGCATCGCCAATTGTTCTCCGGCGTGACTCTCATTACGGGGTGGGGGGAAGGGACTGGGGGAGGGAGGGGACGCTACATGCTTGGGTCAGGGATAATGGGAGGGGAGGGGGGGTTGAGGGCAAGGGATCCTCCGCGCAGGCGCACAGCGCATGACCTTGGCGTGGGAGAGCGCTGGGGGTCATGATCATGTGGCAGGAGGATCCCCCTCAGCCAATCATAAGGGTGGATCGCCGGGAGCGCACTTTGCTATACCCATTTGATGCTAATGAATAATTAACGTGTGACTATAAATAAAGAGGACAGAGTAAGCTTGGACACACCTTGCTGCCTGGCCGAAGACTACTATCATCCGACTTCTCTGACTTCATCATTTTACATACCGAATCTCTGGGCAAATTGCCATTGCATTCTCACAATAGAGCGCATAGCTGAGTGGCAGGAATATAGCCACTCAGCTACAGCTACTCTATAGGTTAGTATACAGCCCATAGCTGAGTGGCAGGAATATAGCCACTCAGCTACAGCTACTATAGGTTAGTATACAGCCCATAGCTGAGTGACAGGAATATAGCCACTCAGCTACATCTACTATAAAGGTTAGTATAGAGTCCATAGCTGAGTGGCAGGAATATGGCCACTCAGCTACAGCTACTCTATAGGTTAGTAAAGAGTCCATAGCTGAGTGGATGGAATATAGCCACTCAGCTACAGCCACTCTATAGGTTAGTATAGAGTCCATAGCTGAGTGGCTGGAATATAGCCACTCAGCTACAGCTACTCTATAGGTTAGTATAGAGTCCATAGCTGAGTGGCAGGAATATAGCCACTCAGCTACAGCTACTCTATAGGTTAGTAAAGAGTCCATAGCTGAGTGGCTGGAATAGGGCCACTCAGCTACAGCTACTCTATAGGTTAGTAAAGAGTCCATAGCTGAGTGGCAGCAATATAGCCACTCAGCTACAGCTACTCTATAGGTTAGTATAGAGTCCATAGCTGAGTGACAGGAATATAGCCACTCAGCTACATCTACTATAAAGGTTAGTATAGAGTCCATAGCTGAGTGGCAGGAATATGGCCACTCAGCTACAGCTACTATAAAGGTTAGTATAGAGTCCATAGCTGAGTGGCAGGAATAAGGCCACTCAGCTACAGCTACTCTATAGGTTAGTAAAGAGTCCATAGCTGAGTGGCTGGAATAGGGCCACTCAGCTACAGCTACTCTATAGGTTAGTAAAGAGTCCATAGCTGAGTGGCAGCAATATAGCCACTCAGCTACAGCTACTCTATAGGTTAGTATAGAGTCCATAGCTGAGTGACAGGAATATAGCCACTCAGCTACATCTACTATAAAGGTTAGTATAGAGTCCATAGCTGAGTGGCAGGAATATGGCCACTCAGCTACAGCTACTATAAAGGTTAGTATAGAGTCCATAGCTGAGTGGCAGGAATATGGCCACTCAGCTACAGCTACTCTATAGGTTAGTAAAGAGTCCATAGCTGAGTGGATGGAATATAGCCACTCAGCTACAGCCACTCTATAGGTTAGTATAGAGTCCATAGCTGAGTGGCTGGAATATAGCCACTCAGCTACAGCTACTCTATATGTTAGTATAGAGTCCATAGCTGAGTGGCAGGAAAATAGCCACTCAGCTACAGCTACTCTATAGGTTAGTAAAGAGTCCATAGCTGAGTGGCAGGAATATAGCCACTCAGCTACAGCTACTCTATAGGTTAGTAAAGAGTCCATAGCTGAGTGGCTGGAATAGGGCCACTCAGCTACAGCTACTCTATAGGTTAGTAAAGAGTCCATAGCTGAGTGGCAGCAATATAGCCACTCAGCTACAGCTACTCTATAGGTTAGTATAGAGTCCATAGCTGAGTGACAGGAATATAGCCACTCAGCTACATCTACTATAAAGGTTAGTATAGAGTCCATAGCTGAGTGGCAGGAATATGGCCACTCAGCTACAGCTACTATAAAGGTTAGTATAGAGTCCATAGCTGAGTGGCAGGAATATGGCCACTCAGCTACAGCTACTCTATAGGTTAGTAAAGAGTCCATAGCTGAGTGGATGGAATATAGCCACTCAGCTACAGCCACTCTATAGGTTAGTATAGAGTCCATAGCTGAGTGGCTGGAATATAGCCACTCAGCTACAGCTACTCTATATGTTAGTATAGAGTCCATAGCTGAGTGGCAGGAAAATAGCCACTCAGCTACAGCTACTCTATAGGTTAGTATAGAGTCCATAGCTGAGTGGCAGGAATATAGCCACTCAGCTACAGCTACTCTATAGGTTAGTATAGAGTCCATAGCTGAGTGGCAGGAATATAGCCACTCAGCTACAGCCACTCTATAGGTTAGTATAGAGTCCATAGCTGAGTGGCTGGAATATGGCCACTCAGCTACAGCTACTCTATAGGTTAGTTTAGAGCCCATAGCTGAGTGGCAGGAATAAGGCCACTCAGCTACAGCTACTCTATAGGTTAGTAAAGAGTCCATAGCTGAGTGGCTGGAATAGGGCCACTCAGCTACAGCTACTCTATAGGTTAGTAAAGAGTCCATAGCTGAGTGGCAGCAATATAGCCACTCAGCTACAGCTACTCTATAGGTTAGTATAGAGTCCATAGCTGAGTGGCAGGAATATAGCCACTCAGCTACAGCTACTATATAGGTTAGTATAGAGCCCATAGCTGAGTGGCTGGAATATAGCCACTCAGCTACAGCTACTCTATAGGTTAGTAAAGAGTCCATAGCTGAGTGGCAGCAATATAGCCACTCAGCTACAGCTACTCTATAGGTTAGTATAGAGTCCATAGCTGAGTGACAGGAATATAGCCACTCAGCTACATCTACTATTAAGGTTAGTATAGAGTCCATAGCTGAGTGGCAGGAATATGGCCACTCAGCTACAGCTACTATAAAAGTTAGTATAGAGTCCATAGCTGAGTGGCAGGAATATGGCCACTCAGCTACAGCTACTCTATAGGTTAGTAAAGAGTCCATAGCTGAGTGGATGGAATATAGCCACTCAGCTACAGCCACTCTATAGGTTAGTATAGAGTCCATAGCTGAGTGGCTGGAATATAGCCACTCAGCTACAGCTACTCTATATGTTAGTATAGAGTCCATAGCTGAGTGGCAGGAAAATAGCCACTCAGCTACAGCTACTCTATAGGTTAGTAAAGAGTCCATAGCTGAGTGGCAGGAATATAGCCACTCAGCTACAGCTACTCTATAGGTTAGTAAAGAGTCCATAGCTGAGTGGCTGGAATAGGGCCACTCAGCTACAGCTACTCTATAGGTTAGTAAAGAGTCCATAGCTAAGTGGCAGCAATATAGCCACTCAGCTACAGCTACTCTATAGGTTAGTATAGAGTCCATAGCTGAGTGACAGGAATATAGCCACTCAGCTACATCTACTATAAAGGTTAGTATAGAGTCCATAGCTGAGTGGCAGGAATATGGCCACTCAGCTACAGCTACTATAAAGGTTAGTATAGAGTCCATAGCTGAGTGGCAGGAATATGGCCACTCAGCTACAGCTACTCTATAGGTTAGTAAAGAGTCCATAGCTGAGTGGATGGAATATAGCCACTCAGCTACAGCCACTCTATAGGTTAGTATAGAGTCCATAGCTGAGTGGCTGGAATATAGCCACTCAGCTACAGCTACTCTATATGTTAGTATAGAGTCCATAGCTGAGTGGCAGGAAAATAGCCACTCAGCTACAGCTACTCTATAGGTTAGTAAAGAGTCCATAGCTGAGTGGCAGGAATATAGCCACTCAGCTACAGCCACTCTATAGGTTAGTATAGAGTCCATAGCTGAGTGGCTGGAATATGGCCACTCAGCTACAGCTACTCTATAGGTTAGTTTAGAGCCCATAGCTGAGTGGCAGGAATAAGGCCACTCAGCTACAGCTACTCTATAGGTTAGTAAAGAGTCCATAGCTGAGTGGCTGGAATAGGGCCACTCAGCTACAGCTACTCTATAGGTTAGTAAAGAGTCCATAGCTGAGTGGCAGCAATATAGCCACTCAGCTACAGCTACTCTATAGGTTAGTATAGAGTCCATAGCTGAGTGGCAGGAATATGGCCACTCAGCTACAGCTACTCTATAGGTTAGTAAAGAGTCCATAGCTGAGTGGCAGGAATATAGCCACTCAGCTACAGCCACTCTATAGGTTAGTATAGAGTCCATAGCTGAGTGGCTGGAATATAGCCGCTCAGCTACAGCTACTCTATAGGCTAGTATAGAGTCCATAGCTGAGTGGCTGGAATATGGCCACTCAGCTACAGCTACTATATAGGTTAGTATAGAGTCCATAGCTGAGTGGCAGGAATATGGCCACTCAGCTACAACTACTATATAGGTTAGTATAGAGTCCATAGCTGAGTGGCAGGAATATGGCCACTCAGCTACAGCTACTCTATAGGTTAGTAAAGAGTCCATAGCTGAGTGGCTGGAATAGGGCCACTCAGCTACAGCTACTATAAAGGTTAGTATAGAGTCCATAGCTGAGTGGCTGGAATATAGCCACTCAGCTACGCGTACTCTATAGGTTAGTATAGAGTCCATAGCTGAGTGGCAAGAATATAACCTCTCAGCTACAGCTACTATAAAGGTTAGTATAGAGCGCGTAGCTGAGTGGCAGGAATATGGCCACTCAGCTACAGCTACTATAAAGGTTAGTATAGAGTCCATAGCTGAGTGGCAGGAATATAGCCACTCAGCTACAGCTACTATATAGGTTAGTATAGAGCCCATAGCTGAGTGGCAGGAATATAGCCACTTAGCTACAGCTACTATAAAGGTTAGTATAGAGTCCATAGCTGAGTGGTAGGAATATAGCCACTCAGCTACAGCTACTATAAAGGTTAGTATAGAGTCCATAGCTGAGTGCCAGGAATATAGCCACTCAGCTACAGCTACTATAGGTTAGTATAGAGTCCATCACTGATTGGCAGGAATATGGCCACTCAGCTACAGCTACTCTATAGGTTTGTATAGAGCCCATAGCTGAGTGGCAGGAATATGGCCACTCAGCTACAGCTACTATAAAGGTTAGTATAGAGCCCATAGCTGAGTGGCAGGAATATAGCCACTCAGCTACAGCTACTATAAAGGTTAGTATAGAGTCCATAGCTGAGTGACAGGAATATAGCCACTCAGCTACAGCTACTATAAAGGTTAGTATAGAGTCCATAGCTGAGTGGCAGGAATATAGCCACTTAGGTACAGCTTCTATAGGTTAGTATAGAGCCCATAGCCGAGTGACAGGAATATAACCTCTCAGCTACAGCTACTATATAGGTTAGTATAGAGTCCATAGCTGAGTGACAGGAATATAGCCACTCAGCTACAGCTACTATAAAGGTTAGTATAGAGTCCATAGCTGAGTGCCAGGAATATAGCCACTCAGCTACAGCTACTATAGGTTAGTATAGAGTCCATCACTGATTGGCAGGAATATGGCCACTCAGCTACAGCTACTCTATAGGTTTGTATAGAGCCCATAGCTGAGTGGCAGGAATATAGCCACTCAGCTACAGCTACTATAAAGGTTAGTATAGAGCCCATAGCTGAGTGGCAGGAATATAGCCACTCAGCTACAGCTACTATAAAGGTTAGTATAGAGTCCATAGCTGAGTGGCAGGAATATAGCCACTCAGCTATAGCTATTATAAATGTTAGTATAGAGTCCATAGCTGAGTGACAGGAATATAGCCACTCAGCTACAGCTACTATAAAGGTTAGTATAGAGTCCATAGCTGAGTGGCAGGAATATAGCCACTTAGGTACAGCTTCTATAGGTTAGTATAGAGCCCATAGCCGAGTGACAGGAATATAACCTCTCAGCTACAGCTACTATATAGGTTAGTATAGAGTCCATAGCTGAGTGACAGGAATATAGCCACTCAGCTACAGCTACTATAAAGGTTAGTATAGAGTCCATAGCTGAGTGACAGGAATATAGCCACTCAGCTACAGCTACTATAAAGGTTAGTATAGAGTCCATAGCTGAGTGACAGGAATATAGCCACTCAGCTACAGCTACTATAGGTTAGTATAGAGTCCATAGCTGAGTGGCTGGAATATGGCCACTCAGCTACAGCTACCGTAAAGGTTAGTATAGAGTCCATAGCTGAGTGACAGGAATATAGCCACTCAGCTACAGCTACTATAGGTTAGTATAGAGCCCATAGCCGAGTGGCAGGAATATAGCCACTCAGCTACAGCTAGTGTATAGGTTAGTATAGAGTCCATAGCTGAGTGGCAGGAATATAGCCACTCAGCTACAGCTAGTGTATAGGTTAGTATAGAGCCCATAGCTGAGTGGCAGGAATATAGCCACTCAGCTACTGCTACTATAGGTTAGTATAGAGTCCATAGCTGAGTGGCTGGAATATAGCCACTCAGCTACAGCTACTATAAAGGTTAGTATAGAGTCCAAAGCTGAGTGGATGGAATATAGCCACTCAGCTACAGCTACTCTATAGGTTAGTATAGAGTCCATAGCTGAGTGGCAGGAATATAGCCACTCAGCTACATCTACTCTATAGGTTAGTATAGAGTCCATAGCTGAGTGGCTGGAATATGGCCACTCAGCTACAGCTACTCTATAGGTTAGTATAGAGTCCATAGCTGAGTGGTTGGAATATAGCCACTCAGCTACAGCTACTATATAGGTTACTATAGAGTCCATAGCTGAGTGGCTGGAATATAGCCACTCAGCTACAACTACTCTATAGGTTAGTATAGAGCACATAGCTGAGTGGCAGGAATATGGCCACTCAGCTACAGCTACTATAAAGGTTAGTATAGAGCCCATAGCTGAGTGGCAGGAATATAGCCACTCAGCTACAGCTACTATAGGTTAGTATAGAGTCCATAGCTGAGTGGCAGGAATATGGCCACTCAGCTACAGCTACTCTATAGGTTTGTATAGAGCGCATAGCTGAGTGGCAAGAATATAACCTCTCAGCTACAGCTACTATAAAGGTTAGTATAGAGCGCATAGCTGAGTGGCAGGAATATGGCCACTCAGCTACAGCTACTATAAAGGTTAGTATAGAGTCCATAGCTGAGTGGCAAGAATAAAACCTCTCAGCTACAGCTACTATAAAGGTTAGTAAAGAGTCCATAGCTGAGTGGCTGGAATAGGGCCACTCAGCTACAGCTACTATAAAGGTTAGTATAGAGTCCATAGCTGAGTGGCTGGAATATAGCCACTCAGCTACGCATACTCTATAGGTTAGTATAGAGTCCATAGCTGAGTGGCAAGAATATAACCTCTCAGCTACAGCTACTATAAAGGTTAGTATAGAGCGCATAGCTGAGTGGCAGGAATATGGCCACTCAGCTACAGGTACTATAAAGGTTAGTATAGAGTCCATAGCTGAGTGGCAGGAATATAGCCACTCAGCTACAGCTACTATATAGGTTAGTATAGAGCCCATAGCTGAGTGGCTGGAATATAGCCACTTAGCTAGAGCTACTATAAAGGTTAGTATAGAGTCCATAGCTGAGTGGTAGGAATATAGCCACTCAGCTACAGCTACTATAAAGGTTAGTATAGAGTCCATAGCTGAGTGCCAGGAATATAGCCACTCAGCTACAGCTACTATAGGTTAGTATAGAGTCCATCACTGAGTGGCAGGAATATGGCAACTCAGCTACAGCTACTCTATAGGTTTGTATAGAGCCCATAGCTGAATGGCAGGAATATAGCCACTCAGCTACAGCTACTATAAAGGTTAGTATAGAGCCCATAGCTGAGTGGCAGGAATATAGCCACTCAGCTACATCTACTATAAATGTTAGTATAGAGTCCATAGCTGAGTGGCAGGAATATAGCCACTCAGCTATAGCTATTATAAATGTTAGTATAGAGTCCATAGCTGAGTGGCAGGAATATAGCCACGCAGCTACAGCTACTCTAAAGGTTAGTATAGAGCCCATAGCTGAGTGGCAGGAATATGGCCACTCAGCTACAGCTACTATAAAGGTTAGTATAGAGTCCATAGCTGAGTGGCAGGAATATAGCCACTTAGGTACAGCTACTATAGGTTAGTATAGAGTCCATAGCTGAGTGGCAGGAATATAGCCACTCAGCTACAGCTACTCTATAGGTTAGTATAGAGTCCATAGCTGAGTGACAGGAATATAGCCACTCAGCTACAGCTACTATAAAGGTTAGTATAGAGTCCATAGCTGAGTGACAGGAATATAGCCACTCAGCTACAGCTACTATAGGTTAGTATAGAGTCCATAGCTGAGTGGCTGGAATATGGCCACTCAGCTACAGCTACTGTAAAGGTTAGTATAGAGTCCATAGCTGAGTGGCAGGAATATAGCCACTCAGCTACAGCTACTATATAGGTTAGTATAGAGTCCAAAGCTGAGTGGATGGAATATGGCCACTCAGCTACAGCTACTCTATAGGTTAGTATAGAGTCCATAGCTGAGTGGCAGGAATATAGCCACTCAGCTACAGCCACTCTATAGGTTAGTATAGAGTCCATAGCTGAGTGGCAGGAATATAGCCACTCAGCTACAGCCACTCTATAGGTTACTATAGAGTCCAAAGCTGAGTGGTTGGAATATAGCCACTCAGCTACAGCTACTATAAAGGTTAGTATAGAGTCCATAGCTGAGTAGCAGGAATATAGCCACTCAGCTACAGCTACTCTATAGGTTAGTATAGAGTCCATAGCTGAGTGGTTGGAATATAGCCACTCAGCTACATCTACTCTATAGGTTAGTATAGAGTCCATAGCTGAGTGGCTGGAATATGGCCACTCAGCTACAGCTACTCTATAGGTTAGTATAGAGTCCATAGCTGAGTGGTTGGAATATAGCCACTCAGCTACAGCTACTATATAGGTTACTATAGAGTCCATAGCTGAGTGGCTGGAATATAGCCACTCAGCTACAGCTACTATAGGTTAGTATAGAGCCCATAGCTGAGTGGATGGAATATGGCCACTCAGCTACAGCTACTCTATAGGTTAGTATAGAGTCCATAGCCGAGTGGCAGGAATATAGCCACTCAGCTACAGCTACTCTATAGGTTAGTATAGAGTCCATAGCTGAGTGACAGGAATATAGCCACTCAGCTACAGCTACTATGAAGGTTAGTATAGAGTCCATAGCTGAGTGACAGGAATATAGCCACTCAGCTACAGCTACTATAGGTTAGTATAGAGTCCATAGCTGAGTGGCTGGAATATGGCCACTCAGCTACAGCTACTGTAAAGGTTAGTATAGAGTCCATAGCTGAGTGGCAGGAATATAGCCACTCAGCTACAGCTACGCTATAGGTTAGTATAGAGCCCATAGCTGAGTGGCAGGAATATAGCCACTCAGCTACAGCTACTCTATAGGTTAGTATAGAGCCCATAGCTGAGTGGCAGGAATATAGCCACTCAGCTACAGCTACTATAGGTTAGTATAGAGTCCATAGCTGAGTGGCTGGAATATAGCCACTCAGCTACAGCTACTATAAAGGTTAGTATAGAGTCCATAGCTGAGTGGATGGAATATAGCCACTCAGCTACAGCTACTATATAGGTAAGTATAGAGTCCATAGCTGAGTGGCAGGAATATGGCCACTCAGCTACATCTACTCTATAGGTTAGTATAGAGTCCATAGCTGAGTGGCTGGAATATGGCCACTCAGCTACAGCTACTCTATAGGTAAGTATAGAGTCCATAGCTGAGTGGTTGGAATATAGCCACTCAGCTACAGCTACTATAAAGGTTAGTATAGAGTCCATAGCTGAGTGGCTGGAATATAGCCACTCAGCTACAGCTACTATAGGTTAGTATAGAGTCCATAGCTGAGTGACAGGAATATAGCCACTCAGCTACAGCTACTATAGGTTAGTATAGAGTCCATAGCTGAGTGGCTGGAATATAGCCACTCAGCTACAGCTACTATAAAGGTTACTATAGAGTCCATAGCTGAGTGGCTGGAATATAGCCACTCAGCTACAGCTACTCTATAGGTTAGTATAGAGCCCATAGCTGAGTGGCAGGAATATAGCCACTCAGCTACAGCTACTATAAAGGTTACTATAGAGTCCATAGCTGAGTGGCTGGAATATAGCCACTCAGCTACAGCTACTCTATAGGTTAGTATAGAGCCCATAGCTGAGTGGCAGGAATATGGCCACTCAGCTACAGCTACTATAAAGGTTAGTATAGAGCCCATAGCTGAGTGGCAGGAATATAGCCACTCAGCTACACCTACTCTATACATTAGTATAGAGCCCATAGCTGAGTGGCTGGAATTATAAAAACGCAAGAACAGGAACTCATATGGAAACGTTTATTTCTCCACAACTATGCTGAAATCCTTACAATGTACCGCAGCCCAAGAAGGGCTTCTATTTGTCTTTCTCCTTATTCTGTGGTCAGTTCTCTCCTCACAGCTCTACTTTGTTTCCTTCTGCTTTTTGTTTGCCTGAAGTGCAGATAGAAAAGTTTCAATTACATTTAAATACATACAGATAGTCATGTGTAGTGAATGGCCAATTACCTCTAGCCTAGTATACTTCCCTGCTTATAACATGGAGTGAATGGCCTGGTACCACTCTAATCTACCTACCAGCTTATAACATTGAGTGAATGGCCTGGTACCATCCACTCTAATATACCTACCAGCTTATAACATTGGGTGAATGGCCTGGTACCATTCTAATATACCTACCAGCTTATAACATTGAGTGAATGGCCTGGTACCACCCACTCTAATATACCTACCAGCTTATAACATTGAGTGAATGGCCTGGTACCACCCACTCTAATATACCTACCAGCTTATAACATTGAGTGAATGGCCTGGTACCATCCACTCTAATATACCTACCAGCTTATAACATGGAGTGAATGGCCTGGTACCATCCACTCTAATATACCTACCAGCTTATAACATTGGGTGAATGGCCTGGTACCATCCACTCTAATATACCTACCAGCTTATAACATTGGGTGAATGGCCTGGTACCATCCACTCTAATATACCTACCAGCTTATAACATTGAGTGAATGGCCTGGTACCACCCACTCTAATATACCTACCAGCTTATAACATTGAGTGAATGGCCTGGTACCATCCACTCTAATATACCTACCAGCTTATAACATTGGGTGAATGGCCTGGTACCATCCACTCTAATATACCTACCAGCCTATAACATGGAGTGAATGGCCTGGTACCACCCACTCTAATATACCTACCAGCTTATAACATTGGGTGAATGGCCTGGTACCATCCACTCTAATATACCTATCAGCTTATAACATTGGGTGAATGGCCTGGTACCATCCACTCTAATATACCTACCAGCTTATAACATTGAGTGAATGGCCTGGTACCATCCACTCTAATCTACCTATCAGCTTATAACATTGGGTGAATGGCCTGGTACCATCCACTCTAATATACCTACCAGCTTATAACATTGAGTGAATGGCCTGGTACCACTCTAATCTACCTACCAGCTTATAACATTGGGTGAATGGCCTGGTACCACACTAATCTACCTACCAGCTTATAACATTGGGTGAATGGCCTGGTACCACTCTAATCTACCTACCAGCTTATAACATTGAGTGAATGGCCTGGTACCACCCACTCTAATATACCTACCAGCTTATAACATTGAGTGAATGGCCTGGTACCACCCACTCTAATATACCTACCAGCTTATAACATTGAGTGAATGGCCTGGTACCATCCACTCTAATATACCTACCAGCTTATAACATTGAGTGAATGGCCTGGTACCATCCACTCTAATATACCTACCAGCTTATAACATTGAGTGAATGGCCTGGTACCACTCACACTAATCTACCTACCACCTTAGAATATTGGGTCAATATCCATATACCAGACCCTCTAATATACAACCTTATTGGTATATATAATATCATATTGCTGATACCTAAACTGTCAAAGCTGACAATCATTATCTACTACCTGCACAACAATGATAAACGTAATTTCAGTAGATATTTCAGTATTGAGAATGATATTGATACAATACCTCATATTGATCCTTTAGTGATGTCCATAGTTGCTACCCTGTCATCCAAGAAGGGCGGTAGTTAACCCTGGTGTTGGGAAGGACATTTCTCCCTCCATGATATCCACTCACGTAGGCCTGGTAGGTATTGTCCTCATAGCCACCATGTACTTTCCTATAGCCATTGCTATTCCAGTTTGCCATGTGCTGAGCACTGGCTAGAACAACCAAGGCAACCAAACAGAGGACAAGTACACACAGTTTTGCCATGGTTACAGTTTCTATGACAACCCTTGACAACCAGACTCTTTATATAGAGACACAAGATTGACATATATCATCTTAAGAGATAATTAATAAGATTATGTAAGCACACAAATCATAGTACATCAAGTCAGGAAGAGTGTATACATACATGTTAATAAAGGTTATTTATGACAGCAAAGCAAAGGAGGTACAAAAACAAAATGAATTTTTGGAAGGATAAAGTACCTTTTCACCCTATGCCATAAATATGTCACTACACAGTGACTAAGGCACATTGAGCCTTTGTGTTCATATGGGATGTGAGGTTAATATTATTCATAGTTTTTTACAATACATATATTGGATGTTATTCAGGATGGCCTATTCCATTTATTTAATACATCTAGATGTCTTTACATGGATCTGAGTTTCAGAAAATGTACAATTCAACTTCGCCAATCTTCTCAAATAACCCAAATTTCAGACAAAAATAAGGTTCAAAATACAGTTCAACCTAACCAAACAGATTGCTAGAATCAATACAATGCCGAATATTCTCAAATTTACCTAGTATTGACCAAATTGCAGCCTAATATAGCAGAATTTACTAAATGTGTACAGCTGCCAATTGTACATTTTCTGAACGTCTGACCCATACATATATGAATGTATTCATAGGAGCATCTAGTTTGACAAAGACCTCATGGAATACGTAGGTAATAAAAGTCATGATGCCATATTTGAACAACAATGATAATTCATTCTGTTAAATCCACTGAAGGGGCGGAAAACCTCCCAATATGCTGGAGAGATCTCCCCTTCCTTACAACCATTTTCGAATGCCAATAAAAGTTTTCTAAATCTAAATCTAAATCCTCTCTTCCTAAATACATGATATTTCTAAATAAATCCATGTAAATCCCAACAGTAGAATTGGCCATACATGTAACATTTTATTTTATTCATGTATTATTTAACCTTTGAGGATAAAAGAGTTGTCAACTTTATATGCGAACTAAGAACAATCATATCCCAACCAAATGCAATGTGTTACAGAAAAAAGTCATAAGTCGCAAAAAACCTTTGAGACTTTGAGATATCATATTTGACAAGATGAGATCAAGCAGATTCTAATAATAGTAAACATTAGGACATCTAAGTAGTGTTTCTATATTTCATGTTTGATACATTTATGTTTGAAAAAAAGTTTGATATATTTTTGGGTGTACAATTACCAGTAAAGTAACTGTATACTCCATATAGGATCACCTTTTAAATGCAAGGATATATTTAATACACTGTCTTGAATTTGGTACATGAATTGTTATGATTCAAAGCGCTACACCCTCCATAAATTAGAACAACAAAGATATCCTATGAATAAAATATCCTTTCCCAAAACAGTGCACAAATAGTGCTTTTGACTTTTTGGCTACATATAGCTAGAGCTCCTTTCCCCAAAAGTTTCAAATCAAGAAGACAAATCTTCCCTGTGTGCCCCTGTTTATTTCTTGTTGTTTTCTTGTATATCTGTTTTATAACATAATAACACAGATACATCCAAAATAAGAAACATCACTTTTCCCTTGAACATTGGTAAAAAATAAAGGTTTTCTACTTCTTGTTCCAAACATTGTCGTCCCATCTATATATAGGTCTGCCGGTGAGTGATAATATGTGAATCCACCCCAGGAAAGGATTTTGGCAGGGCTCTGAAATATGAATATGGATGTTTATGAAGTGACTATGAGAACAAAACTTTAACTGAAAATGCAGCTTTAATTGATAAATAAGATAGTGAAGAATTCGGGGTCATTCTTCATAATAAAATTAGTCGGCAGTCGAGCGAGAAATTAATCCATGCAAGACACACATGGTTATGTTTCAAGTCCAGAACTGAGCCAGTAAGATGAGGTCTGGTAGCCGTTTAGCAGTGCTTATATACTAAGTAGATTACACATAGATTGGTCTGATTGGCTTATTCTGACCGGGCTAATTAATTGCCTTAACATATTCAGGATCCAATCTGCAGCAGGTTAACATAAATGTTAAATGAAAATGAGGCAGGAACCCATAGTTATCTCTGCCTGATCCAATCCTGACTCAACGCTTCACTGGTCACTTAGTTATCTCCCTCCCCTCTCCCTCCCGTCTCCCTCCCCTCTCCCTCCCGTCTCCCTCCCGTCTCCCTCCCCTCTCCCTCCCGTCTCCCTCCCCTCTCCCTCCCCTCTCCCTCCCCTCTCCCTCCCCTCTCCCTCCCCTCTCCCTCCCCTCTCCCTCCCCTCTCCCTCCCCTCTCCCTCCCCTCTCCCTCCCCTCTCCCTCCCCTCTCCCTCCCCACTCCCTCCCCTCTTCCTCCCCTCTCCCCCCCCCCCCACCACCCTCCCATGTGACAATAATTAGTGATTCTAGGCTGGTAAAAGTAAGTGAAATAATTCTCAAATAAGTACAGTCAGATTTTATTTGGAGATTTATTTGGAGATTACTCGACCGTACAGGTTTTGGGCCGGGTTGGGCCCTTCATCAGAGATACTGTAAGTGTAATCCATGGAGTGAGTTTTTAGGAAAAACAACGTATTACTGGTGGTGGGAAGAGATGGTTAGGTCCATAAGTCGGTAGGGGGCATGGTGGATGATATTAGATACAACTATATCTCCTTGGTTATTGATCTCTGCTCCCTACACAATGTAGAGAAATAATTAATTAGTAGGCATGGAAGCATACAAATGGTCGTACATTTGGTCAAGAAGAGTTAATAATATGTTAATGAAGGTTATTTATAATAGCAAGGCAAAGGAGGTATAATAAGTTAGCTTTTGACCCTACGCCATGAGTATCGCTACATAGTGACTTATTTAGCCTTTGTGTTCATATATTTTAGTTTGTTAGGTTAGGGCTTTTTTTGTAATACTTCTATTGAATGCTATCCAATGGCTTATTCCATTTACACATCTCGATGTCTGTACATGTATATAATAAATGAATATATTACTAGGAGCATCTAGTTTGATGAAGACTTCATGGAATTTGTAGGTAATATAATGTTATAACATAATATTATGTTTATAATGGTCAGTTCTACCGTTGGGGGAGAATTTGATATTAGGAGCTATTGATACAATTCTTTTACAATATTTTAACCACAATAAATGTTTTCTGTGGTTTATTATACACGCATTGCTCTGAAAACAACATATCTAGAGTGATTTACGCATAATGCGTATTTCACTAGTGATTTACGTGGGGTTGTCATGGCAACCAATCTGTTTTTTTACTAAGATTACTGGTAAAATTCAAATTTATAACTCGATTTTTTTCCTATTTTTATGACTGAAAGCATGTATAATAAATCTGTTAACTAACTCGTTGGTTTCAGTCACTTAGAATATTGCACTCGTTGCTACACAACTCGTGCAATATTCATGCTCTTTCAACCAACTCGTTAGTTAACCTGTATTTAAATGAAGCAATGAAACGTTGAGAAATAAATAAAGTATAAAGAAAGTCCATATATTTGCCATACTCTAATTCAATGTTAGAGTCCGATATAAACATATGAAAGGCAGGGAGTTCTGACTACCTCGTTTCTGAAATTATTCCAATAGATTTTGTATGTCATTTTAACCACAGAAGACATTTATTATGGTTAAAATATTGTAAAATGTCAGCATAGAGACTTCCCCTTATCTCTGTATGCTCCTTGCTGATTGGAGCAATACGGTTCTGATAGAGTACTATACATGAGTGAAGTGGCCAGAAAATGTACAATTCAACTTCACCAATCCTCTCAAATAACCCAAATTTCAAACGAAAATAAGGTTCAAAATACAGTTCAACCTAACCAAACAGATTGCTAGAATAAATGCAATGCCAAATATACTCAATGTTACCTAGTATTGACCAAATTGCAACCTATTTTAGCATAATCTACTAAATGACAACTAAATGAATAAAATTATATATATATATAATTGTTGTTTAAATCACAAACATTGGAGGTCTTGGCTCTAATCTACCTCCCTGCTTATAACAATTAGTGAACGGCCTAATATCACTCCCTCTAATCTACCTGCCTGCTCATAACATTGAGTGAATGGCCTGATACCTCTCCCTCTAATCTACCTCCCTGCTTATAACATTGAGTGAATGGTCTGATACCTCTCCCTCTAATCTACCTCTCTGTTTATTACATTGAGTAAATGGCATTATACAACTCTTAACTACCTCCTTAAAATTGCAAGAATCTTTTCACCAATATCATAGCTTGTATAAATGATCTATGAACACCAAATGCATGATGGGAAAGATAGGGACTTGTGTTATGGAAACGTTTAAAACACATGGATGTTGACATTAGAGCATTGATAAATATTCCATGCTGATATAACATAATTTCTATTGGTTTTAGACTGTACCATTAGTGCCATAATTCCATGTGAATCAAGATTTAAAAATGCACCTATGCAAGTCCCCTATTTTGCCATAGCGTCTATGACTTCAAGTGTATGGTCTCATTACATATTACATAGATTGGCATATATTAAGTGAGTCTTAATTAAAGGGATCCAATCATGGAAATAGTCATACATTGAGTCAAGAGCAGCATGTGTTAATAAAAAGTTATAATTAAGGATGGTAAAATCATGCAAATATCCAAGTCTGATGGTTTTCCTAAAGGTGTATATCTTATTTACATGTTTCATTTACATGTTGGTCCTTCTTCAGCAGTAGGATATAATGTTAACAAAAGCAATTATATTGATTTATAATCGTAGTTTATCTGGAAAATATACTTTCTTGGTTAGTGGAATAATTTACCTTTGACCTATAACACAAAAATGTCACAAGAGCGTAAGCTATTATGGTACTGAGTCATTTGTGTTAGTATGTTCTAGATGAAGATTATATGTATTCCTTGTCATAAGTGCATGATATAAATTCACAAAGACTAGCATATACTTGATATATTTTGATGCCTGGTTTACATAGGATAGATGTGGTTATTCCTGAATTCTCTCTAAAACCTGTATTGAGATTTCTTGTATTCTGCAACCAATGGATTCCCCTGAAAGCTCCCAACATAAACCAGTATTTAGGTAGCATTATGGATGGGTCGATTTTTGTTATAAAATTATTGTTAAAACTGAAATCTTATTTCATCTAAACTATTACTTGACTATTAAAAAAAACAAGGACGTGAATTGATATGAAAATGTTTATTTCCAACTACTGATGCTGTTGAGCTGGATATTTACACCAACATAAAAAAAAAGCTTCCATTTGTCGTGCTCCATATTCTCTGGTTGGTTCTCTCCTCACAGTTCTCCTGTGCTTCCTTCTACTCTTTCTTCACCTGAAGCCCAGATAATATTAAGATAATTAATAAATTGACTCAGGCTATCTCGACCTAGATTAAAGTAATACTAACGCTAAGTATAGATCATCGTCGAACTTCAAATTACAGATTCAACTTTTTTACCCTGATACCACTTATAACCATCTCTACTTACCTTGAGTAAAAGTCGAGTAACATATATGACAAAATTACAGATCTGACTCTTAATAACTATATTTCATATACCAAAAAAATGTTTTTCTATGTATCAAAGACAACAGAGTAACACCAGTTTATTCAACAACCAATTAAAATCCATCAATTTCAACCTAACTTTCGTATTCTCACTCTCCTACACATTAACGACACATTATGTGTCGCTTGTTACACATTATGTGTTGTGGGGTTACACATTGTCTACAAATATTCACTATATATATCAGAGCGGCAGTCTTCTTGTATTATCCCTGACGAAGCCCCTCCCCCATCCCATCCCAACCAAGGGTAAAATATTGGAATAAAAAGAAAACTTCTGTATCACACAAGATTAAAAATATTAAGAATACACCCCTATACACATAAGCGACTTCTAAGCGACAGCGACAGTGGCCATTCACCTATGGTTCTGAATACTTTTGGCTTCCTAGAACATACAACCAAATCAACCGGGCTCATTCAGCTCCAGGAACCAACTCGACTCGGATGGCTCCAAATAGTCGAGCTCGAGTACCACAATTGTTTCTTGGTCAGGCAATACCAAATTATGTGTGGATGACAATCCTTTAAGGAAATGCGAGGTCTTTCATAATAATACATTTTAATAGTTGAAGGATTGAGGCAACTCAACTGAAAACGACCATGTTCATAGTTTTGTAGTCTTTTATTTTGGCGACCCTGACGCGTTTCGCCTTTCTTGGGCTTCTTCAGAGGGTAACAATCATCCGAAATCATGTAGGTATATCAATAAATGAGCAAAATGTAAATCATATAAAGTCAGCCATATTGATTGGTTTAGTATCAATTAGGTAGAGTCAGCATGCGGTTCATTGTTCTTTCGATTAGTTTAGTATGAATTTTTCAAAATTGTTCATTTGGTTGTCAATTCAAGTTTTAACTATTAAAAAAATTTTGTATTCATACGTTGTATGATAGATACTGGTACTGGTTAGTACCTTCGTGGTTTAGTAAAACCACGATGTTTCATGGCGTTATACATCGCCCTTGCGACTGTTCTGTCGATTTTCTCGACTATCCTATGCAAGTCCTGGAGTACCTCACTTGCTCTGAGATGGGTTCTGGGTTCGGGTAGTTGGTTGAACTCACGTCTACGTGGGGTAGGCGAGTACTTTGGATAATCCCTGGGTCTATTGTCAGTGTTCACTGGTATATATTCATCAACTTGGCTCTTAGATTCAGAGTTCTTTATCGGGCTAGTCGGCTTGCTGTTAGCTGAGCTGCTCGCTTGGTTGTCTGCTTTCTTGGATGCGTTGGACCTGTTGGAACTGCGAGATGTTTTGCTCACCGAGGAGCAGTTGCTGTCTGAGGAGCTGCTGCTAAGGCTGCTCTCACTTCGACTGGGGGTGTGGTTCATTGGTTTTGGGTCAGTGGCTTTTGGGGCAACTGGAGTGTCGACTAGAATGGGCATGTCTGGTAGTACTTTAGTCTCCTCTTCGTCGGATGAATCATCACTGACGCAGAGGTCAATGTCAATCAGTTCAGCGAGGCTGGCTGTCTTTGTGGGTGTGTCTGTTTCGGGGGTTGGTTCCGGGTTTGGGGTGGCGCCTTCAGATGGCTTGTTCAGTTTATTCATTTTGTTGCGGATAATTCGGTTCAGAGGGTGCTCGGTTCTCATCTTTTGTCTTTTAGTGGGATCACATTTTGGTGGCGGTAGAGTGATGATCTTGCGTTTCATTTGGTTGTTGTTGTTGTTGGCAAATCTTTTCTTAATCTGTTCAATGCGCTTGCTGGGGCTTAAAATTGGCGATATCTTTGGTTTGGGAGGTAGTGAGAACGGGATTAACTTGTATTCCTTGTTCTTCTTTGGTGTCTCCTTTGCTGGGAGGCATGGTGTGGACGATGGAACTGGTGTGTTGTGGGGTTGATTCACTCCCTGAGGCGCGCCGCTTGGAGCTGCAAAAGGGAGGACCTTTATGTACTATACGGAATTTAACACCATATGGGCCGTATTTTTCCCATTTACTGAGGTCGTAGAAATCACTTTCAAATTTAGATGGTTTCTTAGACGGTAATTTTACTGATATTTGAGGTGGGGTAGCGGTAAGCTGTTCATGGGTTTTGTTTTGGTGGCGCTTTAGGTTATAGTTGCTGCTGAAATGCTTATCGCAGATGACACAGGGAAACCTACCTTTGTTTCCACCTGCGTGATTCAAGTGTTTTGCGTTGAGATGTCGAAGTAGCGCTTTCTGGTTGCCGAGCCAGGTGCTGCATATGTCACATCTAACTAAATTCTCCATCATTAGAGGTAGAAAGGTTGATCAATGGTTACAGAGATTGAGTAGTCGAGCGTCGAGTGCTGAGAGGCCGCGTGGGTTTGTTGTTGTTTTGAACTGAGTGTAGGCTCATTGGCGGTTGACGATCGAATGGGCGGAGTCCCGGCTCCGTACTCCTTTTATAAGGAGCGTTGTTATTGGTCCATAGTGACCATGTGGTAACTTGTGTAGCGCGTGCTACGTCACCACTTCTTGTTGAGGCCCTGTGGCTGCAATGTGGTAGCTACCCGTATCCACGCTTCTTCAAGCCGGAGACGAGTATTCTTGTTTGTTGCTGATGAGTCCAAAATGGTGACCAACATCTCTCTTTCCTGGACATCGTGGTCGAGATAATGTTGGGGAACTGGTAGTTCTCTTCTCCTGTAGCGAATGTCGTATTTATGATCTCGTATTCGCTCGTGAAGGGTTCTGCCGGTCTCCCCGATGTACTGCATGTTACAAACGGGGCAGGTGATGGCGTACACCACCGACCGGGTCGTGCAAGTATTATCGCCTGTTATTTTGTGTCTCTCATTGGTACTATTGGAGCGAAAATACTTAGATGTTACAATGTTTGGGCACGTTGTGCATGTGAATCTCATGCATGGTCTGCTCCCATTCTTGGGTTTGGGGCGTGGGAACGTGGAACATGTTAGTATGTCCCTGAGGTTTGGTGCTCGTTTATAAGCTGTCATCATTCTGTTTGTGTTGAACTTCTCTAGCCTTGGTTTGTTCTCCAGTATAGGAGCACCGTGATGTAGGATCCTGTTAATCCTAATGTTGAGTGGATTGAATTCCACTATTAGCGGTATGATTGGGGTTGATTTTTGGTTTCTATTATCTTGTAGGAGCGTTTTGCGATCAAGGCTTCTGGCTCGAGCTATGGACGTTTTGACCGTATTGTGAGAGTGGCCCCGAAGTGTTAAAAACCTCAGGAGTTTCTTCGCAGAGATATCGAAGTCTTCGACCCTGGAGCAGATGGTCCGGATCCTGACTGACTGTGAGTACCCTATACTTGATTTCTGGTGGGTAGGGTGATATGAAGAATCGTGTAGATATAGGTGTGCGTCAGTTGGTTTGTTATGAAGTCTGGTTTGTAGTGCGCGATTAGTATCAACAAATACCTCTGTGTCGAGATAATTGATTGTGTATCTGGTGTATTCCCAAGTGAATTTGATTTGGTTGTGTTGACTATTGAGGAACTGGAGGTGTTGTGTGAGTTCGTCCTCCGAACATCGGTAGATGGCAAAGATGTCATCTATGAATCGGAGCCATATGTTTGGCTGTAGCTCTGCCCTAGCTAGGATTTTGTTCTCTAGATAGCTCATGAATATGTTTGCGTATGTCGGGGCCATTTTTGTGCCCATTGCTGTTCCCTGAATCTGATGATAAAATTCATCATTGAATTTCATTGTGTTGTTCTCAAGTACCAATTTCGTCAGTATTGCTGCCACGTCTGGTGCTATGTGTGGTGAGTAATTGGTTTCAAGGGCTTTTTTGACAGCCTCTATCCCCTCCTCATGTGGTATGGACGTGTATAGGGCACTGACGTCGATTGTCACAAGGATTTCATCCTCGTGGAGATGTCCGATTTTCTCTATGTGTCTCAAGAAGTCTCGGGTGTCCTTCAGGTAGCTTTTTATTTTGAATAGTTGAGGTTTTAATATGGAGTCTAGAGCTTTAGAGATGAAGTCTGTGGGAGAGTTTATTCCTGATACAATAGGTCTGCCTGGGTTGTTGGCTTTATGTATCTTCGGTAGAAAGTAGATTGGTGATGTCCTTATGTTACTGGGTAGGAGTCTGACCACAGCTTTGCTCGGCAGTCCCCCTTCTTCTTCAAGTTTCTCCAGTATCTTTCTGATTTTCTGGGCATTGGTTGCAGTGGTGTCATATGGTAGTTTCACGTAGTGGGATTTGTTGTTTAGTTGTCGTTCAGCTTCAATGACATAATCCGTCTTGTCTAATACTACTATCGCCCCGCCCTTGTCGGCGGGTTTGATGATTATTGTATCATCTTTCATTAGTTCGTGTAGAGCCTCCCTTTCTTCAGGTGAGAGGTTGGGTTTGGTGGTTGTTTTTTTTGGTTTCTTCATGGATTGGTTTAGCATGTGATTGGTGAATTGGTCAATGTCTGGGTCGAGTCCATTCGGAGGTAGCCATCCTGTGGGTTCCTTTGGAAAAGGATCCCTCAGGTATTCATTGGAGTTGGTCGTGTGTTGGAAGAAATGTTTGAGTTTAACTCTTCTATTGAATAGTAGAATGTCTTTGATTACATGGATGTGGTTGGGGTTCCCTGGTGTTGGGACGAAGCTGAGGCCTTTGGCAAGGACTGAGTTGTGGTGCTGGTTGAGGGAACGGCTAGAGAGGTTTTTTGATGTACTTTGGGTTTTCTTCTTCTGTGTATTTTTTGAATCTCCGGTTTTTCTTTGTCGTTTCTTCCCTAGTGTTGAGGCTTGGTCCTCTACTAGTGTATTGACTAGCCCGTGAATGTATTCCATGGTTTCCACGGTGCATCTTTTGGCTAGTTGCTCAATCGCAGATTGTTTCTGCGTGATGTTGGTGTCGTATCTTATCTTGTAATAGCCTAGGAGTTGATGAGTAAGTACATTTTATAAATCATTCAGCAGAAACCAGTACAGGTCAGCCAGAAGGAAAATTAGATAATTAATACCTATACTACTTATATTTGAAAAGATGAGATCAAGGGGATTCCAATTATGATGAGAAACATTAGGACATCTAATAAGCATTTCTATATTTTATGTTGGATATTTTGATTTTAGATGAAAAGGTTTGCAATATTACTGGGTGGTAAATTACTAGTAAAACAGCTAAATATACTTCATAGTATGACCTTAGAAATATGAGGATTCATATTTAATGCACTGTCTTGAAATTTGGTACATGTGTTTATACTAGATACCCCAAAAATAGGAACATTCCTACAAAGAGGTCTTGTAAATAAAGCACTTTGAAAAATATGTAAAGACATCTAGATGTATTAAATAAATGAAATATGCCATCTTGAATAATGTCCAATAGAAGTATTGCAACAAACTATGAATAACAAATAAAGAACAAAAAAAAACAAAAAAACATTAATTAAATGAAATAAATTAACCTGACATACCATAGGATCTTAACACAAAGGCTGATTCATGCCCATGTCACTGTGTAGTGACATATTTATGGCATAGGGCCAAAAGGTACTTCATTCTTCAAAAAATATGTATTTTATTTTTATACCTCCTTTGCCTTGCTGTCATAAATAACCTTTATTAACATGTATGCACTCTTCTTGACTTGATGTAGGACCAGTTTTGTGCTTACATAATCTTATTAATTATCTCTTAAGATGATATAAGACAATCTTGTGTCTCTATATAAAGAGATGTGTTGTCAAGGGTTGTCATAGAAACTGTAACCATGGCAAAACTGTGTGTACTTGTCCTCTGTTTGGTTGCCTTGGTTGTTCTAGCCAAAGCTCAGAGTGGTGGTTTTGGTGGTGGTCATGGTGGATATTATGGTGGAAACTGGAAGAAAAATGCTCAGGGGAATGGTTTGTATGGTACAAACTGGAATAGCAATGGCTATAGGAAAGTACATGATGGCTATGAGGACAATACCTACCAGGCCTATGTGAGTGAATATGGGACAGGGTAACAACTATATGGACATCACTAGATGATCAATATGAGGTATAAATATCTTTCTCAATATTCCAATATCTACTGAAATTACATTAATCATTGTTGTGCAGGTAGTAGATAATGATTGTGAGCTTTGACTGTTTAGGTATCAGCAAAAATATTATATATACCAATAAGGTTGTATATTAGAGGGTCTGGTATATGGATATTGACCCAATATTCTAAGCTGGTAGGTAGATTAGAGTGGATGGTACCAGGCCATTCACCCAATGATATAAGCTGGTAGGTATATTAGAGTGGGTGGTACCAGGCCATTCACTCAATGTTATAAGCTGGTAGGCAATTAGAGTGGTACCAGGCCATTCACTCAAAGTTATAAGCTGGTAGGTATATTAGAGTGGGTGGTACCAGGCCATTCACTCAATGTTATAAGCTGGTAGGTATATTAGAGTGGGTGGTACCAGGCCATTCACTCAATGTTATAAGCTGGTAGGTATATTAGAGTGGGTGGTACCAGGCCATTCACTCAATGTTATAAGCTGGTAGGTATATTAGAGTGGATGGTACCAGGCCATTCACCCAATGTTATAAGCTGGTAGGTATATTAGAGTGGATGGTACCAGGCCATTCACCCAATGTTATAAGCTGGTAGGTATATTAGAGTGGATGGTACCAGGCCATTCACTCAATGTTATAAGCTGGTAGGTAGATTAGAGTGGGTGGTACCAGGCCATTCACTCCATGTTATAAGCTGGTAGGTATATTAGAGTGGATGGTACCAGGCCATTCACCCAATGTTATAAGCTGGTAGGTATATTAGAGTGGATGGTACCAGGCCATTCACCCAATGTTATAAGCTGGTAGGTATATTAGAGTGGCAGGTACCAGGCCATTCACCCAATGTTATAAGCTGGTAGGTATATTAGAGTGGTACCAGGCCATTCACTCAATGTTATAAGCTGGTAGGTATATTAGAGTGGGTGGTACCAGGCCATTCACTCAATGTTATAAGCTGGTAGGTATATTAGAGTGGATGGTACCAGGCCATTCACTCAATGTTATAAGCTGGTAGGTATATTAGAGTGGATGGTACCAGGCCATTCACTCAATGTTATAAGCTGGTAGGTATATTAGAGTGGATGGTACCAGGCCATTCACTCAATGTTATAAGCAGGGAAGTATACTAGGCTAGAGGTAATTGGCCATTCACTACACATGACTATCTGTATGTATTTAAATGTAATTGATAATTTTCTATCTGCACTTCAGGCAAACAAAAAGCAGAAGGAAACAAAGTAGAGCTGTGAGGAGAGAACTGACCACAGAATAAGGAGAAAGACACATCTATAGAAGCCCTTCTTGGGCTGCAGTATATTGTCAGGATTCCAGCATATTTTTTGAAAAATAAACGTTTCCATGTGAGTCACAATTCGTGGTCACAATTCGGAAAATCTCTTTGATTGAAATGTTCTGATTGTTAGAGGGTTAAGCACCACTTATAGTCATATGAATCCATGTAACAAATTTCAGGACGTTATAATAAATATATCTTTGCATTTTGAAGGCCTTCATATGGAGTATATTTAGTTACTTCACTGGTAATTTCCCAACAAGAAACATTGCAAACGTTTTTGTTTTTTTTTTAAATAAAAATATCAAACTTAAAATATAGAAACACGTATTAGGGGTCCTAGTGTTTACTGTCAATGGAATTGACTTTATCTCCTCTTTTCAAATATGGTGATATCTCAAAATCCATATTTTGCGACTTATGACTCTTTGATTGAAACTGTAACCATGGCAAAACTGTGTGTACTTGTCCTCTGTTTGGTTGCCTTGGTTGTTCTAGCCAAAGCTCAGAGTGGTGGTTTTGGTGGTGGTCATGGTGGATATTATGGTGGAAACTGGAAGAAAAATGCTCAGGGGAATGGTTTGTACGGTGGGAACTGGAATAGCAATGGCTATAGGAAAGAACATGGTGGCTACGAGGACAATAGCTACCAGGCCTATGTGAGTGGATATGGGACAGGGTAACAACTATATGGACATCACTAGATGATCAATATGAGGTATAAATATCTTTCTCAATATTCCAATATCTACTGAAATTACATTAATCATTGTTGTGCAGGTAGTAGATAATGATTGTGCGCTTTGACTGTTTAGGTATCAGCAAAAATATTATATATTTACCAATAAGGTTGTATATTAGAGGGTCTGGTATATGGATATTGACCCAATATCCTAAACTGGTAGGTATATTAGAGTGGATGGTACCAGGCCATTCACTCAATGTTATAAGCTGGTAGGTATATTAGAGTGGTACCAGGCCATTCACTCAATGTTATAAGCTGGTAGGTATATTAGAGTGGGTGGTACCAGGCCATTCACTCAATGTTATAAGCTGGTAGGTATATTAGAGTGGATGGTACCAGGCCATTCACTCAATGTTATAAGCTGGTAGGTATATTAGAGTGGATGGTACCAGGCCATTCACTCAATGTTATAAGCTGGTAGGTATATTAGAGTGGATGGTACCAGGCCATTCACTCATTGTTATAAGCTGGTAGGTATATTAGAGTGGGTGGTACCAGGCCATTCACCCAATGTTATAAGCTGGTAGGTAGATTAGAGTGGGTGGTACCAGGCCATTCACTCAATGTTATAAGCTGGTAGATAGATTAGAGTGGATGGTACCAGGCCATTCACTCCATGTTATAAGCTGGTAGGTAGATTAGAGTGGGTGGTACCAGGCCATTCACTCAATGTTATAAGCTGGTAGGTATATTAGAGTGGATGGTACCAGGCCATTCACTCAATGTTATAAGCTGGTAGGTAGATTAGAGTGGGTGGTACCAGGCCATTCACTCAATGTTATAAGCTGGTAGGTATATTAGAGTGGATGGTACCAGGCCATTCACTCAATGTTATAAGCTGGTAGGTAGATTAGAGTGGGTGGTACCAGGCCATTCACTCAATGTTATAAGCTGGTAGGTATATTAGAGTGGGTGGTACCAGGCCATTCACTCAATGTTATAAGCTGGTAGGTAGATTAGAGTGGGTGGTACCAGGCCATTCACCCAATGTTATAAGCAGGGAAGTATACTAGGCTAGAGGTAATAGGCCATGCACTACACATGACTATCTGTATGTATTTAAATGTAATTGATAATTTTCTATTTGCACTTCAGTTGAACAAAAAGCAGAAGGAAACAAAGTAGAGCGGTGAGGAGAGAACTGACCAGAGAATGAGGAGAAACACAAATAGCAGCCCTTTTCGGCTGGTGGACTTTGTAAGGATTCCAGCATAGTTGTTGAGAAATAAACGTTTCCATATGAGTTCCTGTTCTTGTGTTTTTATAATCAAGTAATGGCTTAAACACATTTTCAGATTTCAGCTGTAATAATCATTTTAAAAGAGAGAATTGGCCCATTTAAATGATACATTAATACTGGGAATACATCAGGGACTTCACTATTTTAAATTGCCGATTACTCCACTATCTATTGCTACCATGAAATATTAAACCATGGGATCAAACAAATATAAAATTTTGTCTTTGGTCTTGAAGCATCATAATCCTTTAGCTGCTGAGCATGTAACCCGGCCACTTGATGCCAACCCGTCCACCTTCTGTGAGTCATCCGGGTGGCTCCTGGCTCAAGTCGGGCACATCTTGAGCCGCGCATCACACGACAAAACTCTACAGAAATGATAAAATGAAATAAAAAAGTATGAATGAATAGTTAGCATTAAGAAATGAATTATCAACACATTAACTTGTTATGAATATTGCTTAATGGGCAGTCAGGAAGACCTGCAGTTGTGCAGATGACATATAATCCAATTCTGCATCTGATTTATGTAAAATGATTTCAGAATAAGAATATTATATACCGTATGATATATATTTGAGTATTGAGAAAGGTATATGATATGATACCTCATATTCATCATCTAGTGATGTCCATTGTAGGGACGGTAGTTAACCCTGTAGTTGTTGGGAAGGCTGTACCTCCCTGGATGATACCCACTCACGTAGGCCTGGTAGGTATTGTCCTCATAGCCACTATGTACTTTCCTATAGCCATTGCTATTCCAGTTTCCAAACTGAGCATTGGCTAGAACAACCAAGGCAACCAGACAGAGAACAAGTACACACAATTTTGCCATGGTTACAGTTTCTATGACAACCCTTAACAACAAGTCTCTATAATAGGCACCAGATAGACATATAACATCTTAAGAGATAATTAATTCGAAAGCATCAAATCACACAAATGATTGTTCATCACGTCAACAGGAGTGTATGTTAATAAAGGCTATTCATTCATATACCATATACCATCCAGTAATAGCCGGGGGCGGCTATTAAGTCAAACCCCCTCTTACCCCACCATTTATTAGAGCCTCTGGCGTTTATTAGAATCCTGGCACCTTCCACCATGAGCATTAGATTCCATCTTGTCACTTCTAAGGCTTTAAATAAAATGGACTGGAGCCTCAACTTTCCCTAAATAGAGAACAATGAACTTCTAAGGAAAGTTAGAATGAATAAAACTGAAAACAATACAGTTGTTGGTCAGAATTATCAGATGTTTTACACCACAGTTGTCTGTCACATTAATCGACATTAAATAAACCGTTCAATGGTAGTGCACCAGGAGATAAGCTTGTCATCACAGGGAGTGATGGACTACCACATACACCTGGCTCTTATTAGAATCCCTGCGACTATTAACAAATATCACTGATACTCCGGCGGTAATTAGATCCCTGGCCATTATTGGAATCCCGGCTATTACAGGAGGTTATACGGTAATAGGTATAATAATAGAATACATCTTTTTGTAGGAATAAGGTACCTTTTGACCCTTGTAGTGACATATTTATGGTATAGCTATACCATGAATATGTCACTACACAGTGACTTAAGCAGTGATGCACATCGATGAGGAGGGTTATCGGTGGTGGCATTGTCTTGGCATCGACAAGGACAAAATGGCAACTATAGAATTACTTTTCTTGCTTTTACATATTTACGATTTGTTTTATCGTAATAGCTGAGAATGTATTTTTAAGATCAATATAACGACGAATGTGAGACCGATATGGTCCATATTGAGGTACAGGAATAATGTACACCTGTTGTTTATAATGTTGTGTAATGCTATGTTAGAAACTATATGGGTCAGATTTTCAGAAAATGTACAATTGGCAGTTGAATACATTTCGTAAATTCTGCCAAATAACGCATCAATTTGGTCAATACTGGGTAAATTCGGGGATGTCCGGCATTGCATTGATTCTAGTAATCTGTTTGGTTAGGTTGAACTGTATTTTACACTTTATTTTCGTCCTAAATTTGAGTTATTTGGGAGAATTGGTGAAGGTGAATTGTACATTTTTTGAAAGTCTGACCCATATCACTTTAGAATCTAACAAACTTAAATCCCTAGAGTAAGCCATTAGAGCTTCAGAACAAAAGTGAATCATAGAATAAAGACAATACCATCAACTATTGTGTCACATGTGAAAATGCCAATACTGAATAAACAAGAAAACAGTGAAACATAACAGAAACATAATAAAATTGGGAGGAAAATTGGGAGGAGAACTATACGAAATATATCAACCCCTCAGTCCAGTCTCATACTTCTAGTCCATTGCTGAGCATCTTGATTTTCAAGGGAAATTAAATCAACTATCAACATGGACGTGTTGGACATACAAAACATAGACAAATACACATACAAGTATGAATGTCCCAAAAAACGGACCTCTGCAGTGACTATTCCTGAAAGTACTAAAAGACAAAAGTCAAAAAACAGTATTACGGGAAGCGACTCAGACCGTAGTGGTGCATGGAAGAGGATTACCTCCGAAGATATTGTGTGTTCAGATCAACATAGTACATTTTGGCAGTCAGAACAATCAGATCAGTCAGAAGAGTCAGACCAGTCGGATGAATCCACAACATCTATCACTTCTAATGTAGCACAAGGAAGGAAAGATTCCATTGCTAACAATTATGAATACTTATTAAATGCTCTTGACATGGTCAGCATTCTTCCACAACTAAAACTACTTTTGGACAAAAGTCAAATGGATCGCTTGAATGTGTGCATGAGTGAAGTTTTTCTTGAAATTCTAGAAAACGAAGTGGCGAGTAATTTGTATACAGAGTTTTTAGAAATTCTTGAAACGTCCGACAGTAAGGTGCACAAACTCTTGACAAGCAATTCAAACAACTTTAAAGCCCCTTCTGGTGAGAGTACTTTGAGGAGAGACTCAGACAATAGTCATATATTGGAGAGCATTGACAATACTGCTTCTGACAGTACATTTTGGGGGTCAGGACAACTAGGAGAGTCTAAAGAGTCCGGAGAGTCTGGAGAGTCTGGAGAGTTAGGAGAGTTTGGAGAGTCTGAAGGTTCTGAAGGGTCTGGAGAGTCTAGAGAGTCTGGAGAGTCTGGAGAGTTGGCTCTATCCAAAACAATAAGCAAAGCTAATTTAGTACAAAGAAGTAAATATTTCCAGAAGTCTTTCCAGGAGGCTCCCAGTTTCAGTCTCCCTCTACAAACACCCCTGCAAAGAAGTCAGGTTGATCCCATACAATTGCCACATTTGAATGTTAAATCGATGCCAATGATGGGACTATATGATATACAAGCCATGCTTCGGCCATGCACATCTGTGGATTGGAGTCCATACAGGACTACAGGTTACCAAAGGAGGCTTACTGAAGCCGAACTCAATCTTCATCATTATAGTGCAGCTGCATATGAAACATTTGGGTCAGATTTTCAGAAAATGTACAATTCAATTCCGCCAATCTTCTCAAAATTTTCCGAAAATCTGGCCCATTTAGGAAACCTCCGCTATCCACCAAACTTTATACCTTAACTTTATACCTCTATATCTACAAAATGTAAATTAAAACTCTAGTCTAAGGGACCCTCTGGAAGAGCTGCCATAGAAGAGGGAGGACCCATTTCCGGTGTAACTTATCGTATATCTATTATCATGTACTGTTTTCAGGAAATAAACACTATACATACATACATACATATACCCGATGGGCAAGGAGCGCAGATATTGCGCAATTTCTGCGCTCCTTGCCCATCGGGTACTTGTATCGCTGTATCGCTGTATCGCTTCATAATATAATATAATAGATCTTGCTGGGTATTTGACTCAGACAGGTTGGGAACACCAATCTTAATCTCACTTAGGAGTTTTTTAAAAACAGGATTTGTAAAGTATTTTCTCTATATTCTTCTTTACCTCGGAGGAGCATTAAAACATATTTCCAACCTAGGCCTTTGGTACGGACATTAGTTCTTTCCCCACTATCCTTATCATTTATATTCTTAATATATTCTCTCAGAAGGAAATCTATACGATCACGATCATTTTATTATTAAATATCTATAGTCTTCAAGCCTGGAGAGACGTGCAACGTTGGCCCCCTGCTGAATGGAAAGAACATGGGCAATATTCACAACACAGCTACAAGTGCGTTTCCATAACCATCAATGCATGGACGCTGTGCATAACCAGCCATGGATATGGGTCAGATATTCAGAAAACCTACAATTGGCAGCTGTAGACATTTAGTAAATTCTGCTAAGTAAGGCTGCAATTTGGTCAATACTAGATGCATTCAAGTATATTCGCATTGCATTGATTCTAGCAATCTATTTGGTGAGGTTGAACTGAATTTTGAACCTGATTTATGTCTTAAATTTGGGTTATTTGAGAGGATTGGTGAAGATGAATTGTACATTTTCTGACGGCTTCGCCCATATATTTTTGCATATTTCCGAAATATACCAATCACATATTAAAGGGTAATCTACAACAAGAGTGCATAAATGTTTCTAAATTATGTTATTGTAAATCATTATCTAAAAACCGATCATGCTTTACCTGAATAAATTCAATGGTTCAAATAACGAACGTTTATATCAATACAGCATTTAATTGTGATCCGTTTCAGGAAAATGAGTCATAAGTCACAAAATATGGATTTTGAGATATCACCATATTTGAAGAGAGGAGATCAAGCTGATTCCAATGATAGTAAACAATAAGTATTTCTATATTTTAAGTTTGATATTCTTAGTTTTGAAAAATAAAAGGTTTACAATGTTTCTGGATGGGTAATTAACAGTACAGTAACTAAATATACTCAATTCAATTCAATTCAATTCAAGACATTTTTTATTTGCATAAATGATAACTACAAAAAGGAAGGCCCAGTTTTGAAACCTAGGTTCCAAGTCTTCCAGTGGGTTCCTGGTGGTTGGTTGTTGCCAAAACTGATTTACAATAAAATACTCTGATATCAATTTCATGGCTATTTAATTTCATATCCAAGGGCTATTTTCTACCTGTCTATGTTTAGCTGTTTCTTTAAGGGTAGGCTTAGTTGAATAATATATAATAACTACCTAACAGTGAGTAGTACTAACTAGAATATGCGGTAAAAGTTAGGGTACAATAACAAAGTGTAATCAAACAATGGTTGGTTGTTGGTATGGTTGGTCCAGACCAATGAGTAGTGTACATACACAACAAAATACATAATAAAAAATATCAGAAATACAATAGCAAAAAGATAAGAATGAAATGAAATAAAATAAAATGTTAGATCCGCAGCAGATCATAACATAAATACAGTAACATATATAGGGTTAGGTACAATAGTAGGGGGTGATCTACAATATTTCAATTGTATTTAGGCACATGTGAACAATATTGCTAAAAGTTTTCCAGTCCTGTACCTGGTGAGCAGCAGTTCTTAGGAATTCCAATATTTAGCCGATTTATAAGTGAAAGAGTTTAGAATTTTTGCCGATTTTGGCTGTAGTAATTTTAAATTACGTCTACCTTGGGCATAACTTCTAGTTGAAATTTTTCTTTTATCCAAATTGGTTTCATCGGTAGCCATGAAGTGGCTTAAGTTAATTATATGTTTTTGTCTCCTCTTGTTTAAGTGTAATAAGTTTAGGTCTAAATGTTCTTCATCCACATTTGTGTATTTTGTTTTTCCAAAAATGATTCGAAGTGCCGAGTTTTGTAAGGACTGGAGCTTACCAAGTAGAGATTTTGGTCCGGAGTCATACAAATAATCACCAAAATCAAAGTGTGGGAGTATGGTCATTTTATATATGTCTTTTTTGCTCTTCTCTGTCAAACAGTGCCTCACTCTATACAATAGCCTTAATTCTGTACTAACCTTATTTCTGATGATATTTATATGTTTCTTGAAAGAGAGGCCCGTGTCCATGGTTAGGCCGTTCCCCGTTTACTCGATTGAGATTACAGCATGTTCTGAATTACTCTGTCAAATAATACTTATGGTATTATTATGGTAATGGTGGTTTGGCGGCACAATATTGTGTGGGAAAAGTTGGAAATAAAAGGTGCAGAGGTTAGTGAATCTCAGTTGAATCTTACCAAATCGCGTCTAAAAGCACTAATACCCGAGGTACGCCCCGGGAATTTTCCACCAGGCAACAGACCACTTAGACCATCCAAAACCTCGGGTATTAATGCTATAATGGTCACCTGACCAGGTTCTCCCAGGATATATTATATATATATATTAAAACTTTATTTTTCCAAAAAAAATGGGTTACATATCTCTGCCTTGACAGTTCTTCCGACAGAACCCTCTAATCCACTACAAGAACATAAGTGAACATAACATGTAGGAAAGTTTATAGTGACTAATAGGGAACTACACAAGAGTTAAAACACAGAGTATATAATCAAGATAAAAATATAAAATATAAAGATATAGAATCTGTTGAAATACAAACTGATTCTGGTTATACACTAGTATATAAGTGCCGTAAAGTACAGTACAGTATCTTTTATTTAAGATTTAATTAGCCTTGTGGTACCAAGACTAATAACTCAGATTATATAATCTCTGTTCATACACTTTGAGAATTATAATGATTCGAGTACATTTTTAAATTCAAGATTATAGTTTACAAAATACGGTGAATGTTTGTGTTTCAGTAATGTTGCATAACATAATGTAACACATATTAACCAATAATGACAGAAGATTAGGCATGTTTAGCACCAGTGAAGCAAACAGTTGAACAGATGTGTGCTTTCCGCTTTGTCAGGAAATTCATGTCTCTGATCGCTAAATTAAATTACATTAATTTTCAAGTTCAATACGTCTACCTTGGGCATAACTTCTAGTTGAAATTTTTCTTTTATCCAAATTGGTTTCATCGGTAGCCATGAAGTGGCTTAAGTTAATTATATGTTTTTGTCTCCTCTTGTTTAAGTGTAATAAGTTTAGGTCTAAATGTTCTTCATCCACATTTGTGTATTTTGTTTTTCCAAAAATGATTCGAAGTGCCGAGTTTTGTAAGGACTGGAGCTTACCAGGTTATATACGCCGACATGAGTAGGTAACGTGTCTCCAGCGCTGCGGTAACAACAGCCGAAAACTATACACAACCATCAACATCTGCTTTAAAAGTATACATATGGATTCATGAACATCTCAAGAATCACCAGGAGGAGGAGATTACATCGACAAATGTTCTTTCTTACCTTATGAACTGAAACTCTAAAACGATTCGAACGATTTCAAAAAGCCGCCATTTTGACCTCTTCCGGTGCTGGATTATCCACCGATTATCGACCATACAGTAGACGTGGATTATCAATTTGGGATTATCCATATCTGGATTAACATAAAATAAACAAAAAACAATAGGAATTTTCCTGAGGTGGCAAAACGGTACATACAGTGTTCTGACAATATTGGGATATCTCATATTTCATTACCATACGACTACAAAATAACCTATATAATTGCCATGAGCATATGGATTACCAGTCGTCGAGCCCCATCCCCGGACACTCGCTAACAAGAGCCGTCAACAACCAAGAGCTATCGCCCGTTCTCCCTCCCTTCGACAGGTTGGTCAGTACAGACGATATATCATTTTACTACACAGCAGAAGAGGAAAATATTGAACTTGACTTCTCCAAAATGAGTAAGGAAAGCATGGCAAGCCAATTTCAATATTATGCTAATCCAACTATGGCCCTAGCCCCTATACAACAACAACATATAGCAGGGGAACAAAACCAGGCCATGTACACTTACCAGGGCGTGCACCCAACCACGCACCAACAAGTCCAGCCGACAGTAATCATGCATCCTTTCCCTCAGGCGTCTGGTATGGTACCCATTGACAGTAGCAATGCAATTTTAGTATCTATACAGGCCCAAATGAAGAAACAAAGCGACTTCATGGAGAAAATGGCTTCCAGAATAGACAACAATACCGACACGGTGCAGAAAACCATGACTGATTTCCGCACGGAAACCACGAGCATGCGCAGAGACATCGCGGATTACAAACAACAAGTCACTTCGGAACTAGGCGCGATGAAAAACAAGATAGGCAGCATTGATGTGAACCAAGATGCCTTCATTGATACCCTAAGACCTGAAGTAGATCTGAAAATAAACAAATATGTCAAAGAAGCAACAGAAGACATAGATGCCAAACAAAAAGAAATAACTGCCTCACTAAGAGACATCAAACATCAACAATTACAACTTCAACAGTGCATTAACGATATCCACTCGAGCAATGGTATCGTTAAACAGAAACCAGAAACGAATGAAAACAAGTGGGTGGGCCACTTAAAAAATCCCCAACCTGCCCAACCTGATGGTCAACAAAAGAAAAATCAAAAAACAAATCGGCAGGACAATAACAGAAAAGAGAAGAAAAAATCGACCTATGACAATACGATTATCATACTAGAAAACTTCACTGAGTATGACAATGAGAATGTACTAGAGGAAATGTTAGCATTAGTCCAAGTGATACGACCGCAGATCACCAAGGAGGATGTAGTTGAAGCGTACAGAATGGGTACCTCGACTACCAAAACAAGGCCAATCTTCATGAAACTTAGTGATCAGGTGCTACGAAAGGCTGTTGTTGATAACCTACGTACAATTCAGAATTATACTGAGGAATTTAAGGAGTTAGATATAAACCCCTCTGGCTTACAAATATTTCCGCACGAAAAGGATTTGCTTGCAAATTGCCTAACCCTGCTTAGCAAGGAAGGACATGACGTGCAAATTTGCTTTAATCACATCAGAATGAACGATAAATCATATATGATGGCAGATTTATATGAGTTGCCGGATCGCTGCACGCCGGATTTCGCCTCAAGGATCTCCATTGACAATGACAAAGGGGTGGGATACTACGGTGAACACAGCTATCTGTCTAACTTTTTCGCAGCCCCAGTCAAACATAACGACACAGAATACCACAGCGTTGAACACGCCTATCAGGCTATGAAGGCGGTCAGCGCGGGAAAAGCCGAAGTGGCTTGTAAGATCAAATCAGCCACTTCGGCATACGAGGCCAAATATATGGCTAGAAACCTAGTCCCTACGGATGACTTCACTAAAAACGAGGAGAAGTTACTAAATGAATTAATCAGACTAAAATTTGATCAAAATGACGAACTAGCTAAAGCCTTGGTAGAAGAAAACAAGGAGTGTTTCTACGAGGTCACTTCCAGCAGGAAGTGGGGAGCCGGCATTAGGTTCCTTCGCCTCCGAAATGGAAACAACACCATTCTGTCAAGACACTTCCCGGGAAAGAACCTACAGGGACAAATGATTACTAAACTCAGGAAGGACCTCATTGAGAAGGCCTGAACTCGTGTGTATTCTCTTTGATTTATATTACGATTCAATACCTTTTTGGAGGAAAAATACCTTTCTCTCCCTAATATCGCTCAATGCTACCGAACAATGACAAATCGTCTCGATACAGTCAAGCGCTTAGCATTATTTACAACACTCACCTAACGATGAACTCACTGATAAGTATCACTTGCATTATTATTCTAAGTACTGTATAACCACTCTTATTATTATATGTAAGTCAAGGAACTATGTTAGCTGTTATTACTTGCATCATTATTCTAAGTACTGTATAACCACTCTTATTATTATATGTAAGTCAAGGAAACTATGTTAGCTGTTTGTTACCGCACGCTCCATCGAAATTTAGTAAATACTAAATACAGACCATGTCAGAAATCTTGACCTCTTTTAAAGATGTCTCAAACATTAAGGGCCTTTCAATAATAAATTGGAATGTAAGGAGCCTACAAAAGAATCTTGAAAATGTACAACTATGCCTAGAAGAGTCTAATAATAAGCTTGGAACCGTCTGCCTCACAGAGTCATGGCTGAACGATAATAATCATTCAAACTCATTTAAAATGGACGGTTATGAATTTGTTAGACTCGACAGAAAACTAAAAAAGAGAGGTGGTGGTCTTTGCTTGTACGTGAACACAAAATATGAACTTGATGCTGATAAATATTCTAGTCACTCTGTAAGTGACAAGGACATTGAGTTACTGATTGTAGAAGTGAAGGTTAAACACACCACGCCCTATATCGTTGCACTGGTCTACAGACCTCCAGCGGGGATGACTGCTCCTTTCCTAGAAATACTAGATGAAAAATTATCCTCTTTAAACAATAAACACCAGCTAATAGTAGCTGGCGACTTTAATATAGATCTATTAGAGTCAAAAACTCAGGCATCTGATCTGCAATCCTTAATGGATAAATTTAACCTGATTCAACAAATTAAAACACCAACTAGGACAACTCTTACTTCAAAATCTATAATCGACCATATCTATACTTCTTCAGGGAATGTGCAGTCATCCGGTGTTATCGAGAATTCTTCGTCTGATCACTTCCCTACCTACATTATTATCAAGAAAGCTAAAACGAAATATGAAAATGCTCAATATTATGCCAGAAATATGAAAGGGTTTGACCAACGTATTTTAAATGAAATACTACAAAATCTTGACTGGGATAGCTTCTACCAAGTCAGGGACCCTGGAATCTGCTGGAACATAATACTTGAGAGAATAACTATGTATATGGATCGCATGTGCCCCATGAAACATTTTAACAATATCAGAAAAAAGCCTGAGTGGCTCACAAAAGAAATAACCACACTTATGAACGATAGGGATAAAAAATTCAGACTAGCTAAATTGAACAATGACAGAGACCTGCTGATTGAGGCAAAAACAATTAGAAACAAAGTTAATAATTTATGTAGAAAAGGGAAAAATTCGGCCCTATCTGATAAATCAAAAGCCAATGTTGTTATGTTATAGGGAGCGATGGAATAAGAAGGTCCGTTCACAGCAATGACTATTATAAGAGTGTTTATTAGACTGCGTTGGTGGGTGACGCGGGGGTCACCCACGTGACTGGGCACGCAGGCCTGTCACTAGGTGAGAGGGGGGTTACTACCCAATACATACATACATGTCAATATACAAGAGTAATATATAATAAAGGCATAAAATAAAGTAGTAGTAAACCTATATATAGCATAGCTCCCTCCTCTCTTTCCAGATCAAACATTAGTTTGATCTAGAAGACAGTTAATAAAGAACATAATATTTTATTTTATAAATCATAAGAAACGTTAACGCTGGTACAGTTTGCGTTACCAAACTGCGCGGCGGTAACCGATCGGGCTCGCTGGTCTACAGCGACTCACGCGCGACTCCAGAATCTGGGTCACGTGACTAAAATATATCTAAATGTCTAATCTATATAAATCTTTAGGCACGCGCTACTGCGCGAGTAACCTAAAACCTCAAAAACGAATAGGATATGAGAAATCAATCGAGCGTTGATTTTCAGGTACAAATGGCGTATTACACATCTATACGTGGGTAAAAACATATCACAAAATATCAATTTGAACGGTTGAGACCTTGATACGCCTCCCCAAATTTTCGCAAATGGGCCTAAAGAAGGTTATAATCAAAGAAAATTCAAAAATAGAGGACGATACCGTCAAAATACAATTGTTCAAACAAAAAATATGAAAACTAAGACTTCATGGCCGAAACATGGCAATAGCTGCGCTTTTTCGAACATGAACACAAGAAAAACGGTTTTAACATGCAAAACCTCAGTAGTACGGTGCAAACAAATGAAAATCTAGGCAACAAAAAATCTCTATGCTAAATTGCCAATAGGGCGGTCCAAACAGTGAAACTAGATGGCGCCACCGGCTAAAAGTTTTGTACCGTACACCTACAAAAATATAAATAGTGGCGAACTGCGCAGTTAACACAGAAGACACTGCGACGCCGGACGGTAAACATCGCGTCACGACCTTATGGAAAGAGTATTGTTATACGACAACAACCAACCTCAAGCTTCAGCTCACTGTATCGGAGAAGAGTGTTTGTTATATCTTACTGCCAGAACTACAACCCGTGATTTGGAATAAGAGTCCC
Organism: Sthenelais limicola; assembly: GCA_942159475.1. Taxonomy (NCBI): domain Eukaryota; kingdom Metazoa; phylum Annelida; class Polychaeta; order Phyllodocida; family Sigalionidae; genus Sthenelais; species Sthenelais limicola. Next base: position 18,505,217 of record OW804096.1, on the reverse strand, counting down.
TGCTATATTCACCCTGATCCCTAATCCCTAGATACAGGCTAAGTCCTCCGCCTTAAATTGGTTGTTACTCTTTTCACAAAAATAAAACACATACACCGTTCGCACACCAAACAACATAAATCCAAATATAACTTTAACCATCCCTTCGGCACAGTACAGTGCCTAGGCGGCAAGGTAGGTTTTCCCTTCTCTCGCCATCTGGCGTTAAAGAGAAAAAATATAAACTACAACTATGTGGTTCCCGCCGCTGCCACTCTACGGCGACACCGGCTTCCGGGAACTGATCACACGTGGACTGGAGCTGTCACACGCTACAAATGGACGTTTATCCAGGTAGGAACATATTTTATACAGTTCAAAGATCAAAGTAATACACAATATATACAAGCGAGAAAGGTAAACTTAAATACTTAGTACTTAAATACTCAGTAATTATATGGTCCTCCGTATGACGACTAAAAAATACTGGCTATCGCCGGGTTGACGCCATTTTGAAAAAATTACTAAGAGTTCGTAAGATTAAATTTGTTGTTTGCTCGAAAAGTTCCTAGAGTTAAGTTATATGTTAGGGATCCCGACGACTTCACAAGGCATACTGAGGCAGCTCCAGCGGCAAGGTGGGCGCGTCTGGCTTCAGCTCGTCGTCCGAGAGGGTAACCCTAATGACGAAACACAGGAGGAAAACATAGGTTGGTCACTACTTCCAAGAAATGGTGAGTAACAGTTTGTTTCATTTTTTATACATAACTGATTAACAGTTTTTTAAGGGAAATCCCAATATTATGAATTGTCAGCAAGGAGTCAGCGGTAATAATAGTTACAAAATAATTCGACATGAGTTGACATAATGTAAAAATTCAAACACGCGGATGGCTCGGATTTTAGTAAAAGAAAAATCCTTTTCTAAATTATATTGTAAGAGACAGGAGTAATTGTTAGTACATAGCGTCGAGAAGTAGACTAAGGTTTGAGAGGATAGATCACTAAACACTAAAAGGGCTTGTAAAAACAATAACAAAATAACCTACTGGTCGAAGTCCTGGTAGTTTAGATCCTGCTTTAACCACTCGACCTGCACTCTTTCTCCATTTGGATATACTAGCACTAGAACGATTGCGGTGCAAGGATTGTTAATAATTTTCTCTAACACTGCAGATTGCTTTCTGTTGACCTTAACCTCCTCTTTTACCTCGAACTTCTTGTTTACACCCCAGCATCTGAGGACAAAACGGCCCTTCCAGCTGAGATAGAGGGTATTAGCCAGACACCAGTTCGATTCGAGCTTCTTGGTGAGGAGGATTGGGGCTCTGGTCCCAGTGATGCAGTTCACCTCGTAAGCTATTTGCTGCAACCGAATGGAGACTGCCTCGTCTTTCCACTGGAATTTCAAGGTAAGCCACGCACAATCGGGGCAACCTTCCTCGGAGGTGCAACAGGCTCTACACAGGCAACACTTCAGCATACGGTGCCTAATGCAGCCGCAGTGCTTCCAAATAAGTCTAAGAATGAAAAATGCCACTACAACTGCCAAGATGATGGTGGCCCAGTCTGTGTGGTCCATCTCTTCGATCCGAAATCTGGGCATCTTGCTCTCCCTAACCTCCAACGCTGGTTCTCTGTCGAAGTCGTGGATCCGGTATGGTTCCAACTTCAGGCGAGTCAGGTTGAGAGAGTGGGCTTGGGGAAGCACGCAGAGAAAGCCAAAGTACCTGTTTAATTTAATTAAAATGGTCAATGCCACTGCTAAAGCTAACGTAGATATAATAAGAGATGTCCATACGATCGGTGAAATTGTATTCAAGTGATCGTAGGTCAGGTGAAGCTTTTTCCATTTAGATAACTGCTTAGTATCGTCATTCAATAATTCATTAGCCATTTGGATTACGTTTAGGCCGCCGTCAAGAATTTCGTCCGGCACTTTTTCAAAAGCTTTTCTCAATTCTGCTCCTGTAGGAAGGTCTAATTGAATGACTTGGTTATGCATGGAACTAGCTTCAAGTTCTCCAATATTCAGTTTAAATGCTATTGCCACTGGTAAATTGAAACCTGCTTTTACTGCTAGAGTAAATTTATCCTCCTCACATCCGAAAGTTTTAGCCGCTATATTAGCATATCTTAGTTGGATTTCACATCCACATGGTAGTGATACGACTGAAAAAACTGACAATTTCAATGTTTTACTAGGCTGTCCTCTACATGAGACCATACCTGTATCGCCTCTGTTAATCAGTATATGCTTATCATTTTCCAAAGGTATGTGAGTCTGAGGAATAGCAAGGGTCAAAAAACTTTTGAAATGGCATAGCTTCATAATAGCAACATTGTTCCCTGCGAACAGAGAAATCAGACATGTAGGTTTCTGAACAGACGATTCCATAATATTCTTAGTACAAAAATGGCTCGAATAATCAAGTTTACAAATTTCCTGCACATCTCTATCCATTTCTATAAAATACTGCTTATCGTCGCTTAGGGCTAACAGTTGATTATCACCTTCCTGCAACAAGGTGTACCCGTAAGGATCGTGTAAATGAGCATGTATAGGGATAGGGAAAATTACTGGTCTGTAAATTGTATATCTGTTCGGCGCATAGGAATATTTAATCGCGATCTGAATTGTCAACAAGTTATCGTGAAAAGTAGATTCTAGCGATCTTCTCCATTCATAATAAGATCCTAGAGGTACAGCGTTGGTAGAATGTTTTCTGATGTTAACGGTCAATCTTTCTACCGCTTTTTCTAGCTTTTCTTTTGATAATACCGACAGTGGAAGATAAGAATCTGCCACAGAGTCGAGGGTATTAAGCAACACGAGGGCCCCTTGTCTATACTGTAACTGGGAGGCCACGTTGGCTAGTTGTTCGCTTGCTGCAATTGTACTGGCGAAGTTCTTACTAGAGAAATTGAATTTATCGTCCAAATCGTTTACGATTTTAACTAGATCGTTGTCTAATTTTTCAAAATCATCTACCGCTTCTGCTCTTAGAGAATATAGTGATTTGGCTACCAAATGGGCATTGATTGCATTAGCTCTTAGTATGCGGTCCCGTTTAATATCATCTAACTTAGTTTTTCTCATAGTGTCGATAAGATCATTCATGTCTGAAGTAATTACTTCGAATTCTGGCTCAGTGGCTGTTCCTACTGCTCTGTTCAACATATTGCCTATAAACTGAAATCCTCTCCGTTTAGCTCTTGCGTCTTTAACATTGAACCCTTCTAACAGGGCGGAAATTCTACCGTAAGTTTTATTATTGGCTTCCCCCACTATTGCTTGCAAACCCGCCAAGTCGGCGTAGAAACGGTTATAGTAGTCTAGGGCCGATTCAAATGGCTCGTCTATAGGGCAAGGTTTCGGAACCGTTAAGGGGATCTGTATTTTGATGAATTGAATATTGGTTCTAGTATCCAGTTTGTGCCTCAATCTTTTGAACACAATGCCATAGTTCTGCCTAAGGATTTCTTCTGAGTGGACGGTGTATACCGTCAATAAAACCCTGAACGGAATAGAAAAGTATTTTGATATAGTTCTAAAGTCCATCAACCGAACAACTGGGAAATCTTGCTAATCATTGAATAATCCGATGCAAAAATACATTCAAAACAGTGTGCGCCGTTAGGAAAATTTACTTACCACCAAAATATGGTGAATTTGTCCATGTTGATAGAAGTTCGTATTTGATTCCAGATGACAAAGTCAGGTGCAGCTCTTACTAGCTACGCTTCTAAGATGGAAGTGCTGTACTTAGGGTTAGCGTCTCCCCTCGTCAGAGTTGACCTAAGTAGGGGTGTGGCTTGACCAAGTGGTGCGACCAATGGCAGTGGTTCGCACCTCTTTAAGCGTTAGTCCTAGGTGCAAAGCCTAGCTAACTTATGGTGACACCACCCCCTCCCAAGTGTAAGTACCCACGCAACCTCCCTAAAATCCTGTTTGCATACTTTATCTTTTGTGTACAAGCTTCTCGCCGGCCACCTGCTACATGTGATAGTAGTCCAGGCTCACTGTACTAATCCTATAGACAAGGGTTTAATTTCCAGCTGTTGGCTGGTAATTATTTAAACATGAAAGGCTATAACTTGGCTTTTGTGAGCGTCTAGCGTGGGGACGCTTTAGTAAGACAATGGGGCTTAGTTGGCGTCCTAGTCCCGCTTTAATTCTGTTATATCCCCCCCTATGGTTAATCTTCCGAAAAGGTAATTCCTTAGGCTTTTGGAGAACGTTTATTTGTTCCCTCGGCAAGGAATTTTTAACTAAAGCTAATAGTGTTAGTAATAAAGAGTCCTGAAAAGGCTTAGCTAAACAGAAATAGGAACTTGTTTCTACCTGTCTTTGTTAAAAATAAAAACGGCGTGGACAAGTTTCCTGAGTGAGAATAAAAAACAAAAACAAGGGTAAAGCAAACTTGAAAGAAAGAACAAATGGGTATTGGGCTTACGTCAGGATCCTAGATTATCTTAATCTTGTGTGAGTCTTTCAGCAAAGCACAGTCCTCCACTACCGGTAATGATAGTGAAAATCCATTTTTATCGTTTGTTTCGGCTAATTCAGTGTCCCAATCTTCGCCTAACCAAACTGATGGGTCTGAGGCGGGTGTTTTGGTAGCCTGGGTATTATCCTTAATATTATACCAATAGTTTTCCACAAAGTTCTTAGTGATAGCCTCCAAGAGAATTTGCAGGATGTTGGGGTGGATTCGAATTTCTTAATGAAGTATTGAATTGAAATATGTGACTCTAACGGATTACCATTTACCCATTATTCCTGATATATAGGTATGTCATATAAACGGCGGAAAAGTGCTTTAAAATTAGGTATAACCTGTATATTTTTGTAGTGTTCTTCCAGGGGAATTATCCGATTTAACATGCCTCAAATGTTCAGTAAAAGTAGCATATGAATGGCGGTATTAGGCACTTGTTGGAAGAGACGCTGGTTGCGTAATAGGACGCCACGCTGGCCATCGGCCTTTGTTTCAAGCCGTGCGGTGTGTGTATACATGCTGAGGCTTGTGTTTATGGGTGTTCGCATCCTAGCTATGCATGCCTTGACGATCCCCGGTTTCCATAGGGAAAGGTTTATACACAATACAATTATAGTAGACTTGTAGAATCTGTTTAGCAGTAAAATGAGCGCTGATATATATCATGTATTATAGTGTCTGTGAAATCTGCTATTGTTCAATTGTTCAGGAATTTAGTAAATGTTGTAAGGTAGGTGGGAAGGCCAGGAAGTAAGTGATTTGATTCCTGTTCTTCTCTCGAACTTAGCTCTGAAGTTTGTTGTTCCTTCCTCCATCATTAATAGTAGGATTTTGTGTCGGAACAGTAGTAGATTGGCGGCGATGTAAAAACACCAATAAATCTGATACAAACTTGTAGGGTGATCCATGGAGTGTTCATAGGTTGTTAGGAGATGTATGTACCAAAGTTCCGTCCATGTGTGGCGTCATCCTATGGGGATATCTACATCTTGCTCCATGTTTGATTTCTTTCTGTCTATAGACGTTGCATCCTTGCAACTGTGTTGCAAAAATAAATTATCCAATCCTTTGGTATTTAAGGAATCGTTTAGGGTCTCCTCCAGATGTTATGTTATAGGGAGCGATGGAATAAGAAGGTCCGTTCACAGCAATGACTATTATAAGAGTGTTTATTAGACTGCGTTGGTGGGTGACGCGGGGGTCACCCACGTGACTGGGCACGCAGGCCTGTCACTAGGTGAGAGGGGGGTTACTACCCAATACATACATACATGTCAATATACAAGAGTAATATATAATAAAGGCATAAAATAAAGTAGTAGTAAACCTATATATAGCAATGTACATGATCCTCGTGCTCTGTGGGGTTCGATACAACCGATACTTTGTCCGGAAAAGATCAAAACTAATAACCAGATTTATTTGTCAGACAGTAATGGAGACCAGGTCGATCAAGAAAGGGTTGCTGATGAGTTCAACCAATTCTTCACGAATATTGGACCATCGCTTGCCAAAAAGATCCCTGACCCCTCCCCACCTGAATCTGAGAAACTTAAGAAAATCGCTGAACAACAAGGTAAAACAAATAATATTTCACTCGAACATACTGAACTTAATTTCAAGGAAGTTACACCAAAGGAAATCCTTGAAGCCCTGAACAGTATCGACCCCCACAAGAGCTCTGGAATTGAAAACATCTCAGGTAAAATTCTAAAAAATTGCCTGACAGCTCTTCTCTTCCAGTTCACACATATTGTGAACCTGTCAATCACTACAGCTACTGTACCCGATTTATTCAAAACTGCAGTAGTTACCCCTCTTTTTAAGAGTGGTTCAAAAAAATCGACAAATAATTATAGACCGATATCTGGGATTTCAATGCCTGCAAAAATTCTAGAAAAAATTATACAAAAACAACTCTCGAATTATTTTGAATCGAAAAATCTATACTATGATAAACAATATGGCTTTAGGAAGGGTCGTTCTGTATCTCAAGCACACACTGATCTTCTTCAGGAAATATATGATAATATTAACGATTCGAAATCTTGTATGGCGGTCTTCTTGGACTTCAAGAAGGCCTTTGATACCGTGCATCACGAAAAACTATTGACAAAACTTGAATTATATGGAATTAAGGGTCGTTCGAATGAATGGTTCCGAGATTACCTAAAGAATAGAAAGCAATCTGTAAGAGTTAATGGTCTCACCTCCAGCCAAGAAACAATAACCTTTGGCGTTCCTCAAGGAACAATACTAGGACCGATCCTCTTCTCTATCTATATAAATGATTTAAACAAAACTGTCGAAAACTCTATCATCCAGAACTATGCAGATGATACTGTCCTTCTTTACAGCAACAAGGATCAGGAAAAGCTAGTAACACAGTTACAGCAAAACCTGGATTGTATCCACCTGTGGTGTAAAGTAAACAAAATTTCAATGAATGTAAGCAAGACCCAGTACATCAATTTTAATATTGGGCGCCAAAAAGCAAAACCAACGGCTACAAAAAAATTGACTCTAGGAGATGAGACCTTAACTCAGGTAGAACAATATAAATACCTAGGATTAATCATAGATCAAAGGCTAACTTTCAACCATCACCTCCAGGGAGTAATAAACAAAGTCCGCTGGAAAGTGAGTCTTCTTAGAAAGACAAACACAATTCTCAGTAAAAAGTTAAAGACCACCATCATAAAAATGTTGATCTTGCCAATCATGGACTATGGTGATGTATTCTACAGATCCGCCTCCAAAAAACTATTAGAAAAGATACATACTCAACTAAATTCATGCATTAGATTCGTTATGGGTGTCCACAAAAGAACAAATGTGGACAACGCCTATAAAGAATTACAGATTTTAACATGCAGCCAGAGGTCTGAAATCCATTTAATGGAGAGTGCCTTCTACCTCTCGCAAAAATCAAAAAATCAGGATAACAGAGGCCTGAACACAAGAAGTCATGCCAAAAACAGAAGGAATCTTAAAGTACTCATTCCAAAAACCTCTGTATATAAAAATAGTTTCATCTATAGAGCCAGGACAGGGTGGAACGCACTCCCCACCATAGTCCATGAATTAAGCACACCAAAAGAAGTTCGAACACACTTGGAACGAACACTGTAAACTATACCCCTGTGATAACCTTTTGGGATTTGTAATGATTCATGAATTGTTTATAAATTTAAAAATGTAAACCACTTCCAGTCTCTAGGAGTACACCTAGACATTCCATTGGACAAAATGTAAATGTCGTTCTCAGTATGTTCTCTGAGACCTCTACGCAGCTTGTCTTAGCTGAGTAAACAAATTGTATACCTTCACTGATATTAATTGATGCGTAAGAATGAGGCACTGTGTAAAGACCTCTATTATCTGAATTGCTTATGTACGACTCTAGAAGTACACCTAGATGTTCCATCTGACAAAATGTTTATGTCACTCCCAACATAAATCTGGGACGACGACGCAACTTGCTAAACTGAGTACTGGGTATATACCTGTACTGGTATTATAAATATCGACTTGAGAAAGGGAAAGTATTTAATACTTCTCTGCTCCTTCTTACTTATATGTCTTATATTTTAACATCTTAATTGTTGTACCACTGTCACTTAAATGTACACTAGATTAGCTAAAAGTCATGTAAAAACAAAGTTTTAGGCCTAAAGGTAACGTCAGGGAGAACTGGAGGTAATCTAGATGTCTGTATACCTGTTTATCGTGTAATTTATACCAATTTGATGAATAAAGTAGTTCTTATCTTATCTTATCTTTAGTTTTCTAAATGATTTCGATATGAATTTTTAATGTGTTTCCTAAAATGTTTTTGTGGTTCTAGGGCCTGGTTTTCAGTAGACAGTGAAATTCAAGGTCACTTTCGCCTTGTAAGAGAAACTATTCCGGTATAATGAAGATGTTGGAATAAAAAACATAAAAAACATGAATCAAAAGAGCTGTAATTAAAAAAAACCTGTAGATATTGAAAATGGTGTACAAATACATCTCAACTTATGATGATAACGAAATATAATAAAATAGGTGTTGACACCCACATATGTATCTATAGGTAATAAAATAATTTTAACTCAAACTCACATGAAATACAATGAGACATTACCACAACCATCTGTTTAAATAATAATAGATTTACAACCCAATCTTGAGGAGACATATGTTTTGTGTTGAAATATGTGATTTTCCCGATGTGTTAAATCATAGCTTGATGTGTTTGAGGGATTCTTTTGGACGTTGTATGTCCTCCCCTATGTATTCCAACGCAAGGCCTGCATGACCTGCGTGTTTCTGACCCGCAAACTCGAATCTAGGTCAGGGGAGAGCCCTGCGCGCAGACTCATGGGATGGGTGTATATGTTTTTTCACAATGATCTTATGTAAATAGCCATGTGATTTACAAGCTTCCAGATGCAATTGGTTTTTTATATAGGTTCCACTTTTCTGCCTGCTGCTGCCTGCTGTAGAAACGTCCGTGTGATGTCCATAAATAGAATCACAACACAAACACAATTCTGTCTATTGCCACCTGAATTTCCTACACATTCGCATACACATCGCGGTCAATTTACGCTTCAGAAAAATAATAAAAAACGCTATTTTTATTCGAAATACATGGCCACGATGCTGAAGTTAAGAAAAAGCATGCTTTTCTACCCTTAAGTATGTGTTTATATCAATGTCAGCTCTGGACTGACAAAAATCCGATCGTCGTGCAAAACTGGGTTGTCTAATATGGTATTCTAAGGCATTAATTTATAAAATAATTGCCTTACCCTATACACCATCGGAAAGAGAAATGTCTAAGCTTGCATTTGGTGAGAATCATATTTATATAGGCCTATAACTGTTATCGATATAGATAGGCCTATAGATCATGACAGACTAGGTTACATTATTGTGTCATAGCTGGCATATCGCGGGGAAATTACGCTTCGGCGAAGTAATAAAAACGCTATTTCTACTCAAAATACATTGCCATTGAAATTCAGAAAGAGCATGCTTTTCTACCCCTATGTGTTTAATTTTATCAACATCTGTATTCAAATAAGGAAGATAATATTGGTGGAACTTAGGGAAGTTTATAGGGAAAGTATAGGCCTATTGATGCCGATGCCGGCAACGACGCAATGATATACGTAGTGATGTCTTCTAATTTTTACAACGTTAGTAACGTGCCATGACAACTAGAGTCCTGGACAATGCATAATAGCCATTTTCCCGCGTGGAATTATTGTGGAATTAGTCAGGGAAACCGTTTTCTCCTTGATCACAGTCAAATTCTTGTTATAGATCATTTACATGGCTAATTTAGACAATGATGGACACCATATTACAACTTTATTTAACCATATTGTGCATCGTCTGGTTAAATTGTTGATTACCTCTATCCTATTATCCCTGATTAATTTTGTTATTACCCATATTATATTGTAATGTAGTGTCTAGTATTAATGTTGAATCTATAGGGGATTTGCATGTCTCACTGCACATGTCTACTGCAGTGCATCCTGGGATGGATTCTGTTGAAATCTGACATACAAATATTTGCCAACATTTTTATCGAAAATTGCAAGAACGTTTTTACCAATATCAGAGCTTGTATAAATTGGATATTGCCGTTAGATCGCTGATAAATATTCCATGCTGAACATGGCATGATTTCTATAGATTTTAGACTGTACCATTACCCCCATAATTCCATGCGAATCAAGATTCAAAATGGCGGCTATGCAACTCCCCTATTATGGATTACCCCTATCCTATTATCCAAACTACAGCAGGCAGTAAGCAAGGCTTTAGGCGGCCATTTTGAAGTGTAGCCACACCACAAACATATAGTCCATATGGGTCAGATTTTCAGAAAATGTACAATTGGCAGCTGAACACATGTAGTAAATTCTGCTAAATTAGGCTGAAATTTGGTCACGGTAGGTAAATTCAAGTATATTTGGCATTGCATTGATTCTAGCAATCTGTTTGGTTAGGTTGAACTGTATTTTGAACTTTATTTTCGTCTTAAATTTGGATTATTTGAGAGGATTGGTGAGGCCAATTGTACATTTTCTGAAAATCTGACCCATATGTGTCCTCCCACCCACTGCTGCCCCACTAGCATTTGCCCTTGTACACACACATATTATATTATATATATACTTGATAAACTTGTGAACATGAATCTGTCAATGTCCCAATTTATTTTTAATAATATTTGATATGTATTAATTAATTATGTATATGTATTGTATGAACATGGTAGTACGATCTATAAGTTATTCATTGGGCCTAACTCAGAGAGCTCAACCTGATGCAATGACCAGTATGATGAAATACACCTTAGGTATTGCTAAGAGCAGCTCCTCCCTGTGAGTTAGTATGTATCATGAGTGACTCACACATGCTCCACCATTGGCTCCAATGCCAAGAGAAGCTGATGAAATCTCCACTGGACATTGCAGGGGGCCTTGAAAAGATGATGAAATGCACCCCAAGTCTGTTGCAATGTTTGGAGTATATAAGGGCTCCCAGTTACTGTATAGAGCAGACCTTTCCTGAAGAGCTGAAGACCTACCATCCACTGCTATACACTGAAGACATCATGCTGACTGACTGGAAGCCCTGGAGCCCTGAGAAAGCCATGTTCTAATGTTTTCTGTATATTGAAATATTAACATGTGAATTGTGGATTAATAAACAAGCCATCCAGTACTCCAAGCCTTATTCCTTTTCCACTGAAGTTACAAGCCAAGCCTAGTTCCTATTGGAGATATCCATATTTATAGATATACCTGACGAGCTCCTGAAGATAAGAGTAACTCCCTAAGACTAATAGAAGTAATCCCTTATTGTAATGTCCCCGCTCTACGGACATTAACAAATCTAATCAAGAATTAAGAAGATTGCATGAGAATCCTCCTCCTCCTCCTCCTCATGTTACAAACTCTCATGTTCTTTCCACTGACATCTGGCACTTCTGTCAGTTCTTCTCTAGATATTTTTCTTTTCTTTTCTTCCAGATCTTAATATTAGTCGGTATTAAATAATGAATTGTTTGTGATCCTAAGGGTCAGATTTTCAGAAAATGCACATTCTACAGTTCTACACATCTATCAAGTTCTGCTAAATTAGAGCGAAAAATGATAAATACTATGTGTATCTGACTATATTCTGTATTGTATTCATTCAATAAATCTGTCTGGTTATGTTAAACTGTATTTTGAACCTGATTTTCGTCTTAAATTGGGGTTATTTGAGAGGATTGGTGAAGGCGAATTGTACATTATTTGAAGATCTGACCCATATGTGAGTGTGAGAGTATATTGATATATTAATATTGATAGCTGGAGAAGCGGGGCAGGGGGTGGAGACTTATAGCACCCAGAATATGAAGCTAAAGATCAAGGGTTAAAATGTTTGTTTTTTTTTACATTTTTAACCAGGACTAGATTACCGCAATGGTGATCTTCCTCTCGTACCTGAGAGGAGGAGGTGAAACTGTGGCCCACCCGGGTTCAAACCCATACTAGGTTACTCATGCCAATATTATCAATCTCCTGAACAGATCCCAATTAAATTTATTAACTCTAATTCAAATCGGCAAGTTACATCAAATCTCATTCAGATTTCTTTTTCAACCCGACTCAAACTCTTTCAATTTTCTCATAGTTTTCTGGGCTGTCTGAGGTACCCAAACATCTGGGCTGTCTGGGCTGTCTGGGTGTGTATTATAAAGCTAACATCTGGGCTGTCTGGGTGTGTATTATAAAGCTAACATCTGGGCTGTCTGGGTGTGTATTATAAAGCTAACATCTGGGCTGTCTGGGTGGGTATTATAAAACTAACATCTGGGCTGTCTGGGTGTGTATTATAACGCTAACATCTGGACTGTCTGGGTGTGTATTATAAAGCTAACGTCTGGGCTGTCTGGGTGGGTATTATAAAACTAACATCTGGGCTGTCTGGGTGTGTATTATAAAGCTAACATCTAGGCTGTCTGGGTGTACATTATAAAGCTAATATCTGGGCTGTCTGGGTGTGCATTATAAAGCTAACATCTGGGCTGTCTGGGTGTACATTATAAAGCTAATATCTGGGCTGTCTGGGTGTGTATTATAAAGCTAACACCTGGGCTGTCTGGGTGTGTATTATAAAGCTAACATCTAGGCTGTCTGGGTGTACATTATAAAGCTAATATCTGGGCTGTCTGGGTGTGCATTATAAAGCTAACATCTGGACTGTCTGGGTGTGCATTATGAAGCTAACATCTGGGCTGTCTGGGTGTGCATTATGAAGCTAACATCTGGGCTGTCTGGGTGTGTATTATAAAGCTAACATCTTGGCTGTCTATGTGTGTATTACAAAGCTAACATCTGGGCTGTCTGGGTGTGTATTATAAAGCTAACACCTGGGCTGTCTGGGTGTGCATTATAAAGCTAATATCTGGGCTGTCTGTGTGTGTATTATAACGCTAACATCTGGGCTGTCTGGGTGTGTATTATAACGCTAACATCTGGGCTGTCTGGGTGTGTATTATAAAGCTAACATCTGGGCTGTCTGGGTGTGTATTATAAAGCTAACATCTGGGCTGTCTGGGTGTGCATTATAAAGCTAACATCTGGGCTGTCTGGGTGGGTATTATAACGCTAACATCTGGACTGTCTGGGTGTGTATTATAAAGCTAACGTCTGGGCTGTCTGGGTGGGTATTATAAAGCTAATATCTGGGCTGTCTGTGTGTGTATTATAACGCTAACATCTGGGCTGTCTGGGTGTGTATTATAACGCTAACATCTGGGCTGTCTGGGTGTGTATTATAAAGCTAACATCTGGGCTGTCTGGGTGTGTATTATAAAGCTAACATCTGGGCTGTCTGGGTGTGCATTATAAAGCTAACATCTGGGCTGTCTGGGTGGGTATTATAAAGCTAACATCTGGGCTTTCGGGGTGTGTATTATAAAGCTAACATCTGGGCTGTCTGGGTGTGTATTATGAAGCTAACATCTGGGCTGTCTGTGTGTGTATTATAAAGCTAACATCTGGGCTGTCTATGTGTGTATTATAAAGCTAACATCTGGGCTGTCTGGGTGTGTATTATAAAGCTAACATCTTGGCTGTCTATGTGTGTATTATAAAGCTAACATCTGGGCTGTCTGGGTGTGTATTATGAAGCTAACATCTGGGCTGTCTGTGTGTGTATTATAAAGCTAACATCTGGGCTGTCTATGTGTGTATTATAAAGCTAACATCTGGGCTGTCTGGGTGTGTATTATAAAGCTAACATCTTGGCTGTCTATGTGTGTATTATAAAGCTAACATCTGGGCTGTCTGGGTGGGTATTATAAAGCTAACATCTGGGCTGTCTGGGTGGGTATTATAAAGCTAACATCTGGGCTGTCTGGGTGGGTATTATAAAGCTAACATCTGGGCTGTCTGGGTGGGTATTATAAAGCTAACATCTGGGCTGTCTGGGTGTGTATTATGAAGCTAATGTCCCTCCCAAACCCCCAGGTGTATGGGGGAATGTACTGGATGGATTCATTTGATGAACATTTGATTCATTTGATGAACCTTCAGGTTTATCACAACCATTAATTCTGGATGCTTTTTCACATAACAAGGTCAGATTTAGATCTGTTAGAACCGATTAGAAACCCAACATAATTGTTGGGTTAGAGGAATAAACCAGCATTAGTAATACCTTGGCCTCGACAGTATACCACATTACACAAACTGTGTGTGGGAGGAGGCCCCTCTTCCCCCTTTGCCCCCCTCCCTCTGACCCCTATCTCTGCTCTTCCCCCATCCTCCTGCTCACTACAAGTACACCACGTCCCATTTGTACATTAGTGTACCAGGATTGACTTGTCCCACAAACCTATACTCACTCCACAACTACCAACATTGCTTTTCCATCGTTCAGTGAAATATGGAGGTCAATTTTACCGAGATAGCTGCTGGTGAAGATATAGATACTGCAACAGTTACTATTGCTGGTGTAGATAAAGATGCTACATTGGGTGTTCCTGATGTCATAGTGGTATATCGGGCTGTACTTATCCTGGAATTAATTCTGTGTATCCCTGGAAACATCATCAACTTCTTGGTGTTCTCTCGCCCAGCGTTCTCCAACCTCAGTCTCTCCATCTTCCTGAGGAACCTCGCAGTGGCGGACATCGGTGTGTTGACAATCACAGCTTTGTATGATGTGATGTTGGCCACCCTGTATCATTATCATGTATGGATGTTTTGTGTCTTCCTACAGGATATTTTCATCTACATCAGTTACTGGATGATAGTGTGTGTGAGTGTAGAGAGAAGCATTGCAGTGTGGAGACCACTTCATGCCAGGTCCCTGCTCACCAAGAGGAAAGCTTGGGTGGCATGTCTATGTGTTTATATAGCTGCTACTATCTTCTCTTGTATATTCATGTATGGTTTTCACTATCAAGACCAGCTCAGTTTGGTCTATAGGTACTCACTGATCACATATGTTGTGGCTGTCTTCTTCCTTCCCTGTGCCATTGTGCTGATCTGTGCCGTGCTCATCATATACAAACTATGGGAGAGAACTGAAGTGTCCAGAGCAGAGAGGAACACCAGGACAGTGACTGTGATGGTGCTGGTCAACAGCCTCGGCTTAGTCATAGTGACACTGCCTCATGGTATTAATCAGGTAATCTTCAATTTGAGTAACAGGACTTCAAACTCAATGGATAATGTGTTGTTTATTATGTACTCTTGTAACTACATGTTCAATATATTCTTTTATGGCATCAGTGGAACATTGTTCAGGCAAGAACTGGTCGCTTTGTTTAAATGCAGCAGACACAGGAGCAGGAGGCAAAACAACATAGAGGAGGGGGTACAAGAGGGGGTACAGGTAGAGGAGGAGGTAGAGGAGGGTGGTACAGGAGCAGGTAGAGGAGCAGGTACAGATAGAGGAAGAGGTACAGGAGCAGGTACTAGAGGTACAACAGGTACAGGAGCAGGTACTGGAGGGGATACAGGAGCAGGAACAGGAGGGGGTACAGGAGCAGGTACAGGAGCAGGTACTGGAGGGGATACAGGAGCAGGAACAGGAGGGGGTACAGTAGGAGGTACAGGAGGGGGATCAGGAGCAGGTTCATGATAGTTGATACCTACTAGCTGATGTCTAGATATACATGTATCCAAGCCTAGCTCATACACTGTCACTGTTGTGTCTTCGGTGGCCTATATTCTCCTCATATGGCCAAAACCATATGGCCAAAAACAAGTCGGCCTATGGCAGGAGTGTTGGGAGTAATCTACATACAGGTCACCCAATAGGAGCTTATCATGTACAATACTTATATTTCCTAGTACTTCTGACATGGTTTCAATTGCTGCATTTAGGTTTCCTGTCGGGGGTCGGTATACGATTGAGATGAAGAATTTTTAGAATTTGTCCACTATTATCTCCAGTGTCTGACTCTCTAAGTCAGGTGTACTTATTTGGAGGCTTTCACTGCCCTTTTCCACTCTATACTTGTTTTTAACATACATTGCAAGGCCTCCACCTGTTTTACCTGTCCTTCTGTCTAGTCGATATACTTCATACCCAGGTATATCAATTAGATTATCATAAATTTTGTCATTCAGCCAGGTTTCTATCAGAGAAAACAGGCACAATATGATAGAGGGGTGATACCTGTTTCTTATTTAGGGAACATGTCATACATGTTATGTTTTAATCATTAGTTTGTATTCACTTAATCTTACACTTTATATTTCCCTTTAGTTTTAGGATATATAACCTATAAGTCAAAGTATGTGGATATTTTTTAGTATGTTCCTTTATTTTACCATATGGCCCTGACCACAGGATTTGGGTAAGGTTTAAGATATTGGACTTGTGAATAGAATAAAGAATTTCTTTCTGGATTTTACTCTCTAGTTGGCTTCAATTTATTCCACAAAACCTTTATATTGTAATAATTCACAGATCATACCCGGCAATTTGACTCCAGCTAGAATAATGTAATTGTGAGGTTATAATAGGTTGACCTTTGAACACTCAATACAGCTTCTGTAGGGGTATTGATAGCTACGTTTATTTTGGTTTAGGGGATGGGGGCTAGGCGTTTTTCCTACCTATGCCTCTTATGACCATTTTTATAAGTAGGTTAAAAGAAATCGTACTGGCATGTAAATAACATGATGAAGAAAGCATAACACAGAAAAAACGTTTTGTATACCTTTGTATTACAGTTGATATCAATGTACAATAATGTACATATAAACCCTCTGTAAACAGTAAAGAAATTGCGGCAGTACATAGCAATTAATATAATAAATAGAATGCAATAATACCATATACCAACAGTACTTAGTTGTCTACAGGAAAGCAGAATTCCCGGGATGGAAATACGTTCATAATTCAAAACCTTCTCAATTTAATGGATCCCTCAGGAAGACCTGCTTAGGCAGAGAGTATGTATCCAATTTCGGAATGTTATTTTCTGTTCTGAAAATAAATGCAATATAATCTCACTCTGTCAGGAATGAATTAAAAATAGATACAAATAATTCTGAGGTCAAGATCCTTGTTTGTATTACACCCTTAGCTATGAATAAATTATATTTTGAATTGAAATGTCATGAATCCGCTGGACTATAGCACTGCCTTGCTGGGTTACCACACTCCTCAGCTGACTCCTCAGTGCATTTAAAACACAGAAGGAAGGATTGTGGTATGGGTCAGATCGTCAGAATAGGTGCAATCTTCAGATCGACACATTTAGTAAATTCTGCATGATTAGGGCGGTAAAATGATAAATACTAGGTACACCTGAGTATATTTGATATTACCATGATTCAAACTATCTGGTTTGTTATGTTGAACTGAATTTTGAACCCCATTCTTGTCTTAAATTTGGGTTATTTGAGATGATTTGCGCATTTTCTGGCGATTTCACCCCTATATTAAAGGATAAATGATTGATAGAGGGGCTGCTGGTGCACTGTTAGGTCTATCATTATATCAATCATAGGACAACTATAGCAAGACTACTGCCACCTAGTGTATCCATTGTGAACTACAATAGAGTTGTTAGGTACCCCCACCTATTGTTTTCATTATTTAACTTGGCATCTAGCAATTAAGTCCTGAGTCATTCTGGTTATTCAACAACAGAAACAACAGAACCCTTTGAAGCTCCTAATGTATTACCAGTATTTTTGGTAGCAAACTAAATGGATCAATTTTCTCTTGTAAAATGATTATTATAGCTCAATTCTCCATTACTTCCAACTGTTACTTCATTATAAAAAACAAGATGACTTGATATGAAAACATTTATTCTCAACATAAAATTAATACAGAACATTATGGACATGTATCCAAGAACACAAAATAATACGAGAATTAATGATGCTGGAGATCTGGAAATTTACATCGGGAACAAAATGGCTTCTTTCTGGTTGCCTCCTTATTATGTGGTTGTTTCTCCCTCTTCTTTCTGTTCACCTGAAAATAATCAACAACAGTTTTTTTGTTTTTTTTTATTAGAAACGTTTATTAATCGATACACAAAATAATATGACGATATACAATCTATTCTTGCAGAGTACAGTGACATGTGTATAATTGGTAGGAAATGAGCCTCAGTTTTAACCATTTGAACAGTTAAATCTGGTTGAGTGGTTATGTACACAGAGTACACAGAGTCATGGATAGTCATATGCAGTGAATGGTCTGATACCTCTCCCTCTAATCTACCTCCCTGCTTATAACATTGTGTGAATGGCCTGATACCTTTCTTCTAATCTACATACCTGCTTATGACATTCAGTGAATGGCCGGATAACACATCTTTAATTTACCTACCTGCTTATAACAATTTGATAAAGAGTTTTACAAAACCTTGTTTCTATAATCTAGCAAAGGGAGAAATTTATCACCCTGCCCATAGCATGATTTTAGCGATAGTGATATCACTCCTTCAAGTTGAACTCCCGTCTTATAGAATTGTCGTGATGGTATTAAACATATTGGTATATGGGTCAGATTTTCAGGAAATGTACAATTGGCAGCTGTACACATTTAGTAAATTAGGCTAAATTAGGCTGCAATTTGGTAAATACTAGGTAAATTCGAGTATATTCGGCATTACATTGATTCTAGCAATTTGTTTGGTTTGGTTGAACTGTATTATGAACTTTATTTTCGTCTGAAATGTGGGTTATTTGAGAGGATTGGTGGAGGTGAATTGTACATTTTCTGAAAATCTGACCCACATATGACTGAAAAGCTGGATCCCTCAACCTTTGCAGAGGCCTAGGGCACAGGACTTTTTGGGGGGTAAATGTCCTCTACCATCCCTACATGATACATCAATAAAATGATTTCTTGCAATTTGTTCCTTGCAAAATTTTAGTTTGACTGGACTAAAATTACAATACTGATTGTACTGACAAGAGACAATCACTTGAGAAATAGATATTTTTCATCTGAGGAGCATGCAAAAATGCCACCCATGTCTGAACGTTGACTAATAGGGTTCTTTAGTTCTGTTTGTCTTCAGTAGGTGGTACAGGGTGAGGAGAGTCTAATTACTACACCAAAGACACCTGCATTTAAATAAATCAATAATTGATATGCTATTTTTCATGTACCTGTTATGTACTGGTTGTTCGAGCTGCTATCTTCTGCTATATTTTATTCCTTCTTATCTGCTTCTAGTAGGAACGCTGATTTGAACAAAAACTTATTCCAGTTTAGTGGGGGTGGGGGCGGGAGGGGGTCAGGAATTCCTATCTTTTGTGAAAGGTTACCATTAACAATATTCTGGTCCATGCACGTTAAGTCATAATTTTTAATTATATATTATCTTTGCCAATAATTATATATGTATGTACATGATTGTTAAAATTAATTGGAGCTCCTGCCCAAATATTTGGCCCACCCATTTATCTTCCATGAAGAGAATACATGTATAGATATAGAACAGATAAGATTGAGTGGTTGGGAGAGGTGGCATTATTCAAAGTGCATCATTGGTGCACGGATCACATAGGCTACCGGTAGGTACTTGGAGAAATATCCTTGAGCAATTCCATACTCGTAGTCCATCGCTAAGCATCTTGGAAATTAAAACTACTATCAACATGGTCAGGTACAAGAAAGCGCGCCCAAAACGGACCTCTGCAGAGACTTTTTCTGACGGTTCTATAGAATCTAATGATAGTACTGCGGGAAGTGACTCAGACAGTAGTGGTCCATTTAAGAGGACTACTTCCGAAGATAGTTTGTGTTCAGAGGAAAGTAGTACATCTCAGTGGTCCCAACCATCAGACCAGTCAGGAGAGTCAGACGAATCCACAACATCTATCAGTTCTGAGGAAGCACAAAAAAGGAAAGATTCCATCTCAAACAATTATGAGTACTTGTTGAATAATCTTGACATGGTTGAATATCTTCCTCATCTAAAAACATGCCTGGACACAAGTCAAATGAAACGCTTCAATAAGGGCATCAGTAAAGTTTTCCTTGAAATTCTAGAAAACCATGGGGTGAGTGAATTGTACACAGTGTTTCTAGAAATTCTTAAAAGGTGCAACAGTGAGCTGCACAAATGCATGACAATAAATGCAAGAGAGATGGAACAATCAGGAGAGATGGAACAATCAGGAGAGATGGAACAATCAGGAGAGATTAGACAATCAGGAGAGATGGGACAATCAGGAGAGATTAGACAATCAGGAGAGATGGGACAATCAGGAGAGATGGGACAATCAGGAGAGATGGGACAATCAGGAGAGATGGAACAATCAGGAGAGATGGGACAATCAGGAGAGATGGGACAATCAGGAGAGATGGAACAATCAGGAGAGATGGAACAATCAGGAGAGATGGAACAATCAGGAGAGATGGAACAATCAGGAGAGATGGAACAATCAGGAGAGATGGAACAATCAGGAGAGATGGGACAATCAGGAGAGATGAGACAATCAGGAGAGATTAGACAATCAGGAGAGATGGAACAATCAGGAGAGATGGGACAATCAGGAGAGATGGGACAATCAGGAGAGATTGTTCTGAGTGTCGTGATTGTCGTGATTGTCATGATTGGCCTGATTGGCCTGATTTCGGGACAATCAGGAGAGATGGGACAATTAGGAGATTTTGTCCTGAGTGTCCTGAGTTTCGTGATTGGCCTGATTGGCCTGATAGGAGAGATTGTTGTGAGGGTCGAGATTGTCATGTGTGCCATTGTCGTGATTGTTGTGATTGTTGTGATTGTTGTGATTGTATGGATTGTTGTGATTGTTGTGATTGTTGTGATTGTTATGATTTTTGTGATTGTTGTGAATGTCATGATGTTCATGAGTGGCGGGATTGGCGGGATTTGCCTGATTGCCCTGATTCTGGAACCATTAGGAAAGATGGTTTCAGGAAGATGGGACAATCACAAACTTTTTCTTCTCTTGTCTACTATGCTATTGTGTATGCGCCTACTCTTGACTTCACCTAAATGGTTCTCATTCTTATGTTTACTGCTTCGTGGGGGCTTAAAACTTTCTGCTCTATTACCTATTTTATTTTTTATACAGTATAAAAAAGGCCGGCCTTTATTAACGATGTCCAGAAAGTATCCGCACAAGGTATTTATTTGTAGGAAGTAAATGGGTTATATTTCAACGCTTTTAGATTGTTTTTATATTTAAATTTCCGACGAATTACCCTCCACCCACCCGTCGCGTCACCCCACGTCCCACCCGGGCCTCGGCGCTGTTTATTCAGTCAATAAACAGCGCTATCCATTTCGAATCCCATTTGCCGGTAACGTTGATTAGAGTGAACATGACTTCCAGCTCGTACGGAACGGAACAAGGGATCGGAATGGTCAACGCGATAATGGCGTGGATGTAGCTGTGTTGGTTGAGTGTGGAGGTTGAAACGAAAACCAATTGTGGAAGCGTGAGTACCTGAATCTACAATCTAAGTATGCTAGGCTGTAGGCAAAGACCTAAACTAAGTATTCCATGCGTCAATAGACATTCTCAGAGGGGAAATTATTGAATGCAGGCAGAGAAGTAACCATGTGGTATAAGTGTAAATTCCGTTGGACCCTAGCTGTCTGTGCACCGTGCGAAATTGTAAATAAGAGTCATTCTGACTTCTTCCAAGGAAGAAGCGGAGGGTGCCGACCGTCAAGGTGAGGTGTAGAGCCGTTGAATACAATGAATGTACTAAGAATGAACATATCAAAAACCGAAGTGTGGAGAGTTATGATTAGCGAGTTAAAAGAATTTCAATCAAAAATCACTGCCAAGGCCAAGTTCGATATGTCGTTTAAAATGGAATGAAAATACAAAAGCTATCATAAAATGAATTATATAGGGTTCGCGAAAAAAGCTTTTATTTGTTTAAGTTTATTTGGCAAATGTTTAAACCACCTATGTATATTTGGATGTATAAGGAGGTATCTGTTTTGCTTTGTCTATATCGTGAAATAAACCGTTTAAAAAAATGCTTCAAGTCTTCATGAAAAATACTAAGGTTGAGAAAACATATATAAAAGGTTGTATAACAAATTCTAGTTTTAAATATGAGGTGTTCAAGGGAGGTTTCTTCTTTACAAATACAAATTACAAATAGTATTACGAATGTTATTATATTCAACCAAGGCCCCCCAAAAATAGGTGTGTTTCCGATTTATCTGCAGATACGAAAAAAAAAGAAGTTACCATCTAGGAAACCACCTTTAAACATTGGAAACATGGGAAATATGCTTTTTGACAGTTCCAGGTTCGGTTTTGCTGCTTTGATAAGCTTTTTTTGTCCAAAAATCCCCAAAAGTAAGATATGGTAAAAAAATGTTTAGGTAGGGTAAGGTTTTTCTAGGTAGGGGTGGTAAATCGGAAATACACCTATTTTTTTTTTATCCAATTAGAAATACAGGCGGCCTTTAGGCGTTAGTCATGTAAAAGAGTTGTCGACCGTTGAGCTCATTATCAGTATTTCTTGACATTTTTCACGAGCGGGGGATGGCGGAGCCAACAAAATATTATTGTCAGTGGTAGATGAGGACCAAATGGGAAAGTCCAGACACTGGTGGATTCTAAGGACAAGAAAGTGATGGAAACATGGATCCAGGTAAAACAGGCAAGCGATGGTTAGCACCCAGAAGCACATATGACAGCCTATTATTGATATCATTTATTGACTAATTTTGTATTCTTTCATTACAGGGACTCTATATTTCGTTTTGCTGTGGTTAGGTGTAGTTTTGGTTCTTTCGGTGACAAAATGTGCAAGTCACATTCGATTGACATGATTCTGAGAAAATATTTTCCCACCGATAATGAAAGTTATATCGTCAGTAGAATCGTTGTAAATTATTTGGTCTTTCAACACAGCTACACGCACTTGTATAGGTGGAGACGGTCACACTGATAACACAGCCTGGATTAAACAAACAAACTTGCTCTAATTTCATCTCTCAGTTGGACAGTTAGGCTGTCAAAGTCCTCCAAAAATCCTGTTCTCATGTAAGTGATAAAACGAATTATCAAACTAGAGAATATATAAGAGAGGTTTTCCATTAACTAGAAAGCGTCTATAGATGCTGAGAAATTAAATTAACTTAAATTTTATTCTAATTAAAAAGGAGATAAGTAAATGAATACTTTTATTATGAAAATATATCAATGTTATTATTTTAATTTCATGTATTTATCTAATATAATTATTGAGAAGGAAACACTTAAATATTGAAATTTGTATTGTATTTAAATATCTTTATTCCAGCTAAGCATTATGTAATATACACTGTTCTCAGGTATAGCTGTACATCAAAATATAGTGGTTACTAATGAAATAAAGTTGATACACAATAAATTTTCTAACAGTAGTAGTTAGTTATTAGTAGTTAATTATTACCAAAAACATTATTGCGAAGGCGAAATAAGCATAAGGGTCAGATTTTCAGAAAATGTACAATTCGCCTTCACCAATCCTCTCAAATAGACCACATTTAAGACTAAAATGAGCTTCAAAATGCAGTTTAACATAACAGAACTGATACTTTAAATCAACCCGACACCAAATATACTCAGATATACCTGGTATTCTTCATTTTTCAGCCTAATTTAGCAGAAGTTCCTAAATGTGTAGAGCTGCCAATTGTACATTTTCTGAAAATCTGACCCATAAGATAAAAACAACGTACAGAAACAGAAGGATTCTGACAGTACAAATATCAAATATCAAAACTGGCGTCTACACTCAAAAACATGATAAATCTCCATTATGATTCGCGTATCTGATTTTTCTTCCTGGGTATTCTTATCTTCTTGTGTGTCCTATACTGCTGAACTTATCTCAAGTTTTCGATTTTTTGCTGCCGCTAACTTTGTTACTTATGACTCAGACAAACACACAAAGGAGCCATTGACGGGCGGGTGGGAGATTGTTCGGTCGGAATTTATTGATTATGTTCGCTCAAAGTAAACAAAAAGAAAGAAACAACCATAGACGTACATCACATGTAAACTTCTCTATGTGTCTACATATAAGTACACATTATTGAATAATCTAATGGAATTGGAAATTGGAAAGAATTGGTTAACGTTATAAAACTTCAGAATATTGAAACTCAAAAACAATTTAGACAAGAATTAGGAAAACATTACTCAGAAATGAATAAATAAATAATTTAACAAGTAGCTGGGCTCCTTGGTATATGAATTCTCTCAATATCAATACATCAACCCGAAATAGTACAATGTCGGAACTCTGTCTGAATACCTATTTGTATTTTATATTTTACTTTATTATGCTTCTAATGGTAATTCATCCATTCCATAACACACCGCAGTACAGCGATGGAATATATGTATCTTACTCTCATCTTCTATATGATCATTGTAGTCCAACATATATATATATATATATATATATATATATATATATATATATATATATATATATATATATATATATATATATACACAGAACATAAGGATGGGAAAGCGCAGTCTCAACTGAGACTCCGCCGAACCATCCATGGACACAAATAACCTAAAGTACGTGAAGTGTTCAGAATGCAACCACCTACTGAGGGTCCTAGAAAATAAGATAGTGAACAACAAATGTAATACAACAACTTTATTATATAAAACCATAGGGAAATGTCCCTACAATAACTTACCTAACTCTAATGTCACTGAATATGTATACTTTGCATGGAAACTTATTGTAATTAATTAACTAATGTACAAGGGACCCCTTGGAAGAGCTAAGGCTACCATAGAAAGGGAGACCCATTTCCAGAATTATTGTTACTATTATCTTTATCTGTACTTAATTATGTCGAAACTGGAAATAAACACTATACATACATACATACATACATACATACATACATACATACATACATACATACATACATACATACATGATGGTCATTAGTGTTTAGCCTCCTGATCTATGTAAAACTAAAATCTGAGGCACCATTTAAATTGTAAAGTATTAGGAAAGTATATCCTATATATGCTACTTTGAAAACAACTGGTCGTTTATGCTATTATTAACTTATTTTATTAATAATCTCAAGTGACATGAGAAGTACATCTCTGTCGTATAGCCATAGGATCTCTCTGATCTATATTATCATCTCCTTATCTGTTCGTTTTTATTGTTATTTTTCATTTTACATTTATAATATTTTCTGCTCAGTCCAGTACAAGACTCACGCACTCTAAATTAAAGGTAACTGTCGGCAGAAATGGAATACTTTTTTTTTCATATAGACATGTAAATCTATTTGTCTCTTTTAACATGATGTAACCTCGAGCAGTCTGACAAATAAAAGATTTTCTTATCTTATCTTATTATTTACATGTGTGCCAATATAAATGTAGGCATATATACAGTACTCATACCTGTACTAATAATAATTATTAAAAAAAAAGAAATAAATGTTTACATTCAGACCCACACACATATAACGACCAGTTGTTTTCAAAGTAGCATATATAGGATATACTTTCCTAATACTTTACAATTTAAATGGTGCCTCAGATTTTAGTTTTACATAGATCAGGAGGCTAAACACTAATGACGTTGTCGTTTGACAAGGACTTTCTTTTCTTTTCTTTTTAAATATTTTATTCAGCATTGAACATTATGTAGTACAACACTATTCTCAAATCAGGTTAATTTACCTATACAAAAAGACACGATGTTTAATAATAATAGTGATACCCAAATAGTTGAGATTTACAATCACAAGGATAAAGGATCAATAAAAAACCATAACCGGGGGCTGTGGCACTAAGTTCGACATACACATATCTCTATCCAAATATCTCATTTCATACACAACAAAAGGGACCAATTTATAGGTATTGGCATTCGACTCAGGAGAACGGAAAGTATGTACATGTATTTAAGATTTTTATTCAGCAATTGAACATTATGTAATAGTTACACTATTCTCAGTACGTGCTGATTTGCTTACAAAAAGGTAACAGAATGTCATGACGTTTATGAACATGTATCAGAGTCATTTTCTATATATATATCGAAACACATCATTATGGATAACAGTAATATTAAGAGCCATAAGGACATAATGTCATTTTTGATTGACAAGATTCAAAAGGAATAATTTGCCACCAATATTGAAAGTAAGATTGCCAATACAAAGGGGTCGCAGGATGATATTCGGTCTGAAGTTGCCTTTCTACGCAGCTACAATAACATTAGGTTGAGAGGGTCAGACTGATACCAAAGTAACGATATCTCCATTGAAAAATATACTTGTTCTAATTTTATCTCACTGTTGGACGTGTTATGATATCAAAGTTCACCAAAAAACTCCTGTTCTCAAGTGAGTGATGAAACGAAATATCAAATTAGAGTATTAATTAAACAGAGGTTTTCCATTAGCTGGAAAAGTCTTTATGCTGAGAACTTAAATGCAAATTCTACCAATTTGAAAGAAAAATAAGTAAATAAATGTGTTTACTATTAAAATATTATATTAATCTTATTAATTTTATTTTATTGATTTGATTTAATATAATCATTGCGAAGGAAATGACTAAAGATTGAAATGTCTCTTATATGATTTGTGTTTCTGATTTATCTTTTGGGTATTTTTATCTTCCTGTGCGTCAAGCAACCACCACAAGGATAGACACAACTTCCAACAACTTCCAGCAACTTCCAGCAACTGTGCTCTCTTAGCTCATACAATTCTAATGCTCTCGCGCACGTACCAACTGTACACAATGGGCCCATTGTATAAGGTTGCGAGAACCTCGTATGTCTGTCATAAGTCTCTCGTAAGTTGAAAGCATGTGTATAAGCACCAGAAATTCGTATCTCCTCGTAAATACACCCTCGCATCTCCCCCTAGTTGTGCATAAGGACTTTTTTCTCGTCAATATTTCGCAAATATCTACGAGCATTTTGAAAGCTGCGCATCTTTTCTCATCTCCTCGTAACCTGGTTTTGATTGCCGAAAAAGATAGAGGGAAGAGAGAGGAGGGAGGGAAGAGAGCTCCTTATGTGTGTGGTAACTTATATTTGTGATTTCTAACGATTGATTAGATGTTTTTTTATGTATGTATGTATGTATGTGTGTATGTATGTCTACATGTATATAGGGTCATAGGTGTAAGTGTGTATACATATGTATCTCTGGGCATGTTGCTCTCCCTTGCCCTCCCCTCCCCACTCTCTCTCTCTCTGCCTCTCCCTACCACCCTCTCATTCTCTCTCCCCTTCTGTCTATCTCCCATCCTCCCCCCCCCCCCATCTTCCCCCTCCATCCCTATCCCCCTTCCCCCACTCTCCCCCACCAACTCTCTTCATGATATATCCAACGATCCTATGTAGCTATAGGACTGATGTGTAAAGAATAATTCTGTACAGGTAATTCTGTGACGGTAATACACAGAAGAGAATACAGCAAGATATAGAGGATTTACAGGAGGAAGTACAGAAGGGGATACAGGACGATGGACGATATATAGATGGAATGTGCCGAGGGCGCCATCTGGCGAACTATTATGCATCAAGGTTGCGGCGGGATACAGAGGGACAGAGCGCAGCATAGTCCCGAGGTATCCCGCTGCAACCGAGATGCATAATAGTTCGCCAGATGGCGGCCGAGGTGTATTCCATATTTATTACATCCCAAAATCGCATCTTTACATATGATTCATCAATTGAACTTTTCATTTAAAGTCCCTAGCTTTATTATTTCCAGAGTAAATCGGTAAAAACGTTCGAGTGGGCGATAATATGAGTTCCGCGAAATCAAAACAACAGCTGGGTACATGTGCACCCTGGCACTGCCTAGGTTGTATGCGCCAAGGGCGCTCAAGTGCGACATAATTTTCATGTTATGCACCACTTTGACCAAGTGCGATATACAATGCTGAAGGTATAGGCAACTACATCGCAGGGGTGTAATAAATATAAAGGAGGCAGTGCAGGAGCTAGAAGATACAGGAGATAGGGAAATAGGGTTATATACAGGGAAAGTACAGGAGGCGGTACAGATGGGGGTACAGCAGTTACTGGAAAAGGTACTGGAGAAGTTACTGGAAGAGTTCCTGCAGGGGGGTATAGGGAGTTACTGGCAGAGTTACTGGAGGAGTTACTGGAGAGGGGTACAGGGGTTACTGGAGGAGATACTGTAGGAGTGACTAAAGGGGGATATATGGGATTATTCTAGGAGTTGCTGGAGAGGGGTATAGGGGGTTACTGGAGGAGTTACTGGAAAGGGGTACAAGGGTTACTGGAGGAGTTACTGGAGAGGGGTATAGAGGGTTACTGGAGGAGTTACTGTAGGAGTGACTAAAGGGGGATATATGGGATTATTGGAGGAGGTTACTGGAGGAGGTTACTGGAGGAGGTACTGGAGGAGGTTACTGGAGGAGATACTGGAGGAGATACTGGAGGAGGTTACTGGAGGAGGTTACTGGAGGAGGTAGTGGAGGAGGTCACTGGAGAAGGTACTGGAGGAGGTTACTGGAGGAGGTCACTGGAGGAGGTTACTAGAGAAGGTGGTGGAGGAGGTTACTAGAGAAGGTTACTGGAGGAGGTACTGGAGGAGGTCACTGGAGGAGGTCACTGGAGGAGGTCCTGGAGGAGGTTACTGGAGGAGGTAGTGGAGGAGGTCCTGGAGGAGGTTACTGGAGGTAGTACTGGAGAAGGTACTGGAGGAGAATACTGGAGAAGGTTACTCCTCCAGAACATCCTCCAATGCCTGCTCCAGTACCCCTTCAGTACATCCTCCAGTAACTCCGCCAATAACTTCCTCTAGTGCCTCCTCCAGCATCTCCTCCAATGTCTCCTCCAGTACCTCCTCTAGAACCTCCTCCAGTACACCTTCCAGTACATTCTCCAGTGACTCCTCCAGTACCCCTTCTGTACCCGTTTCCATTTTTTCTCCAGTACCTCCTCCAATGCCTCCTCCAGTACCTCCTCCTGAACCTGTAAGGAAGCGATTTTGAAGTTCATCATAACATAAGATAACATGACAGTGTATACATGCTCCAAACATTCCATGAAATTGTAACATATCACAAATGGTATCTCTGATATATAAAGTAGTGTATGTTATTTGAACGATATTCATTTTTTGCATATACAAAACGGCCATCATGTTTAATACAATGATGCTGAACTTAGATTGGTATAGACTTTATTTGCCAAGCTACTCACACTACCACCTAGAGCATACGTATATATATATAAAAATATGCATACATACATCATTCATACATGAATATCGTACATACATACATACTTACAATACATACATGCATGCATGTATATGTATGCACATACACATGTACATGCACATACATGTATGAATACATACATGCATGTATACATATATACATACATGTATACAATACATACATATACATACATGTATACAAACATACATATGTACACATACATACATGTATACATGTATGTACACATACATACATGTACATATATACATGGGCTATTAATCTCTCTTTCCTCCCTGCCACCCTCTCTCAATCGAATTCAATTCAAAATGTTATTGCATTCATGTCTAACGAAGGGTGACATACACATGTGTATAGACAATTCATTCAATGTATTACAAGCAAATATGCCAGCACATTCCTCACACATTATTCTATCATGTAATCCCACCTAGGCAGGTTAAACTTCAGATACGAGAGGATATGAGGAGATGCAATGTGTTGATTAATACAAAGTCACGAAATTGCTGCGAGGGTTGTTATGCAAACCACCCCTCGTATGTCTGTCATATCTCGTAAGTCCCTCGTAAGTAAAAAAGATGCGATAGGAAACGAGGGGATGCGAACCAGTTACGAGCACTTTCTTATACAACAGGCCCAATGTGTACAAGAATATAGGATCATATTTACAAGGTTGAGGTAAACCACCCCTTTCTTTTTTCAATGAAATTTTGTTTTGGGTTTCTAAAAACATGTTAATAATGTGAAGGTTAACGTCAACATATTTAATTCAATCTCCCCTATACTCATTATACAAAGCCTATACTTTTAAAATGTGATATATATAGAGAACGGTTTTGCTGTTGAGTGCACTGTCGCAGCGCCACCTACAACACGTGTGGAAAGGTTCAATACAAGTCTACTGGGAAATGATGTTATGGTTTGCCACGAGTGGGCAGCACTACCGCTCTTAGGATAATGAGTTATCTTTGCTGGTATTGATATAAGCGTCAGATCGTCAGAAAATGTACAATCAGCAGCTCTACAGAATAGTGAATTCTGATAAATTAGGCTGCAATTTGGTCAATACTAGGTAAATTCGAGGATGTTTGACATTGCATTGATTCTAGCCATCGGTTTGGTTAGGTTGTACTGCATTTTGAAAGTCATTTTTGTCTTAAATTTGTATTATTTGATAGGATTGGTGAAGACGAATTGTACATTTTCTGGCGATTTCACCCATAAGCGTCAGATCGTCAGAAAATGTACAATCAGCAGCTCTACAGAATAATGAATTCTGATAAATTAGGCTGCAAACTCATGAATGAAATACGATGTGTATAAGTACATTTGGTATTGCGTTACATTTGGTTAATTTGGAAAAGAAGGAAATAAAAGCGCTTTAAAACAAGAAATCTTCATTTCATGGAGCCTTCAGGCTGCCGTCTATTGACTGAAAAACACATAAAGTAAAAAGAAAGAAAGGAGAAATGTTTATGCAATAGTGGATCAAGATTACATCGAAGGCACAGAAAGGACTTACATTATAATTTGCAATGTAGCGCCGGAAACGTTAGCACCAGATTCGTGGACATATATTGACATTTCGGTTTTTATAATAATTCCCTCCCAGGGCCCTGTTGCATGAGGTTGCGTTAACCGAAATCCGCAAAAGTCCGTAAAGGGCTGTTGGTTAATGTGGTGCGATGGGGCACCCCCACCCCCCGGATCGGATTGCTAAGTAGAAGAAAGTGCTCTTTTTTGACAGGAAATTTTCATTTCTTTTGAAAATTTGATATATTGGACTTTATTTTATTTACCTTTTTATGATTTGGGAGTTATTTGTGGGTCATCATAGTTCCCACCTTAGCTGAAAGCAGTGATCTGATAACGCAGACTCTAGCGATAATTGTCAATATCCCAAAATCTCAAGCAACGGGCCCCTCAGCTCTATTAAAAAGGAGTTTTCTATGTATTATATTTGATGGACACATTCATGAATATCATATGCACCACCAACGTCTGATCCTAGAACACTGGGTTAAGGACCTAGTCTCTTTGGAAAAATAAAATCTTATTGGAATGTTTTACCACTGAATATCATATTAGCTGAATACCCTATGATATTAAAAGAGGCAGTGAACAAATGTTTTAAGTCATTTGAGACCAGAAGATTAATTTGGAAGATTCCTGACCCAGTTGAGTTGACTTTCATATTGAGGGAGAAAAAAATGGAAGATGTAAAACTTTCAGATAGCTAGGCTTCTTACTGTATTGCAACTTAAACATGCCCCAACACATATCGGGGATATGCATGAAGGTCACACTGATGTACCAAAGGTTAAGAAAAATTCGAAATCAGATTACAAAATGTATAGAAACTTTAATTTTAAAACATATATTTTACCTATAATATTAGATTTTGGTGGAATTATAATTGACACCTAAAAAATATGCAAGACGAGTTCAATTGGTACAAAATAAATGTCTACGCCTTATACAAAAAATATCAGAAGTAAAGGTGGAGATAATAAGATAAGGACAAATATATTACATACAACTTGTGAAATGGTTCCACAATGCTATAGAAGAACTCTTAGAATTTTAAATTGATTTTGGGAAAATACAAATAATTTCGAAGAGATTGAACACAATTACAACCTGAGGGATCAGGGTAGAAAAGAGATCGATAGATGGAAAAAAGAGCGTATTAGACGAAGCTCGATGGGAAGAGTGAAGGTACTGTGGAAGTCATTACCAATAGAGGTTAGAGAAATAAGAGACAAAATCTTTTTTTAAAGAGATATGCAGTTTGGGGGGAAATGTTTTCTAAAATTGTTTTTGAAAGTCTATACAAAATTGAATTGAATTGTTTGTAAGGTAGGAGAAGAAAAACATGAAAAGAAAAGACCCTTCTCGTGGAGAAAGAGCTACTTTTGGAATGTGTAATATATACATAGATAGGATCCACCCTTTTGGAATATTTGTATTAGACACAACGCTGGGGTTGGTTTTTATAAAAAAAATCCTGAAATACTCTTCTATTTGTTTATTATTTCATGTTAAAATTGCCTAATGTGCGAGGCTCTTAATATTACTCTTACCCATAATGATTTGTTTCGATATATATTGAATTGAATTGAATTGAGTAATCTTTTATTTGTCAAAGATATAGTAACAATTACACGAAAAAACTGACAAATTGGTCGACAGACTTCTGGGATAGTCCCAGTTCTTCCAGTCGTTCCAGGTCATATATAGAAAATGACTCTGATACATGTTCATAAACGTCATGACATTCTGTTACCTTTTTGTAAGCAAATCAGCACGTACTGAGAATAGTGTAACTGTTACATAATGTTCAATTGCTGAATAAAAATCTTAAATACATACATACTTTCTGTTCTCCTGAGTCGAATGCCAATACCTATAAATTGGTCCCTTTTGTTGTGTATAAAATGAGTTACTTTGGATAGAGATATGTGTATGTCGAACTTAGTGCCACAGCCCCCGGTTATGGTTTTTTATTGATCCTTTATCCTTGTGATTGTAAATCTCAACTATTTAGGTATCACTATTATTATTAAACATCGTGTCTTTTTGTATAGGTAAATTAACCTGATTTGAGAATAGTGTTGTACTACATAATGTTCAATGCTGAATAAAATATTTAAAAAGAAAAGAAAAGAAAGTCCTTGTCAAAATGTCTATACTATCATTATGGAATCAATAATATAAGGTATATTCCCTGACTGTGGTTCCAGCCATACGTCATTCATAAGATAATAAAATACCTTGATAAGATAATACCCATAGACCAGACACTCTTGAGTAGGTGGGAAAATAGGACATCATTCAAAGTTTCGAAGAGAGGTGGGTCGCTTGTATATCTTCTGCCCGTGTGGTTAGATCAGAGGTGTGTTGAAGGATCGGATAAACCTTACTATAAGTTTTAGTTGTTTTTATCTCGGCATCATTCAAAGTTGCCAATTGAATCATTTGGAGCATGATCCACAGATCACGTAGTTATTTCCAAGGAGAAGAGTCCATCTTTTAAGACTCTCTAAAGGGAATTATTAAACCAGCATGGCCCACTCTTGGAAAGAATCGACCCCTTCAAGGACAAGTCATGGAAGAATTGAGTCAAAACACAATCTGTCATACAACAGTACTGCTGCTTATAGAGATTGAACGAGAACGAGAACGAGAGATTGGGTGTTTATTGAGAGGCCTTCGTCAAGACAAAGTAGTAATGCAGAATGGGACACTGACAGTGTTGATTCATTCCATTCATTCACAAGTGTTGAAAGTACTGCTTCCAGAGGTACCAGGTTTTCAGCAGGGACTAGTGTATCCAGGCAGTCTGGAGGATCAGGGCGGGGATCAGGGCAGTCGGGATTCTCAGGGAGCTCGGACCAGTCCAAAACATCTACCACAAGTGATGAAGTACAGATGAGGCAATCTACCATCTCAAACAATTATGAATATTTACTTGAAGCTCTGGACATGCACAGCATTCTTCCAAAACTAGGAAAATACATGCAAAGAAGCCAAACGAATCGGTTCTCAGTGTGCAATGATAGGAGAGAGAAAGCTAAAAATCTTCTTGAAATTATAGAGAACCAAGCAGCGAGTGGTCTCTACATGAAGTTTTTAGAAGTCCTTAAACATTCTGACAATGAATCGTACAAACGCATGACGCTTGAACCCGCTCAAGTTGAGGATGCAAAGGCTCCTGTTGCTCAGACTAAAACCACAAATATCACATCGAGAGGATGGATGCTTTTACATGTTGCCTTCATTTCTATTCTTCTATGCGTTTATCACCTTCCCCTTCTCTTTCTTGTATATCTTATCATCAATCATATATTCATATGTTTATGGTTTCTATTTTACTACTTTCTGCTTCCACTTCTCTTTATCGTATATCTTATCATCAATCATAATTATATACATATCCCTGTTCGTATTTCTTTCCCTGTTTCTTCTTGCTGTCTTATATAACTATAGGAGTACTCCAAAGTCTCCAAAGAAATTGTGAAGGTGTTTATAGTCGTGACAAAGATATAGCTAGGTATCCCCGCGATGACTATACACATTACCTGACGAAGGCCAAGTCTGAAATATCAGAACGAGTGATCGGGGAGGCTAGGTGGGAGGGGGCGGCTGAGCTGCCCCTCAGTGACCCCTAGGGGAGACACTAAGCACTGAGTAACTCTTCCCTCAGGCCGAGCTCATTAATTAATTTTTTTATTTTTTTTTTTGAAACATGATTTTATTCAGCTTATCAGCAAAACTCTTCCTCATCTCGAGCATATACATCTGGATCTACATAGCTCGTTTCTTGCTGTTCAAGGGTAAAGGATATTAAGACCCAGGTCTCTTGGGTTACGAATAATACATATTATAATCATACAAACTATCCAGTAAAGGCTTATTTCGCCGCTGACTCTTATGATTAATTAACTTTGATAATTATAGTTATGCGCATGCTCACTAGTTATGGATTGTGATACTCCCTTAGAATACTTAGTTATGATTAGTTTTTTTTTGTTTTTTTTAAAGGGGTTAAAAAGGGGTAGCAGGACTGAAGGGAGAGGAGGTTGTTATAGATTCGTCGCATATAGTTATGATTAGTTATGATTACATAAATAATGAGTGTTAATGTGATGTACTCATGTGTTTTCCCTTCACCCCTCTCTCTGAGACTTACAATATATTTAACTACTTTACTAGTGATTGATCACCAAGGATATTTCGTATGCATTAAAATATATTGAAGTATTTATTACGTGTCCTAATGCTTACCATCATTATGAATTATAGAATATATAGGAATGATATATATTTATATAGGATGGGAAAAATTTATTTTTATCAAGATTAAAATAGAAATTTCGCGTCTTGTGACTCATTTCCCTGTAACACATCAGATATCATTCCTAGGGCCGAATCTACGCAGCTACAAGCCACTGATAATAGAGCATGGATTGAACATTGAGCTTTGAACAAATATTTTCTAATTTTATCTCTCGTTTATCTCTCATTGTTAAAAAATATTGATATCATTAGTGAGTACGGAATGTCTTAAGCAATGAAGAAATATCGAATTTGACAGTGAATATATAACTGTAGCATATTATAGGCCTACATATAAGATTATAAATTATGTAATGTAATAAATTATGTAACATCTCTGAATAAATGTGAGATACTTTTCATATTCCGCCTGGAATCTCCTGGCTCTTCTCCTACTCTACCTTTCGAGATGAGTAATCTACCAACACTTCCCCATGAAATTTCAATTGTGATATCCCCACTCCCCCGATCCCCACTCCCCCGATATCAACACACGTGTAAATATGGACATTTCTCAAATATATTCAGATACACCTAGATTACTATCCTTCCCAAATGCCATATGTGATGTGTTTCAGGAAAATGAGTCATAAGTCGCAAAAAATAGATTTTGAGATACCATTATATATATATATTTTTTTTTTTATTATTATATTTGAAAAGATGAGATCAATCCGATTCCAATGATAGTAAACAGTCTGATAAAATAATAAGTATTTCTAGATTTTAAATTTGATATTTTCATTTTTGAAAAAAAGGTTTCCAATATTTCTGGGTGTCAATAAACAGTAAAGAAATCAAATATACTCCATATGAAGACCTTTAAAACCAAAGGATATATTACATAGATTGTCTTGGAATTTGAGACATCGATTGATACGACCATAAGTGACACACTCCCCAAAAATCAGAACATTCCAATAATGTGATCTTGTAAAATAAACACTTTAAAAATTATCAATTTTGCGACTTATGACTCAATTTCCTGAAACACATCACATATGAGAGTCTCAATATCATAAGGAAACCAGTATGTCAATATCAGAATGAGACTGATGAACCTCTTTCTTCAGTGTGTGCACCGTGGGCGAGGATTGTTTCAAAATTTGTCAGCGAGCACATGAGCCATAATTTTGCAAGTTTAGATTATTTCCCACCATTATCGTTTTATTTCTATTTACATTTCAATGCATTAGCAGTATTGTGTTCACTTTTGCAATAATGATATCGCACTTTGCGCCTATTAAGTAACCACGATGCATCAACCATGCAATCATATGCGCCATGGAGCGGCTTGCTTTGTTACCGATGACTTGTATTATATGTGTCTTGTGTGACTTTTGGGGGCATCTCCCACGGAAAATTGTATAAATTTAATGATT
The DNA here is from genome assembly GCA_942159475.1 of Sthenelais limicola. Taxonomy (NCBI): domain Eukaryota; kingdom Metazoa; phylum Annelida; class Polychaeta; order Phyllodocida; family Sigalionidae; genus Sthenelais; species Sthenelais limicola. The sequence continues at coordinate 18,468,752 of OW804096.1, read as the reverse complement.
ATGGAAATATGGACACACAATTAGCCTACAGCGCTGGGGAAGTTCAACACTAACGCCACCTAGTCGCAAAACCTGATTGATGCATCAGTGCTGCCACCTAGCCAATAATGCATCAACAACCCGGGCATACGACTTTTGAGATGTATGAGGAAATGTCCTGTGCATGTGGGGACATAATTATGATGAAACTCCCCCCCCCCCCCCGGACAAGAAATAATATGTGTAAATCTCCAACCCCATGGTGCACCATATTGATTAGCCTATCTGTGAGACGAGACATGGATGCCTTAATAGCTGAATTGTTTACACAACCACAACAGTAGAATATTATATCATGCTCTCCTGAGAAGAGGATTTAAAATAGGATAATATGTTGTATGTATGGTAGAGTTATCCCTATGTCGTCGACGTAGAAAAATACATATGAGTAAATGCACATTTAACATATAATAATTGTATGATAATATGAATGTCATGTATTGTGATGACACGGCGCAGGTGGTGGTGCTTCTATCAAATTTTAATACTTTTTTTAAAGATTGTTTAAAAATCGATTCCTGTATAAATAAATTAGAACTATCTCATATGTTAGAATATTAAATGTAACTCATCATCGTACTGAGAATCAGTGTAAAAAATTGGGCATAAGGTCGTGATGAAATAAAACACTTAAAAACAAACATTTCTATTCCCAAAATCACTTCTTCCTCTTCCCATATATAAGTGTGGACCATGTAATAGCTCTAGCCTTGATTGAATACAAACTAATTATCATTGGCTTTCCCAAACATAAAAATGAAATATTACAGAGTAAAGAGATGGTTGTTGTTGGATCCAGGTTAGACTGACCAGCATGAATCAGGCAGCTTCCTATATGCAGAAGAAATGGCCTAGCAAGCGCTCTATCTTTATGGTTTAATTAAGTGTTATTCTGTTTATCAATCACAGCTATTCACATAGTTGATATCAGTGACCCATCAAAATCCCCATTTAAAAAAGAAATATGACTCTTTTATCTTCTCCCACTGAATAAGACCAAATTACCACTGGAGTAGGCCACAGCAAATAAACCAAAATAATGCCAGTTTCCAGAAGAACCAGTGATTATATTTTGACAAATTCAGGGAAATATATTTTCTACCCTCAACGTTTGTTTTTTTTATTCAGGCAAGAGACAACAGTTACACTCTCACAAATCAATTGTGATTTTCGTTATGTCCTGAAGATGCAATTCTATTACATATCATCGTTGCAGGGAAGAATTTAAATAATATCATTTCCTAACCGAATTAAACTTATCTTCTACAATATAACAAAAACAATTTATATGAAGTTAATGCTTTACATGGTGAGGTTTTTCGAGTTTATATGAGTTACTCATATTATCAGTATTCAAATTTGCAATTCTACAATATTAAGAATCAAAGAAAGAATTGGAAAGATTTGGACGATATTTTGTTTGTTGATTTAAAAGGGAATGCAGTCTTAAATAGCTGCAAGAGACTATGATTAAAAAAACACCAACACAGAATTTCATTTTTGTTATTTATTACAATATATCAAATTACCTGATGCAATGAAGGATCGGTAATGATATGATTTCACATCGAGTTACAATTAATCCAAGCTTTCAGTAAGAAGGATGTATATTTATATGTATACCTCCTCAGAAGAAGAAATAAGTAAAAATAAAGATAAAATACATTAATATTACTGTAATGAATACCTGTAAAACCCCATCACAGACAGAAACCTTTATTGAAAACTTCTAAGGGTGACAGAAAAAGGTCATAAAAATGCACTTTTATGTCATTCCTAGAACACATTTTACATTTTAACGCCGTGTAGTTGTATTTTGTCTTAATTTATTTGCATTTATTTGATGCCATTCTGTCCCAGAAGAAAAAATACATCAACTATCTTTTTCAATTCTTAAATTATTTATATTCAATACTATATGGTTCATTTCTTGACTATTGACAATGTCACTTTATAAAGTATGAAGAAGTATTTCTTTGAAGAGTTCTTGGAAGCACTTGATTTCTTATACAATTCTTTTATGATAAAATTAATTATACATTTCAGGTATAAAATTACAAATATCCCCCCACTCCCACAACTATATGACAGTCAGTTGGTATCAATAAGTAACTCAATATTACCTGCGTATTTACACTCAATATGGTAGTAGACATCATAATAATAGGAAGTTTTAGCTAACACACGTATTCATATACACGCTGGTTATGAACCTATTGTTAATCATAATTAAGAGAAGTTAGAATATTTCCTTGGAATGATAACATCAAGTGAATTATCATAGGAATACAATATCCCACATTCATTCACAAAATTATCACAAGTTTTTCTTGCCTGTACAAAATTATTTATGCACAAACGTATGCGTTTACCAACTTCTCCTAACTTCTGTATTCTTATTCAATTTCTGCATGTTTTCCAAGACTATAATTATTGTCCTTTTCATTCACACACAAATATGTCTTATTCAATAAAGGTTACTAGAAATAAACCATAGGATGGACATTGATTTAGTATGACTATACTTTTTTCAAGTGGCTTGGATACATTTTGCATTTGAGACAAAAAAAGGCGCATGATAAAATATGTTGAAAAAGATAAAATAACACTTTTTAAAAAAAGGCCAAATACAACAGGGCTAAGCCAGAAGGATATGAATAATCAGGCATTTGATAAAAAAAGATACTTCAATTAGAAATTTTTAAACTAACCTAAAAAAACAAACTTTAAACATTTTTTTTGTTAGCTTTTGTCAAATTCATATTTTTTATGACTAACCAATGTCAATTATTTGTCAATGATAAAGGCCCCCACCAACCCACCCTCAACCCAAAAGGTTTCATATTTCTACCTGTTGTACGGTTTAAACTCCTGTGACAATGCCATTCAGAATTAGTTATATAACAACAACTCAAACACTTTTTGTACAAAATATTTACAAGTGTAATTAAATTAATGAACTACAATACAGCAAAAAGTAAAAATATGCAGAACTATCAGCCCAAAATAGACGATACACTTAAATATATATTATATAATCATCCAAAAGTGCACTCAAAATAATTGTTCCACACTTCAAACACTGGCGTAAATAAATCTTTAATTAATGTATGAGAGAACATTATTAGAGTAGATTTTTGCATTGAAATTCAAGTTATGATGGATAAAATAGAAAGAAAATCTTTTCTTTCAAAATAGAGTACACACATCATTTGGCCTATCCCTCATTTACACATTTGCTAGAATATATCAGTAATATTGTGAGTTTTAAGGCAAAGATTCACTATTGTAATATGTGTGCGATGAAAAAAGGTACAATATTCTAGGCTTTTCAAGGCCTTTGTTTTACAAATTTCTTTTATCTATGTGCGATAAATGGCATGCATAGCACATTATATTGTAGGGTTGGTTGTATTTAGTATGAGAAGATCTATAATGGGGGCATAGAGTAAATTTAAGATATGATTTCAATTTTTTAACAATAATTTTACTTGTATTAGTGGCAAAACCACAAATAGCCCCTTCATAATGTTTAATTCTTAAATGGTAACAATAACATTTATATTCAGTTTCTTATCATGAACATTTTGTCTAAATATTGAAAGGTAATAAAAAAATCAACTTAGATCCAAAATATTCACTTCAAAATATAATTCAATAAAACTATCGCACCTCATATCGCACCAGTGGAGAATTGTTGCAATTGATCCTGATGTTCAGGGAGACTTCTATTTTCTTTCTGTACATAATGTGGTCGTTTGAACAAATCTGTCCTTTCTTATTTTTAAAAACGATAGGGTGAAGACACAATTGAGCTATATGTGGTTCATATTTTGTCATGTGAAAACACAAAAATAATGTTAAAATTGATGATAGTGATGTTCAGTAAAAAAAAAAAAAGGTTTTGCTCAGGTGGGACTCGAACCCACAACGTTCATATTAGATGTCTGACCCCATTACCATCTAAGCCACCAGGACTGACTGGGTCTCACTCATCATCTTAATCACTCTCAACTGTTGGTGACTCGTAAGGCTAAGTACATATCAATGCCTTTGTCATGATATCAATGTAAAATTCCATCATTGAATTAAGGCACTTTGTTCGGATGTTGTATACATGTATACCCTTAGCATTAATCCTGCATTGAAGTTATAACTTTTCCTCAGTTGATATATATTTGTTATCAAATGTACATATTAAGATTCCTTTCTCTTTAAATAGGATATTAACTGAATGATTTTCTAATGAGGCTGCATAATTAGAATTGATATTAACCAGCCCTTTACATCTTATTCTTATTTTATTTGTTTTTTATCTTTTTATTTACAAAATAATAGATTATAAGATCATGTTAGAATCTGTTGAAATAACATAGCAAAGTTGACATTAGTCCAACCATGTTTTTGTATAATTGACATGATAATATATACACACATTCACAAATATGGTGTTTAACTCTTTTTCTCTCACAATCATTTGTCATGTTATTTAACAAAATAATATTAAACATTTATTATCACTCGAATCCATTCTTTTTATACAATCAGATATGTTAGACGATGATGATATGTATACATATAATTCCACCCAGTATTCACACTAACACAATAACTCAATAGATTACAATTTCATTAACACAAAATGACATATTTAAAATGGAATGGTCACAGAATATAACACTGGGTATGTTCATAAGCCTAGTTCTCATGTTCTCAAGTCCACGTTTAATTCTTTTTAAATTAACTGATCACATTTTTATTTTTGCATTGTCTGGAGAAAATCCATAAAATAATAAAAAATAATTGATAAAAAACAATTAGAATGTTCTTTTGGGTTCTCCATGAAAGGATTAAAATATAATTAATTAAAACCCACAGATCTTTATTTTGCGTACAAATTCATGAAATGATTAATTAAAAATATTTCATAAAAATCCACATATCCCTCTCTATATTACACACATTAAAATAATTAATTTGTTAAGAGACAGAGTCGAGCTTGAGAGGGTTAACTAACCCAGGGTGAGGGTGGACATGTTTTTAGTGGTACTACTAATGCCAGGGCTATGGTTCGCTGTGGTATTAAGTCCTATCTTAGCTTCTATTTCTGCCCGCCGGGACAGTTGGTCGATGTTGTCTGAACTGTATGCACTACGCAACTCTTCTCGCATGCGCTGAGACACAGCGGCCATGGCCCGAGACTGGAAATTAAAAAGAATAATTCACACAATCATATTTATTTCTATATATTTTTCTATATATTTTTTCTTAATTTTGTATTAAAAATCAAAGTAAATAATATAATTACAATTTAGAGAGAGGATTGCATAGCAGCCTATATCAAACACAACAGAAGTAGCAAGGGGTCTATTCCGTTTAGTCGACCAAATATATCATAAATTTATGGGAAATGTCCACAATTATTTATTTTCTCCACTAAATATGATACCAAATTCCAGCAGCAGTCAGTTAAAACTTTCCTAGTCCGTCTCCAAAACTATAACAAGCCCACAAAAAGCACAACACCAATCATTGACAAGAACTAACAAGATAACGTTCAAAGAAGTAGAAGAAGAGAAAGGTATGAGTACCTCCTGTACAGTTTCCTCCCGCTCCATCTGTATCATCCTGGTGCGGGCATCCTTCATGGCTATGGTGGCCTCCACATCTGCCTTCCACTCCTCCTCCTGGTCTAGCAATCTGTGGGCAAAACATGTAAAATAGGTTTTTTATTTTCACATTCTTACAAGGAATAGTGCACCCAACTGGTGAAATAAGTTTTATTTTCGTATTTTACAAGGAATAGTGCACCCAACTGGTGAAATAAGTTATTTATGTTCACATTTTTACAAGGAATAGTGCACCCAACTGGTGAAATAAGCTTTATTTTCGTATTTTACAAGGAATAGTGCACCCAACTGGTGAAATAAGTTATTTATGTTCACATTTTTACAAGGAATAGTGCACCCAACTGGTGAAATAAGCTTTATTTTCGTATTTTACAAGGAATAGTGCACCCAACTGGTGAAATAGGTTTTTTATTTCGTATTTTACAAGGAATAGTGTACCCAACTGGTGAAATAGGTTTTTTATTTTCGTATTTTACAAGGAATAGTGCACCCAACTGGTGAAATAAGTTTTTTATTTTCACATTTTTACAAGGAGGTGGTCTTCCCCTAGTAACTGGGAGAGGTGAAACTGCAGCCCAGGTTGAAACCCACAACATGCCACTCATGCTGGTGAGCCGACCCAGCGCTTTATATAAATCCACTCTATACGCGTCTTGTAGGCAGCAGCTTTCCATAGGGTTAACCTTAGAGAGCTTTGATGTTTACTGCCTACAGGACACGTATAGAGTGTACTGCTCACTCACCATTCATCCACATTTGAGTATATTTAACTTACAATCATTTGCAACATCATTTTCTTACCAAATCAGGTCATAAAACCCACTTTAAATTTTATGGAATGGTTTGATGAAGGTTGAATTAAACTAAAGAAGAGAAAACTGGTATTGGGTTGATTGAAGAAGTCTGTTTGGTTAAGTTAAACTGCATTCAAACATTGCATAGATCAGAAAAGATTTTCAACTCACTTTTTCAAGTTGTCTCTCTGTAGTTTCTCCTTTTGTTTGCGCTCGACGCCAGCACGTTTGGCCTTATCCTTCACCAGCTGCTTGGCCTGTTCCTCAGCCTTCAGCGCCATCTAGTGCACAAATAAAGCATTATTAGTGAAATAAATATTTTAATTATTATTTAATTGAATTAAATTATTAAAGTATGGTTAAACAATTTCTGCACAGTGATAGTGTTCCATTTCGTACCACTTCCCTGGATAAATAAAATCATAAAAAAAAGAACTACTGCTTGAAATAATGACCTTTAATTAATAAATAAAGGAAGAGAGACATACTTCTGAATCGTTGGCACAGTATGCAATAAACCCATTTAGCAATCAATAATTTTGGTTAATCCCTCCTTCTCCAATCATTACTTGTAAATAATTTGATACTTTTGATCAAGTAGTAAAAGGTTTGTTGTAAATACTGTGAGTAATATCTGACATAAAACTTCAGTGAGAGAAATCATTTCGCAGGGTTTTGGAGGAGGCTAGATACAAAAAAAGTTAAAACTATAACTAATAATTACCGATTTTCTGTAGCTGAGCAGGTCGGTGTGCCAGGCAGATATCTCCTCCTGTAGCTTCTGTTGGTTCTCTCGTGACCTTGAGATCCTGGTGTCAAGGTCAGTCCTAAAATAAAGATATTAGCATTTAGTATTTCATGGGAAGCATAACCTCAAAAAAAGGCTTGATATTATTTACAATAATTCACAAGCTGTGCTTTGCAAACTAAAAGAACTATTTTTCTCTAAAAATGTAAATCTACAATCTAGTCTTGCGTCAGAAGAAAGAACCAAGTTTGTTAAATCAAATTTTATATTATATTTTATAAACTTATTTGTTTTATGGGTATGAATTTGATTCCCAACTGTTTAGATTTGCATAAAGATGAAAAAATAAGAATATTAAATGTTGCAAATTGTAAATAAAATGATTCTGACTATTTCTTCTGATACCATCGCCCCTAAAGCTCTATACCTTAAAGCATGACCAAAAAAGCTGAAATTCTGTGAAAAACCTAACTTTGACCTAGATTATGTATCTAAGCTCTGATCCAAGTTAATTGAAGTAAAGTTTGGTAATTACTTTAAGATCTTGATACTTGCACTTCAGTCAAGTTCAAAGAATTTAAACCTATATATGTAAGCACATTAAAAATGAATTTCATATAAATAATAAAAGAAGAGGTAAATAACATAAAAAGAGAAGTTCCAATCCACATGAAAGTGAAGTAATGAGCAGGAAGCTTTACAGATAGTTGTTATCTGGATGAAACTATTTTCAAGAATAATAAGGGTGATTTATTACAACAGATGGGGGTGAGTTCATGTGGATAGGAACACTCTGGCTGGTAAACATAATAGCAAATATAAGCAAGAAGAACCAGAGATAAAATAAAGAAAATAAAGGTATATCACTTGATTTACCAATATATCAGTTTCAAAAAATAATTTATACAAAATCTAGTACAGAGAAGAGTATTAATGTACTTTGACAGAAAGGGTGCCATCATTCTTGAGAAAAGATATTTTAAGGTGGGTTATAATGATGTATTCAGTGATAAAAAGAGTTTTAGATTTGATATATAGATGACTTTCTTATCAGACTGTACTGGTGCAAATTCAGTGCTATCATTGGTCACATACAAGGTGATATTGTTTGATTCACATAAAATAAAAGTGAAAAGAGCATTCACTTTTCAGTGATAATCTGTGAGCATAAGATTGCAGTACATATTTTTGACAATTAAACAACATTTTTAGAGGCTTCAAATCTGATTTTCATGAAAGTTCATTTTTAATTTCTTACAAAAGGTTTCCCCAATACAGTTTCAAATAAAGTTTCTGCCAAATGATCAAAATTCAAATTCACAAGATTATAAACTTGAAGCCCCTTTTTTAAATAGAATAACTTAAATTGAATATTTTAGTATTTGATTAATCTTTAAATATATACATATAATGAGAGCAAAAGATTCATGATTAGCCAACAGATATACTAACATTGACCCTTGTTTCCCCCTGTTCGTGATGAAAAAGCGAGGTGAAAATGAAGCAAAACACAAATTTAGTACCACAAACAGTTAACCAAGAAATTCAGTAACACAATCCACATGCAAAATTCTTTATTATTAATATCTTAAAATTGCTGGAAATAGTATTAAGTATCAGAGCGTAGGATATTCCCATACAAATATTAATAATGGAAAAGTTTATTTATCAATGGGAAATATGGCACACTATGGTAAGATATTAAAATCTTATGGGAAATATTAAACTTAGAATTATAAACACTATAGACAGTTAAATACATACAGGTTCTAGATTACTAGCAACCACCCAACAATGCAGCAGTTTAAGACCTGTTTCCACTGAGCCAATTATCTTAACAGGGGCAGTCGGGGGAGAAACGGGGGCAGTCAGGGGAGAGAAACAGAGGGAAGTCAGAGGAGAAACAGGGGGCAGTCAGGGGAGAGAAACAGAGGGCAGTTGGGGGAGAAACAGGGGGCAGTCGAGGGAGAAAAAAGTAGTCAAGGGAGAAGCAGGGGTAGTCGGGGGGGAATAAGGGGCAGTCGGGGGAGAAATAAGGGGCAGACAGAGGAGGAACAGGGGCTAGTCAGAGGAGAAACAGGGGGCAATCAGAGGAGAAACAGGGGGCAATCAGAGGAGAAACAGGGGACAGTCAGAGGAGAAACAGGGGGCAATCAGAGGAGAAACAGGGGACAGTCAGAGGAGAAACAGGGGGCAGTCAGAAGAGAAACAGGAGCTAGTCAGAAGAGAAACAGGGGGCAGACAGAGGAGAAACAGAGGACAGTCAGAGGAGAAACAGGGGACAGTCACAGGAGAAACAGGAGCTAGTCAGAGGAGAAACAGGGGACAGTCACAGGAGAAACAGGGGGCAGTCACAGGAGAAACAGGGGACAGTCACAGGAGAAGGTAGCTGACTGTCGGGCGTCAGCTGAGTGGCGGCTGTTAAGATGAATCCAATCGTCACATCATTTTTCCATGTCAGCTGACTGCACCTCATTAGATAATTGGCTCACTCCACACAGGAAAATACAAACACCTTTCATATAATGTGAACTTGAAACTTATATTTTTCATTTTGCACACAACTATGAATTTTGAATTACAGATAATGGGAGAAAACATTCTAAATTGATAATAGAATATATACAAGGTCTGATGTGATTTCATTCATGACTTTTACATATCAAATTGCTATTTCCCAAAGAAAAATATATAATAATTGCCTACTGTTTTGTTACAAATATCAAACATTTGTATATCACATCAACAAGTTTTAAGTTTCAAGCTGCATTATTAGAAATGTCAATTTATCTTTTTGAACATTAGAATAACAAGTAGAAGCTGTCAACCAGAAAACAAGACAACCATCACATTGCCATTACCAAAACGCAAATACCAATCCTATAGCATGAGGAACTTCAGTAAACTTCCAATGGAAGAGGATATCAATTCATGAAATCAGGTATAATAAAACTGCATTTAGGTTTTAAGAACGCGCTATAAAGCGCGATGAGTGTCCAGAAAAATTTTGAAATGTCACAAAACATTCATCTTCTCAATCAAGTACATTCTATATCTCAGTAGGAAATAATTTCATGATTTCATTTAAAGATTGCATCCACATTGTAGACCAAGAGTATGGAATGTGGACCTTCAGCTTAATATTCTCAAGGCACTTAATTTTGACAATTAATGACAATTAATTTTGTATTGTCAACGCCTGGTACAACTAATATGAACACACTGGGCGTGCAGATATCCTTTTCCCATGGATAGGTTTCTATGAGTGTGATGGCTTTGTTTTCTTATCAGCTAGACATCATTAAACCATTGATACACTCAGTGTTGCCACTCTCTCGATTTAGCATCAACCTTGATCAACAGTTTTAGATCAATCTTTTTTATTATTATTATTTTATTAATTCTATTATTTCTATTTAGATCAATCTTTTTTTTTATTATAGCCAGTGTATTTTGTGCCAGTCTACCAATAATTCCAATTGTCATTTGCAAGGATGTTTGATGTTTGCTGTATAAAAATTCTAAATAAAAAAAAATGAAAAAAAAATTCAGCTCCATGCCTGATGGAGTCTTTTTGAAATAAATTACTATATTGTTCGCTATTCACAATGTTTTTTTCTTTGTAGCTGTAGTAGCTCTAGTTAGTCAGTGTCAGAAAATTGCAGCTTATATGGATTTTACTGTAGCTTATTATTGCTATTCGGAATAAAGTATTGAATTGAATTAACCATCAATCGGTTGGCTGAACCTGGAGTGTATCAAGGGTGTTATGATAAAAACACTTTTTGATGCATACGGGTCAGATTTTCAGAAAATGCACAATCTACAATTCTACATATCTCTCAAATTCTGCTAAATTAGAGTAAAGATGTATAAATACTGAGTATATCTGAGTGTACTCTGTATTGTATTCATTTGATAAGTCTGTCTGGTTGTGTTGAACTGTAATTTGAACCTAATTTCAATCTTAAATTTGGTTTATTTGCGGGGATTGGTGAAGGCCAATTGTACATTTTCAGAAGATTTGACCCGTACATGGGTGTATCAGCATGTGATAGAGGGACTGGAGGGACAAACTCTCCTAGAAACTACGATCATAAAATATTATATTAAAAATCAAAAATTCATCCAATAATGAAAAAAAGAAAGAAAAGAAATTTTCAATTTTGCTAAAATTTAGAATTTTATTCAAATCCAAGACTACAGCCCTTGTGTATCATGCTGATGCACTGGTACTAGAGGAGGAATATAAGTATTAATACAGCCTATACAACATATAGACACAGGACTTACGTGCTTCTCCGTAGTGAGCTGTTACGTCGCGTTGTGATGTCATTAACGTGTGACTGTGCAGTCGCTTGCTTCATCTCAATAGCAGCTTGTAATGAGTTGACGTCCTCTCTGTTACCAAAATAATTTATTATTTTTGATTATACTATTTTAAGGTTAGCAACTTTTCAAATAAAATATTTGTTATCATAGTTATATTGGTATCCAACCCATATCATCAATCCACTTCAGCAGAATTTTTCTGTGGATCAGTTTTCTTTTTCAAAAACAAACAATTTCACAAATGTGGTATTGTGATTTCATGTTTGAAACAATCCTGACGAATCTACTTCATTCTGTACTGAAATGCAAAAGATAATCTGTACAAATTCCTATTGTTTCTGCTCTGCTATAAGTGTTAATCAATTAAATATATCATAATGGCATTATGACACTCCTTACCTTGACTTTCTCTTTATATCGCCCAGCTTGGTATCAACCCTCTTCTTTTGATAATAGTTTTTGAGCTTCCGTTGCTAAAATTAAAAAAATAGGTCATTGGTATTCAGGTCCATTACAAATTTAATCTTATTAAATCAATGATGGTTTGATTTTCTACCAACTGCCTCTGAACTGTAACTATGGTTGACGTTCGAATTCGGGACTTGAAATGAATAGACCTATGAGTTGTTTTTCTGACTTTCTTTATTTGTCTATGATAACCAACGTTTCGGCTAACTCAGTTAGCCTTCATCAGGGTTAGACAAAGAAGTCATTATTAAATCAATATTCTAACGGTTGATTAAAGCTTTGGAAGGTTATGCATGACATATACAAAACTACCTCTCAATAGGGCATTTTTCATATTGACAGCAGCGCCATACAGAGAGCGGCGGAAACGGCCCAAACTATGAGCTAGGCGGGCAGGCTCACAGAAGCCTTATGTATTAACCATAGGCTTCTAACTTTCTACTTTTTCTCTCAGAATTTGAGTTATTGTATGGTACTGCAAGCTTTCCAATATTATTAAATGACATGTTAAGATTGGTCATGCTTAATAAGAGAACATTTTATCCGCTAGATTTTAGTATATGGCAACTTTTGTAAGAGTGTATAAAAAAAACAAGTAAGCGTAGGTGTACGGGCTGCAGGGGGTCAGCGGCCGTGTGCTCCTAGGCACACACACACCCCTGCACGTCCACCAGGAGCCCGGGTGAGGTTCAGCCCGCATAGCTAGGTGAGTCAACTGAACTGCGCATGTGCAGAATGACAGAAGTTCATCCCGCAGTTACTGGGGTGCACTGGAGACGGAATTTGTGAAGGGGGCTATTGTTTTGATAATTAAAATCCTTTCTTAGCACTGACAATCATTGTATGGAACTGTATTTAATTTGATATAGATAAAACAAGAATCTTTATCCAGACATTGTAACACCATTGTGACAAGCATGGTCTGAGTGGTAAATTGTCCTCAATAATTTTTCTGTGGATCAGCATTTTTTTTTCAAAAACAAAATATTTCACAAATGTGGTATTGTGATTCAATGTAATGAATTTATACGATTATATATACTCGTTAGAGGTCTCTATATAACGCTCAGGCCAAATCTTTCTTTCAGAATTTCATACCTAATGAGAAGAGAAAAAGGGTACGATGTAAACAAATTATGTTATCTACCCACCAAGACGAGAGTGCTTTGTTGACATATTGAACAAAAGGTTGTTAAAAAACAAAAACAATTAACACTGAAGCCAGTCTATAATATTAAATAACTGAAGAAGGAATAAAGAACTCCGAAACGTCGGTCAAATACATCAAAATAAACATCTCAAGCAAACATCAACTTGACATTGTCTTTCTTACGGTTTTGGTGTTTATCTCTTTAAATCGATTAAATATTATAATCAAAGCAACATATACTAACACATACTGTTGATTCATGACTACTATATATATACATAATGCATTCTTTTTGTTGAGCTGAGAAAAGCACTAATTTTATGTAGTTAAGAAAGCATTAAAACAATAACTAGTTACCATGATTGCCTCCTGTTCACGCGTCTCCTTCATGGAGTTGGCACGCTTTAGTTCACGCTCTTGCCGCTCCAGAACGAGGCGGGCCATCTCTTCCTGCTCCCGCTTCTGATTGGCTATCCGGTCCTCCTGGAGAATGAAAACAGAACTAGGTTAGCAAACGCTAACATTTATTTCATGTCATAGTATTATATTACAGATTAAGGATTAGAGTACTGAGTGTTATGTACTGAATGTATGATTTTTATTTAAGATGTAACCTTTTTAATGTATTATACTCAATCAACTAAGAAAACCAGTCAGCCAGTCAGCATTTGTAGTTTTTTTAAAAAAAATGTCATGTCCTTCTATGAAGTAAATTAAAGGCACAAACCTCCAGTAGTAAACCAAAGCCTCTACCAAGGCATGTATACCAACAGTAGCACACCTGACTACCCCCATCATATTTTTATATTTAAAATATCTAAACAAGAAAGCTAGTCCTACCGCAGATTTCTTCCGTTGCATATTCTGCAATCGTCTTTCAGCCATCTTTTTCTCCTGTGAAAAATAGTAATAATAACGACATTTAACTACTTTTTTCCATGGCTAATTTGATTCAATTACACAAGGTGATCCCATTAATCATGTCTGTTGTAGGGGCCCTGTATACGGCCCCTTCCATTTGGAGAGTAAATAAATCTGTCAATGAGCTGAACAAAAAGCTTCAATATATACACTAAGACAAAAAGTGATGAAAGCAGGCAAATCTTATGTACACCTTCCCAAACGTGACCAAAATGTATAAGAACTAAAATTGTCATTCGAAGGTGTTTTATGTGCGAATAAAATATATAAATTGCAATTTCTGCCTTTAAAATAATGTAAGAGAGTACTGTTTTAATTTCTTAAAATTTAATAAATTGGTTGATAGAAAAAAATATTTTTCTTAAAGATATTTTTTTTTTATAAAATCAAATCAGAATAAATAGCTCTCTGGTGTTGAATATCATTCAATTATTTTCAAATACCTTTTGCATATTTCATTCAAGTATTCTATCTGCAATCATTTACCTAATTTATCCTCTATATTTTATATCATAAATATTTTGTATGGATGTTTATACTTTCTGGTAGTCAGACCACTATGTAAATGAAGTTGAAAAGGAAGACGAAGTTAAATAAAAACGCTATTATAAACTATTCAGAGCAAACTAAAGCCTGCAAAAAGAAAGCATTAAAGGAAATAAAACCAGCAAAAACTTAATCCTTGAATCATAGCACTCCTCTGCCGACTACATCTCTAAATCTAAGTAAAAGTTTCATTTGTGCAGTAGCAAATAAAGACAAAAATACCTAGAAAATTAAATAAAAAAAGCAGTTAAATAATCATAAAATAATAACAAAATAAAAACAATGATTCCTGTGAATAAATGTCAGGTCTTTGTCATTTCAATAAAGGGTTTAAAATGGTAAAATCTTTTATTATATGCCCATGCTGTCCAAGGTGTGCAATAAAGGGGTGCAATAAAAGTACTCATACTCTACGAGTATGATATGACAAGACCAAGAACAGCCCAACACTCCTGGATGACAACAAATATCAATAAAAATATCATTTTTGATAAAATAAAGTGAACTCTCTGAGAGAACATTTTCACCTTTGTCCAGACAACTAAGGCATATAATAAATAGTGAATGGAACCTTGTGCAAGTATTGAACATTTGTGATCCGTTTTAAGAATATGAGTTGCAAAATATCGATTTTGAGATATCACCATATTTGAAAGGAAGAGATAAAGGTGATTCCAATGATAGTAAACATCCACCTAATAAGTATTTCTATATCTTAAGCTTAATATTTTTATTTTCAAAAAAGAAAAGTTTCTTCATGGATGGATAATTTCCAGTAAAGTAGCTAAATATACTTCATACAAAGGCCTTCAAAACGCAAGAATATATTTAATACAATGTCCTGAAATTTGTGACATGGACTCTTCTGACAATAAGTGCTAACCCCTCTAAAAATCAGAACATTGTAATAAAGAGATCTTGTGATAAAAACACTTTGAAAAATATTCATTTTGCGACTTGTGACTCATTTTCCTGGAAGACATCACTATTATTGCACTCAAATCCTCTGTGGTAGCACTCGGCCTCGGGCAGAGGAAACTTGTGCAATAATTTTCAATTACCTGCTTCTTGTTCCATTCTCTTTATTTAACGACTCAACACCAAGGTTTTCTGATGAGCATTATTTATTTGATGCATTATTCTCCTCCGAATTGGCTTTCATAAGCTTCACTATATCACAGTCATCATAACGAATTAAGGACAGATTATAATGAATACAACTTTATTTAAATACACAATAAATAATTTAGTCTTCTACCTCCTGAGAATGACAAATATATAGCAATGGAGGAGATAACTAGAAAAGATAGAATTGGAAGGAAAAAGATTTTGCTTCCAGATATCAGACTTTGATAGGGGCATAAAATTTTAGAAATGCAATTTCCCTGTAATGAATTCATTACTATACATTAAGCCCAGCATGCTTTTAATAAAAGTGTATAAACTAAAGAAGTTAGGGAACATTATGATGACTGTGATTAAATTACGGCCAGTTCTAATAATGCGATACCAGATTAGAGACCAGATTATCATTAGACACCACCTGAACCAGTAATGATTGCTTGAGTCCAGGACCACTAGGTGGAGCCATGTTTATACCTTGACAGCTAGATAGCCGTTGGTTTCCTTGGCAACCCAAGGACGCTCACACTTGTTGCGCATGTCGTCCATACTTTGGTATTTCAAGATTCTCGACTCGAACCTTCGTGTTTGTATCGGCTGTTAGATAAATATACATCCTCATCAAGTCACCCATCTTATTGTGATTTTTATGTTTTTATTTTTTTTAAGTTTTTCCTCATCAAAATAGAAGAAGGAAATGAAAATTTAGGCCTGACTGCCAACCAAAGAAACATTCCTTCTTGGACGTTCATTCAGCTATGCAAGGCAACAGTACAGGTCTACTTAGTAGACAGTCATTTTGAAAAAGATATATAGTACAGTAATCTTAAAATAGACTATTAAAAAGTTACAAAAGAACGTAGTTTCAACACAGAGGAATAAGAAGAAGAAGAAGAAGAAGAAGAAGAAGAAGAAGCAGAAGAGGAAGAAGAAGAAGACGGAGAAGCAGAAGAAGGAGAAGAGGAAGAAGAAGTAGAACACAGAACAACAACAACAACATGGTAGTTAATCAATGCTGCAATACAAAGAAGAAGAAAAAGAAGAAGAAGAAGTCATTAAATCCATGTTCTGTTGACTCACCCTGAGCTCCATGATCCTCTGTGACTGGGACGACCACTTGTTCTCCTTATACTTGAGCGCATCCTCTATATCCCGCCTGTCTATGTCACTGTCTCGCCTCTGGAAGCGCGGGGAAATTCAAATTTATAACCATCACTTTTTCATATTTCTCACAGAAGCTAAGGTAAGTGTAAGTGATCAAATATGTGTATGCATGGGATTGCCTGTTGATAAAATAATTGATTTCTGACTTTGCAGCAGAAGCCTTGATTGAAATAGTTAATTTCGATCTAACAAAAGAGGTAATTTAAAAGTGGATGGTCTTGACAAATTATTGATGATTGATATGGGGAATATGGGGTCTCAATCACTGGATTATCAAAATATACAATGAACTGTTGATTCAATTTTGTATGATCTCGTATCATGAAATTTCTTGAAGACTTTTTTCAAAAGCTAAGGCGTATTGTTTACATACACATATGATTGGTCACTTTGGTAGGGATGATGCAATTTGTGAGTTTAGAATAAAATAAAAACAAACCGTCTTTTTCTACAGAACACTTCAACAGGAGGAAAACCACACCAATATAGGGAATACTATATCTACTAATTTGATAAGCGAGACTACATCTACTAATTTGAAATTCCTTAGTTTTTTGGGGGAAATTTCATGAAACCACAATTTCTGAATTCCATGCATAAAGATAACAGAGAGGAACAATGGAAAGGAAAGGAAGGAAGTAATAGGATTGCATCGGAAACAGTCAGGTCCAGACACCCACATTCCTCGATTCCGCATCCAGTGATAAGCTTAACCACAAGGCTAAGACTAAGGCTAAAGTGTTAATGACCCCTAAGACTTAGGGGTCCAAAACTGCCTTCTGAACCTGACTGAAAACTTCATTTCTGCTTTTGTACCATGAGGGAGGAAAGCATTTTAAAAAAACATTTTTTTTCAAAAAGCAAATTTGAGATAAAAATTGGTAATACATAAAGCTAAAAGAATAAAAGCCTTTCGTTCAAAACTTATTGTGTTAGTTTGAATATGATGAAGTAGTAGAAGGATTAATAATGAAATAGTAATTCCACTGAATACTATATTATTATTTAATGTTATCTAAAAATGTTTAGAAAGGTTGAGTAAGAAGATGTAGAGTTAAGAGTTAAGAATGGTAGGATTAAGTTAACCTATTGGTACCTAGTGAACACCCATCAATACCACAAGAGTGACCACACAATAATAAAGTCTAATTTAAAATATTTCTAAAATGTGGTAATTCCTCATTAGAAAATAAGGAAAATACCCGTGAAACTGATATCGACTTATATGACAGAAAACAGGTTTCCTTTGCAAATGCAAAATCTGTTGGAAAGGTGAAATAATAAAATGTAATATATTCCAACATTTCTGACATATTTTATGTTCACAATGGAGGATTTATATGTGACGCTTGGCATGTCAGTAACACACAAGACGCCATAAAACCAAAATCTCAGCTTTTCTTTTCTTTTCACCTACATAAGGTAGAAGTCTTTCTGCTAGTCACATTTGAGTTATAATACAATTCATTCAGTTCAATTTGTTTTAATTCATTGAAATCTTGGAAAGATTTTGTCCCATAAGCCTCCTTTCTCGAAGTGCATATTGGTCAATATAAACCAAAATGGTGGAAAAAAAGAATCTGCCATTATTTGGCGAATTTTAAAACAAATATCAGTATTTGATTTCTTGAAAACTCATTTTTCATCAGTTGTGGTCACCCTATAACTAGGAAGATGATTTCCTGGCTATATTTTA
The DNA here is from genome assembly GCA_942159475.1 of Sthenelais limicola. Classification (NCBI taxonomy): domain Eukaryota; kingdom Metazoa; phylum Annelida; class Polychaeta; order Phyllodocida; family Sigalionidae; genus Sthenelais; species Sthenelais limicola. Next base: position 18,450,142 of record OW804096.1, on the reverse strand, counting down.
TTCTTCTTTTTATATCTCGAACTCAGAAAATGGTCACGAACCTCACTGGAAATGCTGATAAGGGATTCTCTACTATCACCATGGCGCGAACTCTGAATAAAAATATCAAATCCCTTCAATGTCACGTGACCTATGACGTCACGGGGGTAACCTATGACGTCAGGCGGGAGAGGAAATGACGCACAGGGGAGCGTCAAGGGAGACACCCAGAATTGGCATGACAATATTGGTACATGAATGTTAGGCCTTATAGATTAGCCAAAAGTATAGATGAATGGGAAATTCAATAGGAAAAAACAAACACAAAAATAGTGCAAACAAAAATGACAGAGGAGATTTGAAGAAAGAAATTTGGTGAGACAGTGACTCGAGGGAGTTCGCGGAAGAAATTTTAGCGATAATGAAAGGGGATGGATATGGATGGTCAATTTGACCCTCCAAGTGGCCACAGAAACGACCAAGAATCATATGTTTTTACAAATTCAATGTTTTGCTTGAGCAAGGAGGTAGGTATCATAGGAAGAACTGGTCACTTATCCATTTATGAGAAACTCATGTCAAAGGGCCATGGGAAATATCTTAAGATTTTCAGGCATATTTCAAAAAGTTAATTTCAATTTGGGGCAATTGAGCCCAAATGATGACGTCATTTGTAATAGAGACAACCAACTAAATTATTTCAATTTTCTTAGAGATCTTAAAAATAAAACTGAAATCTTACCCTGAGTTCTCTGTCCTGGTTGCGTATCTTGGCCAGACTCTCTCTGCGCCTCACCTCTGCTGTTGTCTTCACAGCGTTCTCATGCTCCTTCTCAGTCTCCCATGCTCGCCGCACCGCCTCTCTCTTAGCCTCTGCTGATCGCTCACTCTCACGCTTCTGTAGCATGAGCTCCAGAATCTTCTGGTCCTGAAGTTTGCATTTGTTATATTTAATTAATTATTATTATTATTATAATTATTTTTCATGAAAAATGTTTTAACTTTCTTCTGAAGACTAGTTCACCTCACTGGTGGTCTTCCCCTAGTACCCAGGAAGAGGAGGTGAAACTGCATTACCTGATTATATTTTGAAAAAGAACAATTCTAAGAAGATGTTCTAATATAGAGAAAACAGTTTTCTCCACATTTTTTGCCATAATAATACACCAGCTCTACGTGTATTTATTTGTGATAATCAATTATCAGGACTATTATTTGATCAGAATATACTTTACGAGTTAGCAAATATATGAACTATTGCTTTGTCCCAGTGTTAAAATGAAATAAGTTAAATCACAGAAACATAGGTATGTCTATGTAAATATAGTAAAAATGTTCTCTCTTATTGATAACGAGTTCTAACTAAATGATTAATAAATAACATTCAATGAGAAAATGAACAATGTAATGTAACAAAATTAAATAAACTTTCATTTTAGAAATGAACAATGACAATAAGTCAATTGCAAGAACTATAATCCTATATTTTAATAAAACTTTATGTAAGATCGAAATACTTGTAGGGAATGGATCTCTCAGGAAGACCTGCTTAGGCAGAGAGTATGTATCCAATTTCGGAATGTTATTGTCAGTTCTAAATAAAAATGCAATATATATCTGAAGAAAATATAGTAAAGAAGTGAAATAGAAACCCTTATCAAACTCTTTCAAAATGTGATGAGATCATTTAAAAATTTTAAACTTTTTAAAAAGAATACTAGAGGCAAACTAATAGAGTATAAGATAATAAACAAAGAGGAACTTTTTCCTACCCTGGAGGTAACTTTAGCTCCAGGACTTCTGGCAGATTTGAGTTTGCTGCGGAGGAGCGGGTCTGTGACCGGCTTGGCCTCTGCAGTGGGATCCCGCATTCCATAGCGACTGGATCGCGTGGAGGCCAGCGACACTTCAGAGATACTCGGCGCTCGCTCAGAGTCTGAGTGTTTGTGCTTCTTCCTGCAAGACACAAGAGAGGAAATATTTTAGTAAAACATTAATAAATCACAATTAATTAAAGTCAATTAAAGTCGATTAAAACATTAATATAGAGAAAATGAAAATTCTTTGCTTCGGTTGACTGCTCAATGATAATCTAAGATATGTGAAGTTATATTCCTTGAAATCTGATATAGAAGTTCTTAGAATACAGCTTACGCTATAATTGTTAATGTTATTTAATTGATTTATGAATACAAACTAATTTGAAATTATTTTAAGTTAATCATTTGTAAGCAGTTTTCAAGGCGTATGGTGGTAAAATATAACAGTAAACAATGTTCAAGCATTCATCAAACATGAAAACTACCAAAACCTCAGAGGATAATAAATGTGTGTGTGGCGTTGTATAAACACATAATATACCATATTGCCTAGAATATAGGCCCAGCTTGTTTATAAGCTGGGTCTAGACTGGGGAAACATAATCAGGTGGTATTATCACAAGGAATATTGTACATTATATGCAAGGGGGAAGTCGGCAATGTACAATTCACCTTTTTTCATCAATTCTGTCAAATAGCTCCTGTTTAAGACAGAACCAATCCTCCAAATATAATTCAACCGATTTCTAGAATCAAGGTAATACAAAACATACTCAAAAATGAAATTACATATACCCAGTCAGAGCTGAGAGAGTCCCTCCAAACTGAGGGAAAGCCTCTCGCTCCAAATTGCAACATGCCATTAAAATCCCATTAGGAAACCCATTACAGGGCAAGGAGGAAAGCCATTAGCGCAGTAGGCGTCTAATCACATATATACCATTTTTATTTCATTTTATTTTATTTCATTTATTTTTTTATTTAGTACTCTTATACAGCAAATATATTTAGCAGAATATACAAAATGAATAAAGCTAATTGTACATTTCAAAGTAACCTGACCCATATATAACGGTACATCTACATTTTAAATTAATTTACAAAACAAATTATATTAGCTCGGCAAAGCATTCTCTGACTGGCACACCTGCATCATTTTGCTGTGATACAATCTTCGGCCACAGATTATAAATATTATGAATTCTCCCAGAGGATAAATTACTACCACCAGTACTCTAGTGCCAAGTGGCCCCACCCAGTCCAATTAACTCTAAGATCTCCCTGCTGTTCAAGGTTGTCCCAGGTACCAGTAAATTGAAGGAGCAACATAGTGGGGAGGTTAGGTATAATTGTGGCGCAGGCTTTGTTCGAGTTGGTTTTTAGTTTAAATGGTTTAACACATGATATATGGGTCAGATTTTCAGAAAATGTACAATTCAACTTCGCCATACTTCTCAAATAACCCAAATTTAAGACGAAAATAAAGTTCAAAATACAGTTCAACCTAACCAAACAGATTGCTAGAATCAATGCAATGGCGAATATACTCAAATTTTCCTAGTATTGGCCAGATTGCAGCCTAATTGTGCAGCATTTACTAAATGTGTACAGTTGTGAATTGTACATTTTCTGGAAAATCTGACCCATATACTAAACTATATCAAATTATATTTTGCTGTTCCACAAATTGTTGGCAAATTAGGGTAGATAGTGTAATTTGGATAAACGTGAGGGGGGTGGGGGTGTACTATTGATGTAGGTTATAGGGCCTGCAGATATGGAAATATAAATTTAGAAATATGTGATATATTCCAGGAAAATGAGTCATAAGTCGCAAAAAATAAATTTTGAGATTCCAATATATTTGAAAAGATGGGATCAAGCTGATTCCAATGATAGTAAACAGTCTAACTATCTCATAAGTATTTCTAGATTTTAAGTTTGATATTTTCGTTTTTGAAAAAAAAGTTTCCAATATTTCTGGGGGTAAATAAACAGTCAAGTAACTAAATTTAGTCCATATGAGGACCTATAAAACTAAAAGATATACTCATAGATTGACCTGAAATTTGAGACATCAATTGATATAGGTGTAAGTGATAAACTCTCCAAAAATCAGAATATTCCAATTATGTGATCTTGTGAAAAAACCCTTTGAAAAATATTAATTTTGCTACTTATGACTCATTTTCCTGAAACACATCACATATAAACTGTGGTATGAATATAGATTTAGGAATAGGAGTGATATTGTAACGAATGTGTTCATTTGAGGCTGGTATTTTTTAACTTTAATTAATGTACAATGTATCCCATTATATGGGTCAGATTTTGTGAAAATGTACAATTCACCTTCCCGCATCCTCTTAAATAATCAAAATCTAAGAGAAAAATTACGTTCAAAATGCAGTTTAACACGAAGGAAGAGATAGTTTTAATCATCAGGATTCCAAAATTACTCAGATATACAAAGCATGTATTATATAACAGTCTAATTTAGCAGAAGTTACCAAATTTGTAGATCTGACAATTGCACATTTTCTGAAAATATGACCCATATACCTTGTTGAAGGAGGAATGTCACCTTCTGTCACGTCTAACAATGACAATAGATGTAAGTTCTAAATTAGAATAAAATTATTTACTATTCCTTACGTAACCTGACATGGTAAATAGCGTATTAGATCACAGCAAGATTTAACAGACCCTAGTCAGGTATATATGGGTGAGATCATCAGAAAATGTACAATTTACCTTTACAAATCCCCTCAAATAATCCAAAATTAAGTTTTCAAAATCAAATACAGTGCAACATAATCAAACAACATTTTTTAATCAATCCAGTACCAAATCTATTCAAATATACCTGATATTTATCCCTTTTCAACCTAATTTAGCAGAATTTACCAAATGTAATTCTTCTTCCATGTATATCTGGTTTCCCTCTGACAGCTGGGAAATACCTGGGCGTAAGTGAGGTGGGAGTAGGTCGCTGTGGGCGCACATGTCTCATAGATCACCATAGCCTTGTGTGTGTGGGTGCTGGAGCTTCATTAGCATTCAGCGCCCGTCCACAAGTGCGCCCCCAACACTTAGGACCTCTATATTACAAGCTGGATGACCTTGTACGTACCAAGGATTAGGTGTTGTATGGTATTAGAGCATTGTTTGTCTGTTTGTTTCTGTCCCTGTCCTCTTTCTTACTCTCTCACTTTAGGTTTTTCTCTGTGCCTCTTTTACTGTGTATTTTATGGGTCAGATCGTCAGAAAATGGATAATTCTCTCCCATCTCCCTCTCTCTATCAACCCTCTCTCTCTCTTCTCCTTTCCAATCTCATCTCCCCATCTCTCTCATTCTTCATTTCCTCTCTTCTCTACTGTCTCTCAACCCTGCCTCCCTCGTTCCCTCTTTCTCCCTCCCTCCCCTCCGTCTGCCCCCCCCCTCTTTCCCTCTCTCTAATTCCTCTCTCTTTCTCTTCTAAGCTCCTCTTTTTCTCCCCCCTTTCTCTCTCCTCTCACCTGCCTTTCTCTGCCCGTTCTGTCCTCTATTATCTCGCCTCCCTACTTCCCCTTCCCCCTTTCTCTCCCCTCCTCTCTGTGTGTCTCCCTCCCTTTCTTCCTTTTCTCTCCACTTCCTCGCTCTCTCGTTCCCTTTCTCTCTCTCCTTCACACTGTACAAGCCCCTACTGTACAACGGTCAGATTTTCAGAAAATGTACAATTCGCCTCCACCAATTCTCTCAAATAACCGAAATTTAAGGCAAAAATCAGGTTCAAAATACAGTTCAACCTAACCAAACAGATTGCTAGAATCAATGCAATCCCGAATATTCTCGAATTTACCTAGTATTGACCAAATTGCAGCCTAATTTAGCAGAATTTACTAAATGAATACAGCTGCTAATTGTACATTTTCTGAAAATCTGACCCACAAGCCCACTACACAGAAGGACAGACAAAGATGCAATCAGTAGTTATACAGAGCGAGACAGATTAACCGTCCTGTACACTGCAGTGTGTATAAATTACCGCCGATTAGCGCTAATTATCATAGCCTCCCCTCCCTAACCATTATATACATGTATAGTGGGAGACCGTTTTATAACGACCATTTCAAATATATAGTATTTATATGTGTGAGGGCATCGGAACATGTATCATTCGCTTTCTCCACTCCTCTCAAATATTCCAAATTTGAGACAAAGATGAGGTTCAAATTACAGTTGAACGTAAACGAAGAGTTTTTTTTAAATCAATACAATACCACATATATCGAGAATTACCTAGTATTTATAAATGCTAGGTAATTTTGGTTTCCCGTTGATTCAAAACAATCTGTTCAATTTATTTTGTTCAACTGTACTTTATTTTGAATCACAATTTTGTCTAAGATTTGGGTTATTTGAGAGGATTGGTGAAGGTGAATTGTACATTTTCTGACGCCAAATATACGTTATAATTATTCCCCGACACAATGCACTTAAATACCCCAGAAGCACTACTCCCATATACAATACCCAGATGCCATATAATCATATTACAATCAGTAATATTTTTCACAGGAATCGATTTTTAATGATATCAGAGTTTTAAACCGAGGCAACGTCAGTGGTAGAAAACATAGCACCGATTTGAAATTTCGCGATAAAAATCACAAATTGTACATTGTCTATGAAATAAAATGGATGACAGGAGGTCAAATGTGGTGACCTTTTAAGGTCAAGGATCAGAGGTCAACAAGAAAAGCTGACCAGAAAATGACAAATACTGACCGACGAGGTTTTCATCATGTGACAGATTTTAGATCCTGACATGCGAAAAATCAAACTAAAAGAATTTAGGTAAAAATATATCTTTATTTATATCTAGAAAAATATATTAGTTACAAAAACATAACCTTATATAACCTTTCATGCTTTGCCATTTCAGAAATTAAACTACAAAATAGTGTGATCTAGATATAATTTAACTAGATAATTTTACTTGTAGACCCACTTAACTATAATTATTATATCATGTAACACAGATAAAACCCAAATCAAGGCATGCTTTACATCAGTCAATTTCTCCTCATATCGATATCTCTAAAATAATATTCAGAAGTCAAATTATTTGACTTCTGAATATTAGTATAGATATATGCTCTCCCCAGAACATGTATTTATTATACGGTGTAAAGGTTTCTTAATATTATAGAGATATTGTCACTTGTCAAAGAGTCTAAACTTTAGTAGTTAAACTTTAGTAGCTGATTTCTGTACACCAAAGGTTTACACAGGAAGAATTGAGCCTCACTCAGAAGTGCATCACCTATTTGTCATAATATTTTCATATAAATAAGTAATAGTTTCTTGACTTTACAATATAATAAATTCCTCAGAAGAAAATAAGGGGGAAGAGAAAAGAAAGAAAGGGATCCGAAACATAAAGATAAAACGAACAAAGAACTGCTAATGGTATATCCAAGAAGGAGGAATACTAGGCCAACCTATTTTGAGCAAACCACTTATGGTTAAATAATCGTCCAAATCACTATTTACTACTATTTATATACGAGCCACAAAGTGGAATGGTAAAAACTGCTTGTGTGTAAGTGTTGTTTGTGTGGGAATAACAACACTGTGCTTGTCCCTGCACCAGGTGCTACTAAATCAGGGATAATATATTTAATAAAGTCATCAACCTCACACAGTCTAACCTCTGTGGTCTATGTCAGCCTGGAAGTACAACTGTGTTGTGTTTAACAGACAAATGAGTCACAAGTCGCAAAATCGTCACAAGTCGCAAAATTGGTTTTCTTCAAAGTGATTTATTCACAATATCTCTTTGCACGAATGTTCTCATATTTCGGGTATCTAGAGCCACGGACTTGTAAATTCTCATTACAAGTCCGTGCTAGAGCCTTATACGGTTGTATGAATACATGTACCAAATTTCAAGACAGAGTATAAAATATATCTTTACGTTTTTAAGATGATCTTATAGAGTACATTTAGCTACTTTACTAGTAATGGACCACCCAATTATATTGCAAACCTTTTTTCCAAAAATAGAAATACCAAACATAAAATATAGATGTACTCATTAGATGTTTACCATCATTAGAGTCTCCTTGATCTCATCTTTTCACATATGATGATATCTCAGACAATGCTCGTATACAAAAACCATTCTCGTATACAAAAACAGTTCTCGTATACAAAAACAATTCTTCCATACAAAAAAAAATTCTTCTATACAAAAACAATTCCCCTATACAAAAACAATTCTTCTATACAAAAACAATTCTCCCATACAAAAACAATTCTCCTATACAAAAACTATTCTCCTATACAAAAACAATTCTCCTATACAAAAACAATTCTCCTATACAAAAACAATTCTCCTATACAAAAACAATTCTTCTATACAAAAACAATTCTTCAATACAAAAACAATTCTTCTATACAAAAACAATTTTTCAATACAAAAACAATTCTTCAATACAAAAACAATTCTTCTATACAAAAGCTATTCTCCCACACAAAACCAATTCTGCCATACAAAAACAATTCTTTCTTTCAAAAACAATTCTGCCATACAAAAACAATTCTTCCTTACAAAAACAATTCTGCCATACCAAAGCAATTCTTCTATACAAAAACAATTCTTTTGTACAAAAACAATTCTCCTATCAACATGAAGACGTACATGGATTATAGTCCAGAAGGATATCTAATTGTTGGCAAACCTATGAAACAAATGTATATAATTGTTAATATTAATTGCAAAAATATGTTCATTTCATATTATTCTGACAGATTCCGCCCTATTTTCATGCATGATTGCCATAACTGTGGTACACCGATCTCTCACCAGGTGGGTCTACATGTAGGGCAGATGTGCCTCCAGGTAATAGGGTTGTCATGGTAACCCAGGGGTGGTGACAGGTGAGAGAGCATTAGTCTTATACCTAATTATGGTACAGGTAAACCCTTAACTCTTGCTATGTCCCTATCTACGTATGATCTCTCTCTCTCTCATGTTCTCCTACCACTCCTGAGGTGGTTGCCTGAGAGAAAGCCCTATCTTACTCTTGTTTTTCTCTTTTTCACATCCTATCTTTTCAATCTCTTATTTCTCCCTCTTCTACCTTTCCTTGATTTGTCTCTCTCCCCCACTACAATCTCTCCCACCCTTTCACTCTCTCTCCCTCAGCCCGTCTTTGTCTCGTTGTCCCTCTATTTCTGCTCTCCTCCCTCTGTCTGTCTCTCTGACTCTATCTCTCCATCTTCTCTACTAACTCAGCTTCCCCCTTCTCTCTCATTCTCTCTATCCTCTGTCCTCTCTCTGCCTCTCTCTCTCTCATTCTCTCTCCCTTTCTCTGCCTGCCTCTCTCCTCTCTCTGTCTCTCCCATTCTCTATATCCTCTCTCTCTCATATCTCTCCCACGCCCCCTCAATCTCGATCTCTCTACTTCTATCACTCCTCTGTCTCTCCCTTCTCCCCCTACCTGTTCCCTCCCCCCAGGCCATCAGCAGTGCGGTACAGCAGGTGTTGGATCATACAGCCCCTCCCCACATTACCTCCTGCACCTGTGAGGCACCCCGCACAAGCCCACAATTAGTCTACTTGTCTTACACCCAGGCTCCAGGCTTGTCTCCATGTGGTTCCACAATGGTGGTGGTCCCTTACCCCTGATACAATACAATATCACCATATGGCAAGTCAGAAAATATTGTATTGTAAATATAAAGAAGCTCGGAATTGTAATGGGGGTGGTGCCTTAGCCCTTTTATGATATAATATGAGCATCTGTCAGAAGAAAACACCATGGGGATCATCTCAATTCTCCAAAAGATCCTTGCATCATATTCAAAAGGATCAGATTTTGTTTTATATTTGAACAAAGATCACTAGTAAAGTAGAACGTATACTCCCTATATATATCATATTAAAAGGCCTAGATATAGTCAATACAGTCTGTTATGTATTTATAGACGAAGAGTGCAAAGAGTGAGGAATATTCTCATTGTTGGTGTGTTTAGCATGCTAAACACACCAAAAATGAGAATATTCCTACAAGGCGATCATTGGGAAAGAAAACTGATAAATATCAAATTGCGACGAACACTATTAGGCTGTATCGATTGAGTGGATAAACAGATACGTTAGGTAATATTTGTCCTAGATATAGACTCAAAACAGGAAACATGGCTTGGAGGAAGATAAATTACTCTAAATTGTCTGTAGATTCTGTGGAATGCCTCCGATTTTCATAACGGTCCTGGGTAAGACCATAAAGTGCCTTTCTGTCTCTTTTCTGTCTCTCTCTCTACCTTCTTCTCTATCTCTATTTCCTGGGTATGATCATAAACTGCCTCCCTCTCAGCTCTCCTGCCCTTGATATAACCATATTAAATGTGTTGATAAGGGCGTAAAGCAACCAATCTCACTCACGCACTCCCTCTAAGCTCTCCCGCCCTTGATATAACCATATTAAATGTGTTGATAAGGGCGTAAAGCAACCAATCTCACTCCAATTTGATATGTAGAATGATTCCTAAAGAAATTCTGTGAGTATCTAAGCTCATGGGTCAACTCCCAGACATTGGGGCGCAGTTATAGAAGAATATGGCTTTCTTCAACTGGTTAATTTGTGTTATCGTTACACAATGTGACCCTGTATTGGGGCTATGGCAGCCATGATTGAGTTATTTACATACATTAGGTACACGATTACGTCCTACATCTACCGACATATCTGGGTTTGGTGAGATGGTATTGATACAGAGGTGATTAATAGGAACGCATTCCTCAATGACTAAGCTAAGGTGGGGGGGGGGGGGGGCGATGGAAGGGAGAGGGAGGGGAGAGGGGAGAAAGAGAGGAGGTCATGGAATGGAGAGGGAGGGGGGAGAAGGGAGGACGGGGAGAAAGAGAGGAGGCGATGGAATGGAGAGAGAGGGGAGAGGGAATAGAGGGGGGAGAGGAGAGAGAAGGAGAGAATAGGCGAAGGAAGGGAGAGAGAGACGGAGACAGAGAGAGGGAGGGGGAGAGGTTAGAGAAAGAGAGGAAAAGAGGGGGAGAGTGAGTGAGTGAGTGAGTGAGATTGGTTGCTTTACGCACTTATCAACACATTGAAGGTTATATGAAGGGCAGGAGGGGGGGGGGGGGGCGAGAGGGGAGAGGGGGGACGAAGAGAGATAGAGAGGGAGGGGGAGGGAGCTAGGAGAGGAGGAGAAACGAGGGGTAGGGGAGAAAGAGAGAGAGAGGGAGGGAGAGGCGGACAGGGAGAGATTAAGGGAGATCGAGGGGGTAACATTGAAAGGGTCAACATGATATAGAAATGGGACAATATAGTAAAACATACAGCAGACCCAGAAATAAGCCAGAGAGTGAGACGTTAGAAGGGAAAGAGACAGGGTAAAAAGCTATATGGGTGAAAACGCCAAAAAATGTACAATTCACCTTCAGAAATCCTCTCAAATAACCCAAATTCAAGACAGAAATCCGGTTCAAAATACAGTTCAACATAACCAAACAGACTGCTTGAATCAAGGCAATACAAAATATGTTCAGATATACCTAGTTTTTTCAGTCTAATTCAGAAGAATTTACTAAATGTGTTGATCTGCCAATTGTACATTTTCTGAAAATCTGACCCATATATGAAAAGCGCCCCCTGAATGTGCCCCCAGTATCACAATATAATCCTGGCGGCATTAAATGGCACCATTATTACCCTGGTGACGTGTATAGGAACCCCTGCAGCGGGCCTGGCAGCCATCTTTATTCTCTAAATGGGACCATCAGGAACAGGGTAAACTGACACCCATTCCGCCACCTGGTGGCACAATAGCAAGGCTTACACAAGCTTACAGCAGGCAGGTATAGATCTCAGCTGCACAATGACACACATTTGATCAAAATTTCTAAAAATATTTTTAATGGAAAGGTGTATGAAGTTAATAGGGAGATTTAGCAACCACAACGCACCAACACAACACTAACGCATCCACTAATTTTTAGTACATCATTACCGTTGTGGGGATATCTCGAGAGTTGTGCAATGCAGATGTCCTCGGCCTAGCACCTCCCAAGATATCCCCACAGCAGTAGTAATGTACAAATAATTAGTGGATGCGTTAGTGTTGTCTTGGTGCGTAGTGGCTGCTAAATCTCCCCAATGTTAGGTAATATAAGGGGTAGATATGAATAAAGATGCATGAAAGTCATCACCCAAATAAATGTAAATATCTATTTTAAAACTGTTAATAAATGACACAGAAGATTCCCAGATGTATTGAGACAGGGCAATCGTCACAAGGTTGTGTTCTAAATAGGTTCTAATTATTTTCAGAGGTAAGGTGAAGAAGAAGAAGAAAGAAAGTAATCATTTTTTAAAATATTGAATAAATGACCGAATGCCTTCCATATAGATCCACTGAACATAGCTGTAAGACCTTATATAACTGGAGACAGAACAAATAGGTTAATTTGCCCACCCCACACAAGGCTCCTGTCATGGCACCTCACTAGATCGATGCATCACCATTGGCTTATTTATTTATAGCAATAGACAGTATGGATGTAGCTATAGGGCATTTGGGATGAAACCAATTCAATATCTGGGTTTTCTTGGAATTACCCATAGTGCGGTGCTTTCTACATGAGGGGTTTTATGGAATTATGGTTTCGTTTTATGGAGCCTTCGGGCTGCTGTGTCCTGGTTGAACACGTGTACCTTATGTTAAGAATTCAAGAAGTTGTCAAATTAAATTATATCGAATTTATAGAAAGGAGCACAATTCATCTTCACCAATCTTCTCAAATAACCCAAATTTCAGACGAAAATAAAGTTCAAAATACAGTTCAACCTAACCTAACAGATTGCTAGAACCAATGCAATGCAGAATATACCCGAATTTACCTTGTATTGACCAAATTTCAGCCTGATCTAGCAGAATACTAAATGTGTACAGCTGCCAATTGTACATTTTCTGAAAATCTGACCCATATGTAGTATGAAATGGCGTAAAAAGAAAAATAAGGGGAAAGGGGGCGGGGGCGGGGTAGAGAAGGAGCAGGGATAAGGGTAAGAGGAAAATAAACTATCCAGATGGGCTACAGCCCATCCCTTATTAACATACACGTGATATGTTTGGCAATTGAGATAAATGGAGAAGGTGAACGACCTGTCGCAATACATTTGGTCGATTTATCATCCTTTTATTTTTACATTTGGGGAGAACAAGGTTGTTTTTGTTGTTTTTAAGAGTATTATACACATATAAAGATAAACAAATAATGTAAATATCTAATATGTTGTAGAAGAACTACCAAAGAAACCCTATGACGTTTACTGTATACATCGAATAAAAATAAATTAATCGAAATTATATCAAATACAGAATATCTACAAATTATTTTAAAGCATCAATATCAAATGATCATAGAAGACATCGTTACAAATGGGGACAAAATCACTGCCAGTTCAAGTAGGCCTACAATTAATTGCTTGTTAAACCTGTGCTCGAGGGTTTGTATCTCACCTGTAAGGTTATTCCTACATGGGATTGTTTCCCGGGAACCGTGTTAATAGGGCGACATTAATAGTATCAATGACGCATGAATTAGCTATTATTATATATGGGTCAGATTTTCAGAAAATGTACAATTCACTTTCACCAATCCTCTCAAATAACCCACATTTAATGCAAAAATGAGCTTCAAAATGCAGTTTAACATAACAGAACTAATACTTTAAATCAATGTGATATCAAATATACTCAGATATACCCGGTATTCTTCATTTTCCAGCCTAATTTAGGAGAATTTCCTAAATGTGTAGAGCTGCCAATTGTACATTTTCTGAAAATCTGACCCATATACTGCTGTACGGTAGTGTTCAGCTCTAGTTGGCACTCCCTCGCTCCTGTATCACTGTAGTTATAAGAACTCTCCTTCTCCTTCTCTCCTTCACTGTCTGTCTTTCCTCTCCCTCCCTCTCTGCCTGTCTCTCCCTCACTGTTTGATTCTCTTCCCCTACACTCTCTCCTCTCTACCTCGTCTCTCCCTCTCTCTACCTCCTCTTACCTCTCTCTCTCCCCCATTCTCTTTCCCTCTCTGTCCGTCTCTCCTTCACTCACTCTCTGATCCTCTTCCCCTCCCTCCCTCTCCCTCTTCTCTCTCTTACTCTCCTCTCCCTCCGCCACTCTCTCCCTCCCTCTCCCTCCTCTCTCTCTCTCCCACTCTCTCTCTCACTCCGCCACTCTCTCCCTCTTCTCTCTCACGCTTACCTTCTGCTTTCTCTTTCCCTCACTGCGCCCCCCCCCCCCCTCCCCTCTCCCCTATCTTGCCTCTTTCTCCCTCACATACACATTTTGTCTGTGTCTGTTTGCCTGTATGTCTGTCTACCCCTCTCTCCTTCACTCTGTCCCTCCCTCTCTCTCACTCTGTCCCTCACTATTTTTCTCTCTCTGTGTTCTGTTTCGTCTCTCTATGTCTGTTTTGCAGTCTTTCCTTCCCTCTCTCTTTTTCTCTGGATATCTTCTGTCTCTTTCCTCTCTTTGTTTCTGTTTAGTCCTAGCTCTTCCCCTGTCTCCCCACTCCCACTCTTTCTCTCCACCTAACCCTCTTCTCTACATATTTATGTTTACCTTTGTGAATCAAACAACTTCCGATATAACAATATATGGGTCAGATCTTCAGAAAATGTACAATTCAATTTCGCCAATCATCTGAAATAACCCAAATTTCAGACGAAAATAAAGTTCAAAATACAGTTCAACCTAATCAAACAGATTGCTAGAATCAATGCGATGCCAAATATATCCGAATTTACCTTGTATAGACCGAATTGGAGCCTAATTTAGCAGAATTTCTGGAATGTGTACAGCTGCCAATTGTACATTTTCTGAAAATCTGACCCATATAGCTTCTATTCACTCAATACAATAATTCACCCTTGACATATCAATGTGTACACTTATATAATGACAGATCAATGTGTACACTTATATAATGACAGATCAATGTGTACACTTATATAATGACTAAGAGCCTGTATAGTACACAGGTATGTGGGTGGGTGCTTAGTGAGGCCTTATCTCTGCACATCTGACTTATATGGAGATGGTTTGACATCTATCAGTGGGATATTACTGCACTGGGGGTGTATCGGACGAGTGTAATATGTGTATCGAAACTACACTGTAAAGTGGGCGTAAGAAAATATACAATTCCCATTCAGCAATTCTCTCAAAGTTAAGGTAGAAATGAGGTTCAAAGCACAGTTTAACATAACCGGATAGATGTTTTTAATGAATGTTATACCGAATATACCCAAATACATCTAGTATTTATCATTTTTAAAGCCTAATTCAATTAAATTTGTTACTTGTGTAGGGCTATCGATTGTACATTTTCCTACAACCACACTGTTTGTGTGGAAATGGGGTTGATTTATTGGATTCATTGAATTCACAGATTAATGTGAGTTCCATGACTCACATGTTATTCATCTTATCAAATAATAACAAAATATCCTTTATTAATTATTGTCACAATTTAAAAACAAATCCTATTCTTATCTGATCTGAGAGGCTCTGAACCTAGACTTTATTTTGGATTAATATACAGTCAGAAGGCTCCACCCATTGAATGAATGAATGAACACTATAAATTATCATCATAGAACTTTTTAAATTATAATAATTATGTAATACAAATTTAGTTCATAGAATCAACCTCACCACTTTATACATTTTGATTTCAAGCAAAACATATTTTTCCTATTTTACCAACAACATGCGACACCGCTACCATGAATCATCGGGTACCAACGATCCAACTGTAGCACATCCGATACAACTCTCTTATCGCACCCTATAATTATCAGTTTATAGAATTGTTAGGTTCATGTATTTGATCCATGCCGTTCCCTGAACCGTCTGTCAGGTGAGGTGGGTAGGTTGAACGCTATTGCGTCACTACAGCCCCCTGCAGCACCCACATATGGGTCAGATTTTCAGAAAAATGTACAATTGACAGCACATTTAGGAAATTCTGCTAAATTAGACTGAAAAATGGTGAATACTGGTTATATCTAAGTATATTTGGTATCGCATTGATTTAAAGTATCAGTTCTGTTATGTTGAACTGAATTTTATAGCTAATTTTTGCATTAAATGTGGGTTATTTGAGAGGATTGGTGAAGGCGAATTGTACATTTTCTGAAAATCTGACCCACATACAATACATTCAGGTATTGGGGGCAGCTAGCAGGCCTCCTTCATGGCTGAAGTTGTCAGAAAATGTATAATTCACCTTCACCAATCCTCTCAAATAACCCAAATGTAAGAGCGAAATGAGGTTCTAAATACGGTTTAACATAACCAAACAGATTCTTTGAATCAGTGCAATACCAAATCTGCTTAAATATACCTAGTATTTATCATATTTCAGTCTAATTTAGCAGAAATGATTAAATGTGTAGAGCTGCTGATTGTACATTTACTGACATTCAAGTATAAGGGTTAGCTATCAAGACCCCTTCATACGTAATCCCTTCAGTGGGAAACCAGCTCCTATTTCTACTTACCCATTTAATAGGGCACTTAAAGGCAATGTCATCTTGAATCCTGATTTGCATGGCATCATGTTATATAGAATATACACCATGATGAGATTTGTACCACACGCTGATTGTATCAGGTAGAGGGTAGTACAAGCCATGTGATAATCGTATCATTACTGCATGAAAGCCATGTGATAATCTTATCATTACTGCATGAAAGCCATGTGATAATCTTATCATTACTGCATAAAAGCCATGTGATAATCTTATCATTACTGTATGGAAGCCAGGAGATAGTCTTATCATTATCACATGGAAGCCATGTGATAATCTTATCAGTACAGCATGGAAGCCATGTGATAATCTTATCATTACTGTATGGAAGCCATGTGATAATCTTATCATTACTGTATGGAAGCCATGTGATCATCTTATCATTACTGCATGGAAGCCATGTGATAATGTTATTATTACTGCATGGAAGCCATGTGATAATGTTATCATTACTGTATGGAAGCCATGTAATAATCTTATCATTACTGCATGTAAGCCATGCGATAATCTTATCATTACTGCATGGAAGCCATGTAATAATCTTATCATTACTGCATGGAAGCCATGTGATAATCTTATCATTACTGCATGGAAGCCATGTGATAATCTTATAATTACTGTATGGAAGCCATGAGATAATCTTATCATTACTGCATGGAAGCCATGTAATAATGTTATCATTACTGCATGGAAGCCATGTGATAATCTTATCATTACCAAATGGCTTCCATGAGATAATCTTATCATTACCAAATGGCTTCCATGAGATAATCTTATCATTACCAAATGGCTTCCATGAGATAATCTTATCATTACCAAATGGCTTCCATGAGATAATGTTATCATTACCAAATGGCTTCCATGAGATAATCTTATCATTACCAAATGGCTTCCATGAGATAATCTTATCATTACCAAATGGCTTCCATGAGATAATCTTATCATTACCAAATGGCTTCCATGAGATAATCTTATCATTACCACATGGCTTCCATGAAATAATCTTATCATTACCACACAGCTTTCTCCCTTCATTTTCTTTAATATCAGAAGTCTTCATCGGAATATGTGTATGTCAAATATGCACTGTAATATATCTGAGGTGACACTTCATACGTGTTGGTTGCAGGGGGAACATTATAAAAGAAAACAGAGAAAATAAAGGGAAAAAAGACATGGGGAAAACAAGCTTAAATCATTTCAAAACAATCACCAATCACCACTAGGGGCAAAAAAAAAAAAAAAAAAAAAAAAAAAGATAATCAATATGTGAGGTGTTTCCAGAAAATGAGTCATAAGTCGCGAAAGTTGGATTTTGAGATATCATCTTATTTGGAGAGATGAGATCAAGCCGATTTCAATGATAGTAAACAGTAGGACATAGATAATATGCATTTCTATATTTTAAGTTTGATATTTCTATTTTTGAAAAACAAGTTTGGAATATTTCTCGGTGGACATTTACTAGTAAAGTAGCTGAATAAACTCTATACGATCACCTTTGAAATACATGAAAATATTTAATGCACTGTCCTGAAATTTGGCAAGTAGAGTTATATGACTAAAGGCGCTAAACCCTTTAAAAATCAGAACATTTCAATAAAGAAATCTTGTAAAAAAAACTATCATCTTTTGCTACTTATGACTCATTGACCTGAAACACATCACATATTAACATACAGGTACGGACATACGTGTGTATTACATGTCATGTTAGCATCATCTTCCATCTTTCCACATGCATATATGGATTCCATGGCTAACACAAGTACACCCCCACCTTTTTTTTATATAAAATGTTGCTAAATATTTGTATGTCGGATATGAACTGAACCCATCCCAGCATACCCTGTACCAGACATGCGCAGTGGCACATACAAATCCCCTATTGGATCCCATCGGTTTACAAAATAATCCACCCCTGAAAAAAAAACCAGATCCAATTTCCTGATACAGGTATAATTGCGCCCACCTTTTCAAGCGCCCAAACCAGATGGTCCTATTTGTTATTGATCAGTCAAAATTGGGCCGTATTTGAGGGATCTAGATCAGAAAGGGCGCTACGACCTGTATAAATTCTTAAGGAAAAATACATCAATCTATATCAGTGTCTATATAGGAGAATTCCTAGGTTAAATTCCGTGCCATATGGCGTAGAATTGTTGGTTTTTCCTAAGAAAGGAGTCCCACAGGGTGCCCTTGTTTGTCTATTGTAACCCCCGTAGCAATGGCTTCACCTATTATTGTTGCCAAGCCAACTGTTCTCTTTATATACTATATGTACTATATGGGTCGTGCAATCGAAACATGTAGAATCGGAGTTTAATAAATTTAAATGAAAGTAAAATTGGGATATTAAATCGAATCTCATTATTTAATATTAAATATGTATTTAATTTAAAGTATTTAGAATCGTTAGAGCTGCTTTTATGCAATACCAAATATAATGAAATACTCAAAGACCAGTATATGTTATGCAAAATTAGAATTGTTTTGCAAGGTAATTCATGGCAGTTTCGAGGGACTCTCTCAACTCTGAGACTAGTCTGGAGAGCAGAAATCTTCCAAATATTCCCCAAACCTTTGTGGAAATTTACAAATTTCTGATAGGGAGGAAAGTCAATTATGTCAATGGTCTTACTTGTATTATTAGTCATTTGTTTACTACAATGTGCCTTAACATATTGATTGATGTCAGAGGATATGTTAAAATTCTAAATAAAATATTAGAAAGTGTACAGTTTGCCTCAGTTTGAAGGGACTCTCTTATCTTTGGGCCTAGACTGTGTACAGGTTGCCTCAGTTTGAAGGGACTCTCTTATCTTTGGGCCTAGACTGTGTACAGGTTGCCTCAGTTTGAAGGGACTCTCTTATCTTTGGGCCTAGACTGTGTACAGGTTGCCTCAGTTTGAAGGGACTCTCTTATCTTTGGGCCTAGACTGTGTACAGGTTGCCTCAGTTTGAAGGGACTCTCTTATCTGTGGGCCTAGATTGTACAGGTTGCCTCAGTTTGAAGGGATTCTCTTATCTCTGGGCCTAGAGTGTGTACAGGTAGCTGCAGCCTGACTCATATAGCACATGTAAGAGTGCCGCCGCGCATACCTCACTCACCTGTGAGTAAGCACTCGTAATAGCAGGAATGTATATATATATGGGTCAAGTCGCCAGAAAATGTACAATTCAGTTTCACCAATTCTCTCTAAAACTCCAAATTTAAGACAAAAACCTTCCTAAAAAATGCCGTTCAACAGAACCAATCAAGTTTCTGAATCAATATAATGCAAAATATACTCAGAATTATCTTGTATTTACCATTTTCTCTCAGTATAATTTAGCAGATTTTTTACTAAATGTATCGAACTGCTGATTGTACATTCTTAGGCGACCTGACCCATATGAGGAATGCTTACATCTACTGCTCTCCCTCCCTCCCTCCCTCCGCTCTTACGCACTGTTAGCACCCTTACCTGGTTCTTCCATTGTCTAAGCACCCTCCCTCCGCCCCTCTGTACTTATATACCTATTTATACCTGGGGTAGTTTGGTGCTTAGTCATAATTCTGTATATAACCTTATAGTAAAGCTTATCCCCAGAACATTCATTAGTTTCATTAGAACAGTCCAATGTATTTTAACCAGTTCCTCACTCTCATTCATTTAGCTATTAGATATCTTAATAAACTTAATTATTAATCTTTCTAATCTTGTTTGTTTATCCTTTATTTCAATAAACTCACAATGTACATTGCAAAATCAGCTCATGATTTGATGTTAGAAAAAACGGTTGTAACTCCAGCGAAAATTATATACTAAGAGTAACATATCGATTCGTTCTACACATCAGTTGTTAGTCTAACTTTACATACATATCTGACCGCGTTGGCAATATTATTTTTTTATTAATTTTTAATTCATATTGACACATAAGATGTTGTTTGGTTTTCTCTGTGAAAATAAAATATTTCTGTGTTGACTGTGATAGTAATTATGGACAGAGGGATAACCGCCGTGCATCAAGCCCAGAATATTTCTAAATTATATTTCTCTTTCACTAATACCAATTTCTATTCTTCTATTCACGAGGTACGTGTGGGCTGACATGAATACAGTTTCCAGAAACAATTCACCTATGTGTCATGCTGCTCTAAATAACATATCCTATTATTATTATTGCTAATTATCATTATTATACATGGAGAGTTAGTCATCTATGTAAAGTTTACTTTCATTTATCCTACACTTGCTGTGGTGCCCCTATTCCCCAGCATTGGCTTGGGCGGACTCCCATGCTCGAAGAGTACAGTCCTGTATTCCAGGTGCATTCTTTGAGCATTCTGAGCGGACTCTTTAATGAAAGAGTCCGCACCTAAGAGTCCTCTCAGATGCCTGGGCGGACTCTTTCATTAAAGAGTCCGCTCAGGTATCTGTTGCAAATAATTTTGAACTAGGATTGGCCTGGATTCGAACCCAGGACCTCTCACATAAGTATAGGCTGGCAAGTAGAGTTGAAGGCTCTACCCACTCGGCCATAGAGGCTCAGATAAGGTCTGCAGGTTATAGCATAGTATGATTACTGAAACAGAAAAATCTTGTTTTAAAAAATAACATAGCAATAAAGTACATGCTAGTCATGATCTAGTATGCTGTGTTAGAAGTGTAATGCTGTCCGTTTCTTTGACTTCAGCACGAATTTTGGAAATGGGAATACTTTATTAATGTCTTTTATATTGATTCATCGAGTTTGTGAGATTTAATGATATCATATTGGTAAATATGCTATTTCTTAGGCAACAAAGCCCAATTCAGTATAGACCTATATGTCTACTCTAATTATTAATGCAGCTTGGACGTTGGGTATATTGAGGGAAATAAAGTTAGAGAATAATTTGGATTGTGGTAGATGATAGGGGCAGAACTATATATATACCCAGTAATACAAGGGGAAGGGAGGCAGATATAGAACAGGACCAGAGATTATAGTATGTTTGAAAGTGTCTGGCTGTAACAAGGGAGTTCAACTGTATACGCCTGTCACATTCACCTGTAACTCTACAGACCTTGCATTTGTTTCTAAATATTGGCTATATTGTGTGAGGTTCACTATAAGCCATGCATCAGTGAAAGTGAGGAAATGTACATCTCAAAGCAATACTGATCATGGATCAGGTAGTTGTGGTAGGGTGGTTGGGTGGTAGGGGGGATTTGGTAACCACAATCATAACAAACAATTGAAGTTGTAGGATAAGCATGCTAGAAGACTCGATGTTGTACTCTTAGTGAGTAGGAAGTAGCTTCGGCTTCGCCTCAGCCACTTCCTACTCACTAAGAGTACAACATCTCGTCCTCTATCCTACACGTATCTAGATCTTAACGTTTTCAAGGTGAATATGTCAAGGACAAATAAGACACTGACGAGAGAAAGGAATGACATGGGGATCGGTCATAGAAAAATAATCAGTGAATAAATTGGTATTTGCACAAATAGAACAAGGAATAATAATACATCTGAAACGAACAACTCTTTAGTAGACCAAGGCTTTCTGTGTAAGCATAATGAGAAACCATAACTTAAAACCTTGGCCTAGGCGAATTACAGGTAAACAAGAAAATCGTATAAAAACTAATTGAAATACAAAAGCATCATTGATATGGACGATCCAATTTAAACATTCGGCCTATATTTGCCAAGGATTCTTTCTAAAACAGAAGTAAGGGCCGTACATATGAAACAAATAATCTGAGCGCCCTTGTACTTCTGTGAAACAAATAAACTACAAGGCTTGGCCTACATCAGAGAGAATGTCTGTGAAACAAAACAGTATTGTTGGTATGACACACATAACCTAAACCTCTGGCCTCAGTGAGCTTTGACCAAAACACAAATAAAGCTTTTTGGCCAATAGCTGCGTCTGTTACGTCATTAGTGGGGCATATTTATGCTCACCTTACACAAAGCCCTACCATCAACCAACGATATTCAGTCATAATTATATTCATAGCTATTCGCACTTATATCAAAGTGACGCAATACAATCTGTGGGGAATAAAATCATAAGAAACAGATAACTTACAGCGCTCGGCCTAAGTGAGCAGAGAATTTCTGTAGATCGGACTTGATGCTGAGTATTCTATCCTGGTAGTTCTGTGAGGGGTCACCTTTGCCTGGCTCCCCCTCCAGTAACCCTTCCTCCCGTAACTCCTGCTCCAGTAGGGCCATCGCAAGGTCCTCCAGGCTCCCAATGCCGGACACCGACCCCGCGTCGGACCCGGTACCGGACACCCCGCTCGAGGACTCAGCTTCATTGTTTGTCGTAATGCTTGCCACCAATGAATCCATGTCCAGGAAGTGTTTGTAATCCGGTTTTTGGTAGTGTTTGTTTCTGTTAGATCCGGTACCATCCGTACTGCTGATAGCACTCAGAGCAGGACTATCAGATCTGGATAACAGATCATCACTGGCCACACTGAGGGACTTGTCGATAATCGTACTCCCCGCATCAGACTCATCATTGTTACTGGTGCCACTGGTCCGTGCCGGGCTGGACACGGAGGATGACCTGGAGTTAGTCTGTTCATCATTCTGTGAATGTCTGAATAGATGACTCAGCGGGTCTGCATTGTTTGTGTTACTGTCTGGATGACCGTGGGGACCCAGACTGAAGCTAGGGTTAGAGCCTGTGCCTCCCTGGTCTATAGGCGGTGAAGCACCAAACCCTTCATCTATCAGCTCCTCTCCAGTGTTTCCTGACGTTCCCATCACTTGCATTGCCCCCACGTTAGAGGGCGTTGGTTCTGTGATGTCAGCACCATTGATATCTCCTTCACCATAGAGCACAGAACGCTGTCCAGACGTGTCCTTAGCACTGCTGGATTCTTTATTGTCCTTTTTACCTTTTTTGCTTCGCTTGAAGAAGTTTGAGATGCTCTGGACTGCGGTACTTCCTCGATCGCCTCCAGAACTTTCTTTCTTTTTGGTGCTGGGACTGTTGTTTCCTGAAGAACCTCCTTCCAGATCTTTCTTTTTAGATTTTGATCTGAAACTCCATCTATTTGCGGAGGAGGAGGAGGAGGATTCATTTTTAGATCTCAATCCAGCGTCTCCCGCCCGTTCCCACGCGGCATCGCCTTCCAGTGCTACCTCAGTCTTAACAACCCCTTCATCTTTACCCTGTTCAGTGCTGTCCTTTTGCCTTCTTTGCTTGAGAGTGCTGAGAGTAACAGCACTGCTTGAATGGGCATCCATTCTCTGAGACATTTCTGGGCCTCTTTTGCTGCTTCTCACTCCAGAATAATCCTTCTCTGGAGTCCTATCTTGTGTTTTAGGCAGAACCATTCTGCCCTGTTTCTTCCTTTGCTCCATGGTGTCCTTAAACGAGAGCCCAGCTGGATCTACAGGTGGATTATCTCTATTTTTAATCCTTGTATCATCCACCTCTCCTCCTCCACCATGTACTTTAGTTTCATGTTTATCAGCAGAATCATAAAACCCAGACCCACCTCTGTGCTTTGCTGCTGCACGAGCACGATCGCGCTGTGTTTCCAACAAGGACGTAGTGGATCCAGTCCTTTCCCTTGGTGCAGCACCCCCTTTATTGTAATAATCATCCTCCCGCCAACTCAGCCGTCTGGATCTCTCCGCAGTAGGATTAGACCCAGTGTTTCTATTTTTAGCTCTCATCTGCACTCCTCTGCTTGTTGCAGGCAGATAGTCACTACGAGTGCTATTTAGGCTGGTATTACTCCCTGTTTTATCTGTACTTCTGCCCAGCATTCTGTCCATGCTAGGCGTGCTGATCTTGGACTGGGTACTGCTGCTGCTAGAACTGCTCCTTTTGCTATAACTCCTCCTGGCTTCATTCATGAAGGTGGCGTATCTCTGCCTGGTAGACATGTTGTTATAGTGGGTATTGTCTGATGTAGAGAAACTGTGTCTCTTCTGGGAGAAGCCACTCACTTGGTTCTTGTCTCCCTGTTCCTCCTCGTCCTCTGTGTCAGGCTGTCTCATCTCACTATTATCTGGCTCAGGGCGGAGTTGGATCTCTCCCTCTCTGCGACCATTTTGTAGGATCCCCTTCACAGGGGTCTTCCCTTGTGGTTTCTCCCATGGACGCTGGCCAGTTGGTGCCGTGGCAGAGGTGGTGGGTGAGGGGGTGGGGGTGGAGGGGGTGGTGGTGGGTATGGTGGGGAAGGTGGTGGTCTGGGGGTGGTTGTTTGTGTTGCTATTGGCAACTGTCGACCATTGCTTCCGCTTGGCCGAAGGAGAAGGTGGGACGACCTTTAGATCATCGGAGAAGCTAACACGTGGGCTTTTTGTCGCTTCACCGGGATCTGAGATCCCTACACTAATCTCTCCTCTTCCTCCTTCTCCTTCTACTCTTCCTACCAAACCCTTCCCTTCTACTTTGTCAGCAGCTCCAATTGCAGCTATTTCCAATTTATCTGTCTTTTCCACAACTTCTTTATCCTTCTGAGAAGAAGAAGCAGAAGAAGAAATATCAGTAAATCCTAATGTTTTGCTTTTATCCACAGCAACTCCTGATTGCGACCTCAAATCCTGTTCATAACTCTCCTTATGTTGAAGCACTTGTGTCGTCGGTCCAGAGGAGGGTGAATGAATGGGAGAGGTGGAGTGAGAGGTAGAGTGAGAGGAGGGGCTGGTGTGTACTGGTGGTATAGTGGACTGCTCTTTTACCTCTCCACCCTCCCCACCACCAACACCACCTACATCCAACACTCCTATTTTATTTTCAGCCTTTTCTTGATGTACTTTAGTTGATGTTGATGATTTGGAGGAGGTGGAGGGGGGTGGTGGAGAAGAAGAAGGGAGAGGGGGTTTGAATCCTGTAGTAGCCTTATCCCTATTGATCTCACTATCAATCAATCCCACCTTAGAACGAGAGTCTTGGGTATTAACTGACCCCTGTCCTTTTGTGTCCACTCTCTCCAATGGACTCTTAGCCTTATGTATAGGGCCATAATCCCCCTGTTCAATGGGCGCTCCTAAATTAGCACCATGCTCTGTCCCCCGCACCTCCTGCCTTGTTCCCCCGTCAAGGTAAGGGCCCTTCAGTCCGGGGCTTTTGTTGCTGTGGGCGCTCGAGGAGCTGGAATTGTTACCAGCTGAAATTTGACTCTCCTTTAAACCAGAACCTCGATGGGAGGTGGTGGTGGTATTGATTGGAGATTTATCAGTTTCAGAGGCCTTTTTAATGTTTTCATTTTCATCCATTTTCTTCTGTTTAAATCCGACAGAATCATTCCCATCGTTATTATTTGCATCATTATTATTCACCGGCTCATTTTCATCCTCAGAATCGGAACTGCTGTCCTCAGAATCTAATATATTTTGGCCGCCTTGGAATAAGAAATCTAATGGTCTGTTGGAGGAAGACGAACTAGGCACAGTCCCACCATGGGAGGAGTGGTCAAGTTTATTAAGTTGTTGATGTAATTGACCAGTGCTTGACCGTTGGTCAAGCTCCTGGGGTTTAGACCCCCTGTATAGGAACCACTCAGGGGGTTTATGAGTGGACGTGGAAGCGGGTATATGTCCACCCCAATGTCCAAGCCTCCTGGAGGACCCCTCTCTAGATTTGGAATTAGTTTCTTGGTTAGTATTAGAGGTTGATGAGGGAGGGGTTGGGGAGGGTGAGGACCAATTATTAGATTGCACAAACCCAGGGAAGGATTTTAAATGTAAGGCAGTGGGGACTGGGGGTAAGGTTGGGGCTATAGGCAGGTCAATGTCTTCAGGTATAATCTCAGGCAGAAATACCGCACTCGTGCTATTAGCACTGGTGGCTTTAATTGCATTGGTGTCACCAACGGAGTCAGGGGATGATCTGACAGGAGGGCTTTTGTTGATTACGTCATGTCTAGCGTCCCTGTCACTGTTGTCACGCCCCCTTTTGGTTGAGGTGGATTCAGGGGTCGGGCTAGTAATTTTGTTACCTTTCGGCGACATTGATCGCTCGTGCCATTTTGAACCACTACTTCCACTATGGTTACTATCACTATCTGTTAGTCTATTTTTCAAATTTTCGTCCCTGTTTTTCCTCCGCTGTGAGCTAGAAGATAAATAGTCATGGGAAGAATCTAGATGAATTCCTGAGGAAGTTTGAGCGAAGTTGGGGGAAATTGAATTGGAATTCGATCCAATAGCACCTATTCCTGATTTCCACGCTGCCCAATTGCTCGTAGTTCCCTTGGCAATATTTTTGACGGATTTGATTTCATCTCTTGAAGGGGAGATGTTGTATCTGTCCCTGATTAATCTACCACTCGGTGACCAGCCTGTCCGTAGAATAGTAGAAGCAGACGACAATGACCGTTTCAGAGGAGAGGCTGAATTTTTGGCGCCAAAAGGCTTGAACACATCCTCCATGCCACCCCCATCAGAATCACTATCATTATCCTCCAGAGAATCGGGAGAATTTTCTCCACTTTCATTCCCTTTCTCTTCCTCCTCATCATCTTGATTTCCGGAGGAAAATAATTCCTGGAAACGTCTGGAAATCAATGGACGCTCCCCACTGGTTTGTGATTGGCTGCCGCCACTTTTACCCCCTCTAGTGGTGGAATCATTATCTAAAACACCTTTCCTGTCACCATGGGTACCGGAAGTGTCAGTCCTTGAACTACTTCCGGTTCTGCTACCAATTCCATTATGACTATTACTAGAGCCACCACTACTGCTTCTAGAATTTTCTTTCCTTCTCCGGGGAAGATTAACCATGCTTTGGTGTCGATCGAGTTTCCGAGAATCATTATCATCGAGATATTTTGAATATTTATTGTCACCAAGGTCACCGTAATCCAACCTCCTCCGGGGTTCCATGAAACTGTTAGTTCTATAAATACCTGAGGAGTAAGGGGGAAGGTCATGGTCATTATCCAGACTTGACCTATATCTTGACCCCGTATTCAGGTGGGAAGATGACCCTGTATCCCCTATAGCCGACCCCACACCGGATGTACTGGAGGAAGCACTGGAGGACGAATTTTTGGCAGCCATTTTCTGTCTCCATCGATCGAGAGCGCCTGCATGTTTATTCCTGATATTTTCCTCGAGTGAAGTGGTGGGTGAGGTGGAGGTGGTGGTGGGGGAAGTGGTGGTGGGGGAAGTGGTGCCGTCATCTCCTCCCGAGTCCCCCTCCTGGACGTCATCCTTGCGCTTCTGGAGGATGAGGTCGAGACGCTGCGTGGTAAAGCCTCCAGGGCTGAGGAACGTGGATCTGATACTCATGGTGGAGCGGTGGTGGTATCTAGCACATTATACCTCCTGTAATATATAGTGTGGCATTAATATATTATCATAATGTGAGGTAGAGTGAGAGGGGGAGAGAGAGGGGAGAGGGAGAGAGAGAAGGAGAGGGGAGAGAGAGGGAGAGGGGGAGAGAGAGTGGATCTGATACTCATGGTGGAGCGGTGGTCGGGGTGTCTAGCACATTATACCTCCTGTAATATATAGTGTGGCATTAATATAGTATCATAATGTGAGGTAGAGAGAGAGGGGGGAGGGGGGAGAGGGGGAGGAGGAAGAGAGAGGGAGATAGAGAGGGAGATAGAGAGGGAGGGAGAGAGGGAGGGAGAGAGAGGAGGGAGAGAGAGAGTGGGAGAGAGAGAGAGTGGGAGAGAGAGAGGGGGTGATAGGGAGAGAGAGGGAGACGGAGAGAGAGAGAAGGAGAGTGACAGGAGGGAGAGAGAGGGGGTGAGAGAGGAGAGAGGGAAAGAGAGAGGGAGGGGGAGAGAGATAGGAAGGGAGGAAGAGAGAGGGGCTAGGACGAGAGAGGGCGAGAGACAGGGACGAGAAATATGGGATAGAGTGAGAGAGGGGGAAGAGGGAGAGAAGAGAAAGAAAGAGAAAGAAGGTGGGGAGCGACAAAAGGGAAAAGAGGGATGAAGAGCACAGAGGGATTGGAGAGAGGGAAAGAGAAGAGAAGTGGGATAAATAGAGGAGGGAACAATGGGAATAGAGGGAGACGAACCATACAATCCTGTATACCACAGTTACTATTCACACAAGTAATTACTTACTATACTTAATAACAATACTATACAAATATTGCACAAAGAACCGTGAAATTACTTCTGTATTTCATGTCTTATATGAAAGCTTGACATGTCGCATGACGGCACACAACACAGTTACTCACACACGTACAAATACACACACGTATATACACCCATATATACACACATGACAGTCATACACATTCATTCACCTCCTATACCATCTCCACATGTTCCATTATAAGGGTGAAATCGCCAGAAAATGTACAATTCTTCTTCACCAATCCTCTCAAATAACCCAAATTTAAGACGAAAATAAAGTTCAAAATTCAGTTAAACTTAACCAAACAGATTGCTAGAACCAATGCAAGGCCAAATATACTCGAATTTAACAAGTATTGACCAAATTGCAGCCTAATTTAGCAGATTTTATTAAATGTGTACAGCTGCCAATTGTACATTTTCTAAAAGTCTGACCCGTAAATCTCCAATCCATAGCCAATTTCACTTCATTCTCAAAATGCGAATAAAAAATAATTATATTGTATGTAGAATATATTGCATGTAGAATATCTTCCACTATTTTATGTGACAGACCAAGCATGTATGTTAAGCTAAGATTGAAATTGAAATTGCTAAACAAAATCAAATACTTTATACCATCATCTATAGGTGTCAATCATAAGAAACCTACCGTCGCTTACAGTAACATATATTCATGTCATCTATCTTTAATTATTGTACCATAAAATTGATCTACCCAATATAAAGTATATCAACAGTGTAGAAGTATTAGTATTATAGCCAAAGTCTGTTATAAATGCATATATAATCCTGTATGGTTCTTTGATTCAACAGTTCTGGACCTATTTTATGGCCAACAAACTCCAAAGTTTTCAAACTTTTGCGGTTTGGAGCGAGAGGCTTTCCCTCAGTTTGGAAGGACTCTCTCTACTCTGAGCTTAGACTGGAGCGAGAGGCTTTCCCTCAGTTTGGAGGGACTCCCTCAGCTCTGAGCCTAGACTGGAGTACGAGGCTTTCCCTCAGATTGGAGGGACTCTCTCAGCTCTGAGCCTAGACTGGAGTACGAGGCTTTCCCTCAGTTTGGAGTGACTCTCTCAGCTCTGAGCCTAGACTGGAGCGAGAGGCTTTCCCTCAGTTTAGAGGGACTCTCTCAGCTCTGAGCCTAGACTGGAGCGAGAGGCTTTCCCTCAGTTTGGAGGGACTCCCTCAACTCTGAGCCTAGACTGGAGCGAGAGGCTTTCCCTCAGTAGGGACTCTCTCCACTCTAAGCCCAGACTATTAGTTTGAAGGCATTCTCCAAGCGCTGAGCCTAGACTGGAGTAAGGGCTTTCCCTCAGTTTGGAGGGACTCTCTACTCTGAGCCCAGACTGCAGCGAGAGGCTTTCCCTCACTTTGGAGGGACTCTCTCCACTCTAAGCCTAGCCTGTGAAGGCGAATTTTCTGACAAGCCGAGACCGTTACGCCACATGGACCCCCATCCCCCATTCAAACCCTGAAACACTTATTTACCTGCCGTCCATATCCCTGTCTGACACCCCATTCTGACACCCCATTCTGACACATAACAACATTAATTGTTTCTTTTACCTTTACAAATTCCTATCTTATCAACCTTACCATTCAGGTGCTGGTCCTAAATGAATAATGGGACCACTGAAATTCCACACATTTCTATTCTTATTTACTATTCAACTCCTATTTTCCTCTTCCCAGGCCTGTCCAGAAAGCCACATTCTTCGAGCGTTGCCGTTCACCGCATACAGCGATAAGCAAGGCTAAGACTAAGGCTAAAGGTGTTAATGTGAATCACCTGACCAGTTAGGGGGTCATTATGGCTTTCTACTACAGACTGTTCCGATTCGTTTCATTCAATGTATTTGTATCTATGTATATCATAAAGTCCTCTAATCTTAAAACAATATTGGTTTTGGTAGGGAGGGATATAAATATAAATGTTCTAAATTTGAAATACTTATACCTGTAGACTTACAAATATTTCATAATTAATTCAAAACTATTTCATAATAACTGTTACATAACTTATCTACACAAACCTATTTCAAAACATTGAACAATATGTGATTCTAAGTTCAAATTAGATGAACAACGGCCAAGTCCACTGAGCCGATAATCATGCGATTCTCACAGAATGTAGTGTAAAAGAGTCCTCTGCGGGGCAAAATCGCATGAGAATCGGCTTAGTGGACCCGGCCCTTTATTAGTCATCGGCTATCCAGAGCAATGACTGGCCTCTATTCATACAAATGTCCAGATATAAAAGAAACCCAGTTTGACCAAGTCCTCAGGGGGTATATAAAAATACACATGATAAGTCTATATAAAGCACACAAACGCACACACTGTGGCAAAGTGGGACTGTAAAGACACTTGAGAATCCAGGGTTTAGTTTTCTATTCATAATTGAAGTACAATTCCAAACATTCCTCAGGACAATTCCATTTTTAAAACAAGCGCACATAAATCCAGTATAACTCGCAGGTACAGAGCCAAAACCCACCATTCTACACTGACTAGAGACAGGATTTGGTGATTAATGCACGACATTGAGGGGCTGCTGGTGCACTGTTTGATTATAATCCTGAGGCGAAGCGCGACATAGAGGTTATTAATCTTTTTAGTCTCTTCTAGTGGCAAAATCTAGCTACTTTACTTGTATAGTAATTCTCCACCCAGAAATATTGCAAACATAGAACAAATTGATATGTATGGTATATCTCCGAGGTAGGGGTTGCTCGCGACAGAATCAAACATATTAAAACCTTTTAGATTTCCTAAATGTTGACATCATTGGATACCACATGATCTCATCATTTCAAATATGATGATATCTCAAAATCCATCTCGACTCATGACTCATTTTTCTGTCCCACAGCATGTGTACCAATTCTATTTTAAAAAAGTTTTGAGAAAGATGCTAACTTCTCAGTGAGAATGCTGAGATCTAAGAGAAAGCAATCAAATCAAATAAATCAATAAAATAATCCTTTAAAATTAAGTTTTACCTGTTTTCTGACTAGATCCATATAAAATATCCACTGTGACTATGTGCACATATTATAGCAGTGACTGGATGGAGAGATAGCTACTACCCTGTGGGGTGAGGTACTTGTATATGGAGTGTAACCATCCTATACACCCACATTGCACCCTCCGTCTCTCCCACCTGTAACAGGTGGAGCAGGGGGCCAGAAAATGTACAATCCCCAGCTCTACACTTTCAGTAAATGCTGCTAAATTAGACTGAGAGATGATGAAGTCTTTGTATATCTGAGTATATTTGGTATTGCCTTGATTAAAAGAATCTGTTTAGTTATGTTGAACTGTATTTTGAACGTCATTTTTGTCTTATATTTGGGGTTATTTGAGAGGTTTTTATAGGAAGAATAGGGGAGTTGCATAGCCGCCATTTTGAATCTTGATTCGCATTGAATTATGGGACTAATGGTACAGTCTAAAATCTACAGAAAACATGCTATGTTCAGCATGTAATAATTATCAATGTTCTAATGTCAATATCCATATGTTATACATGTTTCCATGACACAAGTCCCCATCTTTCCCATCATGCATTTGGTTTTCATAGATCATTTATAAAAGCTATGATATAGGTGAAAACATTCTTGCAATTTTCGATAAAAATTTTGCTAAATATTTATACGTCAGATTTCATCAGAATCCATCCCAGCATGCACAGGAGTAGACATGCGCAGTGAGACATGGAAGTCCCCTATTGTACATGTGTTGCTACCCTGACCCATGTATACTGGTTCTGGGCTTGTTGGACGTAGGCCTTTAAATCAGGTGGATGGAAAAGTGTTCTGTGCCTATGATGCCATATCAGAAAATTGTGAACATAATACTTGGATATTAACATCGTATGGTGAATGTTTTCAAGGGGATATTACTATGTGGTTATCTAAAGTTTCTTTGGTCAATAATGATGATTTAGCAATGTATATGCCCAGATGGGAGGTGTTTTTGAATAAAGGATTTTTTTTTTAAAAAAAAGGAAGAATTGTACATGTGTTGATGCCATGACCCATGTAGACTGGTTCTGGGCCACCATAGGGCACCAAGCACTTGAGATTAGGCAGGGCTTACCCTCATTCACCAGCATTAACCCTTCCCGTGCAGGGCGGCGGGTAAAAAACCAATTATTTATTATATTGAAACTTTATTTTCATTTTGATGCACATAAGGTCTATATGGGAATAGGACTCTCGTCTCTGTCAGGGACAGTTCTTCCGACGGGACCTTTTACATCTAAATAGTAAATATATATATATTGTTTTACACATATAGCAAATACAAGAATGAAGTAAAATAATAGAATAAAATATATTTTAGATTATTGGAGATGTTGAATAATTCACTATCGGAGGAATATGACTTAACATATGAAAAATCTAGAATATATAATTATAAATTTGATAAATAAATGAAATTAACTACATCACTTGAGAATATAAATAGGGGTTACCTCCCATCATAACCCTTTCTGTACATGGTATGTATGAGATAAAATATGGCAACTGGAATTGGATGTGATAAACTTTATTTGTCCGATGTCTGGGGACTTGTTCTTTAGTACTAGCTGACAAATAAAAGGGAAAAAATAGAAAAGATGAAATGAGGTTTTACATCAACCAGGTAGAGGGTCAGATTTTCAGAAAATATACACTTGGCAGATCAACGTATTTTGTAAATTCTGCTAAATTGGACTGAAGAATCAGCAACACTAGGTATATATGGGTATATTTGGTATTGCCTTGATTCAAGCAGTATATTTGGTTGTGTTGAACAGTATTTGAACCTGATTTTTGTCTTAAACTTGGGTTATTTGAGAGAAATGGTGATGGTGAATTGTACATTATCTGAAAATCTGATCATAGAATATACGCAGAGGTTGAGACTATATACAGGGCTTAGCACCTGAGGCTTAACCCTTCCTACGTAAGGCGGTGTGGCATGGGGGAGGACACACAATCATGCAGTGATGGAGTTAACAATTCCAATGAATAAACTTAACAATTTCATTTATTTTTGAGAATACATTGCCTTAGAGGTAAAATGTAGTACTATTAATCAATATTAAGGACTGAATATCCTGTGAATATGTACCAAATTCTGGACAATGTGGAAACATTTTTTTATTCATTAGGCCAAAATCATATTTAAGTAGAGTTACAGAAAAAACATTATCCTTCAAGGATGTTTTCAAGCGTTAAATCCAGCTGAAACATT
Source organism: Sthenelais limicola (assembly GCA_942159475.1). Classification (NCBI taxonomy): domain Eukaryota; kingdom Metazoa; phylum Annelida; class Polychaeta; order Phyllodocida; family Sigalionidae; genus Sthenelais; species Sthenelais limicola. The sequence goes on along the minus strand of OW804096.1, from coordinate 18,416,430 downwards.
TGTCCCTGATGCCCGCCCCCCACCCACTAGAGTCAATGTATATATCAGATATTAGATTTATTCTCCAACTGACAAATAATTGCAGGAAAAATAAGGAAAGTATTCAATTAATTCTATATATTCAATTAGCCTTTTCACTCCTGTCAAACCATTTTATCCACAAGTCTATTTTATGGTTAGGGATACACAATTCCCTGAATTTAACAAATGGTGCAAAATATCCGGTTAAATTATTTATATTCATTTGACAAAGCATATAACACTGAATTAATACATCTAATTTATATTTATTTCACTTTAATTTAATTCTATTCATCTATATCACCTAAGGTAGGTTGACAACAAAGATCCACAGTTCAGTGACCTTGGGACGAAGAAAAATAAACGTGACTAGAAATTTCACAACTTCATTTTAGAAAGACCTCAAAGAATTTCTTGTTTACTTGTCAGAAATAACTGATTTCTCTCGTTTATCTTCGCAGCAGAAAAAGGATTTTGGTAAGAGAATTTCAATTGATAACTAAACAGAAGTACAAATAGAATCATCCATAAAAAGGGCTATGACTGTATGGTATTTTAAATAATTTGTTTGTTTGTTTGAATACGTTATTTCCGTAACATATGTGATGTGTTTCAGGAAAATAAGTCATAAGTCGCAAAATTGATATTTTTCAAAGTGTTTTTTCCACAAGATCATATTATTGGAATGTTCTATCTTTTGGACGGTTTATCACTTATACCTATATCAATTGATGTATACAATTTCAGGACAATCTATGAAATATTTCCTTTCGTTTTAAAGGTCCTCATATGGACCACATTTAGTTACTTTACTGTTTATTGACCCCCAGAAATATTGGAAACTTTTTTTTTTTCAAAAACGAAAATATCAAACTTAAAATCTAGAAATACTTATTAGATTATTAGACTGTTTACTATCATTCGAATCGGCTTGATGTCATATTTTCAAATATAATGGTATCTCAAAATTTATTTTTTGCGACTTATGACTCATTTTCCTGAAACACATCACATATAGACTGTAAGACACGAGGGTAGGGACCTTTCTGACTGCAATAGTCAGGTGTTTTGCGGCAGTGTGCCCTAATAGAAAATGGAATCTGGATTTTGAGATATCACCATATTTGAAAAAGAGAAAAAGAAGGGAAAAAGATGGGTAAAGACAGCTTGTTCACATAGCCTCTTCAGTCTAGGCTCAGAGCTGAGAGACTCCCTCCAAACTAAGGGAAAGCCTATTGCTTCAGTCTAGGCTCAGAGCTGAGAGACTCCCTCCAAACTAAGAGAAAGCCTATTGCTTCAGTCTAGGCTCAGAGCTGAGAGACTCCCTCCAAACTAAGGGAAAGCCTATTGCTCTAGTCTAGGCTCAGAGCTGAGACAGTCCCTCCAAACTAAGGGAAAGCCTATTGCTCTAGTCTAGGCTCAGAGCTGAGACAGTCCCCCCAAACTAAGAGAAAGCCTATTGCTTCAGTCTAGGCTCAGAGCTGAGAGACTCCCTCCAAACTAAGGGAAAGCCTATTGCTCTAGTCTAGGCTCAGAGCTGAGACAGTCCCTCCAAACTAAGAGAAAGCCTATTGCTTCAGTCTAGGCTCAGAGCTGAGAGACTCCCTCCAAACTAAGGGAAAGCCTATTGCTCTAGTCTAGGCTCAGAGCTGAGAGACCCCCTCCAAACTAAGAGAAAGCCTATTGCTCCAGTCTAGGCTCAGAGCTGAGAGACTCCCTCCAAACTAAGGGAAAGCCTATTGCTCCAGTCTAGGCTCAGAGCTGAGAGACTCCCTCCAAACTAAGGGAAAGCCTATTGCTCTAGTCTAGGCTCAGAGCTGAGAGACTCCCTCCAAACTAAGGGAAAGCCTATTGCTCCAGTCTAGGCTCAGAGCTGAGAGACTCCCTCAAAACTGAGGGAGAGCCTCTTACTCCAGTCTAGACTCAGAGCTGAGAGACTCCCTCAAAACTAAGGGAAAGCCATTAGCGCAGTAGGCGTCCAATCACTGACACACCATTCATAGCTGATCTAAGAGGCTGTGAGCCTAGACTGTTTTGAATTAAATACATATATTATGCCCCAAAGAGTTGCAGTCTTCACAGAATACAATTACATTGGGGGTAAATAGAAATAGAGAAAAGATGCCACCCATTGTTGTGTCACACCCCAGTGAGAAGGATATATAAAGACAGCTTGGTTACATAGTGCTAGTGTAGGGTTTGAACCTAAGACCTGTGCATAACACCCCCACACCTTGCCTAGTCAACTTATTAACCAGTTACAATATTGACACAAGCAGCCTATATTGCTTCTCACCCCAGTCTATGGGTCGGGAGCATCAGCAATGTACAATTGCCTCCTCTACACATTTGTGATCTGTTTCAGGAAAATGACTCACAAGTCGCAAATTGATATTTTTTAAAGTGTTTATTTACAAGATCTCTTTGTGGGAATGTTTTTATTTTTGGAGTGTCTAGTCCGTGTGGTTGTACGAATACATGTTTAGCTATTTTACTAGCAATTGTCCACCAAGAAATATAGAAACTTTTTTGTTTTCAAAAATAAAAATATACTAAAAATTCTGCTCAATAGGGGACCTGCCTGTCCGCCATCTTGAATATTGATCTCCATGGAATCATGGGAGTTATATATCAGTGTAAAAGCTATAGAAAACATGTTATGTTCAGCATGGAATATCTAATGTTTTCGATAAAATTTGTATGTCAGATTTTGACTGAATCCATCCCAGTATGCACTGTAATAGACATGCGCAGTGAGGTATACAATTCCCCTATAAGGCTGAAAAATGGTAAATACTAGATATATCGGAATACATTTCTAATTCTTTTTTTTAAATCTGGTTCTGTTGCATTTTGGAGATTATTTGAGAGAATTGATGAGGGTAAGTTGTAGAATTTCTGACGACTTCACCAATACACAAGTTTGAGGGTCAGATTTTTAGAAAATGTACAATTCAACTTCGCCAATCTTCTCAAATAACCCAAATTTCAGACGAAAATAACGTTCAAAATACAGTTTAACCTAACCTAACAGATTGCTAGTATCAATGCAATGCCGAATATACTCGAATTTACCTAGCATTGACCAAATTGCAGCCTCATTTAGCAGAATTTACTAAATGTGTACAGCTGCCAATTGTACATTTTCTGAAAATCTGACCCTTATATATATATATATATATATATATATATATATATATATAGCACCCGCAAATAGCAGCACCTAGTCGCTCTGGTGGGAAGGCACTGTATTTAGCACATATACATAGCGTTGTTCTTCCGACCGTGAAGTAATTTTACCTTGACAACTGTTGCTTGGAAACTGTCACTTTAGCCCGTGAATCAACCTGCCACTCAACTCACTAACACCTGTGGTCATTCACCAGCTAAACAACGCCAAATAATTAGCAAATTACCTCAATTTACACACCAAAAAATAGCTAAAAAATCTACTTTCCTCATGTGTGAGGTTTGGTGATTTTATGGCGGATTGTCTCGGGAAATTTATGGGTTTTTGTTTGGGAAAGTTTTATTTTGGAGTGAGTGGTTAAAAAATGTTTACTTTTGTTAGTACAGAAATGGTATTGACCCCATAGTTTGTGTGTATACATAAGTACGGATGGGTGAGTTCATCTTGATTTGAATATTTGGCTGTTGCAAAAAAAATTAGAAAAGATTTAGAAGATGTTTGAAATAATTTAATTGAAATATTACTGGGATATTTGTGGTACACTAGAGCATATCTAATATAAATAGATGAATTTTATCCGCATTTTAATCCGATTTTTATTCAAATTTTGGAAGAAAAATAACTTCCATTTGTCCAAAATCCGAAGGCATTACCCATAAACATATAAAAATCCACCGCAACAATTTGACACTGCATTCACCCATATGATCACGAAAGTTTCAACTTTACCCCATAAAACTAACTTTGCACCCAAAACGCACCTCGCATTAGCTTTCTGATTGTCTAAACATCGCAAAATGTCAAAAAATCTCACCTTTTCCGGTGATATTTCAAGAAAAAAATGCAACCGATTGTTGAGAGAAATAAATGGCTGTGTCAAAAGCGGTGATGGCATAATGATAGGGTGTGAATAGGAAAGAGATGGCTTGGATGGTCGCTCCATTCATCAACATAATGGGGCAATAAAAAGAAATAAATTCTCAAGTCAACGCTTTGTATATCATTCACTTGAAAAAGGCTTGTTTGATTGCGCCATAGAGGAGGGAAGGGATGGATATGTTTTAATAAACTTTGTCGTATTATATGGGGTTATGAGTCGGGGTAATTCTATACCATCTGCTGGTGCAAGATTGGGAAAGTTCAATGGAAATGATATATATTTTTATAAGAAAAGATAAGATAAGATGTTTTTTTATTTGCCTTTAAAGGGGTACAAATACATGTAATTATGAAAGTAATTTATATTTATCCCTAGAGGTGAGACTAATTTCTTAACGCTTGAAGTATGAGTCATCATTTTGGATCTTGAAATACACTTTTATTATTCATAATGAAGATATTATTAGGAATATCAGTCTCTAGTTTGATCGGCCTGGGGGCTTTAGTCTATAAAGATTAATATCCTCCATTTCGGGTCTTCTGGTGTACTGATGGTGCACAATCCCAGCCTTAAATCACAATCACTTTCCAGTCTAGGCTCAAAGTTGAGAGAGTCCCTTCAAACTGAGGGAAGGCCTCTCGCTCGAAACCACAAAATGCCATTAGAATCCCATTATCCAATCACTGACATACCATTCCTATCTGATTTGAGAGGCTTTGAGCCTAGACTGTTTTATAATCATTACAGCTGGGTCTCAAATATTACTAAAAAGTAACACAATTTGTAACATGTATTTTGTAAAATTAACTATTTGTGATGTGTTTTTAGGAAAATGAGTCATAAGTCGCAAAATTGATATTTTTCAAAGTGTTTTTTCATGAGATTTCTTTATTGAAATGTTCTGATTTTTAGGGAGTCTAGCACTCATAGTCTGATGAATCCATGTAACAAATTTCGGAACATTGTATTAATTATATCCTTGCGTTTTGAAGGCATTCGTATGGAGTATATTTAGTTACTTTACTGGTAATTATCCACTCAGAAACATTGCAAACTTTTTTTTTCAAAAGTAAAGATATCAAACTTAAAATATAGAAATACATATTAGTGTTTACTATCATTGGAATCAACATGATCTCCTCTTTTCAAATATGGTAGTATCTCAAAATCCATATTTTCCGACTTATGACTTATTTTCCTAAAACGGATCACATTTTTCCATATATTATTAAATTTTTTTTTAAAAAAATCATCATGTACTGAGATATAGTGTAAATATTACATAATGTCTTGATGAATAAAACATTTAAAAACAAACAATTAATAAATAATGATAATATGGTAAACAGGCCAATAAGAAGGACCTCAGAAACTTCATCTTAGGGACTTCATCTTAAAAGCTTTTCACTAATGATCAGAACATCCAGAATCTTTATTATCCGTTTCAGGGAAAAGGTCCATATAATGTTATTTAAGTTGTAAGGTCAATGCACCCGACCCCTATATTGGTCAGCCAAGGACGATTAGGTCATCGCTAGGTGTCGCCAGAGGGCAATTAGGGCGTCAGGTATCACTACACCAAGTGTTAATAGTTTGTAAACAAATTACACCTGCTCTCTGTGACACCTGCATGGGTGATTGGGTGGAGATAACTGTACAGGTATACCTTGCCCCGCCCCCTCCACACCCAACTGTTTAACTTCATATACGGGCCAGATTTTCAGAAAATGTACAATTAACCTTCACCAATTCTCTCAAAAAACCCAAATTTCAGACAAAAATAAAATTCAAAATACAGTTTCAACCTAACCAAAGAGATTGCTAGAATCAATGCAATGCCGAATATACTCGAATTTACCTAGTATTGACCAAATTGCAGCCTAATTTAGCAGAATTTACTAAATGTGTACAGCTGCCAATTGTACATTTTCCGAAAATGTGACCCATATACCTGCCATGCACACCCTTCTACTTGGCCTTCCCTCTCCTCCTCCTGTCTCCCTCCTGTTTATTTCTTCTCCTTCCTTCCTCTTACCAACCCCTTCTCTCTCTCCCCTCAGTATATATTTTCTCTTTAATTTACCTCTCTTACCCCACTATCCTTTTCCTTTTCATGTTCGTGTTTCTTTCCTCTCGCTGTCTCTCCCTCTTTCTTGCTTTCTCTCTCTCCTCTCTGTCTCTCTTCTTCTCTCTCCCCCACTATCTCTTACTCTCTCCCACTATCTAGCTCTATCTCTTATTCTCTCGCTCCCTCTGTCTCATTTCCTCTCTTTTTTCCCCCTTCTCCCTATCTCTTTCCCCTCGCCAACCTCTCTCTCCTCCTACTTTCCCCTACTAATCATCTCAAATAACCCAAATTTAAGACAGACATCAGGTATAAAATCAGGTTCAAAATACTGTTCAACATAACCAAACAGACTATTTGAATCAAGGCAATACCCAATATTCTCTGATATACCATAGAGTCTGTAGGGGACTACCTACAGACTCTATGGATATACCTAGTGTTGACAATTCTTCAGCCTAATCTAGCAGAATTGACTGAAAGTGTTGATCTGCCAATTGTACATTTTAATCTGACACCCATTCACTCTCCCACCCATCCCTCGATGTGCCCCTCCCCCTACTGACATTATACAAGTCCAAAATTAAGTGTTTTAACAGCTCCGGGGTAAATGCAGCTCCGGGGTAAATGATCCGTGACGTCATCTTTACTGGTTGGTAGGCGGATGTTTACAAAGGATATTTAGTAGCAACATATATTCTAACTTTTTATTTGATGCGATTTTTGACTCAAATGTCCTTGCACCGACATTATCAGCCTAGTCAATTGCACTCCTATAAGACAGGGAGATATACACAGGTAGCTGTCAGAGGGTAGACTATACCTCCTCAATAGACTTCTTATCTCATCAAATTATATTTTTAAAAGCTTTATTTTCATCCATTTAAATGTAATATTAAAAGTGATTCAGTAACCTTCGATGTACGATGTATTTCCAGAAAGAAGGATTTGTTGTCAAAATGAATAAAGACATGTTGGGTGAGGGGGGGAAGTGATTCAAGTTGTGTTATTTGGGTCAGATTTTCAGAAAATGTACAATTCACCTTCACCAATCCACTCAAATAACCCTAATTTCAGACGAAAATAAAGTTCAAAATACAGTTCAACCTAACCAAATATATTGCTAGAATCAATGAAATGCCGAATATACTACAATTCACAAAGTATTGACGAAATTGCAGCCTAATTTAGCAGAATTTACTAAATGTGTACAGCTGCCAATTGTACATTTTCTGAAAATCTTACCCATTTCTGTTGTATGACCTAAATTCTTTTTTATAATATCAAAACGGATTTTAAGGCAATGATCTTTAATTTGAATTTGAATCAGCAAATCCATGGTAAAGATATAATTGAAATATTTTTTAATAATATCAAAAGAATATGGAGTACTTTTGACTCAACGACTTCCATCTGTATGAATGGGGCTAAAACTATTTCGCTACTGGAAATTCTGACCGAGAATATTGTGTTCCAGAAAAGCAACACATCTTTCCTTTTAAAACATAATTTATCACATATTTTCAAACTTGATTTATCATTTTATTTTTTAGCAGATTTTTTTCTACCATATGTGAGGTGACCACACGCCCACTGGTCAGCTAACGGAGTGTGCTAGCCGTGTCCAGATGGCTATTGTCCAAGATTATAACATTAAACTATGGAAGTTTGGTGCGTTGAGGTAAAGTATTCATTCTATCGGAGGTATTTATGTCACCGATACCAGGGAACGACCGATTCAATCCTAGCGATGTCAAACTACAGTTATTGTACGTTCAGATCCTGCCACAGATCGGCAAGTGGTCAATATACCAGGAAGGTTATTATTCTTATCAAAAGATTAAACTTTTCTTTTGATTTGTCAAAAAATGGAAATTGTTCAATGCATGTCGGAGTACACTAGAATCCAACCAATTCCCTCTTTCAACTTCTTGAATTTTTCTATCATTTTCCTTATAACAGCAGAATACAGAAATAATGAAATGCATGAATTAATTACCTTAATTCTCCTTCATTTTCAGTATTCAAATGTTGTATATATATCTTTCAGTGCTAAGGATGAGATAAATAAAAATATAGATTTAGCAGATTTAGAAACAGCATTAAAAATATCTGTTTGTAAGCAAGCAGAGCCATATGCATATGCTGGTGTTTTTAAACTTTAGAATCCACCTAAGTCTCTATTCAGCGAGTCACGCGTCCCCACCAAAGTAATCCAGAAATAATTCATCAAATAAATGCGCCGAGTTCAGGAGTTAAGAGTTTTTACCCAGAATGCACCTCGCTGGTAACAGTAAGTGGTAAGGTGAACGCTCTAAAATGTACAATAGGGGATTTGTATAGCCGCCATCTTGACTTGCACGGAATTAGCGGAGAGTATCTCAGTGTAAAATTTATACAACATGTTATGTTCAGCATGGAATATTTAACATGTCATGTTAACATACCACATGAAAATACCAGGTTTACCTGCAATTGTGTGCAATAAAAACTTTAAAAAAAATGTTGATAACCATGTGTTTTACATGTTTCAATCAAACCAGACTTCACCTTTCCCATCAAGCACTTGGTTTTATTTACACAAGCTATGATATTGTTGAAAACATTCTTGCATAAAGGTGCAAAGATCCTTGCATTTTTCGATAAAGATATTTGTATGTCAGATTTGAACTGTATCCATCCAATCATGCACTGTATTAGACATGCGCAGTGAGTTATACAGATTTTCTATTTCATAAATCTCTCTCAAATAACACAAATTTAGGACATAAATGAGGTTCAAAATACAGTTTAATATATTATAAATATAATACACATCAAGATTTATAAGTTATTTCTTCCTAATTTAGCAGAATTTACTAAATGTGTAGAGCTGCCGATTGTGCATTTTCCGACTTCCTCACCCATTCATGAACTATATTTGGGTCAGATTTTCAGAAAATGTACAATAGGCAGCTCTACATATTTAGTAATTCCTGCTAAATTCTGCTAACAAATGATAAATTCTGGGTAAATCTGAGTATATTTGGTATCACATTGATTTATAGTATCAGTTCTGAACTATTATGTTAAACAGTATTTTGAAGCTCATTTCTGTCTTAAATGTGGGTTATTTGAGAGGATTGGTGAAGGCGAATTGTACACTTTCTGAAAATCAGACCCATTTATGCAATCTGATATGGAATATAGAGTATACATAACAATACACACTTATATATACGTTATATGATTCTATTAAACCACAAAACCAGAGACTAGACTACATCAAACATATCTTTTTACAGGATCTAACTTGGCAGGAATAAACAAATGCAATTCGCCAGAAATACATCTCGCTTGGCCTTTCTTTGTGTTTTCTGTTGGCGGATGAAATATTTCCATTTTCTTTTTATTTAGAGGACAAACAGGGGTGAATCCCTGGCGAGCTGTGGTAGAACTAGGCAGATCTCTGTCAATAAGAGATTTACCTGAAATGTACACACGTTGCCTCTATTGTGGGGTGTGTGTGGGGGGGGGGGGAGGGGGGAGGGCGGGGGGGGGGGGGAGAGGGGAAGGGGGAGGTTTTCATAGTAATCCGGGAAGGTCTGGGTCTACCATATCAATAACGGTGGTCTTGAGGAAGTTTATTCTACATGAAATAATGTTTTAAAGGGTTGGGTTTTTTTCAAGAAAAAAAACCCACTATTTCGATAAGCTGTTTTTATATTTTTTCTTTAAAGAATTTTACCTTTGTTTCATTCTGAACTGCCAGAAGGTTCCGAAAAGTCTTTTTAAAACGAAGAAAATTTGACTCCATGTAGTATATGTCCAATATGAATGTATTTATTTCACCCCTCATACAGTATGGGCATATAATAAATATACCTAATGCATTCTAATACATGACAATGTTATGTTATTAATGGAAAAATAATTATTAAAAAAATAAGGAAAAATGTCAATATATTTCATTTTCCATATATTTATATGTTTAGCAAAGTTTGTGGCAGTAGCATGTATGGGTCAGATTTTCAGAAAATGTACAATTCACCTTCACCAATCCTCTCAAATAACCCAAATTTCAGACAAAAATAAAGTTCAAAATTCAGTTCAACCTAACCAACCCAAGCTTAATTTAGCAGAATTTACTAAATGTGTACAGCTGCCAATTGTACATTTTCTGAAAAATCTGACCCATATTAACCAACAGACCCAGGAGACCCGGATGTCGGCCAATATTTAACCAGACTGAGGCGGATTAGTAGGATTAGTGGGATTAGACGGATTAACGTCGCTAATCCTAAACTGATATTTGGGGGTCGTACAGGAAGGATTTGATTCTAGCCCAGGTTCATGAATTAGATCCGAATATCCTGGAATATAAATGCATGTCCCCAAACGACATACACTTATATTTTCTGAAACTCTTTAAGAAGTTTGGATACAACTAAAATAGGGACATATTTGATGAAGATTAATGTATTTCTTCAAGTTACAACTTTGTTCTTTTATTGTTATTCATTTCTCAACTTTTGGGAGAGAGTTGGAAAACCCAATTTGGGGAGCGAAGGACAACACAATTGTCACGTACATCATATGAAATATAAGCATTGAATATTCATTATTTATTATCTGTTTTATAACTTGGTTTATAACTTATTATATACTATCATATCGTGTACATATTAGGCAGTCACTCTCATAGTCTAGCGATCTTTTTTCAATAAAGGTACCGGATTTTATCCAGAAGCCTGGTAATACCCATTTGTCTACCTTACAATAGTATAACGTTTAACAAATAAAGTATTTTTCAATTCAATTCAATTTTAACAACAACCTGATAATTATTATATAATATTGAGAGTTTCCTCATTAAATAACAGATACATGGAACTCGACATGAATCCTATAGCATTTTGACTTCATACATTTTGATTTCACATGTCATTGTTATAATTACTATTTATTATTATTTATTTATTATTATTATGATGCCCGGTGCTTATAGGGTATTATATAGAGAGGGTGCATTGGGTGCATGGATTACCCTGGGGTGTAGTGTTAACCCCTTGTAAGCAGGATACAGGGTATTATATCAACCCTCTCTACCAGGAAGCACACTTATACAGGATAACTATGTACTGGAGGAGGAGTTGTACTACCTACTCCAGTGGAAGGGGAAGGGGGCATATCCTGCTTTATTTTTATTTTCTTAGTGCTGTAAAACACATGTTTCAGTCTGTAATACCTGACATAACGTGTATTACAAATAGGGGACTTGCATAGTCGCCATTTTGAACCTTGATTCGCATGGAACTATGGGAATAGTGGTACAGTTTAAAATCAATACAAAAACATGGATGTTTAGCATGGACTATTTACCAATTGTTTAATGTCAATATCCATGTGTTGTACATGTTTCCATAACACAAGTCCACATTTTTCCCATCATGCATTTGGTATTTCATAAATCATTTTTACAAGCTCTGATATTGGTGAAAACATTCTTGCAATTCTCGATAAAAGTCTTGCCAAATATGTGTATGTCAGATTTCAACAGAATCCATCCCAGCATGCACTGCAGTAGACATGCGCAGTGAGACATGCAACTCCCCTATTGAATACGTTTTTAGTTGCAATAATCTATCTGACGGTCTAGATGTATATCAATGTATATTCTACAGTACGCAACAACTCTTCCATTATCATGAACTGCATGAATAAATCTACTGTCAACATTTTTTCAATCAAATAACGAATAAAATAATATGAAAAAGCAATGTACTTACACCTATACTAATGGTGTGTTCAAAAAGAGTTACCATTGCAAATTGGACAAGTTAAATCAACTATTCAAAAACAGGAGAAAATTATTTCAACGGATACAGATCTATATATATCACAACCCCTTACATCCACACCCTACCTACACAACCCATTTAGGCACAGAGCAATTCCCTAAACCCAAACCTCATATTCCCCCTCCTGAAGCAATATGATATTTGGTAGTGGGTTTTCCCGCTTGGGGGCTCTGAACAGCACCAAGGGGGGCAGTGTGGCACAATCGTACCTCCTGGAAGGAGAGTGGAGAGTTGTTAATCCCAGGTACAGACAGCACACTCTCTCTCTCCTTGCCTCGTAATTAATGTTGGTTCAGGGTTTAACCACCGGGGGCGCGGGTCAACCAGAGATAGGTAGAGATCAAACACAGGTGGGTCAGATTTTCAGAAAATGTACAATTCATCTTCACCAATCCTATCAAATAACCCAAATTTCAGACAAAAATAAAGTTCAAAATACAGTTCAACCTAACCAAACAGATTGCTACAATCAAATGCAATGCGAATATACTCGAAATTACTGAGTATTGACCAAATAGCAGCCTAATTTAGCAGTGTACTAAATGTGTACTACTGCCAATTGTACATTTTCTGAAAATTAAACCCAGGTATACCACGACTCCATCTTGGATCCTGAGTCCCAAACACACGTATACAACGACACCATCTTGGATCCTGAGTCCCATGGATTGTTGGTATGTGAGTATATCAGTCTGTTATATTAAATATACACATATCATTCTTTTCTAGTTCAAAATGCCCCAAATTTGAATATTAAAAGGGTCAAGTTTCGGAGAGAGCACAGGGAGAGTGAGAGAGAGAGAGGGAGAGGGAGAGGGGAGGGAGAGAGAGGGAGAGAGAGAGAAAGAGAGGGAGAGAGTGAGAGAGAGAGTGAGAGTGAGAGAGAGAGCAAGAGAGAGAGAGTGAGAGAGAGAGTGAGAGGGAGAGAGAGAGCAAGAGAGAGAGAGAGAGAGAGAGAGAGTGAGAGGGAGAGAGAGAGCAAGAGAGAGAGAGGGAGAGAGAGAGAGTGAGAGGGAGAGAGAGAGCAAGAGAGAGAGAGAGAGAGAGCAAGAGAGAGATGAGAAAGAGAGAGAAGAGGGAGAGAGAGGAAGAGATAGAGGGAGAGGGAGAGACAGATAAATACTAGAGAGAGAGAATGTGTGTGGTGGGGGCGGGGGGGGGGGGTAGGGGAGTAGGGGGGCAAGAAACAGCCTCAGGCTACATCAAACAAGATATGTAAATTCATAATCTAATTTTAGAGACCAAAACCCATCCTTTTTTATTATAGAACGAGTTCAAAGTATTCCTTCAAAATTGAATTCTACTCAACAAAAATTCAAGACTTCTCATGGCTATTGGAAATTTGTACAAATAAATAGATTAATTAATTAATTATAAGATTACAGGCCCATATTGTTATATAAGGTAACTGATTATTATACTGATATATTCTAATGTCTTGGCCCATGGGTATATATGAGACAAGTGAGGTAAGAGTTAAGAGAGGTTGAGGGTTTGACAAATGGTTGCAATAATACTTGTGTGAATGCACACAGTGTAAAGTTGTAAACCAGTGTACAGCGTAATTGTATTATAATGAGGAGGTATGGGTGAGAGTGTAGGCTGCAGGGGGAGTGTGAGTAGTATATTTAGTGTCCTTTGATACATACAACTTATAGCTGCACAATCTGGGCTCAGGGTTGAGAGAGTCCCTCCAAACTGAGGGAAGGTCTCTCGCTCCAGTCTAGGCTCAGAGTTGAGAGAGTCCCTCCAAACTGAGGGAAGGTCTCTCGCTCCAGTCTAGGCTCAGAGTTGAGAGAGTCCCTCCAAACTGAGGGAAGGTCTCTCGCTCCAGTCTAGGCTCAGAGTTGAGAGGGTCCCTCCAAAATAAGGGAAAAGCCTCTCACTCAGAACCGCAAAATGCCATTCCCAGGGCCAAGTAAGCAATTAGCGCAGTAGGTGTCCAATCACTGACATCACTAACATCGGTCAAAAACTAAAGATTTTCTAATTATTTTTCCATTCTTTTCCAACCCATCTCCAGGTCATTTACCAGAATTTTAGGAGGATTGCATTGCATCATCTCATCTTTAATGAATTTAATTGGAAATTCCCCAACATTTCTCCCACACCCTCACCCTGAGGCCAACCCATATATATCCATGCCCCACTCAAGTATAAAGTAGCTGGTCGGTAATTTACACTGGGAACAGCAAGTGTTACACTCAGGGTCTATATACAGAAGAGATTAAAGCAGCAGAAGGTGGTCCGGTGAAAAAGCAGGTCAATAAAGGTGTTTTCCCATGGAGGGAGCAGGTATTTACCTGTGTACACACCTGGCTAAGGTAAGGTGGGTAATATTGCCTTTAATGTAGCCTTGTCAAGCTCTAATGTTAGGGTAATGTGTACCTGGTGGTGAAGTGTAGTGTAGCTGGGTGTCAGGGAAGTGGTAGAGTGAGAGTAGGAGAGGCAGGGATAGAGGGGGATAGAGGAGGGGGACAAGAAAGGGAGAGAGGAGGGAGAGAGGGGAGAGAGGGAGAGAGAGAGGGAGAGGAAGGAGATGGAGAGATGGAGAGAGAGAGAGAAAGGGAGATGGAGGGGAGAGTGAGGGGGAGAGAGAGGAGAGAGATGGAGGAGAGAGAGTGAAAGAGGAGAGAGAGGGAGAGAGATGGAAGGAAGAGGGAGAGCGGAGTGGAGAGAGATGGAGAGTAGAGTGAGAGAGAAAGAGGGTAAGGGGAGAGAGGGAAAGGAGAGGGCAGAGGGATCGAGAAAGATGACGAGAGGAGAGGAAAAGAGGAGAGGAAAAATTCCAGAAATACAACCATTGATCAACCCATGACCTTTAAAGCAACACTCCCAAACAGGACCAAGCTCCAGAGGTAGAGCTCTGCGACCTGAGGTATCCAACAGGTGTCTATAGTTACCTGTAGGCGGTCTACCAGTCTACATAAAGGTGCACACAGGTGAGTACATTAACCATTGTATTAAGCTGGTGTGTGAGTGACAGGTAGAGGTAAGGTATGGCAGGGTGGAAGACACACAATGCACAGAAACAATGGTTTGTTATTACTCGCACCCTCAGGTACTGCTGCACATCTAATAGACCAATGGAGGAGAGAGAGAGGAGAAAATAGTCGTTATAATTCCAGAAACGTAAGTCAGGTCAGGGTAGCAATTACCATCATTTAGGGCCTCTATTCGTCCTGTACAATATTATTTAAACCTGATTTATAGGCAAATATTTAGATGACCAAAAAGTATAGAATTTGGCGAATAATTCTTTTGGAGAAATTTGGTTATAAATTGGGGAATTTGGGAGAGATTTGACACTTTTTGTAGCTTAAAAAGAAATACTGACTTCATTACGAATTCTGGATCCCTGGGACTTAGATTAGAAGGTAGGATATCCAAGCATAACCAAGCATATAGATGGAAGCATGTAAGAGTGTTCAAGATTGACAGCACAATACAAAAGGCTGGCCCTTCTGTGACATCACCTGTGATCAAAACTTCAGAGTCAGAATTACAATGTGTTTGATCTGCTAGGTATGTTCTGGATTAAATTCCAAAAGAACATCTCGTTATAGGGAACGAATAAAACATATATGGGTCAGATTTTCAGAAAATGTACAATTGGCAGCTGTACACGTTGAGTAAATTCTGCTAAATTAGGCTGCAATTTGGTCAATACTAGCTAAATTCGAGTATATTCGGCATTGCATTGATTCTAGCCATCTATTTGGTTAGGTTGAACTTTATTTTCGTCTGAAATTTGGGTTATTTGATAAGATTGGCGAAGTTAAATTGTACATTTTCTGAAAATCTGACCCATATTTTTTTTTTTTTAAACGTTTTTATTTTCATAAACATACTGAAACATGGCAGAAATAGGACACTTCGCTTGCAACATCAAGCGTTCTTCGGAACCTTCTGCTCCAATTAATCGGTTATGCATATTAGTTTCAGGAGACACATCTTGCACAGTTTATAGGTATACCTTGAGAATACCACCTTCTCCCGAAATCTAAAGATTGTGATTATGGAAATATGAAGCATGGTTTGAAGGTGGTATTCTGGAACAATGCCTTCTTATAACGACCGCCCCGGGTAGTGTCCCTCAATTAGGTTCACTGAGGGATGGTGGTGAGAGAGGAGAAAGGGCAGTCTTTATACTCTAACTTCTCTTTGTCCTCAACCCATGATAGATTATAAGCACCATTAAACATGGACACATGTTTATTTTAAAGTTCTAAAGTTCAAAATAAAAAAATAAAAAAATTATCATTATTATTGTTAATAATAATGATACATAAAAAGCTAATTTCATTCTGATAATACACAGAAAAACCTACTTTAAAATGTTGTTAGTTGATATAATGAGGTATTTTGAAGTTTTAGAAGTTGAATTTGTTGATACTAAACTATGTACACAATGTATGCATACACAATACATAGAAACAATGCCTTCACATAACTCCCTGCCTCTGGGGGACTACGTCAGTTAGGCTAAGTGAGGAATAGTGGAGAGAGAGGAGACAGACAACTGTCTTTATTCACGGAAATCTTTTCTTCTCATCACATGATTGATGATCAGGATCGACCAATATGCATACATGTACACATGCATTCTCCTTGTAACGTTCAAGGTCAAGAATATTGTACTGAATATTGCTTAGCTGATGACATGTTACACGACTTACTACAACCAACTGGTAAAGGAATGTCTTACTGAGTGTTTTTATCTGACACGGACAACATCTCTGTACTTGTTTTAATATGCAGCCAAAAATCCAAAAACATGTATGTATTCGTATCGTATTGTATTAGTCTATACTTAAAGGATAATGTCTTAATGTCTTATGTTTTTCTATTATGTTTTCATTCATGAGCTTGAAACGTACCAACTTGTTGGAATTGTCTCTTGAAATAAAATTGTTTAAAAAAAAGAAAAAAAGGTCAAATTTCATTCTGACAAATGCAAAACACACATAAATACTTTCTTTTTAATATCAAGAGAATGAATTGAACCAAAATGAAAAGAACGGGGGCTGGGATGTAAGTTGTAGGTTCGGTTTATCCTTTCGAGCATCATTTGCTCTTCATCAAGGAGTCTTTTAAAAGCTTTTAAGTTGATATCATTTGTATTTATGGAAGCCCAATTGGTCAGTGGGCCTGATGGTTCATGTTAACCTATGTGGGTCAGATTTTCAGAAAATGTACAATTCCCCTTCACCAATCCTCTCAAATAACCCACATTTAAGACAAAAATAAGCTTCAAAATGCAGTTTAACATAACAGAACTGTTACTACAAATCAACGCGATACCAAATATATTCAGGTATACCCGGTATTCTTCATTTTCCAGCCTAATTTAGGAGAATTTCCTAAATGTGTAGAGCTGCCAATTGTACATTTTCTGAAAATCTGACCTATGTATGCATACACAATACACACAAACAATGCCTTCTTATAGCTACGCTACACAGCTACCTGTATGTGTGTGTGAGTGAAAGGGAAAGAGAGGAGCGGGGGAATGAAAGAGAAAGTGGGGGAGAGAGAGAAGGGAGGGGGAGCAAGAAACAAGCAGACAGGGAGGGGAGACAGGGGAGGACAGGGGAGACGCAGAGAGGGGGAATGAGACACAGAGAGGGAATGAGGGACAGAGAGCGAAAGAGAGACAGAGAGAGAGGAGGGAGGGACAGAGGGAAGGGAGAGAGACAGACAGAGTAGGAAGAAAAGGCGAGAAAAGGATGATAGAGAGGGAGAGAATGCCACAAAGAGAGGGACAGACAAGGAGTGAAAGGGAGGGAGATAGGGAAATGTGTGTGTGTGAGGGGGGCGGGGGGGGGGGGAGAGAGTACGAGTTAGAAGAAGAGAGAGACAAGGAGAGAGAACAGTCTATCTTTATTCTTGGATACCTGTCATCCCATACCAGTCTACAGCATAAATTACAGCACCCATGGGTCACGATCTCTTTGAAGATACATAAATATGATTTATATTCAGCGAAGAGTACCAAGACAAATTAAACAGTTTGCAGCCATAAGCAGTGAAGTATTAGTTATCCTAGGTAAGGGAGAGAGTGCCTGTATATTATGTATATATGGGTCCGATTTTCAGAAATTGTACAATTCACCTTCACCAATCCTCTCAAATAACCCCACATTTAAGACAGAAATGAGCTTCAAAAGCTTCAGTTTAACATAAAAGAACTGATACTTTAAATCAATGCGATACCAAATATACTCAGATATACCCAAAATTTATCATTTTTGTAGCATAATTTAGCAGAAATTACTAAATATGTACAGCTGCGATTGTACATTTTCTGAAAATCTGACCCATATGCACAGAGGTATAGTATGTATATATCACAATTGGCAGACAGTTCAAAGGGACGCCTCACCAGTAAGACAATGAGGAGATCTGGAAACGTCTCCGTGGGCGATATTACATGTATGTAAGCCCCAGGTTACACCGGTATACAATAGGGGGTTTGTAGGGCTGTAATTGTACCTCTTATTAACATGGATATATGGGGGCTGGATCTGGAAGCTACACAGGTACACAGGGTCAAGTCATCAGAAAATGTACAATTGGCAGCTGTACACATTTAGTAAATACTGCTACATAAGGCTGCAATCTGGCCAATACTAGGTAAATTCGAGTATATTTGGCATTGCATTGATTCTAGCAATCTGATTGGTTAGGTTGAACTGTATTTTGAACTTGTAGATCTGAGTATATTTGGTATTACCTTGAATTGTTTCGTTATGTTGAAATGTAATTTGTCAAATCAGATTTAATCAGATTCTTATTATCAAAGTTTTCCCAAATAATAGTAAAATAATAGTAAAAGCAATACAAATATAGTAAACATAGCAAGGTATGAATATTCAAGAGGGAATTTAGTTTTTATTCAATTAGAAATATGCTTAAATCGTACTCATAACCTTTGTACTATAATTGTGGATACATTGTGAAGGCCTGAGCAAGCTGAGCTAGCTGATTGTTCCTAGCTCGTTAACCTGTCCCATGTATAGTCCCATGTATATCCTCAACCCTGAGGTTATTCTACCGATGCAATAACAGACCATCCCACACATACAATACCTCCACTGTCTCCACTCTCTACTAAAGTAACAGTGAACATACAATAGGGCAGTTGTATAAGCCAAATATATTATAGGAAAGATGGATTCCCCACTCTCTATACTACAGTAACAGTGAGCATACAATAGGGGAGTTGTATAAGCCTAATATATTATAGGAAAGATGGATTCCCCACTCTCTATACTACAGTAACAGTGAGCACACAATAGGGGAGTTGTATACGCCAAATATATCATAGGAAAGATGGATTCCCCACTCTCTATACCACAGTAACAGTGAGCATACAATAGGGGAGTTGTATAAGCCTAATATATTATAGGAAAGATGG